>CM060986.1:188446777-189648027 GCA_030765065.1 Deroplatys truncata | reverse complement strand
CAACCCGGCAGAGAACTTCAAGGAACTTCAGAGATCCGAGACACCTACATGAGATAGCACGTGGTAGTACACGTGCGGGCACATCATCCGCTGCAGTAACTAAACTCCTGGAAGGCAAGGATGGAGTGAAGGAGCCGCAGGAGCCCGTAGTACTGCAGGCAGATAGGTCCACAGAGACGCACAGAAGTCCCTAATATTTCCAAGTTGAAACGCCCGCCGGCACCAGCAGTGGCGAAGAGTCACGCGAGAGGGCGACGAAGTGATCCTAGCAAGCGGGCCAACGCACTCTGGGGCTTTATGGGGAAAACATCCTTTACCAAGCGCAGCAACCGTGCCATCTGCCCGGCACTATTCGAGGAACCCGAAGACACTTTCTGAAAGATGAAAGGAAAAAAGATGAAATGATAGGAAATGGAAGAAAGGAGAAATCGTGGTGGAATACATCACCCCAGTATTCGCCTAGGCGACCAGAGGAAGACTACGGGCCAGAGTGGGCGGCCACCGGGAATCGAACCTGGATCCTCTCGAATGCGCGCCAATAACGTTACCGCCTGAGCCATCCCGTTCAGTAATTTGTTGTCGAACTGTTATGATTTATCACTTGCATAAAATTATACAAAATTCGTGCCGAATAAAGAGGGCTTCACAGGACATTTTGCCGTTCTAAGGAAATTCAAGATATACATTTTATTTGTCATGTAAACTACTTAAATATATCTAAGTACACATGTTATACAAAACCGTTAGAGCAATTTTTGAGAAAATCGAAAATTTCCAAAACTCTTCCATTTTACAGGCTAGTTTTGGATAAGTAGACTTTGTTGAAAATCTTTGTCTTATCGTTGATTCTGAATTAAACGTTTCGTTTTTGAGTTATATTGCTCAGAGACACACACATACACACAGTGAGATATTTTTATAAATATGCCTGGTTTGGTATACTGGGGCTTCAAAGCATGTATTTGTGCTGAAATCTCGGCATGTAATTTTTGGGTGGAATCCAATACTTCCTCCTACCTGTACGTGATAGAGAAAGTAAAATCTTGGAAATGGCACCATAAAAATGTATTTGACATAAATTATGTCGTTGTTACTTTTCTTTATTTATAGTCGCTTTGGCTATTAGGTCATATGGCGACTTGTATCCATACATACGAGTACAGTAATATTATGTTATATACTTTACATTGATTAGAGTAATACAATAATTGTAATACATTGTTACAAACATATTTACATTAAGCCTTGAACAGAAGTAGAACAGTGTAAGCTGTTACTTATTGTACATATTTATTTGATGCGTTATACTTGTATCTTGTTAAACAGTTGTTTTTCAAGGGAATAAAGTTTTTGAAATGAGTAGAGTTGTTTAAAGCTAAAATATATATTTAGGGATGTTATGTCTTCTTGTCTCCATTGTATAACTTCTGCATTTAGTAATGAGGTGTTCGATGGTGATACGGCAATTGCAGGTCTCGCAGTGAGGAACATTTTCTTTGGCAAGTAAGAAGGAATAGGTTAAATGAGAATGGCCTATTCGTAACCGTGATATAATCAGTTGATCTTTTCTTTTTAGAGTCTTGCAGTGTGCAGGGTTTTGTGGAGCCTTTACTATGGAGTTTACTTGATGTTTTAATGATCCAGTCTTACTTCCATTTGACAGTTGCTTTGCTGAAACAATAACTTTGAGCACCTCTGTAGGGCACTGGCAATTCTTCCACTGGAGGTAGCAAAGTTACTTTATTAGCTTCCCTATCTGCTTCCTCATTTCCTGATATTCAAAAGTGGGACGAATCCAGAAGAGTATAACTTCTTGTAGTAATCTGGTTGTAAAGACTTTGGATATCTTAGATTAAGTTTAAGTCCGTAGAGCGGTCTCGGATACTCTGAAGAGTGCTTTGTGAATCGTCAGAATTGCACTCTGTTTATGCTGTGCTGAGGTAATGTAAATCACAGTTTTTTTGACAGCATAGAGCTCAGAGCAGAAAACAGAGAACAGCTTGTACTTGTGTTTAGCATCCGGAGTAATTATAGAACAGCCATTATCCTGATCAGATTTGGAGCCATCTGTGTATATAAATGTGTGTTTAATATATGTATTACGTATTTCCGTGTGTTTTAACGAGATATAAGGTCTTGTGTAGTAAGTTTTATCTATCTCTTATGGTTTAAAGGTTATACAGCATTCATTCAGAATGAAGACTTTCGTTTTTGATAGTTATGCTGTTCACAGACAGACACAGCATTTTCAGACTTCCTGCAACCAAAAATATTTGCTTAGAGAAAGGTGTGCGTATGTGTGTGTGTGTGTGTGTGTGTGTGTGTGTGTGTGTGCTGTGAACAGCATACTCAAAGTCGAAATGTCTGCTAAAAGCGAAACTTCGCATTAAAATTTAGCGTCTTCTAAGGATGCCACACGAACATTTTTAAGAAAATGCTCCCACAGGAAGCTACCGTTTACATTGAAAAATTGTGAATGTGTTTTAGTTTTTCAAAATGGACTCCACGATTTTGATTAAAATACCATATGTTTGGGATATTTGCATGATAAATGGAATGTACAGCTTGCATTTTCTGGGAATAGTACTTGGAGTTCACTTCATTCTGAGTGACTGGCGTGTATGCGTGCTCTGCCTGCACGTATTTTTCCCCTGCCCTCTAGTTGTGAATGACCCACTCTAGAGTTTGTGCATTGTGCATCTCAAAGGTGAAAGTTTATTAAAGACATCTGTGTTATATATGGTTTGCTGAAGAGTGTTCTTGTTATTGTTGATGTTCTTGTCTTGTTATTAGTCCACTGAAATGCTAGCAACATATTCACGCTTGAAAAGGTTATAAAAGCTTGTAGGATACATATTTAAAAACCGAATCATGTGGACAAATGTGTAGACAATCTCAGGAGAAATTTCCTGCTATTCCATTTCCAGGGAGAGAAACCTTTAGACGTCTGGTTATTAAGTTTAGGACAAGGGGATCAATGAACGTTAAATCTAGAAAGCGAAAACGAGATGTTCTAACGGAAGAAAAACTTAACGAAACTGGTGCATCATTCGAACCCTAAAAAATAAAGCTTATAGGAAGAATCCCCTTATCATAGACGAAATTAAGGACCATAGAGCAACAGAAACAATGAGAATTATGCATGAAGAAACAGACGCGTGTGAATGGAAATTTCATCCAAAGATGCTGGGAATGCCTCAATACAGATGGCCAACAGATGGTAAATTTATTTAAAGCTCTATACAAGGACAACACATTCTGTGTGAAAGTAGGAGTAGGATTGGTGACAAAAGAAGTAAATCAAAGGAAGGGGCTACGACAAGGATGTAAATTAAGTCCAGTGTTATTTAATCTGTACATTGATGATATCCTCACTGAGATAGGAAGGAATAATAGTTGGTTGCCTACGATAAATAAGGTATCAATCCCTGGGTTATTATTCGCTGATGATTTAGTGATAGGATCAGTTTCAACGATTGGTCTGAAGCAGTCCCTACAGCAAATGAATAAATACTGCGATGAGTGGAATTTGAAAGTAAATCAAGAGAAGACTCAAATTATAGTGTTTAAGAAAGGTGCCAAACTGAGCAAGTATGAAAAGTGGAAGAATGGAGAGAAGGAATATAAAGTGGTCAGAGACTGTATATATTTAGGGGTTAAAATGGATGGGGGTGGAAAATGGGAGAAACAGAAGAAACTGGTATTGACAAAGGGGAAAGGGGCAATGGCAGCGATTAGAGGGTGCAAATATAGAATACCAGATATAAATGTTAAATGGCTAGAGAAAATACATAACACAGTAGATGAAGCAAAAATGTTATATGGTAGTGAAATATGGGGAGTAGAACAAGGCTGGGAAGAGATAGATATGGTACATAGGAGTTTCTGCAGAGAAGTTTTAGGCCTGCCAAATGCTACAGTTAAGGAATTTGCTCTAATTGAAATGCAGAGAGTGGGGGGAAAGGGGTAATAATGGAGAGAGCTGTTAAATATTGGTACAGACTATTAAATTTAGAAGAGAAGAACTTGTTGAGGCAGTGTTTGGAATTCCAAGAAAGGAGCTTAAAGAAGAATGGGTGGAGTTATAGTATACAAACTAATTTGGAAAATAGTGGTCTAGGGGAAATCTGGAGAAGGAGGGAAAATAATGTTAAGGGTTTCTGGAAAGAAGCTAGGCAGAGGTTTGAAGATATAGAGATACAAAATTTATTTAGCAACATTGGGAACAAAAGTTCCTTGGAATCATATATATTAATAAAAAATGTATGGGCTAGAGAACAGTACGTGGATAACACAAATAAGGAACAAAGAGAAAGTATTGCCTGGGCACGAGCAGGTGTATGGAAATTAATAGGAATGAGAAATGGGTTCCCACAGAATCAGTGCCCAATATGTGAGGAAAGAGAAGATTTAGAACATATCGTTTTTTACTGTAAAGGTACACAACATTGGAGAAAGGTAGCTATAAATGGGAAATGGTTAAATCGGGACAGGAAAGTAGCTTTAAGCAAGATTTTTAACAAGGATAGTAAAAAGGTAGGAGAATACTTGTCCAAAGTTAAAAAGAAATGGTTATGGACAATAAAAAGAGATGTAAATTAATTTCATCAAGTGATGTTAAGTTTTGTAATTATATTATTATTAGTATATTATTATTATTATATATTATTACTAGAAGATTATTATTTTGGTACCATTACTATTATTTTTATTGTTATTATTATCATCATTTTTTATGTTATAATAAGAGTGTAATATGGGTAGAATATGGCAAGATAACAGCTTGGGCTGATGTATAGCCATATTCTAAGGAAGATTGCTAGCACAAATAAATAAATAAATAAAATATGTTGAACATTTTACTTCATAATAAATTAATATAACTCAATACAGATGGCCATCACTTTCAACACCACTTATAACAAATACTCATTAGAATGCATGTTACTATTCCTCATGAGTAAGTAACGAGGGAGACTTAGAAAAGAAAACCCCCAGTGTAAAAGACAGTGCGCGGAGTACGCATATGCTAGAACACGGCCCCGCAATATAGCGAACGCTCTGTACAACAAGTAAACTTAAGAGATAGGACAAAATCGTGGTGTGCAAAAAATCTAGATCTCGTTAAAGGACAAAACATACGTAAAATAAAATTTTTTGTGGTGTTAGCCATTTGCAAGATATTCTGTATCATTGGTTTGAATCTTCAAATGCACTTTTTTGAAGGGGTAAGTCTGTATATGTTTGTACTACCTATAGGTAGGTAGTGGAGAAAGTACTGTATTCCAACTAAAATTCGATACCGAGATTTCACCGGTAATACACATTTGGAGACTCTCTGAATCTATAAAAGAACATTTTAGAAAAGGGCCGCGCGCGAATCCGTGTGTGTGTGTGTGTGTGTGTGTGTGTGTGTGTGTGTGTATGTGTGTGTGTGTGTGTGCGTGTGCGTGTAAAGCGCAACTTAAAAAATCTGATGTGTTACACTCACATAACTTTCTCTACTCTTGTACAAAATATTTTTACAAACGCTTATTCTCCATATGCTTCATGTTAATCGAGATATCGAGATGTTAATCTTATTGCTAATTTTCTTGTAGATGCAAGGGGAATTGGTAGGGTTTAAGCGATAGTCAAATGTTTTAAGAGCTGGTTGCAATGTGGAGTATTCCATTCTCTTTGCATTACCAGGACAAAAAAAAATGAATAACGAATTCGCATTTGTGAAAAAGGATAAGTATTGGAAAATTTAAGGGAATAACAAGAATATCTCGAAAATGGTTCACTCAACAAAAAAAAAGGTATATGACATAAATTGTTTATTTTAACGCGATCTACATTTTTTTGTGCAGTAATATTTTGTCTATCTCTTATGGTTTATCAGTTATACAAAAGTCGTTCACAGTGAAGAATACTTTTGGAGACATCCCCAGAAAATTCGGGATATACAACTCATTTGCCATAAAAATGTCATAAACTTATGGTATTTTATTCAAAATCGTTTGAGCCATTTTTGAGAAAATTAAAATTTTCAAAAAATCCTCCATATAAAGGGTAATCTGGGGTGGGGGGATTTTATTGAACACCTTTGTGTCGCATATCTGGAAGATACAGAACCTAAATACCAGGTTGGATGTTTATGCGACTGTTCGTTTCAGAGTTATGCTATTCACAGACACACACACACACACACATAGACATACACACACACGGACATGTTTCGAAAAATGCTTTATATGCATTCAGTGCACCTCAAAACATGTATTTCCTGTGAAATCTCGGTATCGAATTTTTGGGTGGAATGCAATACTTCCCCTACTTACTATACGTAGTAGAGAAAGTAAAAATATAAGTAACTTAAGTACTAACACGGTATTTATGTTCAGCATCTTCCAAGGGTGCGACAGGAAGATTTTCAAGTAAATCCTGCACTCCAACCTACCCTTACATAGAAACGTTTTCGAAAATTTTTATTTTCTCAAACATGAATATGATTTTGATTAAAATACTATATATTTAAGAGATTTATATGACAAATTAAAACGCATGTCTCAAATTTTCTGTAAACAGCGTGTTTACAGAATTTATTAGATAACTCTTAAAGCTTATGAAAAAAATAAAAACTGATTGTACAAAAAATATAGAGCCACGTTGGAACAAACAACTTTTTAAATAACATTTTTTCTGGCAATTGCCAGTTCCAAGATATTCTTTATTATTGGTTTTGAATTGTCAATTAATTCATACTTTTTTAACTTAAGTCGCTATTCCTTTGTTTGATTGTGCAATGATAACGTAATTTAAATGCCATCACAAAGCGACCCTCTTTTAAAAGATTTGACAATCGCCTAAGGCAGGCATGGGCGAGCGCGTGTCACATCCAGGAGGGAGAGGCACTGCGACGTAACGTAGCTATCCCTCTATTCTACCAGTGGCGTGATGCGATTCTTAATTTTGAAAAAAGAACTAGAAATGTCTATTTATTAAAATGCAAGTTATGCATTAAATGTGAAAATAAAATCAAGTGCTTTATTCATTATTATTCATACAGTAAAGGTTTGAAATTCAAAATATCTCATACATGTTATCAAACTAGCAAATAAATATAATATCGTTTATAAACCTACAGGGAAAATGAACAAACAACACTCAATACTTACAGTTTTTACAGTACATAAATATCTTGCTTCAATTGAAGTTGTTGACGTACTAATTATAGCCGGGGTTACTGTCCCATGAGCCAAGAGTACTTTCTCTACCGCGTACCTAGTAGTTAGAGAAGGTACTGCATTCCACACAAAAATTGGGTACCGACATTTCATTGCAAATACAAGTTTTGAGGCCCCCTGAATAAAGAAAATGCAGCTTTAGAAAAATGTCCTGGTGTGTGTGTCTGTGAACGGCATAACTCAAAAACGAAATCTCTAATAATTACTTAACTGGTATTTAAATTCAGTATCTTCCAAAGATGCGACATGAATAGTTTGAAGAAAATCCCCTCATCCCATACTTCCCTTTAAATGGAAAAGTTTTCAACATTATTTATTTTCTAAAACATTGTTTTAACGATTTTGATTAAAATGCCATATATCACACATATTTAGATGACTAATAATATGTATATCTTGGATTTCCTGAAAATAGTTTGTGAAGTCCTCTTTATTCGAAAGGAATTTTGTATAATATTGTATAAGAGGTAAACGTTAAGCGATAGACGAAAACGTACTGCCCATTCTTCCCTAAATGTCCTACCAATTCTTGTGGAATGCATTTTGTAATTGCGTTAAGCAGTGTTCTACCACTGAGTTAGAAGATTGCTTGTTTGTTGCAAACAGCAAACGAGGAGGAGGTCGCTTAGACACTTCGTGACACGCGGGGTCAGGAATGCCCATACCGGCCTAAAGTGTTCCCCGTGTACCGACATCGAAATGTGTAATAAGACTATTTTTGCAAATGTTTACCTCGAATAACACGAATCAGATAGAAGAATAAAATTTTGTAGAAGACTGGGTAGGGAAGGTAATGTGAGTGTAACATTTCAAATATTTGAAAATAGGAGATATGACAGTCCAGGTAGTTAAAACTATTCGATTTATTTTAATGACGAGGCAACTGACAGTGGAGGACATCCGGATTAACGCGATACCCGCTCAAAGTTCACACTTTGACGCTCAAACTGCAATTCGCAGACAGCTTGGCGGCACCTTTGCTTGGATTATGCTAAGCCCTGGTACTGAACTAGACCACAGTAATTACTTGACTGCCTCGCCTTAACGGTCAATAGTCAAGCAAAACAATAGAACGCCTTGCACAGTGATTATATTAATTGAATATACGGAGTACCATAACAGTGCAGGGAAACAGCACACCAAACTCCGTGCACTCTATAAAGCTGTAGAAACTGCTTGCATAAGGCAATTAAGCTAGAGGACTTAACGTTAGCTAAGACAATTTGTGGTAACACCCGAACAATGGAAAATTCTTGACATTCACTTCATTTTTAACCTACAAGGATATTGCTCTCCCTATCTTTTCAGTGACCCCCCTCCGACCTCAATGCCGGAGAGGTACGGTAAAGGTACGTATCGCGGAGGGGCTGCCGGAATCGAGGCAGGGCACCCAAAGCAGGCCAGTCGGCCCATTGTGTCTCCAACATGACCCCTGGGAGGAGGGGAGAGACCTGAAGGGTGACTAGTCCGGATGCCGACGGGCGCAAGCATGGACGGGATCCCTAACGTTTCCAGATAGAACGCATCCGATATCGCACGGTCCCTGCCCACAAGCCACCAACTTCCAAGGTCCCCCGGAGCGGAGCCCCACACTGAGGAGAGCCCTAATTGAGCGGTACCGCAGCGACGCCAGGGAAGAAATCTTTACAGAGCGCAAGCCACCGCCCAGCCGCAACCCGCCGAACACCGTCACCTGGTCCTACAACCCTAAAACAGATGACAAGGAAGATGATGGGTACAGGAAATGAGAGGAAGGAGAATCGTAGTAGATGAACCACCCCAGCATTCGCCTGGCGACCCGGGAAAACCACGAAAAACCCATGGGCCAGAGTGGTCAATTGCCGGGAATCGATCCTGGGACCTCCCCAACGTAATCACCTGAGCCATCCCGCTCGGTCATACCGGAGAGGAATCTTAAGATGCGCATTTTCAAAAGGTTGAGACTTGTTTTTTTTACTTCATTGTGTGTATGTTCATGTATTTTTGAACAGCATAATTCAAAAACGAAAGGTAGGTTAAAAACCAAAATTGGTATTGAAGCTAATCTATTCTAAAGATAAAACATGAAGATTTCCAAAAAAGTATTCCCACCCAGAACTACCTTTGACATGGAAAAGATTTCGTTATTACTTTCTCTACTACGTATAGTAAGTAGGGGAAGTATTGTATTCCACCCAAAAATTCGATACTGAGATTTCACCGGAAATACATGTTTTGAGACCCCATGATTAAAAAAAAAAGCATTTTTGGAAACATGTCCGTGTGTGTGTCTGTGTGTCTGTCTGTGTGTCTGCCTGTGAACAGCATAACTCAGAAACGAACAGACGGATAAACACCAAACTTGGTATTTATGTTCAGTATCTTTCAGAGATGCGACACAAAGGTTTTCAAGAAAATCCCTCCACCGCAGATTACACTTTACATGGAACATTTTTCGAAAAATTTAATTTTCTCAAAAATGCCTCTAACGATTTGATTAACATATCATATGTTTAAGGTATTTTTATGACAAATAAAATGTATATCTTGAATTTTCTGGGAATGTTTCCAAAAGTATTCTTCATTGTGAACGACTTTTGCATAACTGGTAAACCATAAGAGATAGACAAAATTTTACTGCACAAAAAATGTAGATCGCGCTAAAATACACGATTTATGTCATATACATTTTTTTTGTTGAGTGAACCATTTTCGAGATATTGCTTGTTATTCCCTTAAATTTTTCAATACTTATTTTCTCAAATGGGAATTCGTTATTCATTTTTTTGTCTTGGATATGCAAAGAGTATTAATCTGTGGGAAAGAGAATGGTGCTGCACCTAGCAACCAGCTATTAAGAGATATGCATGTGCTTAACGGCTGCTGTATTTCTATATTGCCCTTGTAAATGTATATTCCCCTTACATCTACAAGAAAATTAGCAATAAGATAGAGTCTGCAAATGTTTATCTCGATTAACATGAAGTAGATGGAGAATAAGCGTTTGTAAAAATAGTTTGTACAAGAGTAGAGAAAGTCATGTGAGTGTAACACATCAGATTTTTTTTATATTCTCAAAACTGGCTCAAGGGATGTTGAACAAAAAACGTATATCTAATACATTTACATGACAAATAATATCGTATATGTACAGTCGGGTGCAAAAAAAGAAGAAAAAACAAACAAACAAAAGTGCCGATATCAGGAACCAGGGTTAAAGTTGACAATAATTAACATGCCTCTGCTGCGCCCTATTTCCATCCCTCACTGGGTTACTGAGGTTCGAACCAATAAGAATCGGACTCATTTAGGGTCTCGTATGGACAGACTTTGGGAGGCATATTGTTTCAGCCATTCAGTTGACATATACCGATTCTCCACCTCTTTCATTGCCCAAGTAGGCCTGACCTTTCTTCACAGGGTATCGGACTTCAGCTGAAACCAATTAGAGGATAGCTCGCTTAAGGCGAAGCACAAATAATGAGATTATGCCAACATTCAAGATTGGAAAACACGTGTTTTTGCACTCGACTGTACATCTAACTTAGGAAAGGCTTAATTTGCAGAAATGTAGATCTCCTTAAAGCATAGAATGTAGGACAAATAAAGCTTTTGTGACGTTAAAAATTTACAGTATATTCTTTGTTGTAAGTTTGAATGTTCAAATACTTTTCTCAAATGGTAACTCATTCATTATTTACTTTGTACATGTGCATGTAGTAAGTAGTGGAAGTATTGTATACCAGCAAAAAATTCGATGCCCAGATTTTACCAGAAATATATGTTTTAAGAATTCTTTAACCCAAAATAAGCATTTTTAGAACAAGCGCTCTCTCTCTCTCTCTCTCTCTCTCTCTCTCTGTGTGTACGTACCTGTCTCTGAAAAGTATAACTGAAAAATGAAAATTCGTTTAAATACCGATCTTGGTATTTAAGTTCTTAATCTTTCAAGGATGCGACACAAAGATAAAAAAAGAAGACCTTAAAATGTTCCTTACATAGACTTTCGAAAATTTAGGTTTTTTTAAAAATGCCTCTAACAATTTTGATTAAAATAACGTATATTTTCTGAAAAGTGAAATGTATAACTTGAATTTCCTGGAAATATCCTCTGAGATCCTCTTCATTTGGATGCCTTTGTATAACTGGTAAACTGCAAGTCGTTATTGGATTTTTTCTCCTGGTCTAAAACTCGTCACAGAGCGATCAGTTTTAAAAAGATTTGGCTGTCGCTTAAACTCAACTATCTTCTCCTATTCCCATTATACCTACAAGGAATGTGTAATAAAATAATTTCTGCAAATGTTTATCTCGATTAACATGAAGTAGGTGAAATAATAAACTTTTATAATAACAGTTTGTTGAAGAGTGGGTAGGTAAAGTCATGTGAATGTAAAACATCTGTCATTTCTTGTGGTCATGCATATAGCATGGAATTTGAAAGCTATCACGTAGCGATCCGCTTTTTAAAAATCTGACTATCGCTTTAGACTAATGTCGATATGCTTTGTATACCTACAATGGAATGTGTATATCTGTAATGGACGTTTATCTCGATTAACAAGAAGTAGATGCTTGAAGAATAGTTTGTAGAAATTAAAGTATATAAAGTCATGGAAATGTAAACAAATCAGATTTATTTATTTATTCGTTTATGGTCGCTTAAACAGTAAAGTCATAGCGCGACCAGCATTTTAACATGGTACATACATTATATAAAAATCTGATGTGTTACACTCACATGACTTTCTCTACTCTTGTACAAACTATTTTTACAAACGCTTATTCTCCATATGCTTCATGTTAATCGAGATATCGAGATGTCAATCTTATTGGTAATGTTCATGTAGATGCAAGGGGAATATGCTAGATTTTAAGCGATAGTCAAATATTTTAACGCTGGTTGCTATGTGGCGCATTCCATTCTCTTTGCATGTCCAGGACATAAAAAAAATGAATAACGAATTTGAGAAAAAGTATAAGTATTGGAAAATTTAAGGAAATAACAAGCAATATCTCGAAAACGGTTCACTCAACAAAAAAAATGTATATGATATAAGTTGTGTATTTTAACGCGATCTACATTTTTTGTGTAGTAAAATTTTGTCTATGTCTTATGGTTTACCAGTTATGCAAAAGTCATTCATAATGAACAATACTTTTGGAGACATTCCCAGAAATTTCGAGATATACTTTTCATTTCTCATGACATTATCTTAAACATGTGATATTTTCATCAAAATCGTTAGAGCCATTTTTGAGAAAATTAAAATTTTCGAAAAATGTTCCATGTAAAGGGTAGTCTGGGTTGGGGGGATTTTCTTGAAAATCTTCGTGTCGCATCTCTGGAAGATACTGAACGTAAATACCAAGTTTGGTGTTTATCCGACTGTTCGTTTTTGAGTTATGCTGTTCACAGACTCACACACACAGACACACACACACAGACAGACACACAGACACACAGACAGACACACACACGGACATGTTTCCAAAAATGTTTTTTTTGGATTCAAGAGGTCTCAAAACATGTATTTCCGGTGAAATCTCGGTATCGAATTTTTGGGTGGAATGCAATACTTCCCCTACTTACTATACGTAGTAGAGAAAGTAAAAATTTATTACGTTAAATATAATTAATTAAACTGAGAAAAATAAGAATATTGTTAGTCAATTTAAAGGTATTATTTGAGGTATATATTTTAGAGTAGATACAATGGTTAGTGTCCACATTCATATGTTAATCTCAACAATTGATTTTTTCTTAGACAAAAACATAACTTAGCTGCTATCAACAAATCATAAAGGAACTTTGACAGTTTACAGTGTTAATTGTTTACATTAACATTTTAGATAAAGCATAATAAAGTTATTGAAAATTACAATTAGAGCCTATGGTATAGTAGTATATACTTAAAAAATTGCAATTGGACAGATGGGTGGGTCTTCCCTGAGTAGCAGGTCAATGAGCTGTGGCCAATACAGAGTCTTGTTAGTGCCACTTGTTCTTATGGCAGGCAACACGGTTGAGACCGTTTAAGGTAAGTTCTGATTTCTGAAGTTTGATGGGTGGTAAATTTGTCCACTGTAGTTTCCAGCGTTGCCTCAGACGGTTTCTAATGTGATGAAACAGATCGGTGTGTGCCACTGGTATCGAATGGTCACTGGCTGGGTGTTTGGTGGCTTCTTTCGCAACTGCCTCTGCCGTTTTATTGCCGATCAGATCCACATGGGATGGTAACCAGCAGAATATCACTTCTTTGCCACGATGTTGCAGGTCTGTATATATATTGCGAACATCCTGTACTAATGTATGGGGTGTGTATCTGTGCTGAAGAGCTTGCAATACACGGTTGCTAAAGTTAGTCAGAAAAGAAAAATACTTTTGCAAGTTCCCTTTTACTTTGTATAATGACATATTAATTTGATAAATGCAGCAGTCTAGCGAAAAAATCTGATGTCTTACGTTCATATGACGTTCTTTAATCTCTATCGTTTGTTAGTGAGTATACAAATTATTCTTAAGATAGATTATGTTTCTGTCTACATCACTTTAATCGAGATAAAGCTCTGTAGAATCAGCCGCATTACAATTTGAATATAAACCCAAGAGAACTGTCATAGTCAAATGTTTAAGAACTGGACGCTATATACTGGCAAAATTCCACTCTTTCCATAAAATCCCGAGAAACAAGTGAAGATTGACAGCACTTGAAAAGAGTAACAGCGCTGAAGAATTGGAACCATTAATAACGTATATATCTTGGAAATGGCTTATGCCACAGAAACGTTATTTTAAATAAATTCTGTGTTTTAAGGAGATCTACATTTTCTGTACAGTGCACTTTCTTCTATCGCTTAACGTCTACCAGTTATACGAGGGAGATATTTAACATTTTTAGAAAATCAAATAAGGATTAGTTTCAAAGAATATAAAAGGTTTTCTTATTTTTATAAATAATCCCCTTTAACATCAATACATTTTTGCATTCGATGAAACCAGTCCTTAAAGCAATTATGCCACTCTTCCTGAGGCACTTCAGAAGCCGGATTCTTATAACGTTCCATGCTGACAAGGAAAAGGTGATTTCACGTATTGTATCTTTAATTTTTGGAAACAAAAAGAGTCACAAGGTGCTAGGCCAGAGTTGTGTGATGAAGCGTCCATGGTGCTGACCGTTAGAGCATCCAGATACCCAGTTGTTAGTTTTGCTGTATAGGACGATGCGTTGTCATGATGTTACATTATTTTTATTTTTACGTTTTCTCACGAAATTTTTCAAAAATTTGCGGTAAACAAAAATTTGTGAACCAATCGGCAGTAACGGTATGTCTAACTTCTAATGCTATTGTAGGAATATAGCCCGCTTTAGAAAAAAAATCTGATGTGTTACACTCACACGACTTTCTCTACTCTTGTACAAACTATTTTTACAAACGCTTATTCTCCATCTACTTCATGTTAATCGAGATAAACACTTGCAGAGTCTATCTTATTGCTAATTTTCTTGTAGATGTAAGGGGAATATATATTTACAAAGGCAATTTGGAATTACAGTAGCCTTTAAGCACATGCATATCTCTTAATAGCTGGTTGCTAGGTGCAGCACCATTTCCTTTGCCACAGATTAATACTCTTTGCATATCCAAGACAAAAAAATGAATAACCAATTCCCATTTGAGAAAATAAGTATTCAAAAATTTAAGGGAATAACAAGCAATATCTCGTAAATGGTTCACTCAACAAAAAAATGTATATGGCATAAATTGTGTATTTTAACGCGATCTACATTTTTTGTGCAGTAAAATTTTGTCTATCTCTTATGGTTTACCAGTTATGTAAAAGTCGTTCACAATGAGGAATACTTTTGGAGACATTCCCAGAAAATTCAAGATATACATTTTATTTGTCATGAAAATATCTTAAATATATGATATTTTAATCAAAATCGTTAGAGCCATTTTTGAGAAAATTAAAACTTTCGGAAAATCTTTCATGTAAAGGGCAGTGTGGGGTGGGGGGATTTTTTGAAAACCTTCGTGTCGGATCCTTGGAAGATACTGAACCTGAATACCAAGTTGGGTGTTTATCCGACTGTTCCTTTCTGAGTTATGCTGTTCACAGACAGACACACACACATAGACACACGGACATGTTTCCAAAAATGCTTTTTTTGGATTCAGGGGGTCTCCAAACATGTATTTCCGGTGAAATCTCGGTATCGAATTTTTGGGTGGAATACAATACTTCCCCTACTTACTATACGTAGTAGAGAAAGTAATGAAATAGCAAACTCTTATAAGCACTGTAAATTCGTCGGTTTTGTAGACTTAAGTTCTTTTCGAAAGACCCACTGGGACGATTGACTTTTGTTTTCAGGACCAATACAATAAATATAAGATTCGTTCCAAACCAAATTTGAGGTGCCACCTTGGATTTTTTTCCGGAATTTCTCTACACCAATCAATGAGTTGCTGTTTTTGATCCGGAGTCGGTTTATGTGGAATCTATGGACAACAAGGTTTTCTCAGTGTAACTGTTGATGTAAAATATTTTGGATTTGTCTCATACCAATACCTAATGTCGCCCGAATAAATTCATAAGATGTCCTTCGATCTTCATCAAGCACTGCTCGAACAGTGGCAACATTTTCGTCAGTAACAGCAGCTCTTTGGCGTCATTCATGGAATTCATCACTAACATTCGCTTTTGAATTCACTGTACCAAGTATAAATCGTCGCCTTAGATGGGGCTTCTTCGACAAATGTATTTCTAAGCCGATGTTATATTGTTTAGACGTTAATGACGATTTAAAATCGTAAAAGGTCTTAGCCCCGAAATGTTCTCTAGTCAAATTCAATTTTGGATGAACACAAAATCTTTAAGTATTGATAATTAACAAACTATTAGAGAAAATCGAACAAACTGCACGGCAATCAACACGCAAAACATTAGAAAGTAGCGGTCAAACATAAAGACATTTTATTTGTGAAATTTTCAGTATCGCCCTTGCACAAGATTATACCAAATTCTTTCAAATTTCATAGGTTATTCCCAGAAAATTCAAGATATACATTTTATTGGGTTTGTAAATATATTTAATATTCTATTTTAATCGAAATCATTACGAGTCAGTTTTGAGAAAATAGAAAATTTGAAACATTTTCCATGTAAAGAGTAGTTGGGTGTAGCAGTTTTCTTGAAACTTTTCTTGTCCCACTTTTGGAAGATACTGGACTTAAATATCAGGTTTGGTATTTATCCTTCTTTTGCTTTTTGAGTTATGCTGTTCATAAACGCACACACCAAGTTTTCTAAACATGCATTTTTGCAATCAGGGGACCTCAGAACATGTATTTCCGGTGAAATCTGCGTATCAGTTTTTGGGTGCAATCCAGTACCTTCTCTACCTACTACGTACGTGGTAAAGAAAGTAAAGAATCTGATGAGTTGCACTTACATGACTTTCTCTACTCTTGTACAAACTGTTTTTACAAACGCTTATTCTCCATCTACTTCATGTTACTCGAGATAAACATCTGCAGAAACTTAGTGCTAATTTTCTTGAAGGTGCAAAAAGAATATAGTAGCCTTTAAGCGATAGTCAAATCTTTTAAGAGCTGGTTGGTATGTGGAGCAGTATATGTATTGGAAAATTCAAAAAACAAATAACAAGGAATATCTCGGAATTGCATCACTCCACAAAACAAACATATATGACATAACGAGAGCTACATTTTTAGTGTAGAAGAATTTTGTCTATCTCTTACGGTTTACCAGTTATGCAAAAAGCATTTAGAAAGAACAGGACTTTTGGGGACACTCCCAGAAAATTAAAGATATACCTACATTTTATTTGTGATCAAAATATCTTAAATATGTTATATTTTAATCAAAATCGTTTGAGCCATTTTAAGAAAATAAAAATGTTCGAATCATTTTGCATGTCAAGGGTAGTCTGGGGTGAAGGGTTTTCTTGAAAAATCTTCGTGTAGCATCCTTGAAAGATACTGAACCTAAATATAATTGGCGCATCAGTTCTAGACATGCGAAAATCTTAATGGCAGCTATGAAGCGAGTTACTTACCAGATCAGGTGACCGGTCGTCTGCATGCTGCAGGAGTGCGTGGGACAGTCATTGTCGAATATCCGCACATCGGTTATACACTGCACTACACTGCGCTGCACTGATAAACTTATAGCTATATACAATATATTTAAATCCACCGCTGTAAAAAAAACACTTGGTATAAAAACCTCTCAATCATCTGGTAGGTAGCTGGTTTGTCAATTTGAGTGTTATGGTAAGAAGCATTGTCGATAATCAGAACGGACCCAACATGCATATTATGTATAAACATGGTGTTGATTCAGTTCATGCAATTTTCTGTATTCACTTCTTGATGAAAATCTCCTGTCTTTTTGTTGCGACTTGTAAAGGAAGGGCATTTGGAACGATGCCGATCTTTGCAACAGCATGAACGATATATAAGTATTCGCCTTTTAGCAACAGGTGCCTGCAAACCTAATTGTTGTATGACTGCTGAGTATGCATGACTCATCTTCATACACTATAGTTTGACCCTCTAATTTGTACCTCTGAGTAAGGTACTCTTCTAGTTGAGATCGTATGTCGTTCTTTTCTATTAGAAATCTTCTATTTGATTTCGTTTTCTTCCACTTGAACCCTTAATCTTTTATAATTTTTCTGAGATTTTTAGGACCACCTTGAAAATGTATGCTGCCTTTCAGTTTGATGAGCAATCTGCTTATTGTTGGCACAGTTGTTTCTTCCACATAGAAATTGTGAATCATGCGCCGAATGACGCATTTGTCGAAATCGTCTATACCTACAATACGTTTAGGGACCTTATGTTTCCTCCAGGAGTGTCAAATGGTACTCGTTCATCCGTATGGTTTTTTCTCATCTTTGAGAACTCTGGAAACGGAACTCAGCGAAACACCAGTTGCTTTAGCTACTCTTTCTTTCACTCTCTTAAGACTTTCTTGGAACTCAGGTGGACATATATTTTCTTCCTTCATCTTGACGTTTGCAATTATTTCTCTGCTTTGACTATATAATATCTTACTACTTAACTTGAAAACGTAGGAATAACAAATATAAAAACATAACAAACAAAAAATATAAAATAAGTCCTATTTAGGTACTGCTCTCTTTGAAATTACAACCAGATGCGGACACTTTCTATGCAGACTGTATGTGTTACGCACTGTGAGTAAGCAAAGGTATTATATCGCTTTTGTTGAGTAAGCTAAACATATACCATTCCTAGGCTCGGCAGCTGGGGCGGCAATCAGGGTCACGATTCCAGAAGTTTTGCGCCAGCTATACCAAGTTCGGTATTTATCCAACTTTTCGTTTTTGATATATGCTGTTTACAGCATAGACATACACACGGATCTTTTTCTAAAATGTTTTTATTCAGGGGGCCTCAAAACATGTATTTCCGGTGAAATCTCATATCGAATTTTTGGGGTGGAATACAATACTTCCCCTACTTACTATATGTAGTAAAGAAAGTAAAAATAACTGTATAGCACTAGAATTTAAGAATTACTTCTTGATAGTAAAAGCTTCTGTCTGAGGCAGCTCCTTGGTTTATTTACTTTTACAAAGAAGCAGCTGAAAGTTATTTTCAATAAAACGAAGATGTATTTTTCGTCTTTGAAGATGTAAAATATAGTAGTACTTCCCTTTGCTGAGCAATTTGTCTCAATTTTAGCAAGTCCATGCATCTAATGCATGAAAATGCATCCTCCTTGTTCCGAGATAACAAGAGCGAGTCCTTTCTTGTTACACGGGACTTGAGTGCTTATCAGCACTTTCACTGATGAAGATGAATGAGCTGGAGCCGGCAACGCCATCTTCCGCCATGTAGTGCTAGGCGGAAGAACGATAAACATTATCACAGACTTCACTTAGTGCCTTAGTCTTTCGCAGTCCATCTGAGCATTATTCGAAATAGAGCGTATATAAAGTCACAAAGGATTTTCCTAACATTTATGTGCTTTAGTCTGCTGCAATGGTTAAAGCATATTCATTATTCATGACTTCATGAGAGAAGAACATTTGAACGTATTAAATGAAAATATGATACACAATTAAACAAGTTATCCATGAACACATATTCTACTGGATCCACATCAGATTCATTTTATTGACATCATCAAAAATCATAGCAATAATTAAAACGAATAGAAGTCAGAATATATACAATTCCATTCAGTTAAGCTTCAAATGCAATATATAATTGGTAATGAATGATAATAATAAACAACAATAATATGCAAAGAACGTGTTCTAACCTGTGGGGAGATGATAGATAACTTAGAGGAGATTTAGAAATCATAATAAACATACGCACACTTTGTACGAGACTATTTCTGTAGTGGAGTGGTAAGCGTTCTAACTTCTCAACCCGGGGTCTTTGATTCGAATCTTTCCCTACGCTCCACAGGGCCTGGGAGTGCAATATGAACGGGTCTTCTAATGAAAATTCAGTAAAAACCTACAGCGAAACATACAGTTGAGCCATATTGGGCTCCCATTTCTATCTTTCCATTATCATGTTGCCAGCGGGAGGCGATAAAGCTATATTTAGCCTTCATGCTCTACCTTACTCCTACAAGTTCGAGTAGGCAACTCGCAGTGACTCCTGGCTGAGCCCTGCTACTAGTTTCCCAGCAACTACAGAGGGCAACCAGATGACTCGCCAGAAGTTGCTTTGGAAGAAGAGTAGCTGATCACATGTGTTACTCCGCAGGCTTACGGCTGGATAGCGTCCAGGAAGAGAAGATGTTTAAATTGAGTCGATCGCCGCTGGAGGAGATAGCATAGCTCGGGCTCTGGGGAGCCACCGTCCACACACGTTTTCGGCCTAGTTCAAAATTGTACTCTTTCATCTTTTGTATGTAAAGCTCTAAATTTATATTAGAAGTCGTGTGGCGTGCCCTTATCGTGTGAAAGGTTTAGAGCGAGTTGCTATTAAAAGACTTTATGCATATAAATGAAAAATTGAATTGTGCAAGAAAGACAAAAGAAACAAGGAAGGCTTGATTCACGTGTTTTTGTTAACTGCTTGTAATTTCAGTGAACATTCAGAATACATTAGCTTTTATTTGTTGTTCAGCTGCAAATGAATTAGCTTTTTATTTGTACAAAGTTAATCCTTTCCTCCCTTGGATTAACAAATGCTAATTCGGTATTTTGTTGCTAATGTGTGTAACTATTCAGGATAATAGCACGTAAGATCTCTCTGGAAACACACAAGCCTTCTATACTCTAGCTACGATCTACAGCGTGACAAAACCAGTGCACAGTTAACGAGTTAGTTATTTTTGAAGTAGTACAGAAATCAAAATAAGACTTGAATGAATTTTAGGGTTAAGGCAGTCTGTACGCTGTTTTTTGTACAAAACGTTTAAAATATAAGTTACATTCGTATCACTTTCTCTAGCCAAGTTTGGTATTTATCGGAATTTTCATTTTTGAGTTATGTTGTTGGCGGCGCCGTGGCCGAGTGGTTAGACCGCTCGCCTCCCACCGAGGCGGCCTGTTCAATCCCAGGAAACCTGAATGTGGGATTTGTGGTGGACGAAGCGGTGTCTGGGCGGGTTTTCTCCGGGTTCTCCGGTTTCCCCCGCCATTCATTCCACCAACTGCTCCATCATCACCTTTCCTTTCATCCATTTCACCAACATTTCGTTTCATCTACTTCCTTCATCCCATACCAGGCATCGGGCTGATCACCCATCCTGGATGCTCTGTCTGATCCATGAGTGTCTGCTCCTCGACGGGCCTCTGACCCCAGGCACCCGCTTTTAAGTCCTGGGGGGTGTAAGTCCTACATAAGAGGAGGGTAAACAGATAATGAATGAATGAATGAGTTATGTTGTTCACAGACACACACACACGCACACGCTCATAAACAGACCGACACATATACACGGACCTTTTCCTAAAAATGCTGTTTTTTGGATGGAATGCAATAGTTCTACCTCTTATAAGTAGATTCTAGAGAAAGTATACATGTATTTTATCATTTTTTCAGTACTTAAAGGTGATATGTTTTAAATTTTAGTTGGCATATACTCCATAAATATTAAGAATACCATTGTATGCTTTGGTTAGCGCCCTTTTTCGTCATGTAACTTTATATTTGGGCAGGGATGTCTCAAGAATAATTGAAAATATTTTGATGAAGGCGCCGAGATTTTTAATTTGTCTCTAAGGGCATCACTGAATCATAGTACCCTGCATAAATTTGCTTTCAGATATGACTTGTAGGACTAGGACTTGGGACGGAGGGGGGACTTACTACCACGACCTGCAAAGGTCTTTTGTGTTTAAGCCCCTGACGGGGCGCCCTCGGGGGGAGGGTGAGATGAGGGAGGCAGAAGGCGGCCGAAAAAGGAGGTTCAACTGGGTAGAGGGCAGGATCCCTACCTTTTTCAGATTGAAACTCCTGGATTGTAGATTTTACAACCGGCTTCCCCCCTGCAGGCTTGCAAAATGCCACTGGGGTCCCCGTGACTCGGAACAGCACCCATTTCGGGGGACAAAGTGTTATATAGAACATCCTTTTTTCTCTTTCATGCAACATCGAGACTCCCGCCGACACTTGCAACCCTGAAAAAAGCCAAGATGAAAGGTAAAGTGAAATGAGAATGAAGGGACAGGGGATTCGGGGGAGCAATGAGCCTACCCAGCATTCATCTAACGACCCCCTAAAGAAACCATGAGTCAGGAAGGTCGACTGCGGGAATTAAACCCACGACGTCCCGAATGTGGGTCACAGACTTTGCCGCTGAGGGTTCAGCTCGGTTATGGCTTGTAACTGTCGAATCTTTGCATTGGAAAGTAAGTGTAACAGAAAATTTGACATCTTTTCTCTCACCACATAGCATAAGGTTCATTCAAATGAAACCCGGTCACTTGTGTAAAGTAACGTTAACGATTTTATTAACTCAAAAATAGTCACCAAAACTGTTGGCACATTTATCCCTTTGCGACACTAGCCGGTCGATTCCATCTTTGAAGAAGCTAGTAGGCTGCTGTCGGATCCAGGCCTGAACCCATTCACACACTTCATCGTCCGTTGCGAACCGATGTCCGCGAATAGATTGTTTCAGAAGTCCATAAACATGAAAGTCACATGGTGAAAGGTCTGGATTGTACGGTGGATGTTCCAGCGTTTTACATTGAAACTGCTGCAATGTCGTCTTCACCGCATTGGCAGTGTGGGGGCGGGCATTATCATGCAGGAGAATAACGCCATTGGACAACATACCTGGGCGTTTCGACCTGATGGCTCGTCTAAGGTTCTGTAAAGTGGCTTGATAACGCTGGGCATTGATGGTGGTTCCCCGTTTCAGGAAGTCGACAAGCTGTGGGCCCTTGTGGTCAAAAAAGAAGGTCATCATGACCTTACCAGAACTGGTGTGCGTGGCCTTTGAGTTCTTTGGAGGTGGTGAAGTCACATGTTTCCACTGCTTACTCTGACGCTTGCTTTCCGGTTCAAAATGGTGACACCATGTTTTGTCACCAGTGACAATATGCGACAGAAAGCCGTATTCCTCCTCATGATAACGTTGCAGATGACTAAAGGCAGTCACGTATTGCGCTGTTCGGCGGTCAGTTGGTGGGGATCCCACTGCGCACAAACTTTTCGAAATTTTAAGTGTTGATGCATTATAGTGTGAATGATGCCCACGCTAATACCCAGTAACCGATGGATCTCGTCCATGGTGGTTCTGCTGTTGCCCAAGACTAAAGCATTCACTTCCGCAATCATTTCAGGTGTGATGATACGATGAGCCTGTCCAGAACGAGCGCCCCTCAGGGAATCTTTTGCGCCATTCCGCCACACTTGAACGACACAGACTGTACACAGCCTTCATCCGTCGATACATTTCACGGCCTCCAACTCCCTTCGCCGCTAAAAATCGAATCACTGCTGTGTTTCTGCTTACTCGCCTTCATGTTCAGTAGTGGACGATAACTTGTTTGACCACCTTCTCTTCGGCGTGAAACCACACTGTCGCTATGCAACGTCTACCAATAGATGGTGCCACCATACACGCAGTTACGTGGTACCACCTTACGTGTAATGCAAAGTTAGACCCACTGACCAGGTTTCATTTGATTGCCCCTCATATATTCGTATTGCTGGTGAACTTTTCCAAACTATTAAGAAAGCTATGAAGCTGAAATTTTTACAAAATATTAATCAAGTATACCTTTTCGTTGATAACAGAAAATATTAAGTTTTTGTTAAGAATTTTAATAAAACATTGAAGTTATAATTCTTTTTAGTTCCATTAATATCCCGCCTTTAATTACATTGGTCTTATCGGCGGCTTTAGTTTCCAACTTATTGCCTATTGGTAAGGTGTTAACTCGTGTAACTCTTTGTCATTGAATTTCTTGCAATTTTGGAATTTTAATCATTAGATCATACACATATTCACGCTCATGACTCCAGACTCTGGGGAGGATAGAGAATAATCTTGGCTAGAGAAAGATTTCCAACCCTCCAGCCGCAAATCGAACCCGACCCCTCGCACAGCAGCAAGTGCTCTACCGACTTATCTACGGAGCCAGCGAAAGTTATAGTTTCTTTTATCCCTACTGCTATATATCGTTTCTTTTGTCGCACCTTAACACTGGTATTAATCTCAATAATGAATTGAAGCATTTTAATCCATTGCTACAATATTCATATTTAATTTCTGCAACTAGACTTTAAGTAATGCTAATTGGCAGATATAAATTGTCAATAATTGCATAATAGATTCATACTGTCTTTAACTTAGAAATTCCGAGCGTGGTGGCACCGCTGCGACTCGCATTCGGGAGATCTCGGGTTCGATCTCCGCATTGGACCACTCTAACTCATGGATTTTTTCGTGGTTTCCTCTGGTCGGCAGGTGGCAGGCGGATGCTGGGATTCTTCTATCATGACTTTCCTGTCCCCCATTTCATGTACCCATCATCTTCCTTGTCGTCTGTTTCAGGGTTGTAAGACCAGGCGACCAGGTGTTCTGCGCGTTGCGACTGGGGGTGGGTACGAGCTCTTTAAGGTTCCTTCCCTGGCGTCGTTACGGAACTGCTGAGTTAATCTCGCCTTGGGTGCTCTCGGGCGGGCGTCCCTTCGGGGAACCTCTGAACGTTAGACGCTTGTGGGTGGGCTCGTGCGGCGTTGGATGCGTTCGATCTGGTAACCTTAGGGACCCCGTCCATGCTCGACATCTGGATCTGTTCGCCCTTGGGGTCTATCCCTTCATCCCTCCCTCCAAGTAGTCATGGTAGAAGCAAAAGTTGTGGGGTTTTCTTTCTCTTTTTCCTCAACAGTAGCTCCTTTCCACTAACAACCTCTGTAACAATGAATAAAGAAACATTAAAGGTAATGGATCGAAGTGGGAAATCAAAACGTATATAACGCATAAATCAAAAGTTCAGGTTAGAAAAATAACTCTTTATTCATTAAACCATAAAATGGTCCAATATCTAAACAAACAGTGTACCATAAAAATGAAATAAAACTAACTCTTGAAAAATTTATGACCATCAAGTTTTGCATAAATATTCTCTAAACTCGTTAAATTGGAAATATTCTTAATGTACTGAGCACCAATTTAAATACTTTTTCTTTTGCAATTTGGTCAACTGCTACTTATGCTCTGTAGACGAACGTTATTTAATGGCATTAAACAAACTTACCTTTTTATATAAATTAACTCTTTTAAGTTCAAGAGACAAACTTTTCAAAGTCGCGTTACTTTATTTCCCGCGAAAAATTTACCGTTTTCCCTGACAACTGGCACCAATTACTTTTAGAATATGCGCACCCACCAAACATAATATAACAGTCGCATAGTACACCGTGACCATTGCTGCAATACTTCCTTTTGTGTACGGCGAAGTTCCCTAATCTAAGAATAATTCGACCCATTCTGGCGCTTGTTGTCTCCGAGTAGACTTTCTTGTATGCAATGAGCTATTCTGCGTTGTTCCTCCTGCGCGTCCCTTCAAGTACTCATCAGGCTTTGGCTGGGCGGTTATATACCAACACGCGGGTGTGAAGTGAGGGCCCAGGAGAATTGGCCACCAGCCAAGTGATCCACTTGTTGCAACAGCTATGCTGGGAGATAAAGCACAGCCATATTCTTTGTAGCTACAGTGCCTTGTAGCGGAGATATGGTGACGCAACCATATTGGACGTGTACCTGGTCACCGGGATGGATCCAACAACCGCTACAAAACCTACAAGAAAATTTAACCGTATGGAAGGAGCCTTAGAAATCAAGTAATAAAACAAATAAACGTATCGCGTAACGAAAAACCATGTGGTACATTCACATGACTTTTTCTACCTACTACCGTTTATTACTTTTACGTTCACTTATTACGTTTACTACTACATATAGTGCGTGGGGGAAGTATTGCATTCCACTCAAAGAATCGATACCGAGATTTCACCGGAAATACATGTTTTGAGGCCTCCTGAATCCAAAAAAAAGTATTTTTTGAAAAATGTCTGTGTCTGTGAACAGCATAACTCAGAAACGAACAGTCGGATAAACACCAAACTTGGTATTTAGGTCCAGTATCTTCCAGAGATGCGACACGAAGGTTTCCAAGAAAATCCCCACCCCAGACCACCCTTTACATGGAATATCTTTCGAAAATTTTTATTTTTTCAAAAACTGCTCTAAAGATTTTGATTAAAGTATCATGTGTTTAAGACATTTTTATGGCAAATAAAATATATATCTTGAATTTTGGGGGAATGTCTCCAAAGGTATTCTTCATTCTGAACGACTTTTACATAACTGGTAAGCCATAAGAGATAGAGAAAATTTTACTGCACAGAAATGTAGATCGCATTAAAATACACAATTTATGTCAGATACATTTTTTTTGTTGAGTGAACCATTTTCGAGATATTGCTTCTTATTCCCTTAAATTTTCGAATGCTTATACTTTTTCTCAAATGGGAATTCGTTATTCATTTTTTGTCTTGGATATGCAAAGAGTACTAATCTGTGGCAAACGGAATGGTGCTGCACGTAGGAACCAGCTATTAAGAGATATGTCTATGCTTAAAGGCTACTGTATATCTATATTGCCCTTGCAAATACAAAACAAGGGGAACATAGTACGCCTTAAGCGATAGTCAAATAATTTTAGAACTGGTCACTATGTGTAAAATGTAATTCGCTTTGCATGTCAAGAACATAAAAATAGAACAACGAATTCTCAGTTGAGAAAACGTGTAAGTATTGGAAAATTCAAAGAAATAACAAGCAATATATCGAAAATGGTTCACTTTACAAAAAAAAATGTTTAGACATATTGTGT
Organism: Deroplatys truncata; assembly: GCA_030765065.1. NCBI lineage: Eukaryota > Metazoa > Arthropoda > Insecta > Mantodea > Mantidae > Deroplatys > Deroplatys truncata. The sequence continues at coordinate 189,621,434 of CM060986.1, read as the reverse complement.
GTTTTAACGAGATGTGCATTTTTATGTAGTAAAATTTTGTCTATCTCTTGCGGTTTACCAGTTATGCAAAAGTCTTTCAGAATGAAGAGAACTTTTGGAGACATCCCCAGAAAATTCAAGATATACATTTTATTTGCCATAAAAATGTCTTACATACATGATGCTCTAATCAAAATCGTTAAAGCCGTTTTTGAGAAAATAAAAATGTTCGAAAAATGTTCCATCTAAGGGGTGATTTCCGGTGATAGGATTTTCTTGAAAACCTTCATGTCGCATCCCTGGAACATATTAAACCGAAATACCAAGTTTGGTGTTTATCCGACTTTTCGGTTTTGAGTTAAGGTGTTCACAGACAGACAGACACAGACACATAAACACATGTTTCCAAAAATGCTTTTATTTTTTTATGTCCTGGGCATGCAAAGAGAATGCAATGCTCCACATAGCAACCAGCTCTTAAAAGATCTGACTATCGCTTAAAGCCTACATTATTCCCCTTGCATCTACAAGAAAATTAGCAGTAAGGTAGAGTCTGCACATGTTTATCTCGATTAACATGAAGTAGATGGAGAATAAGCGTTTGTAAGAATAGTTTGTACAAGAGTAGAGGAAGTCATGTGAGTGTAAGACATCAGATTTCTTTTTTAGGTAGTTTCCATTAACTATTCCTAAGAAAGCTGATTACAAATTTCGTTGAAGGTATAAAGAGGATAGAGGAAACCGAACCAGTAGTCAGATGTTTAAAAGCTCATCGCTGCATGCTGGCCTAGAAGTTCTATACTGTTTACATGACATCGTGAGAAAGAACTGAATAGCGACAGCACTTTTAACAATGAAAAGCTATTGAAAAATTCAAAATAATAATAATGGCAATGGCTAATGCCACAAAAAACTTATTTTGTGAGTTTTAAAGAGATTTACATTTTTTATGAGGTACTATCTCTTATGGTTTATCAGTTATACAAAATTCGTTCCGAATGTAAAGGACTTCATGAGCTGTTCCTTGAAAATTCAGAATATATATTTTATTTGTCATGCAAGTATTTTAAACATGTGGTATTTTGATTAAAATCTTTAGAGCCAATTTTTGAGAAAATTAAAATTAACGAAAATGTTTCTATATAAAGCATAGTTTGGGGTAAGAGAATTTTGTTAAATAAGTGCGTGTCGCATCCTTGGGAGACGTTTAAAATAGATACCAAGTTTGGTATTTAACTGACTTTTCAATTTTGAGTTATGGTGTTCACAGACACACACGGACCTTTTCCTAAAAATCTGATGTGTTACATCATATAACTGTCTCTACAGTCTAGCGTTTATTAGTTGGTATACAAGTTATTCTTACAAAAGTTTATTTTCCTATCTACTTCATTCTAATCCAGATAAACTCTTCCGGAAATAGCTACATTAAACATTTCGTTATAGATAGAAAGTCAAATGTTGAACTGGACGCTATACGCCGACGTTAAAACTCTATATTCTTTCCATGACATCGCAAGAAACAACCAAATATGGGAAGGTCTTGAAAAGAATGATAAAATATGATACAATTCGAACCATTTATAACATATATCTCGGAAATGGCTGATATCCCCCCCAAAAAGGTTTTTGAAATAAATTGTGTTTTAGAGAGATCTACATTTTTTGTGTAGTACGTTTTCCTTAACACTTAACGCTTATCAGTTATACAAGATTATACAAAATTCCTACTGAATAAGAGGGTTTCACAGGCTATTGCCAGAAAATTCAAGATATACATTTTGTATGTCATGTAAATATCTTTAGTATACTACATTTTAATACAAACCGTTAGAGCCATTTATTTGAAAATGAAAAATTACGAAATATCCTCCATGTAAAGGGTAGTTTGGGGCAGGAGTTTTCTTGAAAATCTTCATGTCGCATCTTTGGAAGTACTGAACTCAAATACCAAGCTTCGTGTTTATCCGACTTTTGGTTTTTAAGTTATGCTGTTTACAGACACACACGGACTGTTTTTAAAAACGCCATTTTCTAGTTCAGAAGGCGTCTGAACATGTATAATTTTTTTGGATGGAAATCAATATGTTCTCTTATTTGTGGTAGAGAAAGTAAAAAGGTCTTTAATTTTTTATTATTTACGGAGTGGTGTAGTTCCGGTAAAATCACGGTAGGAATTTTGTGTGAAATGCAATATTTCAGTAGAATTATGATACATTTTGCATTTCTTAGTAATATCTCGCATTAGTCAGGATAATTGGATTCATAGATGACGCGAAAGGAAGCCAAAATAAAACTGTCAATTTTGCTTTTCAGGCTAATAACCAACAACTCTTCACTCGACACAAATCTCCCTAAGAAGTGAATAAAAGATATGCTGTAGATTGCCTCTGGGGGCTGGTGGTTAGCGTGCCAGCGTTCAAATCCAGAGGTCCCGGGTTCGATTCCCAGCAGGAGGATGTAAGTTTTTGTTGAGCCGAAATTATTCCCCCAGCTCCCTAGGGTATCGAGGTATGAATGAAGTGTAAACTTAGTGTAATATCAACCAACTGTAAAACCAATGATTGCTGATGACAGGCTAAGGATTCGGAATAAGTTAAGAGCGAAGAGAAGTTTACAGTGTATTGAGTAGGATAGTGAGGTGGTGCATTGTGATGTTGTTTACCTGTGAGGCCGCGTGGAATTCGCCTCGTAACTAGAGGTGCAGTACACTTATGTCTCTCATTCAGATGTGTGTGTCCTACTTCATTTTCCACCACCAGACTGTCCTTATATAGTAACAAATAAGACAGCTCATTGGCACCTTTCTTACTTTCTCTACTACCTATAGTAAGTAGGGGAATTATTGCATTCCACTGAAAAATTCGATACCAAGATTTCACCGAAAACACATATTTTGAGGCCCCCCGAATCCAAAAAGAAGCAGTTTTAGAAAAACGCCCGTGTGTGTGTGTGTGGGTGTGGGTGTGTGGGTGGGTGTGTCTGTGAACACCAACTCAGCATAACTTGGTGTCTAGAGGCGCAGGAGATTGCGGGCTCAAGTCCCGCCTCTGACATGGATGTTTGTTTGTTCATAAATGTGGGTGTACTAGTCGGCCACGATATGCGTGCCTGTGGTGAGAAGAGGCACTACACGGTTACGAAACAAGTTGACAGTGCATTAGAAGGACAGTCAGGTAAAGAAAACATTCCGGGTTGTATTTACAAAAGAGGTTGAAGCCTGCAAACGTAGTACTGTTTTTATTGTGTGACTGTACATTTCTCTATCGCCTTGCCCTCAATCCCCACTGATTACTAGCCTTGATTGCCAACAAAAACAGTGGCGCCGACCTCCAAATCATTCATATCGTGCCCGACTAATATGTGTGTAAAAACGGGAAACAACTAGAAAGAAACAAGAATGGGGAGAAAAAGGAAAAAAATCAAAATGAAGAAACCCTATGAAGGTAGCGTTGCACAGGTATAACAGCAAAGAAGATCGCCTGTCGCCAAGGATAACGTTTAAGTAGGCTAATAGCCTGTTAGTCCTAACACTTCATTTTCACTTCAGTATTCCTCCGGTGAGTATTTTGCCTTCAGGCTTATAATGGTATACGATCCATGGTATTCTCTCTTTTCTCATTCCCCGGATATATTCCTTCCATGGTTCCTTATTTTCTCTTACCTTTTTATTCTCTTCGAACGTATTTAATCTCTTTTGAATGCTGTCATTTTTGTATGTCCTCTTTTTTTAAAAAAAACTTTAACCTTTATCAGAAATCTCATTTCAGCGACCTGAATCTTTCTTTGGTCCCTTTGTTTTAATATCCATGACCCACATGTACGCTGGCATGGTAAGATCGGTGACGTTCTAGGATTTTAAAATAGATTTAGGAGAAGTGGAGTGATGAAACACATTTCTAAAATCACATTTAGCAGTAAATTGTGAGAGCAGAGCCATACAACTAATCATAGTAAGCCTGGAGTGGTTAAATATACCAGTAAAGAAGTCATGCTAACAACGCCAAGTTAGAAACTAATGTTAAAGGTACTGGGCAGCAGGAATTAGAAGCAATTTAAAAACTCCGGTGTATTGTACTCACATGACTTTCTCAGCTCACTACTCTACAAACTGTTCTTATAAGAGCTTATTCTTCTGCCTATTTCTTATTAATAAGTACACCTTCGTTGCACACTCAAAGAATACAGTATGCCAAAGGAATAGTCAATTTTTAAAAAATCTGATGTGTTGTACTCACATGACTTTCTCTACTCTTGTACAAACTACTTTTACAAACGCTTATTCTCTATCTACTTCATGTTAATTGAGATATCGAGATGTTAATCTTATTGCTGATTTTCTTGTAGGTGCAAGGGGATATGGTAGGCTTTAAGCGATAGTCAAATCTTTTAAAATCTGGTTGCTATGTGGAGCATTCCATTCTCTTTGCATGTCTAGGACATAAAAAACCAATAAGGAATTCCCATTTCAGAAAATGTAAGTATTGGAAAATTCAAGAATAATAAGGAATATCTGTAAATGGTTCACTCCACAAAAAAATGTATATAACATAAATTGTGTGCTTTAAAAATATCTAGGTTTCTTATGCAGTAAAGTTTTGTCTAACTCTTACGGTTTACCAGTTATACAAAAGTTATTCAGAATATAAAGGGCTTCTGGTGACATTTTCAGAAAATTAAAGATATACATTTCATTTGCCATGAAAGTATCTTAAACATGATATTTTGATCAAAATCGTTACAGCCATTTTTGAGAAAATAAAAATTTTTGAAATATGTCGCATGTAAAGGGTAGTCTGAAAATCCTTCGATACAGACAGACACATGGACATACACGCGGGCATATTTCCAAAAATGCTTTATTTGGATTCAGGGCACCTCAGAACGTGTACTTTCGGTGAAATCTCTGTATTTAATTTTTGGGTGGAATGCAATTCTCCCCTTACGTACTAAACGTAGTAGAGAAAGTAAAAAGTGAATCGCTATGTAATGGCTTTGAAATTCCAAGCTCCTTGCATGACCCCAGAAACAGCGATTTACTCTTTGAAAAAAGTAAAAGGGTTTGAAATAACAAACCAACAACAAAGAATACCTCGGAAATGGTTAACGTTACAACATAATTTATTTGTCCTAAATTGTGTGCTTTAAGGGGATTCCACAATTTCTGTTAGTAAGATTTTGCCTATCTCTCACGATTTACCAATTGTACAAAATTCATTCAGAATAAAGAGGATTTCAAAAGCTATTCCTAGAAAATTCAAAGTATACACATTATTTTTCATTGAAATGGCTTAAACATATAGTATTTTAATCAAAATTGATTTAACGATCTTTATAGAAAAAATAAGGAATAGTTTTACGTATTGTAAAGGGTAGTTTGAAGTAGAGGTATTTTCTTGAAAACTGTCGCATCCTTGGAAAGTCGTTTATTATGGAGCTTAGTATGTAAGTTCACGACTTTCACTGTGATAAGCGGAGGAATAGTTATGTGTTTGTAGGAATTCACATATCAATGGCCTTAACAAGCCAAAATTTTGTAGGAATTCAGTATCGATATTCTTACAAACTGCACATTTGTAGGAATTCATATACCAATATTCTTAAAAACCACAAATATGTAGAAATTCACGTATCAATAATCTTACAAGTCACAAATTTGTAGGCATTCACTTTCAATATTCTTAGAAACCTCAAATTTACTGGAATTCATGTACCAATATTGTAACAAAACCTAACATTTGTAGGAATTCATAAATCATTATTCTCACAAACCAAAAATTTGTACGAATTCATAAATCACTATTCTCACAAACCACAAATTTGTAGGAATTCACGTCTTAGTGTACTTCAAAACCACAAATGTGTAGGAATTGACCTATTAATAGTTTTACCAAATCACAAATTTGTAGGAATACACCTATCAGTGCTCTTACAAACCACAAATTTGTAGGAATTCACGTACAATATTCTTGGGAACAGCAAATTTGTAGGAATTCACGTATCAATATTCTTATAAACCAGAATGTTTGTCAGAATTCACCCATCAATATTCTTACAAACCACAAGTTTGTAGTAATTCGTGTATAAACATTCTTACAAATAATTGATTTATAACAATTCATGTATCATTCTTACAAGCCACAAATTTGTAGCAAATTCACGTATCAATATTCTTACAAGCCACAAATTTGTGGGAATTTATATATTAATATTCTTACAAACCACACATTTGTAGGAATTCGGATATCAATAGTTAAAAATTGTTACAAATTGTAGGAATTCACAGAATCCGATATTCCTGCTCTAGCTGAGAACAGACGTGGAATCTGGAATTGGGATTAGGAGATAAAAACCAGCTTACGTAACTATAGGCAATAGTAATGGTTATGTATCAAAGATAAAACTACTTTCTGTGTGTGAGAATTACAATATCTTCTGAATTTCGTAAACAAAACTGGCTTCTCTTAGTGTTTCAGATTTTCTCTATTTTGACAAACTAATTTCACTACACAGTAGTCTAGTGTACACTCGCTTCCATTTATGCCGTCACCGCAGCTTTGGGAGACATTCTTTGGCCTTCACAGGTGAGGTGTGTCTAGCAAGGAGGAGGTGCGTGTTTCTGTTTACCTGTTTACGTTTGCATTGGCGTCCTGTTTTACATGCACACTATTCTAGATTACTTATATAGGGTATAACTCAGAGCAAAAGCTTTACTGATCATCATTCATAACATGCATGATAAAATATATAACTAAATAAAATTATGCTTTGCACAATTTCTACATGAAAAAGTATTTCTAATGACAATTTAATGTAAAACGGAAATAAATTATACTTTTTACTCCCAAAGAGAACACAATTACTAAATGTTATTTTGATGATCTCTCTAATCTTCATTCTTGTCCAATACCTGATTTAGCCGCCTAGGCACTAAATCACTCGTCGCCCTCTGGGAACACTGTCATGAAATGTGGTAACATTTACATTTAGAGCACCTGAGTGATAAGGGCAGATAAGGATGTTTTCCTCCTGTTCATCTTTCTGTAAAATATATAATTTACTTCAGTTTTACATTATGCAGTATAACCTTTTCTCGGTTCGGTTCAGGCCGGGCCGGACCGGGCCCGGTGTTGCAGTATAACCTATTCTCGGCTCGGCTCAAACCGGCCCGGGCTGAGCCTGGCCTAAGAATTTCCGCCACTTTCTGCCTATCCGACCCCTTCAGCTGCTGGTGCGGGCGCTGCATACCCTGAGCACTCGTGGTACTGCTGACGTTACCAGAAGTACGTCGGGCCGAACGTTCGAGCCACTCCCGTCAGGGACCCGTTCGGATTGGGTTGGTCTCGATGGGGCAGTGGTTCCCGATACCCGTGGAAGATTGGGTATGTCTCTATGTGTGTCCATGCAGGGGAGTTGTGAGACGCCTCAATGTCCTCCAGTACCGACCTGGAGAGCCGGTAGACGGCATGCTAGATTGCTGTCGGCCCTACCGAGGTTGTTCGATAGTCGCCCTTCGGGGTTGCGGCGCGTAAGTGGCGTAACCACTTCCGTCCCTGTCTGGAGGGCATGGGCAGGATGAGTCCCAGCTCAACCTCGACCAGGCCGGGGGGGCGGTATATAAAATAGGCACTGTCCCTAATAGAAAGAACCCACGAGAAATCTGGGTTGCGAGGGTGTGGACTCTGTGTAGTCAGATCCGGTCCCGTGTTTGCAGGTTATCCACCTTAACCACTTAGTACCTACAACGAAATGTACACAATTTTTGCAAATACTTATCTCTATTAACACTGTATAAATAAGCTTTTGTAAAAATATGGGGCCATATGAAAAAATCTGATGTGATACATTCACAAGACTTTCTCTACCCTCATAGTTTATAAGTGCGTATACAAACTATTCTTATAAAGCAGTGCAGAGAACCAGCAATCACTTTGCTGCTTTCACGGAAAAACTATTCTTAGCATTAAAATTAGGACTGTTTCATCTCTTGCTAAGCGTAATAAAACGTCTTAAAATGTAAACAACGAAAACAAGGAGCAGAAACTAAAATAGGGAATACCTGAAAATGGTTCTATAACAAACAATAATCAGATATGAATTAATAAAACGAAACAGTATTACGAAATTTGTTCAATCAGCACTCCCTCGAAGTAAAGTCGCTGAAAGAAGTCTCACAAAATGTATCTTGTATAAAGTTACTATAAATGTTTATATTTGTTTACAAAATCACAGCAGTAAATTTATTTCTCAATGCAAACATTCAAACGTTTCATTCGTTGTAACTAAGGCTTGCGATGGAAAGAAATAAACAAAGGAGAATCATACAACTTCATGCATGCCCGTTAGCTGACACAATTCGGAAAAGTATGACTAAAACATGGAATATATCCAAAACGTTTAACACTACGAAACACATTATTAAACACAAAATGTTGTTTTAATGAGCTCTACAATTATTATGCAGTAAAATTTTGTCTATCTGTTATGGTTTTCTGGTTATACAAATTCATACAAAATTCAATTAAATAAAGAGAATTTCACAAGCTATTCTCGGAAAATTCAAGATATACAGTTTATTTATCAAGTAAATATATTAAATATGTGCTTCTTTAATAAAAATCGTTACAGCTATTTTTGAGAAAATCAGTAATTTCGAAATATGTTCCATGTAAAGGTAGTTTGAGGAGGGGTGTTTGTTGAAAATCTTCATGTCGCATCTTTGGAGTATACTGAAACTAAACACAAAGTTATTTATCCGATTATTTTTTGAGTTATGCTGATCACAGAAACACACGCGCCCATTTTTCTTAAAAAAATGCTTTCTTTGGATTCAAAACATGTATTTCAGGTGAAATTTTGATATCAAATTTTTGGGTGGATGCAATATCTTCTCTGTCTTCTGTAGACGTGGTCTAAAATTGAGTTTTATTTATGGTCTCTCTTTAAATGCTGTGGTTCTTAGCGTCCCATTCGACTCTGTCGTTTGTGAAAATTGCAACATCAAGAAGGAAACACAGGAATTCATTGAATTTAATACCACAGGTTAGGTTCATGACAAGTAACAAATAAACTTTTCAAATCTATACATGACCTTTGAGCCCTAATATTCAATATTTGCTGTGGCCTCCACGCGTAGCCATTAGAGCTACTATTCGCCGTGGCATTGAATAAAAAACGTTCTGAATAAGTTCCTGAGGGATTTCCCTCCACGCAGTTTGTATTCGAGCCCACAAATCCGTGACACTGGTTACTGAAAAACTGTGACGCACCAGGTGCCGAGCAACCATATCCCAGACATGTTCAATGGGCGACATGTTAGGCGAACGTGCAGACCAGAGAAGCAATGGTACCTGTCGCTCTTCGAAGAAGGCTTGTAAATTCCTCGCAATATGTGGCCGGGCATTGTCCAATTGAAATGTGTCCTGTGGAGATGCCTGAAGCAGGGAGAGTACCTCAGGCTCTATAACCACCGTTAGGTACCGGTTGCTGTTCAAAGTGCCCTCAATTCGTAGGAGGAGAGATCGCTTGGTGTAATCAATGCCGCCGCAAACCATCACGCCTGCTGTTTGTCCGCTATGTCGCTCAACAATGCAGCCCTTCAGGTTGCGCTCACCACGGCACCGCCGGACACGTATGTGGCCATCACTGTAAGATACGTTGAAGCGGGATTCGTCCGGAAAGACTACATTTTGCCACTCAGCACCCCAGTGACGGTGTTCACGTGCCCATTGCAATCGGAGGAATTTGTGGTTTTTGGACAATGGAAGCCGGCGTAATGGCATGCATGCAACCGGCCCAACCTGCAGCAGAGGGCAACGAACCATTGATGCAGACAAGTTCACACCTGTAGCAGTGCTCCAGCGTCGAGCCAACACTGTGGATGAAGATGTACGGTCCGTTATGGCCATGCGGACAAGATGACGGTCATCCCGTGCTATGGTCAAGTTCCGTGGCCCAGTACCCGCTCTTCGATGCGTATGACCTTCATCTATCCACTGCTTCCACACACGCATCACTGTCATAGGAGCATGCGCTGTACGAGCCGAAATGTCACGGTATGAAGAACCCGCTTCTCGAACACCGATCATTCTGCCCTGTTCGAACTCACTCACGTGCCGATGGCTCGCTTTGACGTCGACGAGGCATTCTGTTTCCACTTTGTTTGACAGCTCTACACTGACTACACTGGGCGCGACACTGATCTTGTCGGACCGACACGAGAGGGCTCTGCTCGACCTACGTGTACTCCATCTCTCTGCGAATATAATCACTTATTGCTTGCACACTCTTCTGCCCTTCCACCAAGTTTGGAATTATTCTGGAAATTCTTTCTTGCTGTTGCAATTTTCACAAACGGCAGTGTATACTGGGCGTGAAATACCGGAAGTTTTGCTCAGAGGCCTCTTTATCAGGCTTGAGGTTCTTTTACGTGCCGTAAATCTACGACACGGGACCACCGGCTTTACTTCCCTTCCGAAGGAAGCCATTCTAAGGATTTTTCGCCCGAAAAAATCCATAGCCCTCCACCGGGTTAGAACCCGTGACCTCGGGAACTAGAGACTAGCATGGTAACCACTACACCACGGAGAACGACAAAGACGTGGTCTATGCACCTGGTAGAGAAAGTAATAAACTATAGTAGCTAGGGAAAATCATGTGAATGTAATACATCAGATTTTTACTTTCTCTACTAGTGTAGTAAATAGGTGAAGTATCGCATATCATCCAAAAACTCGTAACCGAGATTTCACTGAAAATACGTTTTAGGGTGCAGTAAATCAAAATAAATCATTTTTGGAAACATGTCCGTGTGTATCTGTCTGTCTGTGAACAGCATAACTCAAAACCCAAAAGTCGGATAAATACTAAACTTGGTATTTGTGTTTAGTATCTTTCAAACATGCGATACGAAGATTTTCAAGAAAATTCCCCACCCCAGACTACCCTTTATATGGAACATTTTTAGAAAATTTTGATTTTCTTAACAATGGCTCTGCCGATTTTGATTAAAATAAAAATATTATATGTTTCAGATACTTATGGCAAATGAAATGCATATCTTGAATTTTCTGGGAATGTCCCCAAAAGTCCCGTCCATTCTGAAATATTTTCGCATAACTGGTAAACCGTAAGAGATAGACAAAGTAGATCTCGTTAAAACACACAATTCTTGTTTTTCTGAAGTGAACCATTTCCAAGATATTCCTTGTTATTTGTTTGAATTTTCCAATCTTATACTTTTGCTCAAATAGGAATTCGTTATTCCTTTTTTTATGTCCTGCACATGCAAAGAGAATGAAATGCTCCACATAGCAACCAGCTCTTAAAAGATTTGACTGTCGCTTAAAGCCTACCATATTCCCCTTGCACCTACAAAAAAATTAGCAATAAAATAGTTTCTGAAAATGTTTATCTCACTTAAAATGAAGTAGATGGAGAATAAGTGTTTGTAAATATAATTTTTGCAAGAGTAGAGTAAGACGTGTGAGTGTAACAGATCAGATTTTCTTTTTTTTTTCCTTCTTTCTTTTTTTTATATCGAACAGTCCACAATCTAAACAGGCTTTTGATGGGTCCTGAGCGTTTCGATTCAAACACATCCCTTCTGAAAGAGCAACAGAACCAGCTCATCCCAAACACGTGAAATCAAATACGGTAGCTTTAACCACTGCAAGCAGACAACATTCGGAATCTTCCTAGCATTAAATAGCCTTACCTATCGTTTATCACGTTGCAAGGCATTGTTTATTTTGACTGTGCCTACCTAAGTGTAATGGGAAACTGTTTCAGTCAAGCGCAAATTCATTTTCCATTAGAGGTCCATGTAAGCGTGGAATTGACTCGCTTCAGGTTGATGGAAACAAGGTAATGTCAAATCCGAGAGGTGTACATGAAATGATGATTGGGAAGCCTAAGTTTAGGGTACTACCTCGATTCTTGCCAATTATGAGGACTGAGGAAAACCTGGAAAACGGAAGACGGTCGGGTCGGGATTTGAACCGCACATCTCCTGTTCAGAGCCGTGCATTAACGATCTCGACCACCATCCATATAGTCCACCGCATGCATAATTGACTCTGGCCAAATATACCAAGGATCGAATTTTAATGTTCAGTGCGCTGTAAGTGGCCTAAAAGTCAACATAAGCTTAAACACTGCAGTTATTTAAATTACACTCTATTATTTCATAAGCGAAACAGTACGGCTGTTGACAAATTACTTACTAAGTCTCTATTACAATATAATTTAACTGTAAAACCGCAATTAAAAATAAGAAAATGCATACTATGTTTATTGTGTAAGTATTGTTAAAATGATTAATGGATGTATTTATTTAAATATCAGAATACTTACATTGATCTCTACCAATCGCACAAGTCCATAGATCGTACGCACTATTATAATACACAGAATAATAAGCAAGGTGAAAAAAGGCAAGGACGAAAAAAGTAAGACGAACATTTCAAATATAACGTCTTAAATTTAAACAACCCACAAATCAACGGTAAACCGTATTTCGATGCATTATTGTGCCCTGTTATAGTAAACAAAGAACAGTTAAGAGTAATCAATAAACACAACACACTAATATGACTGAAAAAATTACATAAAATGTTAAAGCCCTATGTAACAGCAATGTTTAGCTCTTCTTACACCCATTCCCTACAATCAGCCTTCTGAGATTTCAGCTCTCTCGCCTTAAAAAGAAATTTCATTATCCCCTTCACGTCTTCCTTGCCTACCAGTGGCGTCCAACATGCCAATCGAGGTGGTAAAAAATCACGGTAAATATCTTTCCCTCCATTCCTCCGTACGCTACAGTTTGCAAAGATATTGTAACGAGATTTTGAACAAAGAATCAAAAGTTACGGCAGTATTTCCAATACGCGAGATTATGATGAAACCTGTTGCACTCGACGGTGTGCGACACAAGAACGCTCACTCAGCAAACTAAATAACATTAAGGATTGTGGATTTAGTCACGGCGTGGACTCACTTTCACTCTCGTCTGGAGGCCATACTCGACGGCGAGGCTTGGCCAGTAAGGGGTGCTTCACACCTCCATCATAAGTAAGTAAACCTTTAAATAGTGAATACATCCAGGCACCTCCAGCTTACGGGTAAGATACACTAGCGTTAAGTTTTCGCCCACACAAATCGCCAAGACAGACGGCGACGGTCCCCCAGCTGCAAGTATGTACCTTAAATGCAATTACAACTCTTAGATTTAACTCACTCCGGGACCTGTTATTCAATGCTTCCCCCTGTGACTCACCCGCACGTGTCCAACCCCACCATACCCATCCCGATACCGATTCGCCCTACCGCCTGAGCTTACCGCCCCTCTAGTGTAAGCCAACCCCTGGGTTTAACCACCCCCGGCTGAGGTTTTAAAATATGCACTCATGACTTTTCGTTATCACAAATGGAACAGATTCTCCTACCATTTTCATCAGTAATTTTTGTCAGCCACCGTACTCCCAGTCTAAGGCACGCGAGCTCCTCTCTAATAAGTTTGGTGCCTGTTTTAATGTATTTCTCCACACCTCACTCAGATTTTAGCCCAGATTGTACTTTCAACGACACCTTCTTCCTGCATTGCTGTTATTTGTTGCCTGTCAATATCACAGACTCCGTTCTTAATCTTTCTCCATACAATTCGTCTATTTCCCTGACCCGCTATCCAAATACAATCCATCCCTATGGTTTCCAACCATTTCTTTAATTTTGATGTCCATGGTGAATTTTCTTCCATTTTCACCAGTTCACGGCAGTAGACAGTCATAATTAGAGATTGGTTGCCATGAACAACATGTTTACATAGTAACTTAAAAATCTGATGTGTTACACTCACATGACTTTCCCTACTCTTGTACAAACTATTTTTACAAACGCTTATTCTCCATCTACTTCATGTTAATCGAGATAAACATTTGCAGACTCTATCTTATTGCTAATTTTCTTGTAGATGTAAGGGGAATATATATTTACAAGGGCAATATAGAAATACAGTAGCCTTTAAGCACGTACATATCTCTTAATAGCTGGTTGCTAGGTGCAGTACCATTCCCTTTGCCACAGATTAATACTCTTTGCATATCCAAGACAAAAAAATGAATAACGAATTCCCATTTGAGAAAATAGGTATTGAAAAATTTAAGGGAATAACAAGCAATATCTCGAAAAGGGTTCACTCAACAAAACAAATGTATATGATTGTGTATTTTAACGCGATCTACATTTCTTGTGTAGTAAAATTTTGTCTATCTCTTATGGTTTTACCAGTTATGCAAAAGTCGTTCACAATGAAGAATACTTTTGGGGACATACCCAGAAAATTCAAGATATACATTTTATTTGTCATGAAAATATCTTAAACATATGATATTTTAATCAAAATCGTTAGAGCCATTTTTGAGAAAATTAAAGTTTTCGAAAACTCTTCCATGTAAAGGGTAATCTGGGGTGGGGGAATTTTCTTGAAAACCTTCGTGGTCGCATCTCTGGAAGATACTGAACCTAAATACCAAGTTTGGTGATTATCCGACTGTTCGTTTCTGAGTTATGCTGTTCACAGACAGACAGACACACACACACACACAGACACACAGAGAGACACACAGACATGTTTCCAAAAATGCTTTTTTTTGGATTCAGGGTGTCTCAAAACATGTATTTCCGGTGAAATCTCGGTATCGAATTTCTGGGTGGAGTACAATACTTCCCCTACTTACATACGTAGTAGAGAAAGTAAAAATATATTACCATTGTAATGCAATGAATGACTTGCGGCACTGTCAATAACGCAACCTTTGTGTTTTTGGGTTGCCTTGCGTAAATCAAAGCACTGAATCAACACCAACATAATTAATGTTTATTAAACGATGGCGTGATATAGCTGTTCGCAACTGTTGTGAGAAGAAAGTTCAGGAATTACTGATTTTATGAAAGTGTTTGTAAATACTGAAGTACTCTTCATTTTAAGGAATTTTGTATAATCTTGTAAACTGGTAAACCTTAAGTGATAGGCAAAAAACATACTACAAAAAAGTAGATCTTTTTAAAACACAATTTATTTCGAATAACTTTTTCTCTGGCTTCAGCCATTTCCGAGATATCTTTTATGAATGGTTCGAATTGTGCAATACTTTGTCATTCTTTTAATTTTCCCTACGATGTTCAGCTGTTTCTTGCGATTGCAATGAAGGAATATGGACTTTTAAGGTCAGCGTATAGCATCCAGTTCTTAAGCATTTGACTATCGCTATTCCCTTTCTATCTAAAACGAAATGTGCGAAGTAGCTATTTCTGCAAAGGTTAAAATGAAGTAGATAGAAAAATAAACTTAATTAATTGAGGGGAGTCTTCACAAAACTTGTTATATACAAATATCCGTTTTTTCAGGAGAGCTGTTTTTTAAAATACATCTATAACTAGACAACATTTATATTTGTAATAAATATCTTATATTAGAGTCTTAGAATGGTATTCGTACTTATATGAAACCAATTTTTGAATTTGCATTTTTGTAGATATATGAATACATTTCTTGAATTTTTAAAAAAACTTATCTGCTTCTCTTAATTTAACATTTATGTCAACATTATCCTAAATGTTTGACCTATAATGTATCATAGTCATCCATTTTTTAACATAAACACATTGCCTTTACACAATGAAGCTGAGATTTTCCTAAATACAAAATTTTGAATTATTACTTTAACGGTTACATTATTTTAACTGTGAAGAAACATATACATTTTACCTCAGTACTTTGCAAAATTGTTTCTAAAATTAATATTAAATTGACACCATTTAAACACATTCTCTTATTATAAAATCAAGTCTCCAGTTTAGAGAAACAGTCGTATAAAATTTAATATTAATTGTTTTCACAGGCTGACAATTAACACTGACTAATGAAAGTACAGTTAATATGGAGCTTCTTCCTGGTATTCTGCATGAATGTCGTCATTGTCATTCTGTGCAAAACCTTTGAACACATCCTGCTAAAACGCAGTTGCTTCCTGGGAAGTTATGTCAATCAGCTTCCATTCTTCAGGCTGACATGGTTCCTCATTTTATCTTCCAATGCTTTGTCCATATTCCTTAGGTTTCTCACGCCTATCTTCAGCGTTTCCACTTGAACTGCAGGCTCAACATATGTCGTCTTAAAATATACTTCATGTTTTAGTATTTAAAATTTACGGATTTCATTAACTTAAATTGTATCTTTTTATTCAATAGAGTTTTGGGATGCGCTTTTCAGGTCGAAAATCTTCCAATCCTTACCAGGGACTAACAAGTTGACATATTTTCCTAGCATTTTGTGATTCTGAGAGCATAGAGTGATTGTATCAATATCTGTATTCCTCCCAAAGATAGGTTTTGGTGGTAAATAGCTATGGCTTCTGATGGGAAAATAGTGCAATATTGTTACATGCTGCGTAGATGGACTAAAGGTTCACATGAAAATTAGATTAATTTTAAGTACTCACCACGCCCATTGAGTGGGCGTATACTTACTTGGCTGGAGGTTAAGAGGAAGGCATGGGTTTTTCACTGTACAAAATCCATAATAAAATCTACTCATACATTCTTAGATTTATTTCCCAACCGTTTAGGAGTTCCTACATTATTAAAAATGAAAGGTGGGAGGAGATATCCGCCGATCCGAAGCCCGACTTACACACGCGGTCCGTTCCTCGCGGAATCCTAACTGAGACAGACACTATCCCCCACTACTCGTAACTAGCAAAGCTACTAGCCAAGAGTGCAGTAAACAACAATGTGTCTGGTAATGACAATATAGAACAATAATGTAACCCCCCAAAATATGAATGCGCCACATCTTCCTATAAGTAGTTGAGAAATGAACTATCCTCATTAATGCGGCCAGCTTATAGAATTTTTGTTTTTAGAGAAGCAGGAATCAGAAAACAGACGAAGGACTACATTTTTCTTGTTTTCATCCCGTAACGTTTTTCCAGTTCTATGAGATGGTGTTGAGAGTTGAAGCAATTTCGTTGAAGCCACAAAACTTTGTGTTTCCTATCACGTAGAGTGGGAAACATTTTCACACTTACTCTCACCTTGCAGTTGTAACACCGTAAAGTTATACAGCCACACCTGACGACTAAGATACTTCTCCAATGGGAAGTTTGGATAGTGGTTGGTTTTGTTGGCAGTCAAAACAGATATTGATAATATCTTCTTTAGTAATTGATTTTAATATCTGGAAAAAAGTTTGGGTCTTCACATGGTAGAGCCTATAATCTGCTCTCAATTTGTTATTTTCTTTTCATCCAAGTCAGAAGCAACTTTTATTTTTATTAAGAACTGTGCACATGTAGAACAGGTGTCTGTTTTGTGGTTAGCAAATCCTAGATTGAAGTATTTGTAAAAAACGGATTCGTATTTAGACAAAGAACATTTCAAGCCACCAACCTGAATGCACTCATTGTTGTATTTTTTCACATCATCTTAAAATTCAGTTCTGCTGGCAAATAAGAACGGCAGGTATCCCGTTCAGGAACAGTTAAATTAAATTGAGTTTTATTCATGGACGCACTTTAACTTCTATGGTCCCATTCCATTCCATATTGGGCGTGAAAGACCGGTAATTTTGCTCAGAAACCTCTTTATCAGGCTTGAGGTTCTTTTACATGCAGTGTATCTACGATACGGGACCACCGGCTTTACTTCCCTTCCGAAGGAAGCCATGCTAAGGATTTTTACGCCCGAAAAAACATCCATCGCCCTCCGCGGGTTGGAAACCGTGACCTTGGGAACTAGAGGCTAGCACGGTACCACTAGTCCTCGGAGGACGACTTCGTTCATCTCTACATTTATATTTCAATATATTCCTTTTAATGTGCTCCGTCTGCTCTTAATGACTTTCATTCTTTTGCCAACCACCACGATTTTCTTTAGGAATCTGTCCTGTGATTACGTATTTTCTAGCCAGACATTGCAATCTGTCCTTTGAAACACTACTCAGGGTACTGGCAAATGTAGAAGCACATATCCTTCCCTTCTTCATTTTTTAAATGGTAGGAAATTGTCACAAATCTGTTTCTTCTTCTACTCTTCTGTGGCAGTTCGCCATGCACGGTTTTTAACTTTCATGTAATTGATAAGGAACATATTCTGCTTCAACTTTGTATCATTGTTATAAAAATGCTATCTAAAGTGTATTAAGTCATTTAAACTTAAATCAAATGCAAAATAATGTGTATTTGTATTTTCCCATCCATGTCAAGACCGTGAACACAAGCAATATTAAGCAAATTACCAGAATCAGCATAGCTGGAATGTTTGGGCAGAATATTTCGTTCGCTTCTTCGCCTCTTGGAACCTCTTGGACAGGTGATAAATATTCACTCAACTTCTCACTAACATATTTTAATATTGTTGTTTTGAGCAACAAAAACCTAATTTAACAGCTATCTCAAACAATAGAGAATCTTCTAACAATTAAAGAAAGCATACAAACACATTATTTAGCCAGTGTGGTCAACAAGCAAAATATTAATAATATAACAGCTATTTATTGCCAACTCTTGTAGATAACAAGTATTATAAAAACTCGCCAGCTGCAGATAACGAGTTTTGAAAAATGTCTTGTGTTTTAATATCAATTTGCTGATATACTTACCAAGTTTAGCTTAATTCCGATAGCACCATTGAATTCTCCGCACCCCAAAACATAAGGATATGCTTTAAACCTCAAAATCGAAAAACTGCAGATACCAAGTTTTGTGAAAACGCCACTCAATTGTTCTTTCACAAATTATTATTATTATTATTATTATTATTATTATTATTATTATTATTATTATTATTATTATTATTATTATTATTATTATTATTATTACTTTATTTATTTTGCGTCGCTGTAACTTCAGGGTCATATAGCGACGGATCTGTTAGTGGATAACTCTTAGATCGAGGTGTGGCGGACAATTAACCTTCTACGTCTCTTCCGTATAACCACCCGCTTTCGGTCTACAGAGACCATAACGCATAGAATCCCTGCTCCGTGTCATGCAGATGGCATTAGGATGTCATCGAGTCCAACCGCCGCCCTCATATGGAAAGGCGGATAGTTTACCTTCCAGGTCTCATCCCTGTAACCATCTTGCTTCGTCACGTGTCCACAGAGTCCCTAGCGCAAAGCCGTGTGTAGGACACGGTTGGAAAGGTAGAATCAGTTGGTTAGAGCAACCGGACGGAAATCGGACATCCCTATTTCAAATCTCGGCTATGACATTGAATTTCTCAGTCTGGTTTTAGCTTCCTAACCTTGCCCTACACTCGCCTTGTTGAAAGAATAATTAATTACCGGCGATTGACCTAATAGTTTGTTAAACTATGATGCCTATGACTTTTGAGATCACCTCGTGGTTTACCGGAAAAAAATGTGACATTCAACTTCTTCACCCATTATCCTTTATTAGTGGGTATAAAACTATTCTTACTGAGCTTATTTTTCTATCTACTACGTTTTAATCCTTTGTAGAAATAGATATCTTACACATTTCGTTATCGATACAAAGAGAACAGCGATAGTCAAATGTTTAAGAACTAGACGCTGTACCCTGCCTTAAAATTCCGTACTGTTTCCATGCAATCGCGACAAAAAAATAAATTAAAAATAAAATAAAATCTGCAATACGCCATCCTGGTACCTAGTTTCATACATCAGGACGTGTATTCCGAATTTGTGATTTGTTTAACAATTCCTTTATTTAATACATTATTATTGTACAGTATTTTTTCTTATAATCCAGAAAATAAAAAGAAATTAGATAAAATGAATAAAAAATAGAGTAAAATCCTAAATGTAATTATTATAATTGGAATTTAAAGAGAAACAGCTATACATTGACAGGACTTCAACAGAATGACCAGTAATGGACAATTCGAACCGTTAATAATGGATACTTCATAAAAGCTTATGCCACAAAAAACGTGTTTGAAATAGATAGTGTGTTTTAAAGAGATCTACATCTTTGTGTTGCACGTTTTCGTCTATTGCTTAACGTTAACCATTTATACAAGATTATACAAAATCCCCTATGAACGAAGAAGGCTTTTCACAGAAAATTCAAGATATACATTTATATTTACAAGTAAATATCTTTAATATATGATATTTTAATCAAAATCGTTAGAGCCATTTGTGGAAAATAAAAATTTCCGAAAAATATTCCATGCAGAGTACTTTGGGGTGGGGGGTTTTCTTAAAAATCTGCGTGTCGCATCTTTGGAAGATATTGCACTTAAATATCAAGTTTGGTATTTATCCGAATTTTCGTTTTTGAGTTATGCTGTTCAAAGGCGCGCGGGCGCGCACACACACACACACACACACACACACACACACACACACACACACTCACATACACATACACTTTTTCTACAAATGCTCTTTTGTATTCAGGGGGCCTCAAAACACGTACTTCCGCTGAAATCTCAGTGTCGAATTTTTGGGTGGGATGCAATACTATCTCTACCTATTATGCACGTGGTAGATAAGGTAAAAACCTGATGTGTTACACTCACATGACTTTCTCTATTCTTGTACAAACTATTTTTACAAACGCTTATTCACCATCTACTTCACGTTAATCGAGATAAACAGGACATAAAAAATGAATAACGAATTCCCATTTGAGAGAATGTATAAGTAATGGAAAATTAAAACAAATAACAAGGAATATCTCGGAAATGTTTTGCTCCAATATATATATGATATAAACTGTGTGTTTTAATGAGATCTACATTTATGGTCCAGTAAAATTTTGTCTATTTCTTACGGTTTACCAGTTAGCAAAAGCCATATAGAATAAAGAACACTTTTGGGTACATTCGCAGAAAATTCAAGATATACATTTTCATTTGTCATGAAAATACCTTAAATATATATTTGAATCAAGATCGTTAGAGCCATTTTTGAGGAAATCAAAATTTTCGAAAAATGTTCCATGTAAAGGGTAGTCTGGTGTGGGGGGATTTTCATGAAAGCCTTCGTGTCGCATCCTTAGATGGTACTAAACTCAAATACCAAGTTTGATATTTATCCGGCTCTTCGTTTCTGGGTTATGCTGTTCACAGACTGAATACACGCAGACACACAGAGTCAGATACACACAAGGACATGTTCCCAAAAGTGTTTTATTTGGATTCAGAATATCTCAAAATATATATTTCCGATGAAATCTCAGTATCGAATTTTTGGGTGGAATGCAATACTTTCCCTACCTACTATACGTAGTAGAAAAGTAAAAATGTTAGTCAGTTGGAGAATTTAATGTTGTGCCGACATGTAGATCGGGTGGTTAGAACAACCGGACGGAAGCTGCAAGATCCGTGGTTGAAATTCCGGCTATGGCATTAAATGTTTCAGTCTGGGCTCTACTTTTCATAAGAATAGTTTGCATACCCACCAATTAACAACTTAAAACATGTTTTTATTCAGCATTATTTCATGCATTTAGAATATAATTATATTCTTTCTTTTGTTGTTTAAAATAGTTATCATCGATTAACAAAAAAAGAATATTATCTAAAACATCAAGTTAATCCTTTTAGTTCGGTTAAGCGGGTTTCTACTGTACTTTGGTAAAACGCGGAATTATTTATCGAATTGACGTAACAGGCATGGCTGGACTGAAGAAAATCCACAGTGTTACAGGTGTCATTATTCTCCAATTCCTTGAGCTTTCTTTACAGCAGCCAGCTTATTTAAATATCTCAGTTAGGAATATATGCAATATTAATGAGGCATAATGGGAGGGAGACAGTTGGAGCTGTGTGAGGCACTTGCTGCCCATAATTAATTTTCTGTGCAGTGTTGGCCATGTGAAGTCAAACGGGGGCGATGACTAATCTCGTTAGTTCAATTAATCATACTAATGATGGCTACTTCATATCACAAGGCAATCAATTTTCTTCCAAGATTACACATTATCGCTCCACTCCTAACTTTTTATATCCTTGTTACTGAACGTTGATGATTAACGACTACTTGGTTTGGTGGCAACGCCCATCGCAAGAATTACCTACTTGTGAATGTTTCTGTGTTAGATCAGAAGTCTAATTTCTTTGCATAACTGCTACCGTGCGAAATGGCTCTGCGGCAACTTGTGAAGCTTGCTTTCGGGAGGTCCCGATTTTTTCGCAGTTTCACCTGGCTGGTAGGCGAATTCCGGGGGTGGTTTCTCATCTACCACGATTTCCTTTCCATCAGTTCCCTTTCATTGGCTTCCTCCTGATGTTTCAGGTATGCTTCCAGGTTTCGTGGCATATGGCGGTGTCGGACAGATGGCGCGTATGCTTGCTCAAGGCATATGGCGGCCCGTATTTAAACATCTGACTATGGATTTGATTTCCTCCATCCCCTTGTATCTGTCGTGCATAAAAATGGCCTATTTCCCGAGATCACCATAGTATTTTTCTCTCCGTAACATTTCCACAATCTGATAACCAACTTTTGAATCCACCCAGCACTGTGACTGGTCTGAAAAGGTAATTACACCTTCTAGAGGAAGGAGTGAAGAATTATTTGCATGCCTGGTTAAGCTGAACGACACCTACAGCATTTACATATAAGAGAGCTTTCATCAGCGACATGGTCACGAAGGTTAAAGGTGTTGCTGCTACTAAACGGTAATGTAGCATGAAAATATAAGATTTAAGTTATAATGTTACCCTTCGGTAGTTCGGCCATACTTTGGGGAGGGTAAAGTACCCTGCCAATCCAGTGACTAGCATTATGCTCGAAAAACGGGGTAGTCACGCTGGTAGTGGGTGAGGCTAGATTTTGTCAATCCATCATACAGAACTCCGTTCCATTGTGGGCTAAATTTTATGCACTCCAGCATACCTACAATGAAAGCTGTAATGAAACTATTTCTGCAAGAGTTTATCTCGATTAATATTAAGTAGATAGAAAAATACCCTTTCGTAATAATAGTTTGTAGCAGCTATATAAAAATAAGCGATAATGGATAGAGTCATGCGAAATTAACACATGAAATTATTTTTTAAAAAGGGTATGTTTGAAACCTAAATTTAAATTTTTGTATCGACGTTTTGAAAAATGCGATGTCAGTATGTTTTTCTGTAGGTTTATGTCAGAAACCACTTCAGGAATAGTTTTTAATGGAAATTATTACCGGTAAAAAGTACCTACAACTAATACCTTGCAAAACACGGGATCTCTAAGTTTCAGACTTTTGTTGAACAGATCCATTATCAGTTTTGATCAAACCCTTCTGTCTAAAACAATGTAATCCTTATATTCTAGGTGCGTTGATACCAACATGGATCTTGTTGGTGCACACATAATATACAGTTTAAATGTTGCTGCTCCTGAAAATTTATCATAAGTAATCTGACAAGAGGTTGTGTTATTCCGAAGAATTGCGAACGCCTGCCAATGCTTTTGTCTAAGGAATAACAGAATCTCGCGTTAGATTTGGTTTGGTTATTTCAGCGAATAATACAGGACCAGAAGCCAAAAGAAATAAACAAGCCTTATCTGTTACAATCACATGACTTACTCTACTCTTGTACAAACTATTTTTACAAACGCTTATTCTCCATCTACTTCATGTTAATCGAGATAAACATTTGCAATATGTTATTGCTAATTTTCTTGTAGGTGCAAGGGGAATAGCGATAGTCAAATCTTTTAAGAGCTGGTTGCTATGTGGAGCATTCCATTCTCTTTGCATGTTCAGGACATAGAAAAACGAATAACGAATTCCCATTTGAGAATAAGTGTAAGTATTGGAAAATTCAAACAAATAACAAGGAATATCTCGGAAATTGTTTACTACAAAAATATGTAGATGACATAAATTGTGATGGTTTACCAGTTATGCAAAAGTCATTCAGAAAGAAGAGGACTTTTAGGGACATTTCCATAAAATTCAAGATATACATTTTATTTGTCAAGAAAATTCTTAAATATATGATATTTTAATAAAATAGTGGGAGCCATTTTTGAGAAAATCAGAAATTTCTAAAAATGTTCCATGTAAAAGGTAGTCCGGTGTGGGAGGAATTCCTTGAAAATCTTTGTACCGCATCTTCAAAAGATACTGAACCTAAATACCAAGTTTGATGTTTATCCAACTTTTCGTTTTTGATTTATTCTATTCACAGACACACACAGCATGTATTTCCGGTGAAATCTCGGTATCGAATCTTTGGGTGGAATGCAAAACGTTCTCTACTTACTATACGTAGTAGAGAAAGTGAAAACTACCTACCTACGGAATATATTGAATAACATTTGTTGTATTTTTTTATGTTAAAGGTCCTTTGAAGTTTACCGGATTATAAAAGCATTTCTTTACTATTAAATGTCTTTGGAATTACACAAAATAAAATCTTTTTTTAAAGTTACATGGCGACAAAAAAATAAGATTACGTAATATGATCTTTAAGTAATTAGATTTAGATTTACTTTTAGTGCTAATGCACTTGTAATATCGCTAACATAATGAGAATATAGCTTCAGTGAACAAGATTTAACAGGGAACTTTAAAACGTACAATTATTAAAGACACAGTTATTGAAGTTAAAAGTAGATGGAATTTCTTTTTAGTTGCAAACAACAGATGTACTGTATAACAGATAGAAATGGAAGATGTTGATGTACTTTCTGTTGTAGGCTCTGGCCTCCCAATTTCTAATTATTCTTGAACGATGTTGTTCATTAATTTGTTACTATATCGATAGTCTGGTCAAGGAAGTTATGTGTGAAGATATGTTTCATTACGACTTTTAACACTCAAAACGGCAACTGAATTTTTGTTGGCAACACTGACCGGAATCTGGATTACCAGGAAGTCGTTGATTATCGGGACCATGAGCAAAATAGTCAATGTAATAAGCTTCTTAATGTGCCTGCACGTAAACTCACTCACTGGATTTAGGAGTAGACAGACACAGAGGCTTCCAGTAACTGGGGTACGGCGTCGCAAGTGTGCCATACTTCCAACGTAACCGCTAGGAGAAAGGGAAGAAGGGGAGACGCGAAGGGCACACAGATCCGGACGACGATGAGCGCTAGCAAGGACGGTGTCTCTTAACGATTGCAACATGATGGCAATCCTAACGCCGGGTAGCTCTGCCCAAGCAACCAATTCTCAGGAAGAAATGCTTCTTTTTATTCTTCTTCGGATTACGCTCATCTTTGTAAGACTTATACTCCCAAGACTTAGAATGCAATGCCCTGGATCAGTAGCCTATCGAGGAACAAGCAATCTCTGGATCATTGTATGTACAAGATGAACATGACCAACGCCAGTCGTCCTCCGTGGTTTAGCTCCCGAGGTCAGTGGTTCGAACCCGGCGGAGGGCGATGGAGTTTATAGGGCGTAAAAATCCTTAGCATGCTTCCTTCGGAAGAGAAGTAAAGCCGGTGGTCCCGCGTAGTAGATTTACGCCACGTAAAAGAACCTCAAGCCTGATAAAGAGGTCTCTGGACAAAATTTCCGTCTTTGATGTCCAATATAGAATGGGATGCTAGGAAGCATAGTAGTTAAAAGCGTCCATAAATAAAACTCATTGTTCAAGCCCAATGCCTGGTATGGCGGTGAAGAAGGAAATAAAATGTAGTGATGGAAGGGGATGATAGGAAAATTCGCGGATCAAATTATTCACCTAGTGACGAGGAAAACTGCGAGAATACCTTCAGTCAGTTTGGTCGCTCCCGGGGGTTTGAAACCGGGACTTCCCGAATGCGGACCTCAGACGTTGTTACCGCCTGAGCCTCACTCTTCGTGGAGAAATCTTTCGAGAGCGCAAATTCTTGCCCTGCCGCAACAAACCAACCGCCGTTCCTACAAGCTTGAAATGGATGAGGTGAAGCAAATGAAAGGAAATGTGTGATCCGACGGGAATTGAACCCAGAACCTCTCGAATGGGAGCCTCAGATGTTACCGTGAATCCATCTCGCTCGGTACTCCCTGGAGTTACAGTCTATACTGTAGAGCGAGTTTTGCATTAGGTGTATATTGTGTTTTAGAAACAGAAAGCTTATTTATTTTTGTTATTTGTATTACAGTTTTTGTATTTATACCTTCATAAGAATTTAAGTACCTTTTTCTGTACACTTTTTGAATACCTAAATATAGTTCACATCGGTTTATGTCGTTCCTTTAAAATACAAAAGCATTAATGGGGGAAAATCATTCCACTGTTCATAATCTGCGTTTATAAACGCAGCTGAAGGCCATTTCCATAGAAATTCGGAATCCTTTTTACGTTCGAAAGCTTTTGCACCGTTGGGTGATGAACAAAAAGAATTCCTTTTCTAATCGCATTTAAATCGTGTTGTGAAGCGTTTTGTGGGAAAGGGCGCGGATATGCCCACACCTGTGGGAGGAATCTGATGGTGGAATATTTTGCGTGCTAATCTACTCAAGAATTCCCGGGGCCCATTCACGTGTAGGAATTTGAATGCGTTGCTATTGGTTGGGGCAGAGTCCGATGGTCACAGCTGCTGCTCTGGGGGATCAGCAACCTCATCGGCACCTTTCCCCCCAGCTAAAAGGATTTTGATGTTCCGAAAAAGATAAAAACACCGAAAACAATAGATTTTTTTTCGTATTCCATCACCTCAGTCGCTCTACTTATCGCCTCCTTCCTTCCTCTTCCGGATTCTCTTCCGATAGAAGGAAATTTTCTTAAGATTTTTTCCTCACTCCCTTTTGTATGTCATCAATTTTCTTTCACGGGAAACAAAGGAAGCAGAAAAGGAACCGTTGGTTCAATAAGGTTAAAGGTTAATAATCCAACCACGTAGAAAATCTAATGCTTTTTCTTAAAACTTCTTTTAAAGTTCCTTCGTATAAAATACAGAAGAAACGCGGTAACTTTCTGCATAGTTCCAAAAGCAAATTTAGGAAGATGAAAATGTGTTATGTGAAGATGGTCCGAAAACGCTTTTAATCATCTCTTTTGCTTGCATTTTATGATGAAGGGAACTGATATGCAAATTTTTCAAACCCCAAAGTATCTTTCTGAGTGTTTTGAATTTTTTATCCCATCTTATATCTATGTAAAGAAGCATGGATACAAAGTTTGGTGCATATATGCATACGTGTTCCTTGATTATGCGTTTTGAAACAACAATAATTTAAAATTTTTTTGCAAATAAAATGTTTCTTACGAAATCATGTTTATACTTTTTAAACAGAACTTCAGATATGTGTTCCTTGTTATGCTAGAAAATGGGTTTGATAAAAAATAAAATTATAAATTAATTAATTTAAAACCATAATTTGTATTCAGTTGTGAGTTTCAGCGTTTCCAAAAATATACAGAGTGGACCATTTAAGTTGAGACAGTACAATATTCCCAAACCTAAGCGTTCTAGAAAGAAAGAGGGGATATTATGGGGGAAAGTAAATGCCATTAGTTTTTTTTATTTAGAGGACGTTTTGATGGTCATTTTAGGGCCAATTTATTTTTTTTAAATGGGAACCTACAATCAGGGTCAAAATAAATTGACTCTAAAATGGCTATCACAACGTCCCCCAAATAAAACAAGACTAATGGCACTTACTTTCTCCTATAATATAAAGCAACTTTTATTATAGATATTTCTTTCTACAACGCTCAGTTTTGAACATATTTTACAGTATTAACTTAAATGGTGCATCCTGTATACACTTATCAAATTTTGTAGAGCTTTGGGCGTTACACATTTGCCTTATATTAATAAATGAATAGAAAGTTTTAGTTAACATGTATTGGGAAAACTATTCCGAAGTTGCAATCTGGTATCTTAAAAATTACATCGCAAGGAGCATTTTAAATGCTGAAAATACTGCAGGCGACCAAAAGCGAACCGGAAATTTTACTCATAAAACCTGGCCTGCAATTCTTCTTATGTACGTTTTATTAAATAGTATACATTTTTACTTGAAATATATACTTTAGAAATTTTGTAACATATGAGCAGCAAATTTTGCAAAAAAACACTTCTAGAAAATTTGTAAAAATGTGAGAAGTATCAGAAAAAGCCTCTTACTGACAAACGAGACCTCCATTAAGGATTTTTTAAATTAACATGTTGCATATGTTAAGAGTTTCTGCATTATGTGAAAGTATGAAGGTTTAAAATGACTGCTATAATTATCTAAGAAAATGTAATGTATTACATTCACATGACCTTTTTTAATTAGTATAATTTATTTTATATAGCTTCTACTATCTATTCTTATGAAATTTTATTTATCTATCTACTTATATAAACGAGATAAAGCATTGCAGAAATAGTTTCATGTCATATTTCGTTGAAGGTATAAGGAGAATAGAAGTCAGGTATTTAAAAGTCGGCTGGTTATATTGTAGCATATAGCTATTACGTAGTTATAGATTCTGGATACAGTACTCCAAACTACTCCTCGAGGCGTCGAACCAATAATGCTGCAGCAACTTGAAAATGTTTACTTCTACATGTATATCTAAGATATAAAATTAATAATGGTTCAAGAATAGCACTTGCTTGGAATTGAGAGGGAAATCCGGGGCGGACCTAAAGTTGTTCGTGGAAAAGGGAGAAGATTTAGTCTGCACCACACACTATTCATTTTAACAACCCTTACTTAGATATTCTAATCCTGACCCGGGGCACGTCGACTTCGGTGCTGGAAGCCTACATAGTATATCCTAATCGGTTGTTCGCTAACGGCTGGCTATACCCACGCTAAACTATCGCGTCTCCCCCTTTGCGCATGCGCAAACAGTTTAATAGAGCTTCTCAAACTCGAAAGCGTTCCGTCCAGACATGTTACCAGACAGACTGGCCTCACAACACTGTGTACATTAACAACGTTTATAATAATAATAATAATAGTTACAAACACTTCAATATGCTGGGATAGAAATTCCATACCCGTTCCGTGACATCGCGAGAAACAACAGCAACAGAACTTAAAAAATGACAAGTATTGAAAATTCAAACCAATAACAGTATATCTTTAAAATGGTCAATGCCACAAAAAACGTTATTTGAAATAAATAATAGTGTTTGAAGAGCTCTACACTTTTTGTGTAGAAACCTTTTGCCTATCTCTTAGGATTTTGCTGTTATACAAAATATACAAAATTGCTTCCAAATGAAAACTTCACAAGCTTCCCAGAAAATTAAAAGTATATATTTTATTTGTCATATAAACATGTGAAGCACATTTGTTTTAATCATAATCGTTAGAGCCGTTTTTGAGAAAATGGAAAATTTCGAAAACTTCCCATGAAAATGGTAGCTTGGGATGTAAGATGCTCAACTTAAATATTATGTTTTTTATTTATTAATCTTTGGATTATGCTGTTTACACACATACACACAAATGTGAGCTTTTTCTTAAAATGATTTTTTGGATTCAGGGCGCCTCAAAATATGTATTCCCGCTGGAATCTCGATATCGAATTATGGGTAGAATACAATACCTTCTCTACCCACTAGGTTTATGGTAGAGAAAGTAAAAATTACTCGACCATCCCGATCTATGGTTTTTCCATCGTCAAAGGGCACCTATGCTATGGAACATTTCCAGAACTTGCAATGCTGTTGGGGAGAAGTTAAGAAAGTCACACGTTCCAGCAAAAAGTTACATTGAGTTTCATTTAAGGACGCTCTTGAACTTCTATGGTCCTTAGCGTCCCATTCTATATTGGGCGTGAAAGACCGGTAATTTTGCTCAGACCTCTATAGCAGGCTTGAGGTTCTTTTACGTGCCGTAAATCTACGGCATGGAATCACCTAGCTTTACTGTCCTACTCACTTAGCATGGCTATTAGCCATGCTAAGGATTTTAACCCCGAAAAAAGTCCATGGCCCTCCGCGGGTTTGAATCCGCGACCTCGGAAACTAGAGGCTGGCATGGCAGGCGTTCCGTCGATGTTTAACATCCTTTTGTGTGACATCAGGGTTTTATAATCCATTATTAGTACGCTAAGGATCCGGGACAAATCAGCAACAAATGTACGTGCAACCTTACTATAGAGTTCCATTGACACGGTACTGCAGATATAAACAAACGCTGTCTTATTTGTTACCACAGAGTGAGCCAAAAGACTCCGAACCGCCTGCGCGGTGTTTTTCCTGTGCGCGTCCTCGACGCTCATTGCCGTATGCTGCTATCATAGAAAGGCTCGGATGAAACCATACAAAATTTTTAAAACTACTTTTAAAGACTTTACTTACCAACTTTATGAAAGAAAATGCTGCAACTGCCCATCGTCGTTGTCCATACATTTTTGGCACCTCTTTAGGAAACTATAGTGGAATTTTTGGGGGGAATTTTCCAAACGATGACCGATGTCGTCTAATGTTTCTTCGCTAAGAGCCGAACACCGTCTTTTAGATTTCTTAGCTTGAACACTTCCTGTGGCCTGAAATTTACTGTAAAGTTCATGGATTATTGTACGGCCTGGAACTTTTACACCCGGAAATCTTTCTGCAAATCGTACTTTCACTTGGTGAGCTGACCGAGTTAACACATACGAATCATAAATAAATACACGCTGTGCAGTAGAAAAGATATACTGAGCCATAATATACTTTGCGACTAAGTACAGGACAAAATAATAAATAACTCGTAATAACTGAACTACATCATATCACCGTCAACTCAAAACTGCACTTTACACTCCACAGCAAAACCACAACAACTGTTTATAGCAGCAGTGCATTATCATGTTTTTATATATTTCCACACGCCCAGTGGAAAAACACTGAGCAGCCGGTAGTATTGTTCATAAAATACCCTTCCGGGGTATTTAAAACATAAAGTGTACAGGACAAACCTACGCACCCTGGAAGAATTAAAACAAAATATCCGCCAGGAAATTTCTCAACGTGAACTACGGGCGAGTGATGGATAGTCTCCTAAAGAGGTGCCAAAAATGTATGGACAACAACGGTGGCCAGTTTCAGTATTTCGTTTCGTAAAGTTGGCAAATAAAGGCTTTAAAAGTAATTTTAAAAATGTTGTATGTTTTATCCACAACTTTCTATGATAGCGGCAGACGGCAACGAGCGCCGAGGACGCGGATGGGAAAAACACCGCGCAGGCAGTTCGGACTCCTTTAGCACACTCTGTATAAACAGAACAGTCTAGTGATGGTGAAATATTAAGTAGGACACATACATTGGAATGAGAAACAGAAGTATATTTTACCTCTAGTCACAAAGTGGATTGCATTCGGCCTCACAGGTAAAGAACACCACAATACGCCACCTTACTCGACCCTACTGATGCACAGTAAACTTCACTTCGCACTTAAGTTGTCCCGATCCTTAGCCTGATTATTAGGAATAGCCGGTGCTGAGCGGAGTTACAATTAAAGGGTAATGGGGAAGTTTCACTATAAAAATCTTCTAGATCGTTGTGCACACATTTCTCAAAGAACGAGAGGAAGTAAATGAGATTATTTAATTCGTCATTTGGGTTTGAAGAGCTAACCGTGCAACACAAAATCTTATTAACACAGGTGTGTTCAAGTGTTCTTGTTATCAGAATTAGAAACTGCCTTAGCGAAGGGTCAAACCTATCTAATCTTAGTTTCCTAACTTAATGACACCAGCCTCATAGGCTATTTAAGTTATCAGACTGACATTTTTACAGCACATAGATACACGTTCTTTAAGTTCACTGATACAGTGAAGCTGGTTATCGAGACCCAGGAGAAATAATAATAATAATAATAATAATAATAATAATAATAATAATAATAATAATAATAATAATAATAATAATAATAATATAATATACGATCGAACATAACGACAAAAATGTGCTGAATTCATATTAGGAATGGGTTTTGTAGGAAAGACAGAGAAACAAAGTTTGTTTCCTTGAAGCAGATGTATTTTACCTGCGATGGACAACAACAAGCCTACCGGAAGTTTCGCTTTGTACTCTGGCTCGGACGGGTTTACAACGGTTTCAAAGCTTAGAAGGGTTAGGAAGTATACGTGCCTTATCTACGATCTAAGAATATTCGTGGGAAGATTTTAAAACTCGAAATAAGCTGTAAGAAGCAGATGTGAAAGTTGTCAAGTGGGGGTAGCCAATAATAAAATCATGAAATAAAATGATAGCCAATCAAAAGATCGCGTATGCATCACATGATACGTTTGAACTTTAAACGGAACGAAACATAAGAAAGGTGGGGGAAAAGTTCTAAGTTTGGCGAAAGGCGTGAAAGAGGAAAAGAAACGCCGAGTCATTCCGGTACAAACTAACCACGAGGACGGTCGACGAAACAAAATTAGAAGAAAATAATCAGAAAATTTATAGTGTAAAAATGAAGTTGTGAAATCTAGGCAATTCGAGGGCTAGTCGGAGAAACACATAAGTAGCGACTTCGAAAGTGATAAGAATAACAGTAGTTTCGACGACGAAGGTGGCGGGTCGACCAGATAGGAATCTTCGTAACCAAAAATAAAGAAACAACTCAAACTTCGCCGGCAGTATTATTAATATCATCAAGGCAGTGTCACCACCCCTGAAAACAAGAACCTCAGCTCTACCAAAAACAAATTCCAAAATCCCTGCCATCCAACCATCGAACCCAGGACTCTGAGTCCCCTGAAGCAACTGCCAGGAACAACACAGATGTGTCAGAGGTCAGCGTCATATGGCGCCCACTACGTTGGGGCTCGAAATACTGCCAGCGGATAACACACCCAGAGAACCGACAACGGAAGGAAGGATTGAAAGACGACGCCGATGACGACATCAGCAACCACCAGCAGCAGAGTGTACCGATAGACGCGTGGCAACAAGCGATATCGACGCCGCTCCATCACAACAAGGAAGCAGGCATTCAGCGCAGATCATCAGTGTTCAAAAAGTGTGTAAGTGTAGTGAAGTGATATATGAACTACTGCAACACTTCGCAGCAGCGCAACTCAGCACCGAGTAAGTGTTAACTGTATGATACATAAGTCAATACATTTTGGAAGGGAGTGTATATGCAATAGATATAAGTAAACTGGGTTATGCATGTTTGTAAATGCTGTTAAGAAACAAGAAATTAACCGGCAACGATATGGAAGGTAATAGCAATGAACAGGGGGAAAATTTCACTAACAATAGCACGCGGGTAGGTGTAGAAAAAGGAGATAGAGAAACATTAGAAAACCAAGTTACCGGATCACTTAACACGAGTGAAATGCTGCAACAAATGTTGGCTCAATTGAGCCTCCTAAACACTAAAATAACAGAACAAGAGCAAACACTTGGGCAAACACTGACTCAACGATTAACAGAACAAGAGCAAACACTAACTCAACGATTAACAGTACAGGAGCAAACACTAAAACAACAATTGTCCACCCAGGAACAAACATTGCAGCAATTAAGCATCCAACAGAAGGAAATCAGTCAGGGCTTAGAAAATAAAATACAGGAAAATTGTTAGAAATTAGAGCAAGTCAAAATGTAATCTACGAGGATGTAGAATATATAAGAAACGAACTAACAGAATAGTGTAGAGGTAGTAAGGAAGGAACTTTTCGTGGAAATAGACGCCATTAGGACCCAACAAATTGTAAGCAATGAAAACTTAATATGTACAATTAGTGATAAGGCAAGGGAAGAAGCAATGACAGTCTGTGTAGCATTACAGAATAAGCAGCAGGCACTTAAAGCAGGGGTTAATGATGAAATTAACAAATTAAGGGAGGAACTGACACAGACCGTCAATGCTCGCAGGGATGCGCTAGAACAAATCGAACCGCAATCCCAAGGAGCCACGGACGCGCGAATTACCTCTCAGGTTTCCGCGCTTTCGTCGTTCCAGTGTAACAACCCGAGTAGCGAACCGAGGTCGAACGAAACTGCCTGCCTTCCTTCGGCCTGACCGCACACGGCAAGTGAAATGTCAAGCACCGTAGGGCCCCTGCAACAATGCAATATACCTTTACAATTTTTGAATGAACTGCCAATCCCCAAGTTCAACAGTGAATTCGATAATGCGAAGCAATTCATTAACGACCTCGAATCTTATTTCGCGCTTAGGGGAATTCCCGACCGTTTCAAAATGGTGATTATAAAAAGGAGCTTGATAGGCCCGTCCCTGAGTTGGTTTCGATTGACGGTGGGCGGGCATGCACAATATGAACATTTTAGGTCTGCATTTTTGGAAAAATATTGGAGTGGCGTTGCACAATACAGGGTGCGCGCAGAAATAATGGCCGATACAGGGAAGAGAAGCGTGAGTCGATGGTCGACTACTTCTTGCGACTCGGCCAATTAAGTCAACTCCTGGACCCACCGATGCCCGAAGGTGAATTTGTATCCCTCCTGACACGACACTTCCAAGACGTTATACGTCATCACCTCGTGGTAGCACGTCCGAGGACGCTGAGCGAAGCCCTAGAACTACTTACCGCTCTGCAGGGGTACGGAACGCGGGAAGAAGATAGGTCCAGAATCAGGACTGAAGGTAGACTCATTGATCGGATACATTCGCATCGTAATGATGGGACGAGTGCACAAGGTGCGTTGAACAACTATTCTACAGTCCGACAGCGTTATCAAGAGCCATTCACAAGAAATCGGGAGAGAAACTATAGGCCCTGGGACCAAACGGGCACGGGTAGGCCACCGAGGCAACACGAGGAGTATCCCGTTCAGTACATGAGATTCTCCAGGTACCCAGCGAATAGTAGGCCACACAGGGGAAATAACCTTCACGGTGGAACAGCGGATAGGCCAAGAACGCCTCCAAATCGCCCAGAAACTCCCCCGAACCGACCTGGAAGCACTCCGGGCAGGCCAAGGACACCTCCGAACAGGCCAAGGACTCCTCCGAACAGGCCAAGAACACCTCCAAGCCGGCCAGCGACCCCACCCCGTAGAGATGAGAACCACGAGCTCTTAAGCAGGCCTACATACAGTCACGTTTTGACGCCGAGCGGGTACCCATCACAGACACGACAGCCGCAAAATGTCCACCGCGAAAGGGATGACGCGATAGGTCACCTAAGCGGGGCAATAGCAGGACAAAGCATAGGCCAAGGGATAGGCCCCAGTCAAGGGTCGTGGCCACGACGGTCGGAAAACTAGAGACAGGAAGAGTCGTAGCGTTCCCAGGCTCAACCTCAGAGAATGCGCGCAGGTTCTCGCATTACACAGGGAACGAAAACAAAAATACAGAAGCAAATAGTGTAGGCCACAATATCAGCCGAAACTGTAATGACAAGGAATTCGGATACACGGAGATAAGTCAAACCCAGGAAATAACGGAATCCCCGAGAGTAGCGGCAGTAATCGAAAATGAGACGTACTTGATAACAATAGACAGTGGAGCCATGATCTCTGCGTGCAGTAAAGCACTCTTCAACCACCTCAGTGAAAAGAAAAAGAACTTACAGAAACTACCAGTAAAGAACGCGTACTGTATAATGGCTGTAGGCCGCGCGAAACAAAAGATATCGCAGCAGGTAATGATTAATGCGTGCATAGGGGATGTTGAACTTGAAATATTGTGTTTAGTAATAGACAAACTGGTAGTAGACATACTGATGGGAAGCGACGTCCTAAATGCATTCCAAGCTACTATTGACTATGGACGAGCGCTATTGACACTAACAGTAGACGGATCGCTAAGAAGAATACCGTTCGTTCAAACTCCGAGTATGGAATACACGGTACTAACCGAAATAGAAGAGGAAATACAAGAAGAACAATTTTTTATTGAATATTTGCACATTGGGGGAGGCATTGATGTGGTGAGAATTTTTACGCAACAATTGTGCGAAGGGACAGATCTTAACGACACGCCACTGCAGTCAGCTGATGAGTCAGAAGTAGGTCAAGCACCCCAGTATTGTGGGTTAAACATAGAAAATGAAAGTGTTTATTTTGGTGAGAGACCGGACGACTCGCAGGTAGTGAGTGAACAAAACATGTCCCTATCAGGTACACACGAATATGTAGCATCAACAGACTGCTTAAACCATCAAGAGAAAGAAGGAATACAGACTATGCATATGTGTTGGAAAGGTCCTTATCGGATATCACAAACCTTCGGGGACAGGGTATATCAACTCCAACAATGAGGACCGGGAAAATAATCGGTAGGTACCATTTATCATTGATTCGTCCATTTAAGCAGGACCAAAGAAATTTAGTAGAGTCGGACAGGGAAGATGTACAAACGCACTCGGAACACGAGTAAGGAAAGTCATATATGCGAACCTTGTTTACAAACAAATTGGTAGCTTTGGGATAGCAATGTCCTGCTAAAACCGTGTGCTTGACATTCACGATGCTAAAGACATACAGTATGAAAACCGGACAGAATGTATACCTGGCAAAAAAGGTACCAAAAGGTGTCTGAGTGTGGAGGCTGCTAATAGCCTCAAGAAAACCAGTATTGTATATAATGTGTAAGAGAGAGAGAGAGAGAGAGAGAGAGAGAGAGATGGAACTAAAATGTGTAATTAAAAAAAATTGTTTGAAGAATGTATTGTGTGTGTATAAACAGATTCCTTAAATATAAATGTTTTGTAGCTTGGTTGTTGACGGCCAGATATTATGTAGATTGTTTTTCTTTTATTTTGTGAAAATACTTGTGTCAAATTTGAAATTGCATTGTGTTCAGTGATTGAAATGTATTGTGAACAGAATAAATGTGTAACGGTGGGCTCGCCATCAAATCGTCGTAAGCCACTAAATAAATGAATAAATAAATAAACAAAATGATAAATGAAAGGAACAGAGGGAGAGAGGGACATTAGATTAGCTTAGATGGGACATTAACGATAAACCCATCATCCAACCTAAAGGTCCGATGATAAATTTACCGTCTGGGCATATGAAGCTGGTTATCGGGACCCAAGAAAAATAATAATAATAATAATAATAATAATAATAATATATAATAATATACGATCGAACATAACGACCAAAATGTGCTGAATTCATATTAGGAATGGGTTTTGTAGGAAAGACAGAGAAACAAAGTTTGTTTCCTTGAAGCAGATGTATTTTACCTGCGATGGACAACAACAAGAAGCCTACCGGAAGTTTCGCTTTGTACTCTGGCTCGGACGGGTTTACAATGGTTTCAAAGCTTAGAAGGGTTAGGAAGTATACGTGCCTTATCTACGATCTAAGAATATTCGTGGGAAGATTTTAAAACTCGAAATAAGCTGTAAGAAGCAGATGTGAAAGTTGTCAAGTGGGGGTAGCCAATAATAAAATCATGAAATAAAATGATAGCCAATCAAAAGATCGCGTATGCATCACATGATACGTTTGAACTTTAAACGGAACGAAACATAAGAAAGGTGGGGGAAAAGTTCTAAGTTTGGCGAAAGGCGTGAAAGAGGAAAAGAAACGCCGAGTCATTCTGGTACAAACTAACCACGAGGACGGTCGACGAAACAAAATTAGAAGAAAATAATCAGAAAATTTATAGTGTAAAAATGAAGTTGTGAAATCTAGGCAATTCGAGGGCTAGTCGGAGAAACACATAAGTAGCGACTTCGAAAGTGATAAGAATAACAGTAGTTTCGACGACGAAGGTGGCGGGTCGACCAGATAGGAATCTTCGTAACCAAAAATAAAGAAACAACTCAAACTTCGCCGGCAGTATTATTAATATCATCAAGGCAGTGTCACCACCCCTGAAAACAAGAACCTCAGCTCTACCAAAAACAAATTCCAAAATCCCTGCCATCCAACCATCGAACCCGGGACTCTGAGTCCCCTGAAGCAACTCCCAGGAACAACACAGATGTGTCAGGTCAGCGTCAACAGGTTTATTCAATAATGCGGTTTATTAAGAAAGATGTTTTTTTCTTAATTACACAAATTTGTTATTAAAATAGGATATAGATACAAGTCCTCCCACACCCTTTACTTGCAACATTTTTAAGAAATTTGATTTTCTAATAAATGGCTCTATTTGGATTAAACACCACATATTAAAGATATTTACATGACATATAAAACGTATATGTTGAATTTTCTGGGAATAGCCTGGAAGTCCTCTTTATTAGAAAGGAATTCTGTATAATCTCGTATAACTGTTGAACGCTAAGCGATAGACGAAAACGTACTACACAAGAAATACATCTCTCTTTAAGACACACAATTTATTTGTGCCATTTCTCCTACACCGCCAGATGTCAGACAAGCTCATTATAGCAAGAAAGTTCATGTCGTCACCCATGACGTGGTCTGGTAGCATGACATTAAGGTCATCCAGAGCCAGGATTGGCTAGTAAGTTGATGCCATCGCTCGCTGCGCTATCTATATCGGGCACCGCTGCTAACTTCCCCCGGCAGGACGAGAGTTAGTCTACATAGGAATAGAGCAGTCCGCGAGAGCTAGAAGCTCGGTAGTATTCGGCATACACAGCCAAGGGTAACGTTTCTGCACTTTCCAAATTCAATATAGTCTTTTCTTTCGTAACTTTCCTAAATTTATATCTTGGCCCTTGGCTTGCTTCAATATTATTTCATGGGAGAAGCATTCACTATAATTCGGGCATATTTGTTTGTGATGGCAGCAAAATTTAAACGCTTTGTGTTGTTAATGATATTTTAAATCTTCATATGGCGAAAGAGAGAAATTGTATGTTGTAATTGATAGGGATATTAATATTGGATTCTTGAAAGTCAAATGTTTGCAATAATTCTGTTAAAGGTTTAACACCTTATAATAAACTGTTATTAACTTTGATTTTGAATGTTGTGTATCCTAGCTCCACAATATACTTCCTCGTTCCACGTTTATTATATATTCATCCTAATGTCTCAGGATCAAGTGCACTTTACATATTTCAAATAATTTTATGTGGCATAAGTCATTTCTGAGATATTCCTCATCAATGTTTCGAATTGCTCATACTCAGTCATTCTCTTAAAGTCCTGTAAACATTGTTCAGTTGTTTCTCACGATGTCATGGAAACAGTATGGAATTTTAAGGCCAGCATACAGCGTCCAGTTCTAAAACATCTGACTATCGCTGTTCTCTTTGTGTCTATAACGAAATGTGTAACGTAACTATTTCTGCAAACGTTTATTTGGGTTAAAATGTGGTATAAAAATAAGTTTTAATAAGCATAATTTGTATTCCCACCAATAAATCTAGAAGGTTCATAGAAGGTAGAGAAAGTCATGTGGATGTATCACATCAGGCTTTTAAAAACATAATCAACATAATGATAAATAACATCATTCAGCTATTCTTTTTATCATAACAAAACTTTATTTAGCTATTTTAATAGTTCCTTCAAAAACAGATCAATTATGTCACAAATCCCATTCAGAGAAAACTTTTGAAAGTAAAACTACAGAAAAAATCTAAGGTACATTTATAAAGAAAAAATAAAATAAGCAAAATTTTTAGAGCAAACCTTTCCCTAAAAGATAAGCTTAAATGCACCTCTCTACCCTAGAGTACATAGGATTATTTTACCTTTTCTGTGAAATGGTGCAGAATTTGGAGTACCAAATGGCACATGGCCTTACATCTCTCTAGGGCAATGGCCTCCTATTCTAGGTAGAGTAGCTTATGTAAAAACTCCGACTGTGAGGCAGTCCATGGGAGAATTGACCTTCTACTTGTCTTTTCACTTAACCCTTTTCATAAAAGTTTAGTTCAACGCCAATTAGCCCTTAGTATAATAATATTGGCTATAATTTTAACTCCTTGAAAGTGATTCCTTCCATATTTGGTGGTCCTTGGCTAGAGTGGTCCATCTTCTTCCAACTCCTCGTACCATTTCTGCTGACCACCACTGAGAGGGCGGCCTCCTCTTCTTTTCCGGAGCCTGTTGTCTCAAACTGTGGTCCATCCTTGTTATATGTCCTCACCACTTCCACTTGAGTTGTCGTGCACGTACGGCTGCGTTCTCCGTTCCTGTCGTTCTTCTGATTTCTGTGTTTCGTATTCTATTTTGTAGCGTAATGTTCAGTATTTTGTATTCCATCTTTCTCTGTTTTTTTATTCCATTTTCTCAAGTTTTTCCCCCTGGCTTTTGTTTGACGCGCGGTGAAACCCTCGTCTGTCATTCTTATAAGAGCACTGAAATTACGCACGATTCCATGACTTGTGTTTTCAGTTTCAGATTTAGAAATTAAAATATAAGTAGTCGGCCTAAAATGATAAAATGCCATAAAATTAATGGGAAAGTTCCAAATTATAAAACTACAGATAAAACTAAAATCGTCATGTTTTGACGCTTTCACCCTCAACTGGATATTATGAAATATGAAGCTTAAAAATCCACTTATCGTCCGGCACTATTCGGATTGCGTGCGTTAAGAGCAGGGGAGCAGGAATTTTATATCCACTTCATTTTGGGTAAAAATGCTTATCAATTCGCTAAATATTGATCCTTTTTCAATAAACATTTAAATTTAGATTCTCCTCCATCGCCTAGGGGAATCTTGTGTTGAATCTGGAATAACATTTGCCACAGAAGGCTTTTCAGACTCATCCTTAGACTTCTAAAATAAATTTTATTTAAAAATGCTCTGCGCGCTATCGTGTATTAAAGCACAATGTTCTAAATATCAGCGATGATTCCTTTTGTCCATGATTTTTTAAT
The DNA here is from genome assembly GCA_030765065.1 of Deroplatys truncata. Classification (NCBI taxonomy): domain Eukaryota; kingdom Metazoa; phylum Arthropoda; class Insecta; order Mantodea; family Mantidae; genus Deroplatys; species Deroplatys truncata. The sequence goes on along the minus strand of CM060986.1, from coordinate 189,580,845 downwards.
AAAGGAATCTGGGTTAAGGACAAAAGGAATCGTAGACATAAAGGCAGATTTCAAGGTCTACGGTGTTTGTTATGTTAGACTGTTTTACGTTAATGCTATGAACAAACCTGCTGTAGCAAATAAACTCATGCAGACATGAATTTTGCAATCCGCCCATGCACAGAATGCACATTACTGAATTAATGAATCAATAATTTATTCTAAGTAATAGGAATTTAGCAACGCGGAAAAGTAAGTTTAAATACCTATTAACCTAGACTTAAGTTGATAGCATTGTTCGATTTACAGCCGGGCCACAGATCTTGTATATGCTTTCACTACAGTAACCTCGGCATTTTTCGCAGCTCAGTAGTGCAAATGATCCACTCAGCTGTGTTATACTGCGCCAGTTCTTGCACTCGGTTTGGGATGTAAAGACAGCTTTGTTCATTGTGCATCTCAAATGTGAAAGTTTATTCAAGAACATCTGTCTTGTGTGTGAATTACTTTAGAGTATTCTTATACTGTTGCTGTTCTTGAACAAAGAAGTTTTATGTACGATGCATACGTAAAATCCGAACCATGTAGACAGTTGTGCAGATAATTTCAGGAGACATTTCAGTATTTCAGTTCCAGGTGGAGGAACTGTTACTGCGAGTGACTCTTTGAACTGCAAGCGTGCAGTGGACTAGGGAGCTTCTTGCCTACGATGCAAATAACTCGGCACCAGCAGTTCAAAAACATTGTCAACAAATATAGTCCAAATAGCGTTTCACATGTATATGGTCATAAATATATTGTTTTAGGTGTATTCAGGCTTTACGGGTTTACTTATTGAAAGTGTGGTCATAATTCTTTTGTTTTATGGGGCAATATAATGTATTACTGATGCTACTTCCCGATAATATTTATTGTTCCGGGAAAGAAAGGATAAGTACCTTTGGAACAGGGTGTAAAACAATAGAAGATGGAAGAACAATGAAGCGGTAGCTCAGGTTCGCTTACGTCAACCACAAAACCGTAGATAAACTCCTGAGTCACTGACAGTAGATGTGTGGTTAATAACATTAGGACAACGGAAACGCTAAAGCTAAGACAATGCAAGAACACAAATTATGAAGATTACGCAAGAAGAACTTATACGTATGAATGAAGATTTCATTAAAAAATATCAGGAATGTCTCCATGTAGATGGACAGCACTTTCAACACAACTTATAACAAGGTTAGTACTCACTGTAGTGCATATTACTATCACTCATAAGTAACGCGGGAGGTTTAGAACGGAAAACTCCCCAGTGTAATAGTGCGTGGAGCATGTATTCGCGTGATCCGCGGCCCACCAATATAACGAACGCACTGTAGTAAGTAGACTACAGCTACGGCATAAAACGTATGCATTTTGATGTACATCCAAACATAAAATCTTATTCCATTATAGGATATATGTCGTCCTCCGTGGTGTAGTGGTTACCAAGCTAGCCTCTGATTCCCGAGGTCGCGGGTTCAAACCCGGCAGAGGACGATGGATTTTTTTCGGGCGTAAAAATTCTTAGCATGGCTTCTTTCGGAAGGAAAGTGTCGTAGATTTACAGCACGTAAAAAGAACCTCAAGCCTGATAAAGAGGCCTCTGAGCAAAATTACCGATCTTTCACGCCCGGTGACGCTAAGGAACATTGTAGTTAAAGAGCGTCCATAAATAAATTAAAAAAACAGGATATACATAGTTTTTGAGTTCATTCATTACATATGTTGCACTGAATCTATATTTCTCCTGCGCTTGATCTAGGATATTGTAACAAATGAGAACGCCGTTTACTGTGAAAACACACTATAGTTTCACAAGGGACTCAACGTAATACAAACGTTACACTTGAGTCACTTTGCCAAGCACTCGAATACAACACAACTGATCCGCTAAATCAAATCAAAACTGAACTGCTGAACTGCACGACTCACAATGACTGCTGAGCTACAACTCGCAATTAAACTGCACTGTCCACTTGCGCTGTCACTTCTAACAGAACTCAACACTAGACTCAATTCAACACTGATTCGTCCTGCAACCGCAGTCCCTTATATAGGCCTTGCATACAATATAGACGGAAAGGCGGAACTTTTGAGGACGAGAACCTACCAGAAACGGCCAAACGGAATCCTCTGGAGTGTAGAAGTGGAATACAATGGCTATTGTTCCAATTGCCCATTGTTCTAGAGAGGAACCGGTCATTAGCGTAACCCGCGGCAGGAAGATGGGCCGGGAGGCGCTCGCACTGCCGGTCCGTTGGAACTTAGCGCGCGCTAACACAATATGGTGCATCACAAAAAATGCATAAACATCAGGAAATGGTGCAATGGGTTTTCAGGGGAATTATAAGGTTTACTCTTTCAATATGTACTCTTAAATTTTTTTTGTACTGAAAGACTGAGATTGGTCACAATTAATATTTTTTATCATCCTTTCAGGGTTCTTTCTTTCTTTTTTGGAGGTCGACCTTAAAGTGTACATGACCTTGATAGTTTTCTTTACTGGACTAAAAGTAATGTTATGAAGAGAATCTAAATCTTATTGTAATTTTCAGACAAAAGGAGTTACGATACCCCTTTCCCAATTCCATTTTCCAGGAGTTTCACCTTAGAACAAGATTTGAGGTGTGGGTCATTGGTTAGTTAATTCTAATAAAAGAATCAAACACAAAAGAAACATCTAAATTTGTTTATTTTTTCTTAAGAGGGAAGACAAAACACTGGAGGACTATTCATAAAAATACAAAACGGAACAAATGAAATAAGAAATCCAAGAAGTAATTCATACAAATGATGGCGCCACTAACAGCTGCCACACACTCCCTTGCCAGTGGCAACATCCATGAACTATCTGGGGAAGGTGAATCGTCGAATTGATCTTGTGGTTTCTGTTTCTGAACTCTGGTTGTCTGCGTTTGTGGATGATGTTATTTGATGATGGAGTGACTAAAGAGTATCCTTGTGAGTTTCCTACAAAACCTGTTAATTAACTGTCCATCAGCATGAAGGCCGGTTATATGTTCTGTCCATGTTTACTTTATGCTTTCCTGCAAGCGTTTTTACTTCAAAATGTTTGCTTTTATGTGAAAATGCTGGATACGGTCCATCATATGTTGATTGTAGTGGCGTTTTGGTGGCATCACGTCGGGGTCATATATATGGGTCTACAAGTTAGTTAATTGCAATATATATATGAAATGGAACAAATGAAATAAAATACAAGAAATAATTTATACAAGTGACAGTGGCATTAGCGACCCCATAGTAGCAAAGAAAATAAATTAGGATCAAAATCACACACAACCTTAATGGAAATAGTGTTGTAACAATAAATGCGATTGGGGTAATAATTGACTACAATTAAAAAAATCTGATGTTACATTCACATGAATTTCTCTACCCTCTATCGCTTATTAGTACGTATACAAATTATTCTTACAAAAGTTTATTTTCCTATCTACTTCGTTTTTATCGAGATAAAAAATTTCTTTCCGGAAATAGCTGAACTAGACATTTCGTTAAGATACAAAGCTAACAATGATAGTGAAGTGTTCTACAATTAAAGCATACGCTGGCCTTAAAATTCCATTCCTTTTTCATGACATCGCAAAAAACAACTGAATATTGACTTTAAAAGAATGACTAAGATTTGAATAATTCTCGGATATTTCGGAAATGGCTTAAGCCACAAAAATTTGTTTGAAATAAATTGTGTTTTAATTAGATCTACAAGCTTGTGTAGTGCGTTTTCGCCTATCGTTTAACATTTACCAGTTACGCAAGATAATACAAAAATGTCTTCTGAATGAAGAGGACTTCACAGGCTATTCCCAGTGAATCCAAGATATACATTTTATTTGTCATTTAAATACTATTATGTAGTATTTTAAACATGACCGTAAGAGCCATTTTTCAGGAAATAAAAAATTTCGAAAAAGTTCCATGTTTTAAAGGACATAGGTATTTTCTATAGTACTTTCAGAAGATACACAAATTTGGTGTTTATCCCACTTTTCGTTTTGAGCTTTACTGTTCCCAGACACACATAAAACACACATGGAATTGTTCTAAAAATGACTTTTTCTGGATTCAGGGGCCTTCAAAACATGTATTTCCAATGAAATTTCGGTATGGAAGTTTTAGTTGGAATGCAATATCTTCTCTACGTATAGCTAATGGTAGAGAAAGTGGAAATATAAGAAAGGAAAAAATGAAATAAGAAATCTTTGATGGACAATCATAACAGTACAAGTTAAAAAGCCTGATTTTACATGAGAGCCAAAAGGCTGTTTAACACTGTACTTTAAATAAAAAGCTTATTATTAAATTATTTCTAAATACTGTATCTGACTAATTAGAAGTTGCATATTATAAGTAATATGTCCAAAGGTACATATTAGCAAAATTAAATGACTTGTTCCTTTTGTACCTAGACATTTATGAGTGGAAACTAACTTGTACCATTATGATTTTAAAAACTATTAAACACACAATCATATCAGTTGAAGAAAGTATCATTTTATTAAAAATTGAAATATAATTACATACAGGTTTTGCAAGTAACAGAAATTGATAATGGTAATATTTATTACAAACAAGTGTTACGTGTTGAAAACTTAAAAATATAGATATTACTTTTAGTAACAACTGCAAAAATAGGATTTTACTGAGAATTGGTTTAATTTTCTTCAAATTCCTCAATGTCAGGCAGGATGTCTTCTACTGAATTGCTGACCTTTAGATTTCTATAGAAGTCATGGAATTCTACCTGATAAGTGGCAGGAGGCAATGTAAGTCTTTCTTCATTTCTTTAGAGATGGGAAGACTAGCAGCATAGTATTTTCTGCGTTTCAGCACCGGGATAGGATTACCTCTTCTCATAAATGACAAAGATTTGAAGCTATAATTTTCATTCAAACTGTTCCTGAGCAATACCTTTCCAGGGCTTCTTGTGTATCGGAACCATTTTACATCCTGCCACTTGAAGGGTTCACCATTTGAGTCTTTCTTCCTCAGAACCAAAGATGATTTTAAGATTGGCGCAAAATCCAAAAATGTGTCATGCGTCATCTCATTTACAACACATCTTTTCTTCTTTCCTACTGTTCGAACAAGTTGAAACCAGTCATATGCGTATGAAATAGGATATTCTGTTTCTTTTTCTTTTGTTTTCCAATTTGTGCATTATCTGCATCACACTTCACATGACTGTATCCATTATATTATATTTTGCATCAAAGCTAAAAGACATAGCGGTTACATGTGAATTCTTGTTCTGTCCCCAACATGCATCGGAGTACAGAACAATCTTAGTTACTTCATCTGGTAGGTCAACAAGTTATTCATACAAACAGGCTGTAAGCTGATTTGCACCACGTGCATCTTCTCCCTTGTACCACATATAACATTTTACTTCCCCTGTATCTTGACTATGAATTGTCAAATTATACGTCCTCAGCTGGCGCTTATAGCAACATGTTGAGCTGTTCAGGTAAGGAGTTGGAAGACACTGTTGTAAATCGAAAGAAAAACTTTTCATCGAAGGATCTCGTTTATATACTTCTTTATCGTTCTTTTTGGAGTTGTAGTTCATGTTAGTCAGTTGGTGATGGCGACTTAACTCCGACTCAGCTTGTTCTCTTTCTATTGGACCATTTGAACATTTAATTTTCATGCTTAATGTTTCACATTTGTGACATGTATCCACGTGAAGGACTTTGAAGCTCAGTTTCAAGTTATGAAACTCTGTGGTATAAATCTTTCGAATCACTGAGTTAAGATTGTTTTCAGAATACAATTAATGCATTTTTTAAATGCTTAGGTGAGATGATAGGTACTTTTTCTGATTTGTGCATCTTGTGTAATGTGACTCGTAAGATGTGATGTGTTGCACTACAGAAGCCACCACTTCTGCAGGATGCTTTCTGCTTGCATTAGTCACAAACACCTGACTCACATCATACACCTTCTTGAAGCAGCCTCGACAAACTTTTACCCTCTCACCATTAATCTGAAGATGGAATGTATTTTTAATTTCTCTATTTTTTCTTTCTCCAGATTCAACACTTTTCCTTTTTCTAGATACCTTTTTGTCGCTGATTTCTATGTGATTTGCCCTGTATACTACTCTTTTAGAATACTCTCTCAACGACCAAAATTCCTGGAGTAATAATAGCCTGATATCCTCCGGGATTCTTTCTCTGCATCTTAGAGGACATGGTACCAACGGTTTCATTTCCCTTTTCTTAATTTCTTTTCCTGATATAGTGACATATACCTGACCTAGGTTTCGCTTTTATTTTCCTTCCCTCCTTGCATATAATTTTGGAACAGATATTTTATTGATTACTTCAGTAATTGTAACAGAGGGAAAGACAAATGCACCTGGAAAACTAAGCTGACAAGTATATGTGGCACATTCGTCAGAACTGTAAGAGCTAGGAACATGATCGTTGTCCTTTACTGAGTCACCTAGGGTCTCATTCTTCTTCTGGGTCATTGTCAGTGTCCATATTTCTGTAGTTATTAGCCTGATTGACCTGATCTTTTCAAAATAAAAATTAACTTACGCATAATCGGTTTTATAAACTATAATGTAAGAAATAAGTAATTATATTGTAACTGATTTTCCACTTTTAATTTTTAGATTATAATGTTGGTGATAATACCTGGAGAGTTAAAAGAAGTATCACGGACCTTAATATGATCCTTATTCTCATGTTTAACAGCATTTGCATCTAAGTTTACATGTCTGTCATCAAGGCCACTACCTGAAGCCCCTGCAAAAAATTGGTCAATGTACTAAGCACACAACTGTAACACAATGATCTTTTTGTATTTTAATTGTCTTTTAATTTCATTGCAAAGGCAAATTTAACTATTTTAAGGATAATTAATTGCAATTAATATACATAAAGCATAATGGCTATTACAAGAATGTGCAGTATAATATTTAATATATTTTAATCTTCCGATGTATTATACTGTTGAACTTGTCAGAGATAATATTACAAAACAATTATCAAGGCCTTTATCAGTATCCTAAATCTCAGAATTGACGGAAATAATATTCTCCATGTGCTTAATTACGAGAAATTTTAAGATTTTTCAAAAGGCAATAAAATTATTTTGTAGATATTACCTAGTATGGAAACACAGAAGGTAATATTTTTCTGAAGTTTATCTGACCGCAGATATTAACTAACTGATTGACTTTGATTGATTTGAATCTGAAAACAAAGTCAGGAAATTGAGCTTACAGTTAAAATAAGGTATAATTAAAAATTCACTTACATTCTCTGTTCAACAGGGCAGTAATGTTTGTAGCGCGACTGATAAACATCTCTAACACGTCTGTCAGTCTGTCTCAATAACTAACACAGAATTGCAATTCTTATCAAACTGATAAGAATGTTTAGCACATGACTGTCAACAATGATGAAGCAGAGCTGTTTTATTATTATTTTGAAAAGAAAAGTATTTGGGACAATAGTATTAAGAGATTAAAGCCATTTATATCGAAATGTGCTTCAACATAACTTTATGGAAAACGCTGCTTACCAAACAGATTGTCAGATATTACGTGGTTATTATTATGTGGTAATAAAGGTATAATTCAAGTTATACTGTTTTGACCGCATATGATTTTGAGGAATTATCCTGTATTGTTATGTGCATCAGAGAATGTAATGTTTTATAGCAACCTTTGTCTTGTCATCTTTTTTCCAGACGTAGATATCGAGTTGACGTTGAGAAAAATGTACATATCTGAGTTTAGTCAAAATTTTATTTCTACTCTTATGATCATCCATCAAAGAATCTATACAAGTGATGGTGTCACTATCTGACGCTACACAATCTCTTCCCAGTGACAATGTCGATGAACCTTCTGGGGAAGGTAACTCGTCGACCTACTCTTGTGGTTCCTGTTTTTGAACTCTGGCTGTCTGCATTTGATGGTTTGTGGGTGGTGGTATATGATTATGGAGTGACTGAAGAATAACCTTGTGATTTTCCTTCAAAACCCGTTGACGAATTGTCCGGCATGAAGGCCGGTTATAATCTGTCGATGCTTTCTCTCTGCTTTTCTGCAAATGTTTTCACTTTAAAAATGTTTTCTGTTGCGTGGAAATACTGGATACGTTACATCATATGTTGGTCGTAGTGGCGTTTTGGTGACATCATGTCGGCGTCACCAATATGGGTCCTTAAACTAGTTAATTCCAATAAAAGAAGGAAACATAGAAGAAACATCTAACTTTGTTTATTTTATAGTTAAGAAGGAAGACAAAATACTGGAACAGAGCGGGATGGCTCGAGAGGTAATGTAAGTGGCCCGCATTCGGGAGGTTTCGGGTTCAAATCCCGTAGGTTTCTTTTTCGTGGTTTCTCTCAATCGCTAAAGTAAATACCGGGTTGGATATATATTAATACCATGACCAAAAGTTCCACCTTAAGTCTAAAACAATAGTAAATCATGAAAAATAGATGGTAAAATAATGCTCTGCCACCTATCCACAGATAATAAAAGCAGATACACTGGACGGCAGCGTAATTCCCTCTGCATGACACGTGTGGAAGCAGAAGTACAGTTGCTGTACACATGCCTCTGTGGACACGTGCCGAGGCCGCCATCTGCCCGTCGCAAAAACAGCAGACGTGCAGTTGCTATGCACAGGCCTATGTAGATACGTGACGAAGCAAGATGGTATGGTACAGGGATGAGACCTAGAAGGTTACTCACCGAGCCACGAGGTGTGTCCAAGTAATTAAAGCGACGTAAGCTAATAAATAGAGAGAAAACAACACTGGAGATCGAGTCATGAAAAAATACAAAAAAGGAACAAATTAAATCATAAATCCAGGAAATAATTTATACAAGTGAAGGTATAACTAGTGGCCGCCACAGTAGCAATGAAAATAAATTAGCGTCAAAAACATACACATCCTTAATGGAAAGTTAAGGTACTGTGTTGTAACAATGAATGCAATTGGGGTAATAGATGCCTTCAATTTAATAAATAATTCCGATTTTACATTGTTCAGCTCTATCAGGAGTGAACAAATTATGAAAAGGAAAGAATATCTGATACAATTTACTCATAGTGCTCACTTCGACTGCGATGCACGTATAACGCTTTCAGCTAACACTATCCACTGCTTCCACACTTGCGGATAAATAACATCTAGCGAGATGCCTTGGTGGTCTATTTGGAAAGCAACTTGGGTGAATTGAAGAACTCAATGTCCGACCGGGATGTTGTCACAGAAGCTCAATAGTTAGAGCTACCGCAGTAGAGGGGAGAGCGATGTTCAAATCCCGCCTGTGGCATTGAATTTCTCAGTTGACTCTATATTAAAAAATCTGATGTGTTACACTCAAATGACTTTCTCTACTCTTATACAAACTACTTTTACAAACTCTTATTCTCATCTATTTAATATTAATCGAGATAGACATTTGTATAAACGATCTTTTGACATGCAAAGAGAATTACATTTTACACATAGCGACCAGTTCTAAAAGTATTTGACTGTCGCTTAAGGCATACTATGTTCCCCTTGTTTTGTATTTGCAAGGGCAATATAGAAATACAGTAGCCTTTAAGCAGAGACATATCTCTTAATAGCTGGTTGCTATGTGGAGCACCATTCTCTTTGCCACAGATTAATACTCTTTGCATATCCAAGACAAAAAATGAATAACGAATTCCCATTTGAGAAAATAAGTATTGAAAAGTTTAATGGAATAACAAGCAATATCTCGAAAATGGTTCACTCGACCAAAAAAATGTATATGACATAAATTGTGTATTTTAACGCGATCTACATTTGTTGTGTAGTAAAATTTTGTCTATCTCTTACGGTTTACCAGTTATGCAAAAGTCGTTCTCAATGAAGAATAATTTTGGAGACATTCCCAGAAAATTCAAGATATACACTTTATTTGTCGTGAAAATATCTTAAAGATATGATATTTTAATCAAAAGTGTTAGAGCAGTTTTTGAGAAAATTAAAATTTTCGAAAAATGTTCCATGTAAAGGGTAATCTGGGGTGGGGGGATTTTCTTGAAAACCTTCTTGTCGCAGCTCTGAAAGATACTGAACCTAAATACCAAGTTTGGTGTTTATCCGACTGTTCGTTTCTGAGTTATGCTGTTCACTGACACACACACACACGGATATGTTTCCAAAAATGCTTTTTTTGGATTCAGGGGGTCTCAAAACATATATTTTCGGTGAAATCTCGGTATCGAATTTTTGGGTGGAATACGATACTTCCGCTACTTACTATACGTACTAGAGAAAGTAAAACATGCCAAGACCAGGTTAAGGTCTCTAAAAAGTATAATTAATTTCATTTAATTATATATATATAATAATCATTAAAAATAAAACATTAAACTTATAGGTGATTCCTTTTGTCTACATGAATTCCTTTGCCCTGTCCTCACCTACAATTGTTTAATATTTATAAAAGTTCATTTTATAATAAGGATAATTCATTCCTAACTTAAAGCGTGAGCTATTCAGCTGAAGGAAGCTCACATCCCAAGATATTCAAATACGTAGAGGATTTAACTCCTTCAGAGCATTTTTCTCTTTTCATTTCACTGGTCTAAAATTAAACCGAGAGTTGAACATCAGTGTGTCATGCAGAAAGATAATTACAGATGTCTGCCGGGAATTAATCCACGCTGGGAGGATATATACATTTTCAATCAAACAATACAAGCCCGCTCCAAGTTCGCGAATTTAAATGGCCTACAAAAGTCAATAAATTTAATGTACTTCCATTTCGCTGGTGTTGCTTTTTAGAGTGTTTAATTTAAACCGAGGGATTTGAAATATTTCAATGACACTGTTAATGGTCCAGCTCCATTTCAAACTCGCACATTGGACAGATTTACAGCACCACTGATGACACATCTCCGAAAAGCATAGGAGACAAGAACGTTCAATTTGTTTTAATTACCATTATTGTAAACATTAATCCAATTACGAGGTTCCTACTTCTGAACAGAAGACTGCCGCTTAGTATCATTTTAATGTGAAATAGCTAGTAAAGGAAGGTTTAGTGAAATTAGCTCTGCTGCTTGTTAGGCTCGTGGATCAATACACAGGGATTAATGCATAACCTGCACAGGATTTGAACTGGTGCACCGGAGTCGATTGGTGTAATTACACTGCGGTTCCAATTAATGAGCATATTGATTCTGATTTGATCAGATCTGATGTCTACCTGATTTAGTAAGCGATTGGGTTCTTTTGTGTTTAGTAATTGCATTAGTTTTAAGGGCAAAAATAAGTGAAGTTATTAAGTAAGATTGCAAGTATTTATCTAAAACTAATCAAATAGCATACATTTAGGAAAGTAATCTATTATATTGTATTCGTATGACTTTCTTTAATTTGTTTTCTGTAAATTGTTGTTACGTAAGTTTATTATTCTATCTGCTTCTTGCTAAGCTAGATAAACATTCATTACTGGCTTGCACACATCTTCTTCTTCTTCATCCTACGAAGTGTTAGATAATCAGGCAACTTTCCCTCCAACTCTTCTTGGGGCAGCCAAGTGATCTCTTTCCCATAAGAATTTACCGAGCGGCATGACTCAGGCGGTTTTGTCTGTGGCCCGCATTCGGGAGGTCGTGGGTTCGATTCCCGTGGCCGACCTTCCTGATCCATGGATTTTTTGAGGGCTTTCCCGGGGGAAAGGGGAAGAATTCTCACATCCCCGAGTTTCCTGTCCCTCCATTTCATTTCCATTCATACTTCACTTCATTTTTCATCCGTTGATTTCTTTCAGGGTTAGAAGTGTCGGCGATGGCGTTTCGTTGCAGTGTGACAGGGGGAAAGGATGCTTTTTGTGACTCCGTCCCACGGCTATCGGCTGACTGCCGGGGGTATCCGAGCCCCTTGAGGGGCTTTGGACCCCTCTGTTCGGGGTGGGATCCGCGATCTCCTGTTCGTGTGTCGGGGAGTCTATCAGGAAACTTAGGGACCCTGCTATTCCTGAGCAATCACTTCTGGTTCCGACTCCAGGTGTCTTCTCTCGCCTTTTTCTTCCTCCCGGGGAGGCCCCCTTGGGGGCGTAGGTGCAATATCCCCTTCGTAGTCAATCCAATCTCCTAGAAATGTACAGCTTTGGGAATGCGTTCTAGACCCATCCTACGCAGGTGTTGTATCCAGTTGTTCTGATAATGTTGTTATGTGTTCTAGGACTGGTTGCATCTTTAGCTCTTGTAAAATAAAGGTCTTTAGATCCCATTTAGTGTAACCAGCAGTTTGCATCAACTTTATCTCTGCATAAAGTTTCTCTATTTCTCTTTTATCTTTACGACCCTCACTGCCATAGCATAGGACAGATCTTGCTAAGGTTTTGTATAGCCTTAGACGATTTTGCTTTCGTACTAAATCTGATTTGAAGAACTATTGATTATTCCCACGGTTTTATTGAACTTTAATAATTTGTCGTTTATATAAACTTCAGTAACAAATAATAGTTTGTACCCAAGGTATGTAAATTCATTTTGCTTTCTAATGTTGTAGAGCTTGTACAAATGTTGCTAGGAATTGAATGTATATACATTTCTTTGTAGATATAAGAATACTATAGACTAAAACTCAGATTTATAAAACGCGGGTTGCTATGGCTTTGAAATGTTTCTCTTTGTGCAGCAAAGAATATTTCAGAAATGGGTAACGCCACAAAAAATTTATTTGAGATATATATATATATATATATATATATATATATATTGTTTGCTTTAACGAGATCTACACTTTTTGCACTAAGATTTTTCCGCTATCTTACGGCTTACCAGTTATACAAAATTCATTCAGAATGAAGAGATAAGGGACAAACGGAGGGGGCAGAACACCGCAAATAGGCCGCAACGGCCCTTTTTGCTATGCCGTGACCCTTGGGAAGGAGGAATGAGGGGAGAGACCCGAAGGGTGACCAGAACTGGATGACGACGGGCGCAAGCATTTCCGGATCGAACGCAACCGACAGCGTCCCGGCCCACACACAAGCTTTCAGACTCCGACGTCCACCCTAATGGTCAACTCGGAGGCAGATCCGCAGCAACGCCAGGGAGGAAAGCTTTACAAAGCGGACATCCGCCGCAACCCGCCGAACACCGTCGACTGGTCCTACAATCCTGAAACGGTTGACAATGAAAAAAGATTACAGGAAATGAGGGGCATTAAAGTTGTGGAAGGTGAACCACCCAAGTATTTACTACCGATCCGGAGAAACCACGAAAATCCCATGGGTCAGAGTGGGCGGTTACCGGACTTCACAGGCCATAGCCAGAAAATTCAAGATATACATTTTATTTGCTATGAAAATATTTTAAACATATAGTATATAAAATCGATATAGCAAGAGCCAGTTTGAGAAACAAAAACTAACGAAACTTTTCCACACCAATTGTTATTGATTCGTATTTAACCAACTTTTAGTTTTTGAGCTATGCTTTTCACAGAGAGACACAGGCATAACCGTCTCACACAGAACTTTTTTTCTAAAAGTGCGTTTGTTTTGCATTCAGGGGATTCAAAACATGTATTTCCAGGGAAATCTCTATATAGAATTGCTGGGTGGAATGCAATACCTCTACTTATGTAGATAGTAAAGAAAGTAAGAACCGTATAGTGTAGATAATATAAAATAATAAAAGACAGAAAGAGAATATATTTTTCATTCTTAAATGCTAATAAGTGTCTTCAATGTGGACAAAACTGCTGAAGTATTTTAACCAAAATTGATTATGTGCATTGTCATTCACTTTAAATCATACCCACGTAGCTTGTAGCTGGAAAGAGAATTGACTGTGTGACTCACTAGATAATTAAGAAAGCTTTACGAATATAATATTGTATGTGATCTTATATGAGATCATTTGAGATTCTCGTGATGTATTTCGTCGAATCCGTTATAAAAGATGCTGAAATCACTTGTATATCGCTTTAGAAAACTATGAAACTCTCGAACAAATATGACACTTTTGCACATAAGTAGAAATATGATAGCGACTTGGAGCCACAAAGGATTTGCCGCCATCTGATAAGGTTCTTTGATCTATGCCGCTAGCCCCGCCGCCTCCCTTTGAGGCCTCACATGCCGCCCCGGTCGCGTGGCGCTAGCCCCGCCCCCTTCCCTTTGTGGCCTCACCTAATGCCGACTGGTTCTGTGCCGGCAAGTCCTCCCCCCACCCCCCTGTGGTCTGGCCACGTGCCGACGGCCCGCCCCCCTCCCTCCCCCATACGCGTACCCTCCCTCCCCCTTTGTGGTTTGATTGGTTCCCTGTGGATAGGTGGGAGAGTGTGTATTGTTCCTATACGGTGACTACATTCCCGCCCCCTCATTGTGACTTGTCTAAATCCCTGCCGTGTGATTGGCTTGGGGTAGGGGATGTGCCGCTCGGGGTGAGGGGTTATATGTGAGGGTTCTCGGTGCGTGACTCTGGTCTGGAAATCCACCCTGGTGATGTGGGAATGCGATTCTCGATGCCTGCCGCACATCGGCAAATCGTTTGAGTACATAATTGTGTCAATCAATTAGATAATGTGTTATTGAAAAAAGAATCAATGTTTATATACCGCTATTGCAGTTAAACGTTCCTCGTCAGTCAATTAAGTATTTTTGATTGAATCGCGCGCACCTGCCCCTAAACCGTCATATATAATCTACTAATGTCAATAAATTACACGTCTAATGAAACACGGCTAGTCTGTCGATGAAAACAATTAAGTATTTTTGAATGATTAATTGACTCGCACGCAACTGTTCGTTATCGTGTATGTGTGGTAGCATGTGTATAATTATTACGAGTAATAACATTTATTTAATTCTACTTTTGAGGGAAAATATATTTTGGATTTATAAGAATATTACAACACTTAGATGAAAGGACAGAGTTGACGTAACAGTCGTTATCGCGTGATAATTGCGCTGGAACCGCGAGCGCAACCTTCCACCGCGAGACGTTTCACTGGAATGACTGACTCACGGTACTTTCAAGGGACAAGTCGACTAGCGCACCCCCTCCACTCACGCTTCAGTTCGCTACCTACACGAGCGCGCCAGGTGGTAATATGAGTGAAACTGGTTTTGAACCATCGAATGTTTCCTCACGCGCCCCTGGTGGTCATATCCGAAAGTTGTGAATTCACCATATTTAAACTCGAGGTGTGCGCAAGACGGCCATCTGAACTCTATATAATTCTGCGAAATATGATTCCGGAAAAAAAATAAAGTCGAATTAACATTTTATTTAAATAATACTCGTTTAACATGCGAAGTGTGTTCATGTTGGCTCCGGGGGAATTTATTATGAAATAAATTAAATACGGTGAATATTACATACGTTATAAAAAATAAATAATCCTGGTTTAACATGCGAAGTACGTTCATGTTGTCTCCGGAGGAATTGATTATGAAATAAATAAATACGGTGAATATTACATGCGTTATTAAAAAATAAATAAGACCCTCCGCTTAACATGCAAAGTGCGTTCATGTTGGCTCCGGAGGAATTGATTATGAAATAAATACGTTGAATATTACATACGCTATTAAAAATAAATAAGGCTCTCGCTGATCGATGAATACAATTAAATATTTTTTATTAATTAATGTAATTGATTCGCGCTCCTAGAGATATCTCACCCAATTATTCATCTACCATGAATATCGCACTTCTAATGAAACGACGCAGTCTATCGATTAAAAACAATTAAGTTTTTTTGATTGATTAATGTAATTGACTCGCGCGCAACTGTTCGTTATCGTATATGCGCGTGTATAATTATTACGAGTAATAACGTTTGTTTAATTCTTCTTTTGACTGGAGGGTTTATAAAAAATATTACATTGCTTAGATGAATTAAAAAGCAACTTAAAGCGAAATTGCAAATAGCTTGTATGAGACGTTAACACGAGAACCCTTTACGAAAAAGCAAGACGCAATGTGACAGCTGTACCTCGTCTAAATAGAAGCGGTTAAACCAGGACGCTTGGGTTTTCCCTCAGCACCTGCTCTTAATGGCTAGGGGTATCCATCACATCGGAGTACGCTCCAACTGACGTTAAAAATATAAGTCTGCTATGTCTCTTCTCGCACGAGAGAAGTAATAATTACAATTCAAAACAGGCGTACTTGTAAGTAACACGCACGAAGACTTCAAATATAAATTTTATATTCGTTTTAAATGTTCTTTCTAAAGACGTAGCGAACTTTGAGAAATTCAACGAATTATTCACTTGCGTACACTGCTTGAAAGAAATATGGTGTACACCCCTGAAGAATGCATATGTAGACACATTAGCAGACAACGGCAGTCGCTTCCGCACCATTAAATATCTTCAGAAGAAGGTAAAACCAAGGTCTTGTATAGAGCTCTTAGTGAACAATGACAGCCGTTTCCAGTTGATTAAACATCCTAAGTGCTCTGAAAAACAAATATCTTCAGAAGAAGGTCCTGTATAGAGCCATTAGTGATACAAAAGAAGTTCTTAATGGCTTCCCCGGTACAGAAATTCCATCACAAACCGTGGAAAACCAAGTCTAGACATGTTTTAAGCTTACCACAAAAAAGGTTTTCCCGATAATTAATATAATTCTACATGAAGAATATTAATGATTAAGTTTTCAATTAAACGTATACTGTATAGATTCTGTACTTAAACATTCGATTGTATCTTTGTCATTATTTAAATACTCACATACAAGAACTGCATGCATGATATCAAAAAAATTAAACTGATTTTTTTCGGTATCTTAAACAAAGAAATATGATTTGGCGAGAGTAATATGAAGAATAAAAAGTATTCAGATCGTTGAATATTACATGCGTTATTAAAAATAAATAAGGCTCTCGCTGATCGATGAAAACAATCAAATACTTTTTATTAATTAATTGTATATGAATTGACTTGCGCATCTGCTTGCTGTCGTATGTGCATGAATATTACGACTAATAGCATTTGTTTAATTCTAAATAATGAAATATGGTGCCTAGCCTAAACAATCCTCGTTACTCTTAATTTACTCCATTTTAAAAAGATTGGGCTTAGTAAACATAGAACGAGTACGATTTTAAATACCCCGTCCATTCGATAGATATTTTTCGAATATTCCAGTATGTTAATATAAACTTAATACACACACACACACAAATTCATTTCAAATAATATTTGTGCGTCATTAAGTATTTGCGAATGAGTTTTACTTACTATACGTAGTATAGTAAGTAGAGGAAGTGTTGTATTCCACCCAAAAAAATCGATACCGAGATTTCACTGGAAATACATGTTTTGAGGCCCTCTGAATCCAAAAAAAAGCATGACTGTCTCCGAGTGGTCCTGTGAAACATAACTCAGAAACGATGAGGCGGATAAAACACCAAACTTGGTATTTAGGTTCAGTATCTTCCAGAGATGCGGCACGAAGGTTTTAAAGAAAATGCCTCACACCAGACTACCCTTTACATGGAACATTTCTCGAAAATTTTAATTTTCTCAAAAAAAATGACTCTAACGATATTGAATAAAATATTATATGTTTAAGATATTGTAATGAGAAATGAAATGTATATCTCGAATTTTCAGGGAATGTCTCCAAAAGTATTCTTCATTCTGAACGACTTTTGCAAAACTGATAAACCATAAGAGATAGACAAAATTTTACTGCACAAAAAATGGAGATCGCGTTAAAATACATAATTTATATCATACACATTCTTGTTGAGTAAATCGTTTTCGAGATATTGCTCGTTATTCCCTTAAAATTTCCAATATTTATACTTTTTTCTCAAATTCATTATTCTTGTTTTTATGTTCTGGACATGCAAAGAGAATGGAATGCGCCACATAGCAACCAGTGTTAAAATATTTGACTATAGCTTAAAACCTGCCATATTCACCTTGTATCGACACGGAAATTACCAATAACATTGACATCTCGATACCTCGATTAACATGAAGCATATAGAGAATAAGCGCTTGTAAAATAGCTTGTACAAGAGTAGAGAAAGTCATGTGAGTGTAACACATCAGATTTTTGATATTGGTTTAAATTTTCAAATGCTTTTAACTTTTCTCAAGCGGTAACTCGCTATTCGTTTTTCCCGTGGTAATGCATAGAGAATAGAATTCTAAAGCCATCACATAGCATCAGTCGTTTTTTAAACATCTGTGACGTGTCTATTCACCGTCGAAAGGTCGCTGGTTCGAGGAAAATTATATCTACAGAAATAATACATTATTTTCACTCTGTGATTAATTTGTTAATGTAACAATAATTAACAATGAATTTTAGTGGTACATGTAAAAAATAAAATATATTTTTTCTAGCGTCATACGCAGAAGCATTCCCCTTAAGGAACGCTGGCGTGATCGAAGGATTTCCCCATAACAGGTTTAGGCTTGCTTACGAAATGCCCCTGTGCGAGGCTGGCATTTCCCTCTCCTTCCTCTCGAATTTTTGGAGTAGCCAATCAAAATCGTTGTATTATATATCTTAAACTTTCACTCATACATTTTTATAGCGCAAAAGAACACTATAAAAAGGCTGCTTCATCGGGAATTCTCACAGTTTCTCCGTTGAAATCAACGAGCTAAGGTCTCTGCAAACTTTTCTCATTCAAAGTGAAATTTCAACGAACATCATGTCTGGTAAGTTGTAACAAAACACTTCATTTACTTTTAAAAGTTAAATTATTTCTCTGTACATTTAACTTATATTCGCGTTCTTGTTTTTAATGCATGGCATTTATATGCGAATAGCTGAGCATTCTAAAAGTTAATAGCTAGACAAGTGAATTTCTGAAATGTGAATAGTTTAGTTAAGTATTCATTTTAGGCAAGCTTATTCTACATTTAATAGCTAAGTGCGCGAATTCTCAAAAAAAAATGTGAGCAGTTTAATTAAGTATTCATCTTGTTGAGTAATTATTATTCCGGATATTTAAATACGTGTTTTCACCGGGTGAATTATATTCCTTTCTAGAGAAATACAATTACTTGAAAACCGCCACGAATCGAATAAAAATGTTCTGTATAAAAATTTCTTCCCGGGTAACCGACGGTAATCGATCCGAAGACTTCAAGCTTGCATGCACTGGTCGAACATTCACTGTGAATGTTTCATTCCTCTCTCGCATTTATTTAGTAAAAACTTTCAGCCTGTTTCCATCATGTTAAAGAGATATTTTCCATGATTGTGTCGAGAAATACACGTGCTTTATTTTTGTAATAGAAATTTCTCAGGTGTTTAAAATACATCGACATTTTCCCTGTATAAGGTATTCGCAGTAAAGTAAATTAACTTAATAATATATCTTTTCTTTAATAAATAAATAAATAAATAAATAAAAATCTAATGCGTAAATTAATTGCGTTTTCAGCAATCAGTTCTGCTAACATAGCTGAAGCATACATCCAGCTCCAGCAGGATACCCACCGCCGACTGTAGGATCGCTCATCAAATGCCGTAATGATTCAGGCACCCGAACAGTCGAATGGTAAGCATTCTTCAGTGTTTTAAAAAAGTAATGTAACAATTCATATTAACTTCTTGTGCATATTCTTTATTATTATTTCCAGGAAGTGGACTTTATTTTGGTATCGACCATCCATCGACCGCTGCACAGGCACCGCCAGGCTTCCAAACCTTCCTGGTACCAAATCATTATGGAGGTGGCTCTGCACCGTACATACAGCAACAATCGTACGGTAAGAATTTACAGACTGGTGTTCGAGCATTTGTAACTAAAAATTACATAATAGTAGTCATACATTGGCGGTTCTGGCACACAAAGACCTACCTACGACAGCAAAGAGTTCCGGATTGTATAAGGAGAAAAGGATATATTTAAGGGGAGTTTCTCACACATATGCAGTCACATAACTCTTTCGGTCTCCCAGAATGCTATATATTTTTCACACGGGTGTTTAAAACATGTATTTTTTCACGTATAGAGTGTAGATTCTTTAGAACTCTGTACTTAAACATGCTATACTATTATTATTATTATTATTTATTTTTTTCCAGGAAATGGAAAACAGGTCGCTCAACAGGTGACCGCTGCACCGGTACCTCCAGGTTTCGCGAGCGTTGTACCAGAAGGCTTCGCGACCGCTGCACCACCATCCCCAGGCTTCCAGAACTTCCTGGTACCAAATCAGCAGGGATGGGGCCCTGCCCCATACATGCAGCAAGCACCGAACGGTAAGAATTTTTCAATATTTTACGAAGTTCTTTTACACATTATATATTATTATTAATATTGTTATTATTATTTACAGGAAGTGGAGTTTATTTTGGGATCGGTCAACATGCGACCGCTGCATCGGTACCTCCAGGATTCGCGACCGTTGCACCAGCAGGCTTCGCGACCGCTGCACCACCACCCCCAAGCTTCCAAGCCTTCATGGGACCAAATCAGCATGGTTGGGTCCCTGCCCCATACATGCAGCAAGCACCGAACGGTAAGAATTTTTTCAATATTTTATGAACCTCTTGTTTTACACATCCTATATTATTATTATTAATATTGTTATTATTATTTCCAGGAAGTGGACTATATTTCGGAGGCGGTATTGTTCATCACGCGCCCTCTGCACCACACACATTCCCTGCATCAAATCAGCAGTGGAGAGGCCCTGCCCCATACATGCAGCAACCACTGAATGGTAAGAATTTTTTCCACATTTTATGAACTTCTTTTACACATTCTATATTATTAATATTATTGTTATTATTATTAATATTATTATTATTATTATTCCAGGAAATGATCTGGGTGACCTGGGAAGCCAGCCTATGGATCTAGCAACACAGGAGTCAACATCACCAGAGATTGGTGAAGAATCGTCCGCCGCGCCCTTGACCTCCTCAGACGCAGGCGATGAAACCGCTGCACCATCGACCTCCTCAGGCGCAAACAATGAAGCCGCTGCACCGTCAACCTCCTCATCATCATCCAGCGATGCGACAGCTTTGAATGGAAAGAGAGGGCCGGCATCGGACGGGAGCGAGCAGCTTACAATCAAAAAGGCCAAGGTTAGTGCTAGTAATTGCCAGGGACTGGAATGCAATACCATACAATCGGCATTCAAGGGACGTATTTTTAAAAGTAGGATAGAAAATACATTAGAAATACTCGAGCCCAGAGTCTTTTTAGATGAGTGCAAAGAGCTTATTTTTAAAGAAGTGGAAAGCGTCTTGCAGAGAAGCATTTGTGGATTAAAGATGCATTGTTCCATGGAACTTGAATATTTAATCCGCAAACCTGATGAAGAGAAGAGTCTTTCCACTGGCTTTAATTCTAAGCCTGTACTGATTCTGCCGTCAAGCGATCTCAATCAGATCTTCTCTTCAATTGCGGGGGATATTTTGGAAAACATTTCTAAATTTGAGGGGGGAGCATCATCGAAGTCCTTGTCAAAGATACTCAGCCTGGTGATGGGCTTTACACACTACGACCCTTTACACGCAGGTTCATACATCGAATTGCCACTGAAAATCAGGAATAAGTACGCTGTTATAAACATAAAGAATGAAGACAATTACTGCTTTGCATGGTGTATGCTAGCCTCTAAATACCCTGCTAGTAACCATGGATATAGAACAACAGTATACCCCTTTGAACTGCTTTTCAAAACATTCAATTATGAAGGTATCGAATTTCCGACACCCCTCCATCAAATTGAATGCTTTGAAAAACAGAACAATGGAGTACCCATTTCAGTGTTTGGTATAGAGGAGGAGAATGAGAACATTATTCCCCTATACCAAACAGCTGAAAAGAGGCAGAACCATACCAATCTGTTATATATTGAGCAGGGGGAAAAGTCCCACTACTGTATAATTAAAGATTTGTCCAGACTTGTAAGGAGTCAAGTTACTAAATACCAACATAGAATATGGACATGTGAGGCCTGCCTCAAGAGATGCACCAATGAAAAGGCCTTCGAAACGCACCGATTAAAATGTGGAAAATGCCAGCTGCTTAAAATGCAACAGGATGAATACCTTGAATTTAAAGCATTCTCCAAGAGCGTTCCTGTACCATTTGTTATATACGCAGACATTGAATCTGTTCTGGCGAAGGTTCACTCTTGCGCGCCCTCAAGCAACTCGAGCTGGACCCGAACCGTTCAAGAACATGAAGCAATGTCTATTGCCTTGAAGGTGGTATGTAGGCATGACGAGTCAATGTCAAAATTCTTTCTCTTTAGAGGTCCAAATGCCGTCGATGACTTTATCAAACAATTGAAATCAATTGCTAATGACGTCATCGATGTGTATTCCAATCCTAAACCTATGGATTTAACCCTTGAAGAGCAACAGAATTTTGACAATGCCTCTGAGTGTCATATATGCCTCGCTGCTTTCACTGTGGGCGATTTGCGCGTGAGGGATCACGATCATGTGACAGGGAAATATCTAGGTGCTGCTCATAATAGATGCAATTTGAATAGAAAGGTCCCTGATTTCATACCGATCTTTTTTCATTGTCTATCTAATTATGACAGCCACTTCTTGATAAGACGCCTGGAATATGATAATAAGCCCGTATCGTGCATCGCTCAAAGTGGTGAAAGGTATATAGCGTTTAGCAAACGGTACAGGAACATCAGCTTCAGGTTTCTGGACAGCTTTAAGTTTCTTGACGATAAGCTGTCCAGCCTGGCTGACATGCTGGAGGAGAGTGATTTTAAAATAACAAGGGTAGAATATCCTGTTGAGGAGCATTTTAAGCTGGCAAAGAGCAAGGGAATATTCCCATATGATTATGTTTCAAGCCTTGCCGTACTCGAAGAAACTTCTCTACCACCGAAGGAGGCCTTCTACAGCACTCTCACTGGCAACCACATTACCGAAGAGGAATACAGGCATGCTGTAAAAGTCTGGGAGGTCTTTAATATCCGGAATCTCGGAGAATACAGCGATCTATACCTGAAAACAGATATACTGCTCTTGGCGGATATTTTCGAAAAGTTTCGAGATCTCATCCTGTGAATCTATAAACTTGACCCAGCATGGTTTTATACATTACCAGGACTCGCCTTTGACGCTATGTTGAAGATAACAAAGGCGAAACTTTCCTTAATATTCGACAAGAGCATGCTGGAATTTTTCGAGTCGGGAATTAGAGGCGGACTGTGCACAGTGGTGAAGGGCTACACCAAAGCTAACCACAGGTACATGTCCAACTTTGACCAGCATGCTCCTGTTAAACACCTGTCCTATTGGGACATAAACAACTTATATGGAGCTTCTATGGTGTCTGCCCTACCATGCAGAAATCTGAAATGGCTCACGAGAGAAGAAATTGCCACCATAAACTTCGCAGAAGTCAAAGAAGATTCAGAGACTGGATATGTGCTAGAGATTGATATCGAATACCCCACCATATCCACGACGCCCATAACGAACTTCCTTTCTGCCCACAGAGCGCGATACCCCCGAACGGCCAATACAAGAAACTGCTTGCAACATTAGAACAGAAAAGCAAATATGTCTTGCACTACAGGGTGATGCAGCAGTGTATCGAGCAAGGTCTAACTGTGAGACATATTCACAGAGTGGTGTCCTACGACCAGTCTAACTGGTTGAAGACATATATCGACGTCAACACCGAGAAGAGAGCACAAGAAAAGTCAAAATTCGGGCAAAACCTGTGGAAAAAGATGAATAACGCCGTATATGGAAAATTTATAGAGAATGTGAGAAAGTACACTGATTTCAAAATAGTTGGAACCTGGAAACAAGCAAAGAAGTTGATAGCACGCAGCACTTACCTACGCACCATAATTTTTGAGGAAAATCTTGTGGGAATCGAACTGGGCAGAGAGGAAGTACATATGAACAAACCAATCTACATAGGACACGCAATTTTGGACATTTCAAAATTTATCATGTATGACTTCTTTTACAATATCATGAAACCGAATTTAAAAGACTTGCTGCTGAATTACATGGATACAGACTCGTTTAGTTTTGAAACGAGTTCTGATATCTATGAGTTCATCAGGGAGAACCCTCAATATTTCGACACTTCAAACTTCGAAAAGGATAATGTATATGGCATTAAGCAAGCCAATAGGAAAAAGATTGGGTTGTTCAAGGACGAATTGGGTGGCTTGATTATGGAGGAGTATGTCGGTATTAGAGCAAAGCTAGAAAGCTAAGGGCAGCACCAGGGCAGGCATGGATAAAATAGATTTCGGCCATTATTTTGAATGATTAAAAGACCATAGCCTAAAAATTTATTCGGTACAAAAAACATTTCGGAGTAAACACCACAAAATTACAACAATTGAGACAAATAAATTGGCGTTGCAGGGGGGTGACGATAAGAGGAAGTTGATGGAGGGAAGTTATAAGACTCTAGCGTGGGGCCATTATTCCCTTAGACCTGGTGATTGCTAGTGCCTAAACTTGTAAATATGTAAATATTTGAAGATATCTTGTTTTTTTTCAATCTGGATTTTGTAAATATTCATTTAAATTGTGTATGAGGGTTTTTATATATTAATTTTTTTCCCTCTGATAATGTCATTGTATATATTCATTTAAAGTGTGTATGAGAGTTTTTATATATTAATTTTTCTCTCTGATGTCATTGTATATATTCATTTAAAGTGTGTTTGAGGGTTTTTTATATATTAATTTTTTTCTCTCTGATGTCATTGTATATATTCATTTAAAGTGTGTGTGAGGGTTTTTTTATATATTAATTTTTCCCTCTGATAATGTCATTGTATATATTCATTTAAAGTGTGTATGAGAGTTTTTATATATTAATTTTTTTCCCTCTGATGTCATTGTATATATTCATTTAAATTGTGTATGAGAGTTTTTATATATTAATTTTTCCCTCTGATACTGTCATTGTATATATTCATTTAAATTGTGTATGAGGGTTTTTATATATTAATTTTTCCCTCTGATAATGTCATTGTATATATTCATTTAAAGTGTGTGTGTGAGGGTTTCTATATATTAATTTTTCTCTCTGATGTCATTGTATATATTCATTTAAAGTATGTATGAGGGTTTTTATATATTAATTTTTCCCTCTGATAATGTCATTGTATATATTCATTTAAAGTGTGTATGAGGGTTTTTATATATTAATTTTTCCCTCTGATACTGTCATTGTATATATTCATTTAAATTGTGTATGAGGGTTTTTATATATTAATTTTCCCTCTGATAATGTGTTTGTATATATCCATTTAAAGTATGTGAGGGTTTTTATATATTAATTTTCCCTCTGATAATGTGTTTGTATATATCCATTTAAAGTATGTGACGGTTTTTATATATTAATTTTCCCTCAAAAAAAGAGAAAATATGAAGGATTTTTAAAATAAAAAATACTCATGATTTTACAATCATAACAACTGGTCTTTATTAAGTCTTCATACATTACACCAAATCCTTTATATCAATCCATTGAGTATCTGCAAAACCATACCACTTTACAAGAACTTTGTTTCCACGTTTACGTATAACCTTTTCTACTAAATATGTGTTAGGGTAGTTAGCCTTTTTTAGTTCATGTCCATAAAAGCCACCTTTTATGATGTTGTAGGCTTGGTACGATTCACACGAAATACTTTGAAGATTTCAACGCTCCAGTTAGATTCATAACCCTTTTCAAAATGTCCTTTATGTTTAGATATCCTGACATAATCACCAACACTAAACTTCCTTGAAGCCTTCTTCTCTCTTCGGTCTTGATTATAATTATACACAGTCAGAAGAAGATCGTTGTTTTTCACTTCATTAGGCTTCATGCGGATAGTTGAATGAAAAGTATCATTGTACTTTACAAGGATTCTAGGTAAAAGATCTAGCCACTTGTATGAGCCTTGGACTAAAAACTCTCGGTACATCATATTCTTCAAGGTTCGAATTAAACGTTCAACAGCCGCAGCCTTCACATTGGTAGAGGTGCTGTAGTGGTTAATATTATACTTAAACATTAATCGTTTAAAGAACTTGTTATAAAATTGTTTCCCGTTGTCACTTTGAATATTCCGGGGAGGGACGTCCATTTCTTGTAATATATCCTCCATAGCCTTTGCAACATTAATTCCACCCTTATCCTTTAAGGGTTTTGCATATGCCATTTTAGAGTAAAAGTTGATTGCGATCAGGATGTATTTGAAATTTTTGTTCACTTTTGCATATGGTATCATTTCAATCAAATCAATTTGTAATAAATCATTCATACCTTTGCTGATAATTTTGCGTCGTAAATAGTTCCTCCTCGCCGATCCGTGAAGCTCTCTGGCGATATTCTGTTTGGCGGTCATGCTATAATTTTAGATGCTTTCAACTCCTGGATAATTTCCTCAATCTCTCGAGTGTGACTATTGTTACCAGCGTCCCTCGAAGCAATAAGTAACCTCAGTCTATTCACTAATGTGTTAGGATTTCTCCAGAAAACGTAGTCAACCTCCTTATCAGGCTTATGCTCCTTCCATGCCAGTCCTAGACCTGAATGTGTATTGAGCAAGGGTCGTATTATATTCTTGTATTTATACGATTTACCAGATTTCAAGCGACCGTGCCTGCTGTAACCACTTCTATGAAGAAAAGTACTTTTCATAATCTTAGCGTACGTCTCCAAGTCTTCACTAGTGTATGCAGAAATCTGAGGCGTTCGCTTAAAGATGAGGTCCGTCAAACCGGCGGTAGACTCATACGTTTCATCACCTATCAATATTTGATTATTTATAAAATGAATATCTTTATTTCCAAGCATATAACTTCCATCCTGATATCTCACACCGTACAATGTATCAATACGATCCTTGTCTTTTGAGCGAACGTGTTGAAGGTAAGTAGAAATACTTGTAGAATCACCATCTTCATTCTTGACGTTCTTCACCGGCAACCCTCGTTGAGTGTCCAAAATATCCTTGAGGGGGGCGGTTACAGGCTTCAAAGCTTCGGCCATGACATGCTGAGTCTCAAACCTGAGACCTTTTAGAGCTCTCAGTTTTTCTTTTACAGCTCTGGTATGCTCGGCTACAGACTCTTTAAGTCTTATGCTTTCACTATCCATCTTACAAATGATGTGAAAATAGACGATTACCTTCAATTTATAGTCTGCGTCCAGCTTGAGTTCTCAACGTGTCGATAGCCTTAGCTAACATCTCTATCGAAGTTCTCAGTTGCTCGGTTTCTTTCTTATGCTCCTGTGTATGTGTCTTGAACGCTTCAGCAAAGATTGCCGTATTAGCGTACTGGCTTCTGGCTGATTCTTCTAGACTCGTCATTTGCTGCATATTAGCTTTGTAGGCGTCCATCATCATATTTACATTATCCTCCACTTTCTTAAGTTTATCATTGCAGCAATCAGTTTTGAGAGTATTCAAAACCTCTATCTTTAACTGTCTGACTGTATCCTCTAAATCAGAAACTCGCTTCATCGCTAACTTTTCTAAATTACTAATTTTCTGATTGCAAAGATTCTGAAGATTTGTTTTTTCTCTATCAAGCTCTGTGGTAACTTGTTTAATAGAGTCCATTACAGAATCCACTCTGTATTTTGTAGAGGTTGTTAGAGTATCCACTTTACTCGTAGTTTTATTCAGATTTGCTGTAATGTCTAGCAACTTCTTCCCTATTTGCATCTCGATTTCCTTTGGCAAGTAACTGTTTAACTGCTGTCTCGTCTTGTTCGATTTCCTTATGATCATAGCTCTAGCATATCTTTTATTTACAGCATCCGTATCTCCGAGAGGATCTGCTATATCAATGATTCTCTTATTGTCGAATATAATGTTACCATTACCATCTCTCGATTGTGTGAGTGACTTGACATATCCAACGATGAACTTTTTATTCACTACATCATTATCGTGAACAGGATCTAGCAATACCTTCAATCTAACTTTATCGATCAGGATGTTATTTTCCTTATCTCTCTTGAGGATATATCTTGAAATCAATTCATCGATCAGGGTCTTAACCATAACCGCAACTTTGTTAGCAGCTTGCTGAGAGAAATCTTGCATCCTAATTTCGAGAGCATCCACATAATTCTTATTGGAGGAGTCATGATTATCTTCAGGATCGTGAACATTGCACAATCTCTTATTCTTGAATTGATAATTTCCTTTGACATCTCTGTGTATGATAAAACGATCAAACACTCTTCTAACTGGACCAGTTCTCTGAGAACCGAACCTATCGATGCTCATGGTTAACTACGAATGATCATTTTCTTTTTTGTCGAGCTTAATATATACATCAAAACCATTCCTATATGTCCCTCATTCATGTAAAATTCAGGAACTATCACAACAAAGGGTCTTCCTTCTGTAGAGCTCTCCCAAACGTTCTTACATAGATCTTTAAATTCATTGTAGGTCATGTCGGTATTTACATAATCTTCGTAAATGTGCTTTAAGTTTAAATTGTCTTGTCTGAAGAGTATTATCATGTTTGTATTATCGCGAATTAAATGTTTTGGAACTTTAGCATAGGACTGTGCTAGATATACAGAGTCGACATTTCGATGTCTACCCATACTGTAAAAGGATGCTATCTTTTCCTGCTTTTCAGTGATGACGTCATCAAATATAAAGATTGAATTTTCTTTGACTTCAGAAGGACGCAAAACATCATCTCCGTTGTCGAAGGTGTTCACTTCTATACCTTCGATGTTTCCGAGCACTTTAATTAGGTATTGGTACTTTGGTTGATAGAGAGACTTTGAATAAATATACAAATTTTCAAAACGTAGTCCATTCTCATGGAGTAGCATATTGAGTAATACGTTTGTTTTCCCTGCACTGGAGCTCCCTAAAATAAGAGCTCTGACATTAGATGGAAATAACTTGCCATGGCGATCGCTTCTAAAGTCACTTTCAAAGTCTAATACCTGAATAGGTAGAGAGCAGTGCTGCTTAACAAGCTCCATGTTAACAACTAACTTATAAAATGCGTGTGCGATGTTTATATATTACCGGATGTAAAGTAGTTAATGACTGATTGCAATGATATAAAAGGGGTAATGTATGCAATTACTCGCTTAGTATATCATGAGAGCTAAGAGAGGAAGGTCGTTGCAGTATAAGCGCGGCTCTGGAATTATTAATTCCATAATTAATTCGCTCCCCTTTGAAGCTCACTTACCTGGATATAGATATTGCGGGCCTGGTACTAACTTGGAAAAACGTCTAAAAAGAGGAGACCCAGGAATTAACCAATTAGACGAAGCTTGCAAACAGCACGATCTCGCGTACGCTGAGAATAAGGACACCGCTTCAAGACAAATAGCGGATAAAATTCTTGCAGAGAAGGCTTGGAAACGGGTGCAGTTATCAGATTCAACTTTTGGTGAAAGGTTAGCTGCAAGGCTAGTAACTGCAATCATGAAGGGAAAGGTTGCAGTGGGAGCCGGAAAGAGGAAGAAGAAGAGAGGAGGGTTCTTACCATTGATACCCATCATTGCTGCTTTAGGCGCTGCAGCAGGCGGCGCTGCTCAGATGGCCTCTGCAGTCAATAAAAAAAAGGCTGCTGATAGGCACTTAGCAGAAGTTGCGAGGCATAACAAGGCGATGGAGACACGAGGAAAGGGACTCCGAAAGAGAAGGTGTAAGAAGAGGAATAAAGGAGGATTCTTACCTGCAATGCCACTGATGTCGTCTTTAGCCACTGCATCTAAAATAGCAAGGTCCTTGAAAAAAAGAGGATCTAAAGGCAGGGGTTTAAAGAAGAAGGCAAAAAACGGTGGAAGAGGATTGTACATATACCGGAGGAATTCCTAAGTAACGTAGCCCTCGAATATTATGCTAAACGTTTAAAAATTCCTTATTTTAGAGGAGTTTATATGATTGAGAAACTTCCTTTAAAACCAGACTTTAAAGAGAGACTTATTACCAATCTCGACACCTCCGATAATGAAGGAACACACTGGGTTGCTATAAGGAAAGAAGGTGATGTCGCATACTACTTTGATAGTTTCGGCAATTTGAAACCGCCTCCTGAGATTGAGAAATATCTACAAGGTGTTAAGATCTACTATAATACGCGGAGATACCAGAATTTCGAATCAGTCATCTGCGGGCACTTGTGCTTGCAATTTCTTTTATCCTAGAAGCTGCTACATCGTCAAGATGAGTTATACAGTTACAGTGAGTGGGTCAGACACTGTTATTTCAACGTATTTAAACCCTCCTCTACAGCTAGATTCTCCAGGTCATTATGAGGTTGCTCTTTTGAATTTTGAAACATTCTATTCAATACCAAATGTCGATGAAAGTAATAATAGGTTTCACTATATTCATAATGGTAAACCTGAAACCATTGTCATCCCGCATGGAACCTACGAGATTGCCGATATCAATGCATTTCTAAAGGATAAACTAGGATTGAATGATGAAGTCTTCTTCATAAGGCCTAACAATAATACAATGAAGGCTGAGATTAAATGTCCTTATACAATAGACTTTTCTAAGGCTAGATCTATTGGTTCGCTTCTAGGATTCACAGACACTAAAATAATTCCTGCTGGAGAAGCGATTGAATCTGACGATCTTGTGAATATATTTAAAGTGAGTATCATACGTGTGGAGTGCAGTATTGCAACAGGCTCTTTCATTGACGGTAAAAGCGGACATTCGCTCTACGAGTTTTTCCCTTCTGTTCCACCAGGCTATCATATCTCTCAAGAACCCTCGAACCCGATATATTTACCGGTCATAGATACAAACTATATAGACCAGATCACTATTCGAGTGGTAGATCAACACGGAAAGGCGATCAACTTCAGGAACGAAGTTATCACTACAAGACTGCACATAAGACGCAATGGCAATACATTTTAAAAGACATCGCAAATACTATAATAGACGACGTACACCACGTTCGAAGCATACTACCTCTCCAGCTTCCGAGGAGTTAACACGTGCTAACCGCAAGTTCCTCGAGGGGTTAGGTTACAGAACGCTATAATGGACATCTTAAACGTGACAGAAGTTCCAGCCTTTGACGACAAGATCACCAAGGAGGAGGAACATATTTTTCTTCCATACAACACCTCCGCTCTGGATGTAAACGATGAAATTAGAATACCATGCCAAGCTGAAGATTTGTATACGCTACCTAACAAGAGTTATCTCTACATCGAAGGTGCTCTCACCAAGGTAGATGGATCACCTACTACAGCGAAGCTCGCTAATAATGCTATAGCCTTCATGTTTGATGAGATACGTCTAGATATGAATGCTACAACTATAGACAGAACAAGGAATCCTGGAATTACTACAACTATACGAAATTATGTGACTCTCAACCCTATGGAGTCGAATCGGCTGCTGAATGCTGGATGGGCCTATCCTGGTGAAGAAGTTGATATAGTACACACGACGAATGGAGCTTTCAATGCTGTAGTCCCTCTCTCGATGCTCCTAGGATTTGCTGATGATCACAAGGAGCTTATACTCAACAGCAAGTTTGAATTGATTCTCATAAGATCCAAAGATTCTAGAAACTGTATCCTGAGTTCTACTGGAGAGGAAGCTAATGTAAAGTTAACTAGAATCGAATGGAGGATGCCTGTAATTCGTCTTTCCGATGCTGAAAGAGTTCACATTCTAAAAATTGTCAAGTCTGATAAACCTCTACACCTTGCCTTTCGATCTATGGATCTTCATACCCAGCCTGCTGTACCCCAGACAAGATCTTTCACTTGGAATGTAGCAACAACATCTAAGCTCGAGAAACCTCGCTTCATCATAGTGTGCGCGCAGACTGCAAGATTGGGTGATTATAGCAAGAACAGTTCCGAGTTTGATCACTGCAACATTACTAATTTGAGACTATTCCGCAACAGTGAATGCTACCCCTACCACGATTTGAACTTGGACTTTAAACATTCAAAGTTTCCTTCACTATATGAAATGTACTGTAAATTTCAAAGTTCCTATTATGAAAGAGATAATTATCCACTCTTGATGAGAAAGGATTTTCTTCACCGTGCACCATTATTCGTAATAGACTGTTCTCACCAACCCGAGGAGGTTATAAATGGAGCTGTGAACATCAGAATCGAGATTCAAGCATCTGTAAATATACCAGCCCAGACGTCACTGTACTGCCTGGTTCTACATGACAAAGTATTTACCTACAAACCTCTTTCTCACGTGATGCAAGCACTTATATAAATATGCATATGTTTGGGTGAATGGATTTTGTAAAGGAATGTACTAGGATAAGTTTATGAATAATAAATTGAATTCATATACTAAAACACTCTTTTATTGACTTTAGCATATATTTCAAGCATTTTCCTTCTCCCCCTCCTACTCCCTGAAAAACTAGTTGCTCCTGAATTGCAGAAATCATTTAAAATATTCAAATGTCTTTCAATATATGGCAATAGCCGTTTTAGGTTCCTTACACCCTCAATGTCTAAAGATATTACATTATTATTTAAACATGTATTTATGAAATGAATTGAATGGTCAAAAAATACAATAATATTGTATGCATAAATTACATTGTCACAATATTCATCACACGCAAACTTTTTTTCTTGGCGTAGGAAATCTTCAATCATTGGAATGTTTTTTGATATTATACCCCAGTCTGATTTTGTGATATAAACAAATGATTTATCACTTTCGCAATTTATGTAGAGGGAGGGGGTATCATAGTATAGTCCAATATTCACGGAATGGGAGGGGGAGATGCTTACGTCATCAAGCGCATGTGATCGATTCTCCATGCTCCTCCGGGGTATCTTCAATGAATAAGAAGACCATAGGACCATCGTTGAGAGTCCTCCTCTTACACCGTCTCTTCTGCTTTTTCTCTCCGGTCTCGTTCCGTCTCTTCCTCCGCTCCCTCCTCACACCCCTGCAACATATATTCAAAACAATGTTAGAAATAGGTTTAGTTAATGATTTCATACGTCTGAAAGAGAAAATACATATATTAGAAAAATCCTCTCCCCTTGTCATACAAAAAAAAGTACTATCAAAGAGTGTCATACTCACTTCACGGTCTTGCACGATTCTGTGTGTATCTCGGGCGAGCAATCTGGAGTCGTCTGATTTATCCACTCCTGTACCCTCGTTGCTTTATCATCAGGGCTAGTAGTAATGTCGGGTAGTGGAGCACCATCCTCATCCATAGGCTGTGTATGGCGCTCTGCGATTGGATATTCCACTATATCGACATCGCGTCTCTCAGGATCCAGCTCCTCTATTGGCACGGGTACCTTAGGCGCAGTCATTCGCAGTCTGTAATAATTTAATTTTTTAGGTTAGACACAGAGTAGCATTAGAAGCAGTAAATGAATATGTAATTTAACATTTCTTCTACTTACTCGAGTTTTCTCTTCCTCCGCTGGTAGACCTCGCAGTTGTCGTTACATAGGAAGAAGGATGTCATGCGTTCATGCTGGGCTGGGTTAGTACAAAGTACAGAATGCATGTATCCGGTGCACGACTCTGTATCACATTCAGCTAGATGTTTCGAGACGAAGACATCGTCAACTTCATCGACATCGCTAAGATCCTCCACATCAACACCCATGCGATTTTCACTGAAAGAATGAAATAATTTCAAGTTAGATTTCATTTAACATGAGTACAATATATTCCCGAGTTATAGAAATATGTATATTACTTACATGTTCGCTCCTCGATAAACAGGACAGCTCTCTGTACACACTTCCAGTGTAGTCATCTGATCATGATGCGACGGTTGAGTACACAACACTGAATGCATTAAACCATTGCATGTTTCGGTATGGAAGTATACGTAGTGAAAATAATCTTCCCCGCACTCGCTCCAGTAATCATTCACATCAGATGCACGATGATCACCAGCCATTTCGATTATCACTGAACGAACACTGAAAAAACAATAAATGATCGCTCCGGCTGCCGACGTTCCTTATATACTGTAGACGGTGACGTCACGCAGCGGTGGAGGGGTGGAATGCATGTTGAGACCTGTTATTCACCCTCCAGGCAGAAGCCAGCCGTCTGTTTTTGAATACCAAGGAAAGTCCTTGGCGAGCGTGTTTTAACATGATTTACCGACGCCGACAGAGTGGAGCCGGGCTAGTCTACATGACGAGGCTTGTTAGTGACGTCACGTACGCAGTCGCGGAGTGGGGATGAAACTGGTTATTACCAGGCCGAAGTCGGCTGGCGGGTTTTCCATTACATGTTGGACTGTTGCCGGAGAAAGGTTAAGACCGTGAGCGAAGTTATACATATACGATGGCGGTCAGGTGCGTGCGATTCAATCAAAAATACTTAATCGCTCGAAGAACAGTGTTTAATTGCAATAGCGGTATATAAACATTGATTCTTTTTTCAATAACACATTACCTAATTGATTGACACAATTATGTACTCAAACGATTTGCCGGTGTGCTGCAGGCATCGAGAATCGCATTCCCACATCGCCAGGGTGGATTTCCAAGCCAACGTCACGCACCGAGAACCCCATTCCCTTATACCCCATCACCCGAGCGGCACATCCCCTACCCCAAGCCAATCACACGGCAGGGATTTAGACCTAGGGAAGGTACGCGACCGACGTATAGGATCAATACACACTCTCCCACCTATCCACAGGGAACCAACCAGAACACAAAGGGGTAGGGAGGACACGCGTATGGGGGAGGGAGGGGGGCGGGCCACCGGCACGTGACCAGACCTCAGGGAGGAGGGGGGGAGGACCTGCCGGCACAGACCCTGTCGGCATTAAGTAGGCCCCCAAAGGAAGGAGGCGGGGCTAGCGGCACGCGCTACCAGGCGGCATCTAAGCCCTCAAAGGGAGGGGGCGGGGCTAGCGGCATAGATCAAAGAACATTATCAGATGGCGGCATATCCTTTGAGGGCCAGAAACGCCATTATATTTCTACTCACATAGCATTTAATAGTCAATAGAAATACTCTGATTAAAATATTACATACATTACGATGTATCCATATCTGGAAGATACATCTAATTATAGGATAATTAATCGATTAATTTATCTAGGGGATTTGGGAATCAAGAGCATTTGCTAGAACTATTCCATGAATAAAATGAAGTTATTCACCCCAAATTGTCATGATTAACATACAGCCATAAAATATTTATATTTACCTGCAATGTAAATGGCGTTGTTTGTAAAGATACCAGAATCGCACTTTGATCAATGCAACCTGACAATTTAATATTGTTTACTGTCATCTGGCTTAGGAAACTAGAGTTAGGAGTGGTCAAACGGAGGGGCAGTACAGCACCCCACGTAAGCACTAGTAGGCCCTTTGTGCTTTAAAGTGACGCCTATCTGGAGTTGGCGGTCCCGGGTGTAGGCGTGCCACTCCCAGGAAGTAAGGTGCCCTAAAACTACTGCAAACCGCCAGGGAGAAATCTTTACATAGCGCAAATTTCAACATTCCGGCGCAAAACACTAACCGCCGTCGCCTGCTCCTACAACCCTGAAATAGATCAAAGGAAATGGACAGGGAATTTGTGCAAGAAGCGGAATCACCCAGCATTTGCCTACCGACCCTGGGAAACACGGAAAATCCATGGTCAGAATGGCCGACCCGACGGGTGTTTGGGAAACTAGAGCTAGGCATGCAATATTGTAAGGATGTTGTAGCGGGCGGGAGTTGCGCTGCACGCCCTAATCTTACTTGTATGATGCTTCAAGGTGGAAGTTCCATGGAATTCGCTGCCTGGGCCACCAGTCGTAAAGCTGAGAAGAAATGCCTATCCTTGCTAACTATCTTTGGTGAATCTCAGGATATTGTGGGTGAAGGCAATTAATAAACTTAATTCTCTGTAACAATACGATTTATTCTAACATAATACTTATTGCAGCGGCTAGCACCGTGCTCATTTTTGCTTTCTCTACTACACGTAGCAATTAGGGGAAGTACTGCACTCCACCCAAAAAATTGATAACGAGATTTCGCCGGAAATACATGTTTTGAGGTGCCCTGAATCCAAATAAAGCATTTTTGGAAATATGTCCGTGTATGTGTCTGTCTGTGTGACTGTCAGTCTGTCAACCTTCACACACACACACACACACACACACACACACACACACACACACACACCAATCTTCCGCCTGTTAGCTCACATGAGATATGCTAAAGGGTGTGTCAAACCTGGGGCAAACCTTCCGTTTCATATCTTCCTGTTATGAAGCTAATATTCTTGCCCTTTTATGTAACATTTACTCTTATTGGTGATTTACGTGGCGTGCTATGAAAACAAAATTATCCAATTTTAAAAGTCAAGCTTCTGTCTGACTCCTTTGGTAACACACACTATCTCTGTCTCGCTTACAACTTTGATTTCTTGTTCTGTTTTTCCAACTCCCTTGACGTTCCAGGAATTCTACCCCTATAACCGCCATTGTTTCACCTCGGACCTCTCTCTCAGTTTGCTGCTGCTTTACCTAAGCCTGTGCACATTAGCGCGTGTATGTAGGTGGACCTTACACTTGCTGCCAAGCTTGCTTCCTTGGTAATTACAATGTTTCCGTACGTATGCTACATTTGCTACAAGTTATTTCAGGTCAAGTCAGGTGCATGTCCCCTTACAATGAAATATCCACATTATATTTGTTAGCCTTTAGTTCACGAGGTCGTGGGTTCAAACCCGGCAGAGTGCAATGGATTTTTTCGGGCGTAAAATCCTTAGCATGGCTTCCTTCGGAAGGCAAGTACAGCTGGTGGTCCCGTGTCGTAGATTTACGGCACGTAAAAGAACCTCAAGCTTGATAAAGAGGCCTCTGAGCAAAATCTCTGATTTTTCATGCCCAATATATAATGGGACGCTAAGGACCACACAGTTAAAGAGCGTCCATAAATAGAACTCGATTTAATTTTAATTTTTCTAACACTATAGGTTATGTTTTGTGGGAAAAATGTTAAATTAACTCCAACAAATATTGTAAAAATTGACTTTTTAATCAATTTGAATTTAATGATAATCCGGTAAATAAAGGATATCAATGAATAAATGCTGCTCCTATTGAAAGTACATAATGAAAATTAGCATTATAAGATTTAATATTTTGGTAATAAATAACAAGACAATATGAAATTAAACCCAAATCATCTAAACCCAATAAAATTCTAATTAAATTCGGACTAATAATTAAAAATACTATTGATAACACAGATATTAAAACTAAAAAAATAAATCGATTTAATGAAAAATCTCCTATTATATCATTTATTGCAAGAAGCTTTATTTACAAACACAATTATTGAATACACTATAATAACAATAAAATCTTTAGGAATTGGAAGGAGTTTGTTCGTTGTTTATGATATTGAATGTAGATGACGGAGTTGTGGGCGTATTACTTCTTAATTTGTGTACAATGTAAGAATGATGTTCTCTATTTAGTGCAGTGTTAAAATAATTATGTGATTTGCTTAAAATATTACAAAAGGAAGGGCTATGTTTATTACTTAAGGAGGAGATGACAAACAGGTTTCGATAAAGCTTGAATGAATCAGGACCGTGAATGGTTGAAAAACATTTTTTAAACATATTTAGTCATTCTCTTCCATTTGGGGGCATGACTGAAGTAGCCTTTTTCTAATAAGATTTGTTTTTGCCAGGAATAGTCTATATATTTGGAATTTTTGTTGCTCATGCAATTCTTTCAATAAACTACATTTTTCTCAGGTGTTTACTAAATTTTACTATAGTAATAGACAATCTTCATTGTAGATTTTTTGTTACTAATTTTCCACTACACTGATGACCACCTTTGGACGCATTCTTGAAGAATATTCAAATAAATATCACAATTATCAATCTGTAATAATGTCGCACACAGAAGAATCTGACTTCTCTTTCCTGAAGCTTGAACTCCATGCATTACAACCATGAGTGAACGCCACTATCCTTGTTTATTTTATTATGTAGATATCGCAAAAGTTGCAGAGCTTAATTTTAATTTAGGAATTAATTCCACATTATGTTGTTGCATGAAAAGAACAAAAGAGGGAGTATAACCTGATTTCTTGAAAGAAATTTCTGTTGGAACATCTCAGTCATTTACTGCAATTTGTTGGGTTCACACCAATAAAATTTCTACCTTTTCTATCGCGTACCTAATAGGCAGAGAAGATATTGCATTTCACCCAAAAATTCTATATCGAAGTTAGACCGAAAATATATGCTTTGAGATCATCAAAATTAAAAAAATCCGACGTGTTGCACTCATATGACTCTGTCCGCTCTTGTACAAACTGCATTTACAAACGCTTATTCTCCATTTACTTCATGTTAATCGAGATAAACGTTTGCAAAACATCTTATTGCTAATTTTCTTGTAGGTGCAAGGAGAATGTGATATACTTTAAGCGATAGTCAAAGCTTTTAACAGCTGGTTTCTATGTAGAGCAGTCCATTCTCTTTGTATGTCCAGGACATAAAACGAATAACGAATTCCCATTTGAGAAAAAGCGTTAAGTATTGGAAAATTCAAACAAATAACAAGGAATATCTCGGAAATGATTCACTCGACAAAAAAGATGTATATGAGATAAATTGTGTGTTTTAACGAGCTATACATTTTATGTTTAGTAAAAATTTGTCCACCAGCTATGCGAAAGTCAATCAGAATGAAGAGGACTTTTGGGGACATTCCCAGAAAATTAAACATATACGTTTCATTTGCAATGAAAATATCTTAAACATATAATATTTTAAATAAAATCGTAAGCCATTTAGCGAAAATCAACATTTCAAAAAAATGTTCCATGTAAAGGGTAGTCTGGTGGAGGGGATTATATTAAAAACCTTTCGTGTCCCATCCTTGGAAGATACGAAAGCTTAAATGCCAAGTTTGGTGTTTATCCGAGTTTTGGTCATTGAGTTATATTTAAAAAATGCTTTATTTGGATTCAGGGCACCTCAAAACATGCATTTCCGGTGTAATCTCCATATAAAATTTTTGGGTGGAATGCAATACTTCCCCTATTTACTATACGGAGTAGAGAAACTAAGAATGCCCCCTCCCGTGTGTGTGTGTGTGTGTGTGTGTGTGTGTGTGTGTGTATGTTTGTGTTTCTGTGATAGAGCAGAAGTCAAACCCGAAAATTAGTATAAATACCAACTTTGGAAGTTCAGAATCCCCCAAAGATGCAACAAGAAGAACTTTTAAGAACCCACACCCCAAATTATCTTTATGTAGAACATTTTACAAAAGTTTAGATCTTTTTCAAAGGATTTTGATTAAAATAGCATCTTTTAAGGTCATTACATGATAAATTAAATCGATGTGTTGAATTTTCTTGGAATAGCCTGTGAAATCCTTTTCATTCGGAAGGAATTTTGTGTAAAAGGTATATAGAGATAAGCGATAGACGAAAACATACCACACACAAAAATATAAACCTCTTTGAAACACACAATTTATTATAAATAACTTTTTCGTGGCGTAAGCCATTTCCAAGATAGCCGTTATTATTGGTTTGAATTTTTCAATAATTTAACATTTTTAAAGTATTTTATTTGGATGTTTCTCGCGTTATCATGGAAAGAATATAAAATATCAAGTCCAGCATAGCGTTACCCTCTTAAACAACTGACTGTCGTTTCGGGTTCCTCTATTTTCCTTTTACCTAACAACGAAATGTGCAATGCAACTATTTCTGCGAATGTGTATCTGGATTAGCATAAAATATATAGAAGAATAAGTCCTTCCTAAGTATAGTTGTATAAGCTATACGAAGCTAAACACTAATGGGTAGATAAAGTCGTGTTAATGTATCACATCAGAGTTTTTTTAATGAGCACGGCTTCACAAGCCTGGGCATTATATCTTTTTGTTCCTATTTTTTACTTTCTCTACCACGTATAGTAAGTAGAGGAAGAATTGTATTGGAGGAAAA
This sequence comes from Deroplatys truncata, assembly GCA_030765065.1. Taxonomy (NCBI): domain Eukaryota; kingdom Metazoa; phylum Arthropoda; class Insecta; order Mantodea; family Mantidae; genus Deroplatys; species Deroplatys truncata. The sequence continues at coordinate 189,540,911 of CM060986.1, read as the reverse complement.
AAAATCGATACCGAGTTTTCACCGGAAATACGTGTTTTGAGGTGCTCTGAATCCAAATAAAGCGTTTTTGGAAACATATCCGTGTGTATGTGGTCTTTGAACAGCAAAACTGAAAAACAAAAAGTGGGATAAATACTAAACTTGGTATTTGAGCTTAGCATCTTCCGAGGACGCGACACGAAGATTTTTAAGAAAATCCTCCCACCCCAGACTACCCTTTAGAGAACAATTTTTCGACAATTTTGATTCAATCAAAAATGACTAACGATTTTGTTTAAAATATCATATGTTTAAGATATTTTCGTGGAAATGATATGTATACCCTGAATTTTCTGGGAATATCCCCAAAAGTCCTCTTCATTCTGAATGACTTTCGCATAACAGGTAAACCGTAAGATGTAGACAAAATTGTACTCTACATTTGTTACATACATTTTTTGTTTTTGGAGTGAACCAATAGCGAGATATTCCTCGTTATTTTTCGGAATGTTCCAGTATTTATACTTCTCAAATGAGGATTCATTATTTATTTTTTTTGTCCTGGACAAGCAAACAGAATGGAATGCGCCACATAGCAACCAGCCCTTAAAATATTTGTCTATCGCTTAAAGTCTACCTTGTACCTGCAAGAAAATTAGCAATAAGATAGAGTCTGCAAATTTTTATCTAGATTAGCATGAATTAGATGGAGAATAAGCGTTTGTAAAAATAATTTGTACAAAATTAGACAATCATGTGAGTACAACACATCAGATTTTTAACTATTTTAGGCTCTGTAAATATGTCATCACAAAGTTAATTACGTAATGTGATTGCTCATTTATGACTATACTAATTATTATTATTATTATTATTATTATTATTGTTATTATTATTCCAACTATTTATAAGTGCCTGCAACAACTAGCGATTTTTCAGCCAAACCTGAATTTGGTGCTTTTTTGCAGTAACGCAATAAATAAAAGAAAATTTTAATTGCAATGGTAAAAAGTGCTTGGCGAAATAACTATGTACCCACATATACATACCCATTAATCATAATTATTTGGACTAAAGTTAAGTTTCTTAGATCGTTTTGATGCATATGTTGTTAACATCAACATTAAAATATCCATTAACATTTTAACAGGGAGTAATTTTAATTGTTTGTATATTTCTAGCTACACTTATTTTGATTAACGCTTTTGCTCTATTAGTAACAAACAGCTATAGGAAATACTAAGTTACTGATTTTTAATTTCATTATATACTCATAGCATCCTTTTTAATTCAGCTTCCTTAAAAATGTCTGTGTTTGAGGATTTTTAGCTGAAGCTTTTGTTTGTATTCAAAGGAAGGGAGTAATTTTCATTTCTTTTGTGGTGGTGATTTTCGTTGCTGCTGCCTTAAATACCCTGCAAGAACTCTTTTTTCTGGTTTAAATGAGTGTCAGAAGTGCTTGACTTTATTAAGACCGAGAAATATTCCTTCCTTTGTTTCACCATCACTTACGGCTTGTCCCCCCAGGAGATGTTCAAAAGAATCACGTCTTAAATTTTTTCATTAAAAGGAATTGAATATGCAGAGCTTATAAACCCCTTTCGTCTTACTAACAAAAAACGAGGACTGATTTCTCTCACTCAAAGTTCTGGTTCAACAAACCTGTTAATTTCATCTTTCTTCTTGAATAGTTCAATTAAAAATAATCCTCTGCTTATTCCTGTAACAAAAACCAATGAAAATAAATAATTCAGATAGACTCTGTCCACTTATACAGCAGCTTTCTTTTGGACTAGTATGGCTATCTATTTCCTCTAAATTTTAGTTTTACAGTTTTCCATTTTCCAAGCAGTTGCCTTTTATTCCTATTTTCTAGAGTTTCCTATCCTCTTACAGCTCCCTCTTCAACATGACTTTGCTTATTCCATAATGCCACGCCTTCCGTGCCCTTTTACGGCTATTTCCACCAGGTGCAGCCCAATTGATGATGTAGTAGACACAGCCTAATTCAGGCTACTAAAAAACAAAGATGCCGCATGTCAGGGCGGTCAACCTTCTAACTTGAGATAACCAGAGAAGTTGCCACATAGCCTATTTACAAACGACGCAGTTTCGGTCTTCTGCTAGTATTATGTGTCCTGTTATACCATATACAGAGTGGGCCATTTAAGTTGAGACTCTACAATATCTCCAAAACTAAGCGTTGTAGAAAGAAATGTCTTTAGTAAAATTTGCTTGATATTATGGGGGAAAGTAAACATCATTAGTCGTGTTTTGTTTGGAGAACGTTATGATGGTCATTTTCGGAACAATTTAATTTATTTAAATGGGAACCTACCTTTGGTATGTTGCTTTCTCATTAGAAAATGGTTTATAAAAGGCTGTCTATTTTGTGATGAGGAATAAGGAAACAAAATAAAAAATGTTGGTTCCCAAATACGAAAAGTAACTTGACCCTCAAATGACCATTCATGGATGTCCAACCATTCATTGTACTCTTGTACGCAGGCACTCAGAGTTTTCGTTGTTATTTCTGTTGGTTAAGAACAACTGCAAAGTGCTTTATACAAATGTACTTTAGTTTTTTATGAATAGTGAGTGGTTAGCATAAAAAAAGAGGTTCCCATTTAAAAAAATTAAATTGTCCCTAAAATGTGCACCACGAAGTCCTCCAAACAAAACAAGACTAATTGCATTTACTTTCCCCCATAATGTCAAGCAACGTTTATTCAAGACATTTCTTTCTACAACGCTTAGTTTTGGAGATATTGTACAGTCTCACCTTAAATGGCCACCCTGTATTGCGCTTTAATATATTTTCTTCGGTGCAAAGGTTGGGTCATCAGGTTCCTTCTTCGCCATAATCGCTGATTACCTATAACCTAGATGCATCTTAAGTGTTAAATTAAGCTCTGAACCGTGCAGTGAACTTATACTAACACCCGTATGTTATTAAAAGTTGCAAAGTATTGTACTTTAGTATTTTGAAGTACAACTTCTAGTTACGTTTTAAAGTGATTTCTGTGTACTTACCTAACAATTCAATTTCTTGGTTTTCTTCTACGCAGATCTTCTTCCTCTAAAATTAGAACCTCAAACAGACAACGCTTACCCAAAAAATGCAAAAGCAATTCAGATTTCTAGTTAACTGTAAAGGTAACATTTAATAACTAATAATAATCTAATTGTGTAATAACCTAACCTAATAATAATTAAATGCTCATGTAATTAGCTTATAACTTTAATCTGATATAATAATAATGTAGTAATACATAATAACCTGAATACTATCACCAGTGCGTCAGTTGATGACTAAATGGTCGGCGTGCAAAGTTTGAACACCTGCAAACATAAAAACAGGGTGCCAACGTAACAGATACAATATAACTAACCTTCCCAATACATGTAACAGGTGCGTATTTGAGGGGGAGTTGTCAGTTGTGAATGGAACCTAACAACCCGAATATCACCAGATTCTAGTAACTTATCCCATAATGGTGGAAAAATGTCAATAGTTGCACTTTAGTAACCTCTATACTTTTGGGTCCCCATTTCTCTGACATTCTTTGAACATGTCTATACCATTGCAAAGATCTTTTTTACTGTTTTATCAAGAACGGTTTCCTTAGCATCCATTTCATTTCTTAGATATGCATTTCTTAATGTTGTATTCTAGATATACTCATGCTCTTCACAATCCATCCATTTCCGTTGCCATTATTTTTTATTTTTTTAAGTTCCATTTATATCCCGCCTTTAACTACATTGGTCTTATCGGCGGCGTTTCCTTTAGAACTTATTGCTTAAGGCAATGCTGTTAACTCGTATTCTTGCATCTTTTGGGTTTTAATCATTAGACTACACACATTCTCGTTCATACTTCCAGACTCTGGGGAGGATAGGAAATAATCTTGGTTAGAGAAAACTTCCCACACCAGCCGGGAATCGAACCTCTCGCACAGCAGGCAGATGCTCTACCAACTGAGCTGTTGGGTCAACCCTGCTGCAATTATTCTTTCCTGATTTTTTCATTTATGATCCAAATGTTTGCACTATATCAAAGGATACTCTTACCTATAGTTTTTAAAATGTTTGTTTTGTAGTTTTTGTTAGATCCCTACTCCACAGGACACTACTTAAAGTTCGTATTGTTTTCCAGGCGTGATTTACTCTACAATTAATATAGTTTACGCAGGTACCAGATTTGTCAATAAAAGAAGCAAGATATTTAAATTTGTATGCACATTTAAATAACATCTCATTTACTTTTAAATCTTCTAACCCGTCATCGATCCTGTGTTATATGGGGTTACTTTCAACCCACCAATTTCAGGTACATTTACAAGTTTATGGAGCATACGAGCTACATTATCCTTCTCTTGTCCTGTTATGACCTGATAATTAGCAAATATCAGACTGTGCATGATATGATTGCTTATATCCAGTCCCATTTTTCGGCATGCCCTTCTGACATCTCCTAAAGTATCTTGAACAATTTTGGGGATATTCTACATCATTGTCTTAATCCTTTCGTTACAGAAAACTCGGATGATACCCGCTTCCCAATTTTTGCATATGTTTTACAGTCATAAAAATGTTAAATTGTTCTGTTAACGAATACACAGTTTTATGGACAATAATATGGAAACGATGTTTAATAATGTAACTGCAGGAATGGTGTTCTTTCGATAGGCATAGCTTCAGGGTAAACTATACATTTAATGAGGTTGTAATGCACATCTGCTTTAGTATTTTCGATTTATTTAACATATATAATAGAATTAATATGTATAAAGCATACCTGTCCCAGATCCAATTAGAGTATATGCTGAATGGTATTTTAACTAATTTCCTTTAAGGGGGGATTCTAATGGTACACAAACTGAAAAATTCAACATTTTATTTTTTTTACATTTTAAATAACAAAAGCTTAAATTTGATGTTTCTGACAAACTTTTTATTACTTTCTCTACTGCGTATAGTAAGCAGGGGAAGTATTGCATTCCAACCAAAAATTCGATATCGAGATTTCACATGAAGTACATGTTTTGAGGCCCCTGAACAAAAAAAGCATTTTTAGAACAACCCCCGTATGTGTTTTTGTCTGTGTGTGTAACTTTGAACAACATAACTCAAAAACGAAAAGTCGGATAAATACCAAACCTGGTATTTATGTTCAATTCTGCCGGCTCTCGTAGCCGTGGTCGCTGGAGTGTGTAGCTCCGCCACTCCGCCAAGCTGAGGGTCGCGGGTTCAAGTCCCGGCATGGGCATGGGTGTTTGTGTTGTGTCTATGTGTTGTGTAAATGCGGCATAAGCGGTAATGAAAACAGTAAAAACACAGTATAAACTGAGTAAAACAAGGGAACTTTAAAAAAATCCTGGATATGCAAAGAGAATGGAATGTAACCAGCTCTCAAAAAAGTTGACTATCGCTTAAAGCCTACCATATTCCCCTTGCACCAACAAGAAAATTAGCAATAAGATAATTTCTGCAAATGTTTATCTCGATTAACATGAAGTAGATGGAGAATAAGCGTTTGTACAAGAGTAGAGAAAGTCATGTGAGTGCAACGTATTAGATATTTTATAAAATGTCATGAGGATATCTACAAACTATACATCAATATTTCGTTGTTATGTTTACTTTCCTTATCAGGTACTAGTGGGTAGAGAAAGTATTGCATTTCACAAAAAGGTTCAATATCGATACTTCACCAAAACACAAAATGTTGAGGTCCCAAGAATAAAAAAGTATTTTTAGAAAAATGTACGTATATGTGTCGGTATGTCTGTCTTTCTCCTGTATGTGTGTATGTGAACAGCATAATCTAAAAACTAATGATCGATAAAGACCAAACTTATTATTTAGGTTCAGCATTTTCCAAAGACACAGTGTTAGAATTTCTCAAAAATATTTCCAACAATTTAGATTAAAATACCACATGCTGACGATATTCACATGACAAGTAAAACGTATATCTTCAATGGTGAAACGTTCTTTATTCGGAAGGAATTTTATATAATTTTGTATAACTGATAAATCACAAAGATAGACATAAAGATATTGATGTATTTAAAACGCACAATTTATTTCAAATAATCTATTTGTGGCAACAGCGATTTTGGAAATACTGTCGCTTTTCGGTTGTTTCTCGCGGTATTGTGGAAAGAGTATGGAATTTCAAGGCCAGCGTGTAGAAACCTGATTTTTACAATATATGATTAACGATTCGTACAACTCAGAATTCGGAGGTCCCGGGTTCAAACCCCCGGACCGACAAATCTGACCAAGGTTTACTCGCGGTTTTCCTCGGTGGCTAGGTGAATGCCGGGTTGGATAGTTTGATCCGCGAATTTTCCTACCATCCCTTTCATCACTACATTTGATTTGCTTCTTCTTCACCGCCATACCAGGTATTGGGCCGTGGCCTCCGCTATATAATGGCCAGTTGTTCACGACTGTGACGTACAGAAGCGGTACAACATCAGCGGAATGAAGCGTGCGTTATTGCATTATTTGGATGTATTTTACGCATTTAAATGCAATTAAATGCCTCAATGCTTTCCCGATAATAAAAATCCACAGCTAATTAATTGTTTAATTGGAACGGACATCACTATGGTGTATATAATGTCAGACCAATGTTCTGGAACAAACGTAGTTACAGAATTCGAAAACAGTAAGCTGAACAAGAAATCACTGGTAACTATTATATTTTCTTGTATGAAAAATTATGTATCTTTGCTTCGGATGTTGTCCTTATTGGAGGCTTTAGAGATGAAGCGTAACTTTACGAACACAAGTTTTGAAAGAAAGAGTACTTTATGTGCACATCACATTTGTAGCGTCCCCAATTTGCTCTTTTTACCTTTTATATGAGACAGGAAATCGTTCCTACATTTGCAGCAATTGTTTAGCAATATGTTTGTAATTGTAGAAACTGATGCTTCTGCTTATAGAATGTGTGACACACTACAGTCACAGTGGTGTGGCTGAGGCAATTACAGAGGCAATGAAGTATCTAGGAACTTCTTTCTTTAATGCTAAATACCTTAATAAGGTGTTTGTGTATTGTATTTCAAAAATTCTCTTTAAAATTCCTCATTAATTGTTTCGAATACGGGAGACTATTTCGTTCACTTTATATAAAATATATCCAGCAATGTAAATCACAACCTTTTTACTTTCTCTACTACGTAAAGTAACTATGGGAAGTGTTGCATTCCACCCAATAATTCAATATCAATATTTCATGGGAAATAATTTCGATAATTTTGTTTTTCTTACAATGGCTCTAAATATTTTGATTAAAATATCATGTTTTTAAGATATTTTCATAGCAAATGAAATGTATATCATGAATTTTCTGGGAATATCCCCAAAAACCCTCTTCATTCTGAATGGCTTTTGCTTAACTGGTAAACCGTAAGAAATAGACAAAATTTTACTATGCACCCAAATGTAGATCCCGTTAAAATACACAACTTATGTCATATGCATTTTATTTTGTCGAGTGAACCATTTCCGAGATATTCCTTGTTATTTGTTTAATTTTTCTTATACTTATACTTTTTCTCAAATGGGAATTCGTTATTTGTTTTTTACTTTCTGTACTACGTATGGTAAGTAGAGGAAGTATTGCATTCCACCAAAAAATTATATAACGAGATTTCACCGGAAATACATTTTTTGAGGCCCCTGAAAAAAACTTTGAAAAAGGTCCATGTGTGTGTCTGTGAACAGCGTAACTCAAAAACAGAAAGTCGGATAAATGCGAAACTTGGTACTTAGGTTCAGTACCTTTCAAAGATGCCACGCGAAGTTTTTTTTAAGAAAATCCCTCTACTTCAGACTGCACTTTACGTGAAAGAGTTTTAGAAAATTTTGATTTTGTCAAAATGGCTCTAAGATTTTAATTAAAATATCATATGTTTACGATACTTTTATGGCAAATGAAATGTATATCTTCAATTTTCTGGGAATGTCCCCAAAACTCGTCTTTATTCTGAATGAATTTTGCATAACTGGTAAACCGTAAGAGATAGACAAATTTTACTACACAAACAATGTAGATCTCGTTAAAACACACAATTTATGTCACATATATATTTTTTGTGGGTGAACTATTACGGAGGTATTCCTTGTTATTTGTTTGAATTTTGCAATACTTATACTTTTTCTCAAATGGAAATTCGTTATTCGTTTTTTTATGTCCAGGACATACAAAGAGAATGGAATGCTCCACATAGCAACCAGGTCTTAAAATATTTGACTATAGCTTAAAACCTACCATATTCCCCTTGCACCTACAAGAAAATTAGCAATACGATAGTTTCTGCAAATGTTTATATCGACTAACATGAAGTAGATGGAGAATAAGAGTTTGTAAAGATAATTTTTACAAGAGTGGAGAAAGTCATGTGAGGTAACACACCAGAATTTTTTTCATCCACTTTTACTGAATTCTTTCATACTCTCGTACAACTCATCTACATTGTCTTTATTCTGTTCTTTGCAGCACTTATGCTGCAAGATATAAAAATAATTTATAGAAAAGTAATCGCTGATTAAATAATGTAGTTTTAATAAGATTACGAGCTTTAATTTAGGATTGTAGGATCTGCTTCACAGAGATATGGAATCCCACCTCCCACTCATTCATCTCTACCGACTGAACCTAATTTCCAAATTGCCTATTTGAAATTTTCCTAATAGGGCATATTTAGAATTTACATTTGAAAGCATGTACTCACATACGACAATTAGAGTTTCAGTGATGCATTTCAGAGCAGTCTGAATTATGATGTTATGTGGTTAAAGTGACTATTCTGAGTTGATGGTTCCTGTAATGAATTGTTTTCTTCTTTACAAAGACATGACCAAAACTGTAATTCTACTGGCATAACATTTTTTCCTGTGAATGCTTCTAATCCACAACTGCTTCGTAATTTCGTCTTTTGGGAACATGAAGGTACCTTATATTCACGTTTAGGTTGTTCCGCGGCAAAACAAACCTACATGGTCAGTGCACCGTGGAGCAACACGGTAGCAATGCGCCCAGGAAAGTAGTCCCATGCAAATCTCTGAATTTTAGAATGAATTTATCCTTAAACAGTATAATATTCTATACAAATACCTAAGGTTTTATTTAATGCTGATTTATACCGTAAAACAGAGCTACAAGTCCCATGGCGCAATCCGTATGAGTCACCTGACATCCGGGTAGACAGAGAATATTGTTTACAGCCAGAAACCAGCAGTTGTATTTAGTATCATGGCAGACGGTGAATTTGCTCTTGTGTTTTTGTCGAATTACTTAAAGCATTAGCCGCGCAATCCATTTAGTAGTGGTGAAAAAACAATAGTGTTGAATCTTTATTATAAGTTGTGTGAGAAGTATCCAACACTTTCCGCGAAAGAAATGGTGAAATTAACTTCTGAGTTCACCGGTGATTCGAGAACAAGTATAAACAGTGCTTGTGCAGAAAAATCTGAAACGAAAAAAGCAGTTACACCCGGAAAAAAAGAAAGCATATGAAATACGTGATGCAACAATGTAGTGATTTTAATAAGAATGCAATTCGCGTAACAGTGCACAATTTCTTTTTTAAAACGAGCCGCCAACAGTTAATAAAGTGCCGCTTCTAGAGAGCGAATAAATTAGTTTATCGCATACCTGTTACTTTATTTTTCGCTCATTTATTTTAGAATGAACTATGTGCAAACGTTTATTTTGTTGCAACTATCAATCTTATCACCTTAGCCCTTAACAGATTATGCTAGTCACCGTTTCAGTATATCGAAATAAGGACTCTGTTCTTTTTTGCACTACGTGCCGCTTGTACTCACCACATGGTCTGAAAGTGTGACAGTATTTCTAGTGCGAATGGCGGAAGGATACATTATAGCGGTGCACTGGTCACCTGGGGTTTGTTTTGACGCGGATCAACCTAAAGTGAATACAGAGCAGTCGTGTGAGCTTTTTTCAAATCTGTAATTTGATACACAACCAGATACAAAACACAAACGTGGTATCTAAAAGAAGAGAGGGAAGAAATGCCACTAATGCCGAATTCTAATTTTGCAATAGCAGCAATGATTATTTCAATTTTTACATTTATACCTATAAATGTTCGCTACAACAATTGTATCTTGGTAATGTTTCATTATAAAGTAAGACACTAAAATTACCCTACGCACTGTATAAAACAGTATTCGGGATAAAACTTGCAGTATGTAATAAAACACTGAAGACATAATATACATTTCCAGTGAGAGAACATTCCTAATTTTTATTCTAGTGTCGTCACTTAACTGGTATGCATTGGTAAGAATAGAATGATGCACTGCTTGCGTGACGTCATGGGAGTGCACCTGATCGCTAAATGAGGCCATCATATTGTGAAGGCCGCGACTGGTCCCTCCCCCATCCTGAATATGCTATGATCCAGATTTAGCTTGGGGTCTAAGTCTTACAACATCTGTTGAAGAAGGAAGACAACTAACGTTTTGGTTTCCTGTATCCTACTTATACCAACAACGAAATGTGTAATCAAACATTTTTGCAACGGTTTATCTCGATTAACATGAGGTAGATAGAAAAATAAGTTTTGGTAAGATTCGTTTCGAGAAGTATGTTACTAGCATAAGTCTGTCAATACTTTAAATGCATATAACTACCAAATAAGGATATGCGAACCCATTGGTATGGTATATTCTGAAAGAACATAAAAATGCTACAGAATTAACATATCCTTATTCGAAATGATCACCTTATGTGTCAACATAGCGGCGAAAATATTCAGACCACTCATAAATAGCTGCACGAATGTTGTCCAGTGAAATTTTCTTAACAGAAATAGCTGATTCCAGAAAAAAGAACTACTTTAAATAAATTGTGGGTTTTAAAGAGATCTACATTTTTGTGTAGTATATTTTCGTCTATCGCTTAACATTTACTAGTTATACAAGATTATACAAAATTCCTTCCGAATGAAGAGGATTTCACAGGTTATTCCAGGAAAATTCAAAATGCAAATTTTATTTGTTATGTAAATATCTTTAACAAATGGTATTTTAATCAAAATCGTCACAACCATTTATGAGATAATAGAAAAACTTTCGAAACGTTTTCAATGTAAACACTATGGGGTGGGGAATTTTTTTTTAAAAATCTTTGTGTCGCATTTTTGCAGGGTACTGAACCTAAATACTAAGTTTGGTATTTGTCTGACTTTTCGTTTTTGAGTTATGCTATTCACAGACACATTTCCAGACAGACACGCACACACACATACACACACAAACGGACCTTTTTCTAAAAACCACTTTTTTGGAAACTGCGGGCTTCAAAACATGTATTTCTGGTGAAATCTCGGTATCGAATTTTTGGTACGATTTCCATTTGAAAATAGGTGTAAGTATTTGAAAATTCAAATCAATGACAAAGAATATCTGGAAAAAATCTTATTTGTCATGTATGTCTTAATGATTATGCCGTACCGGCCCCTCCCTCATTATGGGACACATCGCCAGCTCAGGAACACTCAAGAATGTTCTAGAAGGATGTCGTAATATCTGACGTAGCGCTGGTAGAATGACAAAATGGTCATCCAGTGCAACTATTGGTTCGTTCATGTCACTGATCGCAGCGCTGTCCTAGGCGTGAGGAGGAACGGGAAGCTCCCGGGCAAGAGGAGAAGTCTATCATCCACTAGGGACAGATCGAGCAGACCGCCAGAGCACTTAGCTCTGCTTTGGCTTCGGCGAGGTTTCGGCATGAGGTTACCAAGGGTAATGTTGCAACTATTTCTAAATTCTACTATATAACTTTAGTAGGCGATTAAAAATTTATCTTGTTACCCTTGGTCTTCAAAATTAAACCTGTGGGAGAAGCATTCCTTATTCGTGTTTTGTATTTATATTGCATTCCTTAGTGGCAGGGAACGAAGTACTTGTAACATTGTAAAACAGATTAAATGGTGCAAAGAATGGTGAAAGAGACTACACGACAGTCTTGTACTTGAAGGGATAAATGTTTAAAGATACTGCAAGCTTTACTGAAACTTTATAGAGTTGTTAAACATATAAGAGGAGTTTTATAATAAACCGTTGTTATATTTGGTGTGAATAATTTAAATCCTAGCTCCCACCATAACCAGCACGATCCATGTTATGTAACTAAACCGTCGTAATGTCGCAAATGGATCAAGTACGTAACATGATATTTTGTTGTAGTACAATAATTGTATATCTTTTCGGTTTACGAATTATACAAATGTCGCTCACAATGAAGAGGATACTCCCAGGAAACTGAAGATTTACATTTATTAGTCATGTCTTAAACATAAATATATTTTAATCACAATCTTTAGAGCTGTTTTTGAGAATATAAAAAATAACGAACATTGTTCTCTGTAAAGAATAGCTTGGGATAGTTTTGTGTCGTATCCTTGGTGAACGGCTAACTTAAATACCAGGTTTTGTCTTTAACCGACGTTTTGAGTTACGCTTTTCACAGACACACAAACTCGCGGACATTCATCTAAAATTATTTTTGTTTTTTGGTTTCAGTGGGCCTCAAAATGAGTATTTATAGTGAAATCTCGGTATCCAATTCGTGGGCGGAATGCAATACTTCCTCTACTTAACATAGGTAAGCACTAGAGAAACTAGTCCGTGACTTAATAACACAAGTTGTCCTTGATTATTATGAATTAATTTGTGTTTATCTATTGCGGAAGCAACTCTAAAGAATAACGATCGTTGCAAAGTTTGTTTGAGCCATCAGCAACCGTGTTTAAAACAAGTAAAATAAATATTTTTGGTTTCTAAAGGAATATATAAACATTCTTTCTACGCAGCATGAAATCAGGGTTTCAAAGTGTTGTACTTGGTATGATTCTTTAAGTGATGACAACTCTTCAACTGGAAATTCGCCAGAGAATACTTTTACTTGTATTTTAAAACAGAAAGAACGAAAGAGCAGCGCAGCGTCCATTTCTTGAGGTTTTAAGGGACGTCACAAATCAACTCTGTCTCGCAAACCAATAAATGCCAACAGATGCCTTATGGAAGGCTACTTCTCGAAGTAAAAACCTAAAAATTTCCAAAACTATAGCTACGAAGGACTTCACATCACTATTAAAGGATTGGGAAAAGATAAGCAACACATTTGACAAAAGGGATAACAGCAAGGGTATAAATTCAGGAAATTAGTATTCGATTGATTTAATAGGCTGGCTAAGGACTGTGGTAGAGAAATGGAACGCAATAAATAAGAATCTACACAAAGAGCTAAGTGCACATTTGGAAACAAGAGGTTGAAAATTTGGGTCAGAGGAATCGCTAGAAGTTTATGCCGCCGCAATAAGCCAAGCCACCACGGTCTAATAACGCTAAGTGCTTGAAGAGAACGGCACCTTTCCTGCATAACGCTAGGTGGTCCTTTACTGGCAAGGCTTCCTTATTTCCGTCCGCATTCTGCTTCAATTTGGCTTTTATTAGGTCAGCTTTCTTTGACACGCACGAAGTGTGCATTGTCGAGCATCTCCTGGCATGTGAACGATAACACATCTACCCAATAAGAAAACTTCCAGTGATGTACAGAGTTCTGAAGAAGCTAATGTGTAAATCAACTTAATGTTTGCTTTCTCTACTACTGTAGTAAGTAGGGGAAGTATTGTATTCCACCCAAAAATTAGATATCCAGATTTCACTGGAAACACATGTTTTGAGGCCCCCTAAATCCAAAAAGTTATTTTTAGAAAAAGGTCCGTGTGGTAGGATGTGTGTCTGTGTGACTGTGAAGAGCATAACTCAAAAACGAAAAGTCGAATAAATACTAAACTTGGTATTTAGGTTCAGTATCTTTCAGAAATGCGACACGAAGATTTTTAAGAAAATACCCCCATCCCATACTACACTTTCCATGGAACATTTTTCGAAAAATTTGATTTTCTCAAAAATGACTGCAAGATTTTGATTAAAACGTCATACATTTAAGATGCTTTTATGACAAATAAAATTTACATCTTCAATTTTCTTGGAATGTCCCCAAAAGTCCTCTTCATTCTGAATGGCTTTTTCATAACCGGTAAAGTGTAAGAGATAGACAAAAGCTTACTACAAAAAAACCTAGATCTCATTAAAACACAAAATTCATGCCATTTACATTTTTTTGTGGAGTGAAGCATTTCCGAGATATTCTTTGTTATTTGTTTGAATTTTCCAATACTTGTACTTCTTCTCAAATGGGAATTTATTACTCGTTTTTGTATGACCTAGACATCCAAAGAGAATGGAATGCTCCACATAGCAGCCAGCACTTAAAGTTTAGACTATTGCTTAAAGCCTACATTATTCCCCTTGCACTAGCAATAGGATTGCTAACATGAAGTAGATGGTGAATGAGCGTTTGTAAAAATAGTTTGTACAAGAGTAGTGAAAGTCATGTGAGTGAAACACATAAGATTTTTATAATAATGTTTAAAGAAAAACTTCAGCACCAGAAATGTTCCTAGACAACTAATTAAATTTTATTCTCACGCGTTAAGTTTATAATAATTAGGAACGTAGATATTAACTAGTGCAGTGTTTTTTTTAAAATATTATGTTTCATATTCACATCACTTTTTCACACCATTCTTCAACATTCATCTATCTACCTCATGTAATCGTTATAGACGTTTACAGAAATGGTTTTATTACATGCTTTCTTGTAGGTACAATGATATTAGTGGAAACAGAAGGCTTAAGAATTAATTAAATCTTTTAAGACCGGGTCGCCATGGCCTCTGTATGACCACGAGAGCAACAAATTTCTGATGAGCTTCATTCACATGACTTTCTCTAATCTTGTACAATTTCTCTACTATTTTTAAAAACGCTTATTCTCCATCTACTTCATGTTAACCGAGATATCGAGATGTTAATCTTTTTGATCATTTTCTTGTAGGTACAAGGGGAATATGGTAGGTTTCTTTTTAATTTCCCTTGTTTTATCCACTTTATACTGTGTTTTTACTGTTTTTCGTTACCGATTAACACCGCAGTTACACAACACATAGACAACACAAACACCCATGCCCATGGCGGGACTCGAACCCGCCGCAACCCTCAGCTTGGCGGAGCGCCGGAGCAATGCACTCCAGCGATCACGGCTACGTCCAAGGCTTTAAGTGAAGTCAACCATTTTAAGAACTATTTGCTATACGGAGTATTCCATTCTCTTTGCATATCCAGTACATAAAAGAAGGAATAACGAATTCCCATTTGAGAAAATGTGTAAGTATTGGAAAATTCTAACAAATGGCAAGGATATCTTGGAAATGGTTCACTGGACAAAAAATGTACATAACATAAATTTGTGTTTGAAAGAGATCTAAACTTTTTTTGTAGTAAAATTTTGTCTATCCTTTACGTTTTACTAGTTATGCGGAAGTTATTCAGAATGAAGAGGGCTTTTGAGGACATTCTCAGAGAATTCAAGATATAAATTTAATTTGCCATTTTTGATATTCTAATCAAAATCGTTAAATGCATTTTTGAGAATATCAAAATTTTCCAAAAACGTTTAATGTAAAGGGTCTGGAATGGGGTGAATATCTTGAAAATCTTCGTGTCGCATCCTTGAAGATAATAAACTGAAGTACCAAGTTTGGTATTTATCGACTTCTATTTTTGAGTTATGGTGTTCACAGGTTAACTACCAAACTTACTTAAGTTCAAGGTGTTTCACGGATACGACAGAAAGGTTTGCAAGAAAATTCCCGCTCCAAAATTCCATTTACATGTAAACATTTTGGCTATTTCTGATTTTATCAAAATGGCTCCAATGGTTTGGATATAATACAATAATTTTGAAATATTTGCATGACAAGTAAAGTATATATGTTGAATTCTCTAGGAATAGCCTGTGAAGTCCTCTTCATTCTGAATAACTTTTGTAAAATTAGTAAATCGTAAAAGATAAACAAAATCTTACCACATAAGAGATACACATCTGTTTAAAGGACACAATTTATATGATTTTTTGTGGTGATTTCCGAGATTTTCCTTGTTGTTGGTTTCAATTTTAAAATACTCGGTGTTAATATCTAAGTGTGCCATGACATGCCGAATGACGTCACTTTTCTAGGCACTGAGATTAGAGTTCATTCCGCCCAGTACTTCCCCAGAGGTGTATAACTGGTGTGTCGGAGAAGTTGCCTATAAAGCAAGGCGTTGTCTGAACATGAGAATCTTGCATATCGTAGCAACAGATTGTCCTGCCGAAAAGCCTCTTGTGCACTGTGTTTTGTTTGGTCAATGTCGAAGATCCGTGAAAGCTGTAAGCTGGGTACTTGTTATAATCGCTAGCGGAAGGTTATACGAATTTATCAGCAGGTAGTGTTTTGACTCACTTCTACGAATGTAAGCAATACTTTATCTGTGCAGCGAAAAGAATGAACGTTGATAGGTAGGGTTCTGTAAGGGAGATTAAAATGTTTTATTAATTTTAAACTTGCTGTGTCGACGATATTTTACACTACATTAACATGACATCAATATGGTGTGGTAGCAACATTTCCGGAATGTGATTTCATTCCACCGCATAGTCCGTCCCTCCTGTCTTCTGTTTAAGAAGTGGAAAATGTTCCTGCTGCTCTCTAATATAACCAGTTACTACTCGGATCTGCTTCTTCTATTTTTCCATGAAATAATAAACCTGCCCTCTGAGGTGTGGATGGAGCCCCCTCTTCCTCCTCCCTTGAATCCTATGAGCTGAATGGATAAATTGCATGACGTCAGGTAGTGAAAATTCAAAGTTCGCAATGTTGTTGATGATACTATAAATATATATCTTTTTCCAAAACATCCAGTTGTGATGTAGCTTAAATTGACTTCAGTAGTTTTATTTTACGATCTATCTCATGGTTTAAAGTCCAAAAGTGATTAGAAACAACAAATGTATCAGTGTTTTTAATTTAATGTTCCTTTGATGTTCAAGCATATTAGTTTTCGGGGTTCATTTTGTTCTAACGAAAACTACCATCACAATCCTTACCAATCCATCTGAAAAACTCCTGATTGATTTAATTTATTTACAGTAGTATTTAATACTTTTTTCTATACATTTCTTAAGCTGAAATTATTTTGAGGAGCAAGTTGAATGCTGTAATTTATAAAAAATTTCCTCAAACTGTTTATAACATAGCTAGCTGGTCAATAGGTACATTTTTTGTAAACCATGTAATTAATTTTTATTATATTTGAATTCCGTAAAGTACTAAGGATTTGTACTTTGTTTCTGTTCTTATACATAAGTGATAAGTTGTGGCTTAAATTCATTTTCAATGGCTATGTTATTTATATATTATAATTCATTGTTACTTTTTCTCTTTGTGAGAGGTACACTCAATAATGTATGAATGAAACAGCGGAACACAACATGTTGATGAGATGTTAGATTGCAACTATTACTTTTATAACGGGTCTTCAGATTTATATGGCCTTTATCGCATGACAGTTAAAAGTATTAGTTCAGCGAGCCCCTTGTCACAAAGGGAGGTGCGGAATTGAACCTCGGACCGTATGTGTTTCCGACTTCCTAAACAGGTAGATGTAAAACGGTGGAGAACTGTTTTCCTTTAGAACGTTTTGTGCGTTGTTTGCACGCGAGATGGAAGTGACCACCATCAAAAATTTACATGGTTGAGTGTTACATCCGAACTGGAAGGATATGAGGAGGAGTCTATCCTTACGATTTGGCCATTGTGTGAATAATGTTTGCCGTTTTTGCTCAGAATTTCACCAAGTCCCGAGACAAAACATGATAAAAACAGTTATTTTTCATTTAACAAAAAATTACAAACCACTAAAATATTTTAAATATTTATAAAGGTTTAATTCATTTTTTTATCAAAAAATTAAAGTTGTGGCATTAAAGCCGAGAAAAACTGTCCCATTATTTGAGTTACCTATTAGTCTACATATCGAGACTGCGAATGTACGAGACGCAAGCGTAAGAGGTTCCAAATGCAAATCCTGGAAAGGTACGATACAAGCCCACTTCACTAAGGTGAACTCGCACAGTTGACATCCATCCCTTCCACTCATCTGTTGCTAGTCCTCTGGTGATAAACTCGCTTCAAAGTATTGACGTCATGCACAGACAACTGACTGGCGGCAAAGGCCGAATAAATCTGAAGACCCCGTTTAATTATCTACATGATTCGGTTATCTATAACTTGTAAAATTTTAAGTATTATTTTTGCTTGATATTGTTAAATCCAAAAGGGGATAACATGGTATTCTATTTCTATAGTAAATCTAATAACCCACTGACGACATTATACAAATTATTCAATCAGGAATCAAGGGAGGAGGAAGAAGGGGTTTCCATCTACACCTCAGAAGTCATATTTGTCACTTCATGGAAAAACACAGAGGCAGGTCCTAGTGGTAACTGGTTACATCAGAGGGCAGCAGAAAATTTTCCACTTCGTATACAGGAGACAGCAGGGACGAGCCATGCTGTCAACCTTCAGCTACAGATGGAATTAAATCATATTTCGAAAACATTCCCTTCACACAATTTTGATATCATACTGATATAGTGTGAAAAAGTCATTGACACAGCAAGTTTAACTTGAATCTAGCATTGCTTTAGATATTGCTTCTTTTTATTATACAAAAATCTATTGTGTTACACTCACATGACTTTATCTACTCTTATACAAACTATTTTTACAAACGCTTAATCTCCATCACCTTCATGTTAATCGAGATATCGAGATGCTAATCTAAATGCTAATCTCTTATATATGCAAGGGGAATATGGTAGGCTTTAAGTGATAGTCAAATCTTTTAAGAGCTGGTTGCTATGTGGAGCATTCCAGTCTCTTTGTATGTCCAGGTCATAAAAAACAACAACAACAACAAACGAATAACTAATTCTCATTTGAGAAAAAGTATAAGTATTGGAAAATTCAGAGAAATAACAGCAAATATCTCGGCAAATATCCCCCACCCCAGACTGCTATTTACATAGAACATTTTTCAAAATTTTGATTTTCTCAAAAATGGCTTTGATTAAAATATCATATGTTTAAAATATTGTCATGACAAATAAAATAGACTTCTTCAATTTTCTGGGAATGCCTCCAAAAGTCCTCTTCATTCTGAATGCCTTTTGCATAACTGGTAAACCGTAAGAGATAGACAAAATTTTACTACACAAAAAATGTAGATCTCGTTAACAGCACAGACAATTTATCTCATATATATAAATATATATGAGATAAATTGTCTGTGCTGTTAACGAGATAAATTGTCTGTGCTGTTAACGAGATCTACATTTTTTGTGTAGTAAAATTTTGTCTATCTCTTACGGTTTACCAGTTATGCAAAAGGCATTCAGAATGAAGAGGACTTTTGGAGGCATTCCCAGAAAATTGAAGAAGTCTATTTTATTTGTCATGACAATATTTTAAACATATGATATTTTAATCAAAGCCATTTTTGAGAAAATCAAAATTTTGAAAAATGTTCTATGTAAATAGCAGTCTGGGGTGGGGGAATTGTCTTGAAAACCTTCGTGTCGTATCTTTGAAGGATACTAAACCTAAATACCAAGTTTGGTATTTATAGGACTTATCGTTTTTGAGTTATGCTGGTCACAGACACACAGAAAGGGACTTTTTTAAAGGTGATTTTTTTATTCAGGGGGCCTCAAAGCATGCATTTCCGGAGAAATCTCAATATCGAGTTTTTGAGTGGAATACAATAATTCGCCTACTTAAGGGAATACCTAGTTTACGGGAAGTTTTGCTCTACAAATTCGTATTACTGTTAAGTATGGCAGCTAATGTGTTTCCTTTGATTGCAAAATTATGCGTGTGTGTTTTCTTCATTTTTTCTTTGAACAGCTTTTATCTGTCAATGACATGTTATGGTCTAAATGACCGTTTTCTTAGAAACTATTTAAGATAGGTAAATCAAATTTTGGGATTATAAACAAGAGCTCTAAGCTGCTGTGGATCTAATTTGGTGTTAGTAAGTTGTCTGGTTAGATTTAATTAAAGGGTGGTTTAACTGAGAACAATCTCCTAACATAAACAAACTTATTGTATGGAAGTGGATCAGTGAACTTAGAAGGTTTGCATCTATCTTCTGTAAAATTTCAGTATGTTATCTTGAATAGTTTCTGAGAAAACTATAGGATATATAACGGAGGGGTACACCTCGTGTACTGCGACCTACAGGGATCTATTGTGGCAGCCACTCCCCAGAAAGAAGGAATGAAGTGAAGAAACCACAGAGGGCTACAGGCCACAGAGATGCAAGGAAGTCCTTAACAGTCCCAGACTCGAAGATCCGTCCCGGTGCTGGAGCTGCCTAGACGAACGACCCGCCGAACAAGCAGCACTCTAGTGCCACGAGAAGTACTCCTTACTTTCAGCACGCCTCGGCGTCATCTATCCGACACTGCCACACTCCAGGAAACCTAGAAGCACACCTGAAAGATGACAAGGAAACGGAATGAAAGCGAAATTATGGAAAAGGTGGATGAGAAATCACTCCAGCATTAAACAGGGAAACCAGGAAAATCCCAAGGTTGTTGGGAAACGAACCCGGAACCTGCCGAATACGAGCCGTACCCATTACCGCGGAGCCATCTCGCTTGGATTAGTTTCCGAGATTATGGGGTGCGAATTTAGCAAGTAACTTTGGCGGAAAAGGGTTTTTAAACTCCCCCAACCCAACCAGGAATCGAACCCGGCAACTCTGTGTTGAGAAGTGATGAACTTTGTATACATATACATTTCTAGGTAGTATTGCATTCCGCCAAAAAATTCGATACCGAGATTTCACCAGAAATACATGACTTGAGGCTCCCTAAATACAAGAAAAGCATTTTTATAAAAGGTGCGCGCGGGTGTGTATCTTTCTGTCTGTGAACACCATAACTTCAAAACGAATTATCGAAACAATAACAAACTTGGTATTTAAGTTCAGTATCTTTCAAAGATACAACTCCAAGATTTTAAAAAAATCCCCCACCTCGAACTACACTTTATATGTAGCATTTTTTTGAAAATTTTGATTTTCTAAAAAGTGTCTCTAACTATTTTGATTAAAATAGCATATATTAAAGATATTTACATGACAAATAAAATATTTATCTTGAGTTTTCCGGGAATGGCCTGTAAAACCCCCTTCATTCGGAAGGAATTTTGTATAAGCTTGTATAACTAATTAACGTTAAGGATGGACGAATATATACTAAAAGAACTGTAGATCTCTTTAAAAGGTACAATTTATTTCAAATAAGTTTTTTGTTGCGTGAGGCCTTTCTGAGATATCTATTATTAATGGTTCGAATTGTTCATTACTTGGCCATTCTCTTACGTTCTGTCAACATTCAGCTGTTTCTCGCGATTGCATGCAAACAGTATGGAATTCTAAGGCCAACATGTAGCGTCCGGTTCTTAAACATTTGACTATCGCTGTTCTCTTCATATCTATAGCAAAATGTGTAATGTAGCTATTTCTGCAAAGGGTTACTTGGGTTAAAATATAGTAGAAGGAAGAATAAGTTTTAGTAAGAATGGTTTGTGTATCCACTAATAAACGATAGTGGGTAGAGAAGGTCATGTGAATGTATACATAAGATTTTTAACGATGTCTTCTAAGTTGGACAACGGTGAACGATGTGAAACAAAAAGCCAAGAAAAATTTAAAATTTGTGAAAGAGAAGAAGACTGAAGCTCAGGTACGTGGAAAGAGCTAAAAGAAATGAAATTACTGTCCAGTGTAACAATAACAAATCGTATTTATTTTAGCCTGGACATAATAAGATTGTATAGCCGCTACGTTTCTAATCTACTTTCACGGAAGGCAAAAATGAAAGGAAGGGATGGATATCCATTTGCCCAGGGGTGGACAGCAACAGGTTTCAGCAACACCCCACTTATCATTTTCATCATAGCACTACAAGTTCGCGCCAGGTATTCATTTTCTCGGTTGATAGATTACAGGGCTAAACGGGGCAACATACATGAACATGGTCTTTTGACTGGAACCTGACCTCTGCGAGCCAACGTTTCCTGCAGATTACCTACGCTGGCGCTTTCCCAGTCGCCTCTTTTGTGATATTCGGCTTTCAAAACATCCGCGATTCTCTTGTGAATGTGCCACCGAATTCCAAAGTTAAAGGGGCGCGCTCGTAAAGGAAGGATGCGAGGCCACTACCCAAATTATTTATGACTTGAGAAGGGAAGCTTGGAAATTTTGGGTGCTCTTGGAGATGTTACTGGTTTCCTACATTGTCACTAATACCAGCGGTTTCCCTAAGGCCTGTCCCACTTTTAGCGATCCAATAACTGCCCTAGACTCGAAGAGATTTTAGATCTTTCTGTATCATAAAGACAGCGATAAGCATATTAAAAATTGATGTGTTACTTTCACATGACCTTTCTACTCTCTATCGTTTAGTAGTGGCTATAAACGTTACTGTTACGAAAGTTTGTTTTCCTATATACTTAATTTTAATCGAGATAAACCTTTGTGGAAATAACTGCATTGTACATTTCGTTACAGATACTGAGGAATAGCTACAGTAAAATATTAAATTGAATGCTAATGGCCTTAAAATTCCATACTCATTCTACGAAATCGCGAGAAACCACCAAATGTCGACAGGACTTAAAAGAATGACAAAATATTGTACAAATCGGACCACTAATAACATATATTTCGGAAATGGCTCATTCAACAAAAAGTGTGTTTGAAATAAATTATGTGTTATAAAAGAGATATCCATTTTTTATGTAGTGCATTTTAATCTATCGCTTAACATTTACAGTAATACAAGATTATATAAAAACCCTTGCGAATGAAGAGGACTTTACGGGCTATTTGCAAAAAAAAATTGAGATATAAATTTTATTTGTCATGTAAATATCTTTAATGTGTGCTATTTTAATCGTAATCGTTAGAGATATTTAGTTAGAGATTCAAAAATTTCGAAAAATGTTCCATGTAAAAGATAGTTGGTAATGCGAGATTTTCTTGAAGGTACTAAACATAAATACCAAGTTTGTTTTGTTTTGGGGTTATTCTTTTCATACACGCACCATTCTCTAAAAAAGCTTTTTTCTTATTCAGGGGACCTCACAGCACGTATTTCCAGTAAAATTTCCGTATAGAATTTTTGGGGGAATGCAATAGCTTCGCTACCTATTGGGCAGGTGGTTGAGAAAGTAAAAACTATGATTCCTCTCCTATCAAGTAGGTCCTCTTTATGTAGGTCCTTTAAGTTAGATGTACCTTATGTACGAAGGCATGAAAATGTATTTTTAAACAGCTGGCTCTAAAAGTAGACCTTTTAACACGAGCCACTCATACTAAAAATTGAACATTATAACACAGTGGAATGTTATTTTTATAACCGAGCGAGTTGGCTCCGCGTTAACGTGTGAGACCCGTATTCGGGAAGTCTCGGGTTCGACTCCCACTCTAATCTTAGGTTTTTGTATTTCTCCCTGGGTGGTAGACGAATGCTGGAGTGGCTTCTCATGTACCACCATTTCCTTTAATTCTCCTCCTTCTCACATTTCTGGTGTGCTTCTAGGTTTCGTGGTGTGTAGCTTTGCCGCAAAGTTGTGGTGGATGCTTGCTCCATGGAAAAATTATTCCCCGTGGACACTGTAGGACTCTCTGTGTAGTTCCAGTGTGAGGAATCTTCGAGCAAGGAACTGTTAGAAATGGACTTCCGCGCGTCCCATGCTCTTTATCTGCGACTTTAGACTTCTGTGGCGCCTTCACTTCATCCCTTCCTCCTGGCGGTTGATAGCTGCAATAAATCCCATATATCACGTAGGTTGGAGTGTGCGAGGTGTCCACCTTCGTTGTATGCCATATATCCTATGCCTTAACATTTTTATAACACTCCATTGTTACCACACTTGTTTCTTACGATACAAATTATATTTATATTAAGCGGAGGTTTCGCCATTGCGAGTCAGTTGGGGAATTTAATGTCGTACCCACATGTTGTCATGGTAGCTCAATTGATTAGAGCAACCGGACGGAAACCAGAAGATCCGTGGTTCATATCCCGACTATGGCATTGAATTTGTCAGTCGTCTGATTCTGTCTTTCCACCCTAGCATAAGCTAGAAAACACCACATAAAAAATAAATAAAAAGTAAAAGAAAAAAAACAAAAAAAAACGCATGGTCAAGGGTTCCCGGCCCGATGAAAATGAACCCGGGATCTCCGGAATGTGAAACTCACACTTACTATGGCAGAAATGGTTATGGAAGAGTACAGATGCAAGAACAAGCACTTGCTCAAGAACAAGCACTTGCTCAAGAACACACTACCTCCCCTACATACCTATCTTCTCGTTTTAAAAGTTTGTTTTCAAACCACAATCTTGATACAAACTCGGAAAATCCTCATATACTTTCAATACCATTTCTATAGTCATCCTTCAACGTGAAGGTTACTAGGCTCTTGAATTCATTGCCACGGGATATCAGGGGCTGTCAGACCTTACATGCATTTCGTCGTAGGCTGCAAATTTTAATTTTAAAAAATTAGACGCGTTACACTCACATAACTATCTCTACTTTTGTACAAACTATTTTATATACGCTTATTCTCCATTTACTTCATGTTAATTGAGATAAACATTTGCTGAAACTATCTTATTGCTAATTTTCTTGTAGGTACAAAGGGAATATGGTAGATTTTCAGCGATACTTAATACTTTAAGTGCTGGTTGCTATGTGGAGTATTCCTTCTCTTTGCACGTTCGGGATATAAAAAAAAACGAATAAAAGGTTCCCATTTTAGAATAAGTATAAGTAACGGAAAGTTGAAACAAATAACAAGGAATATCTCTGAAATGGTTCATTCCACAAAAAATGTATATAGCACAAATTGTGTGTTTTAACGATCTCTACATTTTTATGAAGAAAACTTTTGCATATCTCTTACTGTTTACAAGTTATGCAAAACCTATTGAGAAATAAGAGGACTTTTGGGGTATTCGCAGAACATTTGAAGTACGCATCTTATTTGCATGAAAATATCGTAAACATATGATGTTTTAATCAACATCGTTAGAGCCATTTTTGAGAAAATCAAAATTTTCGAAAAATGTTCATGTAAAGGGTAGTCTAGGGTGGTGGGAGTTTCTTGAAAATATTTGTATTGCATCCTTGGAAGATAGTAAACTCAAGTACCAAGTTTGGTATTTATCCGACTCTTCGTTTTTGAGTTATACTGTTCACAGACTGACATACAGAAACATACGCGCGCGCGGGCTTCCCCTATTTGCTATACGTAGTAGAGAAAGTAATAATTGGCTACTACTTACCAATGAAAGTAGAGGAATAATTGCATTCTACGCAAAACACCGGTACCCAGCTTTCACTGGAAATACTCGTTTTGTGGCTCCATGAATCCAAAAATAAAGATGTTTAGGAAGAGGTCCGTGTATGTGTCTGTCTGTGAACAGAATAACTCAAGAACGAAAAGTTAGTTTAATGACGCACTTGGTTTTTGACTTTTCTAATTAAAATAGTGTGATTTCCATAAAGTAGTTATATGAAAATGAATTTAATTGCTGACGCCTGTTGAACATGGAGTTTCCGGTAGCAGGTTTACCAACATTAACCTTGGTGGCAAACTAGTAATCAATTATCCATGCCTGGCTGTTTACTTAATAAATCAATAACTTGCAGCTCATACATATCTGCTTAGTTAGTTAAATCGTAAGTAAATATTAAGAAATAAAAAGAAAGTAAATATTTAAGGTTCAACTATCAACGTTACGAATATATAAAAAGTTTGAGCATTCACTTGAATCGGCAATTGTTCGAGATCCCGAAGGGTGCCTCAAAAATAATTATCATTAAACTGAGAAAGCAATTAGTGTAAATTTAAAATATGTAAAAGAATATTTGAACATTTATCTTCTTTAAGAGAAGAATACGAAGAAGAAATAATAAGCATGTAAAGCTTAATATGTACCATTTGGGATAAGTTTTTACGTAAAAAGTATTACTGCATTAAACAAAACCTCAAGAAAATAGCTGGAATAAGTAATAAGATTGATACTAATTAACTATAGATGAAATATTTTAGTAATAAGTGTACATAAAATAGTCGAACAGCTACAGCAACGCAAGCACGCAACAATAGAGTACTCGTTGCTAAAGAAGACTAAAAATCAACAAGCTAGAAAAAGAACGCCGTTGTCTATATGAATAGCCAATGCGAACAAGAACGCAGAAGAGAACATCTGTAGAAGAATATGAAACAAGAAATAAG
Source organism: Deroplatys truncata (assembly GCA_030765065.1). Lineage (NCBI taxonomy): Eukaryota > Metazoa > Arthropoda > Insecta > Mantodea > Mantidae > Deroplatys > Deroplatys truncata. The sequence continues at coordinate 189,514,601 of CM060986.1, read as the reverse complement.
AAAAGTGGTTAACACGTGTGAAGATTGAACAGTGATTTCGTGGGTTTTAATATAGTTAACTGGGGAAACTACCTGAGAAATTATTTATTAAAACTCCACTGCGACGCGTTGAAAATTTTCGCCATGATATAGACGTACCTGAACTGACTCCGCGAGGAGGAGTATAGTATATTGTAATGCTCCCTATCATAATTATTAAAGAAACTATTAAATAATACTTATTAAAAGAGTTCAAGTAATTCAAAGCTAAAGCTCCCAGAAAGACACCAAAGGACACCTTCTTGAGATTTTATTACGGATACATGAGGTTTTGTTGGAAAAAGGTAAATTTTATCGAAAAAATTGTTCGAAGAAAAAAATTTGTTCGATAAAGATTTTGTTGCAATCAGATTTATGAAAAGAAAGAAGTATATTTAATTTAATCTTGTCAAAATGAAATCAATGTGAATAGAGTTTGTAAGTCTAAAAGCCACATATCACATAAAGAAAACGTTATATAAAAGTCTCAAGGGCTTAGGGTAAAAGTAAATCATCAATTTAATAAAAATAATTTATCAAAACAAACTAGTAAATTATTATTTCACTATTCTTATAATTTGAATAAAAACCCTGAGTAGGAATAAATGGATCAGGAGGTTACGTTTGTGGCCCGCATTCGGGAGGTCGTGGGTTTGATTGTCGTGGTCGACCTTACCCATGGGTTTTTTCGAAGGTTTTCCGGGTCGCTAGGCGAATGCTTGGAAGGATTCTCACATCCCCGAATTTCCTGTCCTTCCATTTCATCTCCATTCTCATTTCTCTTCCTCTCACCCGTTGGTTTCTTGGAGGGTTGAGATTGCCGGAAATGGTGTTTCGGTGCGGTGTGGCAGGAGAAAAGGATGTTTTTTGTGACTCTATCCGTTCCTGGGTTTTCAACTGGCTGTCAGGGTATCCGAACCCCCTTGAGGGGCGGTGGACCCTCTCTGTGCGGGTAGCGGTCCAGGGTCTGGATGTCTGTCTATTTCGAAACTTAGTAACCCTGCCATTCCTGTGCCGTCACTCCCAGTTCCGGTCGCCCGGTGGGGCGTATGTACAATATCCCCTATGTGGATCATTCCCGAGTCTCCTCCGTAGCCAATCCAATAATTTCCGAAGCACCACATACACCTCTACGAACCGTAGCATACATTACGCACTGAGTTAATTCCCGCATGCTACAGTTCATGCACATACGTGCAGTAAAATAGGCAACACACGCAGATATTTAGGTTACCGGTACTATATGCAGGAAATGATACTTTCCACTATGACAGCACAAACAGGAAGTGGTTGAAAAACACTTTTCATTTGCTACAAATCAATATGTCGATTACGCGACTTCAAGGAATTACATTTGGTTCTAAAGGTTTGCATGAGGTAAGTCGTTAAAAAATTAATCTGAAAAATAAATGAACAAAACAATTTGAACCTGCCGCTGTTTATTTAAATAATAAACTGATCAGATTACCTCCACGTAAAATGTGCTTCTCTCTGGAAATCAATCAAATCATAATCTGTTCGCCGAAAGAGCGGAATCGAGCTTTGCCTGAGAATGGGCAGGTACGGTACTTTTATATGCAAATCCACGTTACTCCCCGGAGATACGAGATACTTTCACATTACTCGGCTTAAGGATAACAAATGGATTTCAGCGCCTAGCATCCAGGAGGTCCCATATGACCCACCCAGCAGCTTCGAAATGAAAAGAATGCCCTTCCAAACGCAATTTCCAGCAGCTACCGAAATGTATTCCGGCCTAAGTGAAAACCGATCCAAACCTGGAAAGTGCTACAAGATCTGTTTAGCATGCAGAATGCGTCGTCGGTGATGTCTGGTACAAGCTTGTTCAATGGAATTCCCGCATTTTATTTTGTAATTCTCGTCACCATTGTTACCACATTTATGTACTTTCAGGAACCAGCTAGACCTCTGGATTTCCTTTCAAACACCGTGTGACTTTATGGGCTGGAGTTCCACTGCAGTTTTTCGTCTCAGAATTATAATTAGTCATAGCACAGCACGTTTTGAGATTATGAATAATTTCCCGATCCTTCAGCAGGAGCTTATTGACTGAAGATGAAAATCTTGATGCATATTACAATTATTTCATAAATATAAAATAATAAAATATATACGCCTAATCCGTCTTTAAGCTAGCGTCCTAAGCTATAAATTTTCTATATGAATTTTATTTTGCGATAAAATTTCATTTCTCATAATAGTTTGAAAAATACAAACTAACAATTTTAGTTAATCGTTCTTCCACACATGCTGTGTGTGCACAAAGGTTGGAAAGGTAGAATCAGACTAAGAAATTCAATGCCATAGTCGGGATTTGAACCACGGATCTTGGGGTTTCCGTGCGATTGCTCTAACCAACTGAGCTGCCATAGTAGCATATCAGTATGACGTTAAATTCCCCTAATTACTGGCATTTTTCTCGTTAATCCACGAGGCGTTTCAAATGGCGACTTATAATGGCGCAAGTACTTTAAGTCCCGGGCTTCATAGTTAACCAACTATTAGGTCAATCAATTATGATCAATCATATAGGTCACAGGACATCTTGTATATTGCGTCCTACATGGAGTTTTGTGGCTACCAGGTCCATGCAGGAAGGAATGAAGTGAAGGAACCACAGGAGGCTACAGGCCACAGAGACGCGCTTAAGTCCCTAACAGTTCTAGGATCGAAGACAAGTCCCCCTGCTGGAGCTGCCTAGAGAGAGCGATGAACGACCTGTCGGCCAAGCAGCCTTCTAGTGTCCACAGGAAGTAACCGTTTCTTGGAGCAAGCATTCGCGACATGCTCAGGCACCGCCATACACCACGAAAACTAAAGACACACCTAAAGTTGAGAAGGAAACGGACTGAAAAGGAAATGAATGGAAAGGAAATTGTGGTAGATGCGAAACTATCTTAGCATTCGCCTACCGACCAGGGGAAACCATGAAAAAACCCAGGGTTAGAGTGAGCGGTCGATGGAAATCGAACCCGGGAGCCTAATTTCAACACGTAAGCAGTTACTACAAAAACAATTGAAGACATTAACACATTTTCCTTCTTTAACAGTTTCTCCAGACATCGGAACTTTCTGCGTACCCTTGTTTTCCCAATATTTACTTTCTCTACCGCATACGTATAATGCTTTTCCACCCAAAATTCGATGCCGAGATTTCACCCGAAATAAAATCATTGAGGTATCCTGAACCTCCCCCTAAAGAAAAGAAAACTAGAAAAATGTGTGTCTGTGGGTTTGTGTAAGAGAAGAAAGGGAGCGAGAGAGAGAGAGAGAGAGAGCGCAGCATATCTCAAAAACAAAATATGGAACAAATACCCAACTTAGCATTTAAGTTCAACATATAAACAGGATGATTTTAATTATGAGTCGAAATAATATTAAAAGCCTTCACTTACATCATGATGGTCAAAGGATGAACGATCGTTTCAAGGCTGCTAAGGCCTCATCTTCAGTGTTTGATAGTCAACTGAGTCGCTTAAAATTTATTTTAGAATTTATTCCCCCTGAACACTAGAGGGCAGCCTGGCTCGATGAGTCTTTCATCGTCCTCTCTGGGCAGTTCCAATAGTGGGACGAATCTTGAGCCAGAAACTGTTAACGGCTTCCGCGCGTCTCTGTGACCTGTCTGCCTGTGGCTTGTAGCCTTCTTTGGTTCGTTCATTCCAGCCCTTCCTCTTGGGAGGGGTAGTACTCGCAGAGCGATGCCCTCGTTGCATACTCTATATCCTAAACGAGAAGAGAGCTTAACTTTTATGACAGTGGCCTTGCCAACTTTGATGCATGGAAGTGAGTAAAACAAGTTAATAGAAACAAAATAACATTATCCGAAATTATGTCTCTCAGATCACAGAAAGGATACATATTAAAACATAAAACATAATGACGAAACAAGACAGCAATTAAATGTATTTTCATTGAATGATAGAATTACCCAAAACAGGGGAAATTTGGGTAACCATGTTCTAAGAATAGATGGCACTAGAATTCCAAAGTTTGTCCTTGGGTACCATCCTACTATAAGATGAAGACATATTGGTCGACACATGAAGAGATGACATGATGTGAAATCGGAATAGGCTAATGAAAATGTGTGCGATAGAGAGTGGAGTAAAGCAGTGTGTGATTGGAGTGGAGTGGTGTGAATGAGTGTGTGTTTTTGAGTGTGTGTGTGTGTGTGATTGAGTATGTAAGTGAATAGGTGAATGAGTGAGTGTGTGAGTGTATGTGTGTGTGAGAGTGAGTGAGTGAGATAGTGTGAGTGGGTGTGAGCGTGTGACTGAGTGAGTGTGCGAGAGTGTGTGCGTGGGTTAGTGTGTGAGTAGGTGAATGAGTGAGAGAGTGTGTGAGTGGGTGTGAGCGTGTGACTGAGTGAGTGTGTGAGAGTGTGTTTATGGGTTAGTGTGTGAGTGTGTTTATGGGTTAGTGTGTGAGTGTGTGTGACTTAGTGTGTGAGTGTGTGTGACTTAGTGTGTGAGTGTATGAATGAGTGTGAGTGGGTAGGAGAGTGTGTGTGTGAGTGGTGAGTGAGTGAGTGTGTATGAGTGGATGAGTGTGTGTGTAGTGGTTGTGTAGGTGTGTGAGTGAATGAATAGGTGAGTGAGTGTGTGTGCGTGGATGTGCCCGTGAGTGAGTGAGCGAGCGAGCATGCTGTTGTAATGTGATGGCACTGTTAAAGTGATATAAATATTTCAGTGGTTTATGCCAACCTGCTAGTGCTTTACAACTTATTTTTATTCGCTTCTGTCTTTGTACTGCGGCAGGGAAAAATAACTGCACTGTGCTTTAAGCAATGAGAAATAATGTTTACTGGTTCAAATGAAGTAAATAAAGCTATCTTACCTGTGCGCGACACAGAATGGGGACGGGCGAAAGGGGCAATCGTCCTTTTCATAGTTAAGTTTAATGTTCTGTTTATGTTTAAAAGCTTTTGACTATTAGAATGTTACCTACAGCTTCACCACGTACGCACAGTACAAGTAATCCATTTTATAACCTCAATTTAAACTTCGGTATCAATATATGAATTGCCAATTAAAAAGTTGTATTGATCTTTATTTAAGTAGTTATTATTATTATTACTATTATTATTATTATTATTATTATTATTATTATTATTATTATTATTATTATTATTATTATTTACTAGAATTTGTGACCATCATCGCTGTTAAAGCAAAAGCATTTACTGATGCGGGTGCCTGAGTCCTCCCCATACAGATTAGAGGTCTGCACGGCCGAAATTCTTAGGTTAAGCACGGCCCGGCCTAAATCAAGTCCGAGCCCGGACATAGGCTATTCTCTATCACGGGGCCGGAACCCAATTGTCTAATTGTCTTTTAAAGTAAAATTTATTTGCAGTTATCAATGTTGCTCCCTGCGGTGCGAAGGGAGTCGGGTTCGATTTCCCAGGGATGTTTTCACCTGTTGTGAGGTAGCTCTGGGGAACAATTCAGGAGACACTTTACAAAAATATTGACGTTTGACGTCCTGGAATCCGATGTAGTAAGCGGCATGTTGATGGTAAAGTGCCTTATTGACCATATTTTGCCTTTATTACTGCACTCTGAGCAGGATGTCCTGGCTGAGGGTGGACGAGGGAGGCCGAGTTTGCAGCTGCCGTGCTGTTGTATCGTTAGGCTTAATTGACCGAAGCGGTCATTTGTCTATTATTATTAGTACTATTACTATTGCGATGGATGTATGCAGTCTGCGATAGTTGTGTTATTTCGGGCACCCCAAAATTCTAGTCCAAAAAACCTATTAATTTATATTGCTTATTTTTCCATTTACATAAATAGAGGAAAATGCTTTGTTTTTAAGAATAAAATACCATATGTTTAAGATATTTACACGAGAAATAAAATACCTAATGGTATTAGTACAAATGCCTACAATACATTTGTTCGTTTGTTAACGAACCAAAGAAAAAGCCAAGAAGACTGGACTTTGTTTTGCTGAAACAGAAGTTACGTTTGTCCGTGAATGTGTGTGCGTGCGTATATGAATTTTGTAACTTAACATCCTTATTGGACCATCCCGAAGAAAGGATTCTTGGTGCGCACTTGCCTGTCAGAATAAGTCAATTACCAACCACAAACTCTAACTCCTGTAATCTGCGGGACCGATAGAGTCGAATCTTGACGGAGCACGAGCGCAAATGTAGCCCAGTAGGCAGCAGTGTCCCGGTTTATATACCGTACTGCGTCATTATTTATTTAACTCTCCAAGATTACAATCCTAGCCATAAGAAAGAAAATAATTAGGATTTATCGTTTCAAAATAGTTTTGAATCATAGCCTTAGAATTTTAAACTTAGGTTATTCGGAAAAGTTTAAACATAATGGAACTTGGGACATCACAGAACCAGAACAGAATTCCCTATATTTAAAGACCAGTAGGACGGTACATACTATCGGAGATTTCCAGAGCTTCAAAACAGACAATGTTCTGTGGAGTATAACCTAGAGGAATGTGTGCTGTGTGTTGTTGCATCAGAGTTTTGCACGTTTTCGCATTATGTTTATCACGGTAAGTAAAACAAGTTGTTGTTTTATTATATATGCACCATATTTTCTTTAATAGTGACCTTCAAGCTGTATTGTTGATATAACTGTAGGGTGAACAAGTTTTTTTCTAACCTACATCATAAACGATAAACATAACCTTAACTATTCGGCCAGAACAGAATCAGGTTCCGGTAATATACCAGATGAGTCAGCTGCCTCTATTTATTTTTGAATTTATGCAACGTGCTGAGCAACATATTTGACTTACGCCTTTCTCGTGTGCCTTCTAATCGCTGATTTGCATAACACTTTATAGAGGAGGGATAGATAACTCAGTGCATAAGTGTTTTACCGGATAGAATGCAATCGCTATGTATGTCGATACAAAAGCATCCCCCCCGAGACTGGGAGCTGCACTAGCTTTTTTTAGCCAAATTTACAAACTTTTATTATTTAGCATACATTCATGCGCACCTCTAAAAACGCCCCTTAAGGAACAACCTATCAGATGCATCGGTTGAAAAAACATTTGAAAACAAAATGGCATATCTACGGAGTGCGACCAATTGGATTTAAGCTGCCAGTCAACGTTGTACAGCCTTGTCAAAAATGCTAAGTATTAGGTAGCTAATTTCACTTATGTCACAAACTATGGCGTATTTCAGATCATACAGTAATTATAATGACTGATGCAGTTTATTTCTCTACCAAACCGAGCTCAAAGCACTGTATGACGCTGCAAAAAGCGTGTAAAGATTCGAAGCGGAGTCTAGTTCTGCGATTACTAATTCATATAGAAACCCCAGTTGCCAAAGTAGCATTGACTAATGGTATTATCATGGTTGCTTTATCACTGTGACACTTCAGTTCGGGTTCAAATCCTTCGGGTTAAGTTAAAACTTTTATTACCATTTATTTTATCTCTTTGGGCCTATTGTTTGATATTACAATATAAATAACAGTTTTCATAACAGTATAAGTGTGTACAAAATAGAATAATCGTTATGTTTTCCACCGCAAAGAAGAAGAACCGCAAAGTCCAAATCATCTACGGGCACACTCATACGTGAAGAATGCAGGCAGATTACACCGCGCATGTTACAGAGTGCAAGAAAGTCTCTTCGGCAACGTACACAAATGTGAATTGATGCTGGGAGTCGTCATTTTGAACATTTACTTTGTTGATGAAATCCACGCTCTTTAACAATTTATTATTCTGTTTACCGTAAACTTAGCACATTTACAGTCAATAGAAAAAGTGAAACATAAGGTTTAAACATGAAACGAAAAGTGTTACATTTAATATCATCGATATGCGTCCAAGAGAATGAAAGCTAACACGGTTTACAACGCCAGATACGGTACAACTTATTAGGGTAAACATAATACACAATTATATTATTGTAATTCTTATGTCTTTGTCTCACAAGAGAGCCAATGACAAAAATAAATAAATTAGTACAAAAAGTAAAGAAAATAAACATAAGGAGAGAAAAAAAAGAACCAAAACAACATGATGTTTGTATCAGATTCGAACCTCCGAAGCTATCATTTGTTTCGCCACATTCTGGCAGCTAACCTACTCTGCCAGAACCCACGTAGTCTATTCTGCTCTTCGGGAAAGCATTCCTCTATCTCCTTGCAAGCGTTATATCCATGAAACACCGTTTTTTAAGGCTTTCGCAGCTCTTTGGTTCCCATTCAGGTCTTTAATCATTAATGCTAGTTGCGTATAGTACCGAATAGATGGGCAGAGCTACAACAACAGTTTGTTTGCTAAAAGGGTCAGTGTTTTCATATTAGATTATAAACTGCGGGTTGCATAGATACGAATACCAAGAGGCAGCTGACTCACCTATTGAAGTCATCTTTGTCTGCGAATATTATGTTTAGTTTATTGCTTTATCCAAACAAATCAGTTTAAGTAAAGCTTTTAGCTTAATTTATTTTAGTTTACAACGCTAAATATTACTGTCGTTGTTTAAATTATGCATTGTACACATAAATTGTTCAGCTCAATAACAAACATGGTAGTGTTCGTTTTGCACGCAATCAAAACGGATCACGGTGTACGTTTTCATAAAATCACAAGTAAACATTGGTGCATTAAACTTTTTACATTTTAAAAGCAAAGTTGGTTTGTCAATAAATAAAATAATGCATTTAGAGACCTCTGCGCTGCTGTGCCGGCCCATCTACCTTAGGACTATAGCCTCCTGCGAGCCACATACGTTCCTGCTGACGGTGGTAAGTAGAGCTGTCAAAGACATGCGTTTTATCCGTTCATTTTATATGGAACATAATGAGATTCGCTCGTTTCATTGAGCCCAAATCGTTCAAAAACAGCAGCGAGTATACCGAACTATGGTCGCGCTTTTGGTTCATGTGCCCTCTCCAGGGAAAATGACATTTACTCGTTCGAAATTTACATCTTAATGTTGTTGTCCAGCGTATTGCTTCGTACCTTAGGGCAAATGAATGACAATAGGATACAGCATGTTATTGCGTTATGGACTTTGTCTCTACCTACTGTTAAGGTCAAAACTGCTTTTATTACATTATGTTACAGAAATTCGATTTTGTCACTTTCTGTTCTCTCAACATCTAGGCAAAACATACAGGATGAACCATTTAAGTTGAGACTGTACTATATCTCCAAAACTAGGCGTTGTAGGACGAAATGTCTTACATAAAAGTTGCTTTATATTATGGGAGAAGGTAAATGTCATTAGTTATGTTTTATTTTGAGGACATTGTGATGGTCATTTTAGGGTCAATATTTTAAAATCGGAACCTATAATTAGAGAAAAATTTAAAATGACCATCAAAATGTCCTCCAAACAAAAGAAGACTAATGCCATTTACTTTCCCCCATAATATCAAGCAAGTTTTATTAAACACATTGCTTTCTACAACGCTCAGCTTTGGAGATACTGTACAGTCTAAACTTAAGTCGTCCACTCCACCCTGTCTATTAAAATATGATCCCAAACAATTGTCATACAAGCTGTATGCACAGCTTCATTAAGAATTTCTATGAGCAGAAGAAAAACAAAACTTAGAGCCATGCGTATAAACATTGAGTTAAATACACATTACAAATTATACTAAATTAAACAATGATTATTCAGGAAACTTCAGAAATTACACAACTTTCATTAAAGTAAATTATGCTACTATCAAACTTGACTTCGAGCGGGATGGCTCAGGCTGTGGCTAGCATTCGGGAGGTCCAGGGTTCGATTCCCGCTGACCGTCCACTCTGATTATGTGGTTTTTCGTGGTTTTCCCCTGGTCCCCTAGGCGAATGTGGGAGTGATGGCTTCTACCACGATTTCTCCTTTCCCCCATTTCCTCTCATTTCATCTATCCCTTTCTCGTGTGTCTTCGAGTCCTGCGGTACTGGCGGTCTCGAGCAGTTTGCGTAGTTGCTTGAGCCAATTAGGGCCGCTTCATCTCCCTCACTCGGGTTTCTTCGCCTCTACTGGTTCGTGAGTCTGGGAATTGTTAGGGACTTCTGCGTGTCTCTGTGGGCCTGTCTGCCTACGGCTCCTTCACTTATGCCTGCCTCCCGGGGGTGCAGCCACAATAGATCAAGCTGGTCGCAGTGGCGAGGTGTCCTCCTCCGATAAACCCATTCTACATCCTATCAACCTTTGACAGAAATTAAGGCTAATTAACTCAAAAGTTGTTGTTTTACTTTAATGCTGTGTAAAATGGTTATACCTAACATTGCGTTTTGTTTTAACAAGGTACAAATTAACAAACCTGAAAATAACTCGGTAATGAAACAACGGAAAACTAACGATACTTCAGAGCACCTTAATCTTATAAATACGTATTACGAAGTCTCAAATAATAAAAAATAAAACCAAAGATAGGTTTTCAAAAATTAAATTTAAGAACAATTCAACACATTATTATGTCGTTTTATCGACAATAATTCTGTTTTCATACATTGCTTCTTACCGTATTATGTTCTAACTGATAAAGTTCTTCATTGAATTTTAAGAAAACATTTTCACTCTTTACCGCTCGACTCCATATCACTACATCACGCGAGCTCAGGCTGTGCATGAGGCAGCGTGTGGCAACGTCACTGAAGCAAATAGACTGAGCCTTCCCCTTCAGTCTGGTCACACTGGGCGTTCGAACAGGAATTGAAACACATTACTAGTTTTGTGTGCCAAACGGAATGGACTGAGAGCAAGGTGCCGTTCAAGTTCTGCTATAACCAACTCACCGATATACACAGGCTCATTTGTGTTTGAAGGCACGAATGGTACAAATTAACGACCAAAACTTGTTCGATGGATAGCTCTTGTGGTAAGCACAAAAGATCCGCGTTGGGTCGAGGTGTTTCCACCATTTCCTGATCATAATAAGGGAATTCGACGATAATCTTCTCTAAGATTCCAAACTTAAATATGAAGTTTAGTTTGTACTAGACTTCTCATATTTGAGCTGTGCTGTTTACATAAATACACACACAGCAGAATGTGCCTTTCAATAAAATTGTTGTATCATATTTTCGGGGCAAATAAAGATTTAATTTACCTGGGGTAAACTATAGGGAAAGTATAAATTGTAAAGGTGAATAATGCTGAATAAAGCACATACTTTTAAAAATTCGGTGTGATACATTAACAAGACTTTCTCTATGGGTATAGAAACTATTCTTACTAAAGTTTATTTTTCTTTCTACTACATTTAAATCAAATAAACCTTTGCAAAAATAGCTACCTTACCATTTCGTTATGAATATTAGAACAGCGATAGTCAAGTGTTTAAGAACTGGACACTATATGCTGGCCTTAAAATTCCATACCGTTTCCATGCAATCGCGAGAAACCATTAAAAATCGATGGTACTTCAAGAGAACAATTATTGAACAATTCGAATCTTTAATAATGGACATCTCAGAAACGCCTTATGCCACACTGTAAAAAATGATGTAAAGCAAATTTTAAAGAGATCTACATTATTGTGTGGTACGTTTTCGTCTATCGCTTAACGCTTACAAGTTATACCAGATTATACAAAATTCCTTCTGAATGAAGAGGACTTTCTAGGCAATTCCCAGAAAATTCAAGATGTACATTTTATTGATTAAGTAAGTATATTTCATATACGGTATTTTAAACAAAATCTTTAGAGCCATTTTTTAGGAATTCAAAATTTTGGAAAAATGCTTCATTTAAAGGGTAGTTGGGGATGGGGGATTTTCATGAAAATCTTCGTTTCGCATTCTTTGAAGAAGCTAAACAAATACAAGTTTGTTATTTATTCGATTTTTCGTTTTAGAGTTATGCTGTTCACAGACACAGATGGATACACACGGGCATGTTTTAAAAATTCTTTATTTTGATTCAGGGGGCCTCAAAACATATATTTCCGGTGAAATCTTGGAATCGAATTTTTCGGTGGAATACAATACTCCCCCACTTACTATATGTATTCAAGGAAGTAAAAATGTGAATGTCTGTATATCTTCTGAAACTAAGAGAAACTGAGAAATAAAATTACAAAACAAGAGGAAGGAATGGTAAGAGAGGGAGAAATTATACTGTAGGGGAACTGATATTCTAATGTGGGGATAACGATTTGACCCACTTGGTTATATACCCCGTTAAAAACTGTGGACCACCACTCAAAATATTACAATTCTTGAGTTACATTCACATAACTTTCTGCCCACTCTTCTACAAACTATTATTACTAAAACTTTGTTCTATTTATTACAATATCGATAGTCAAATCTTGAGAAGCATATCGTTATTTAATGAAATTGAAATTCCGGTCTATGCATGACCACAAGAGAAGAAGATGGAAAAAAAAACGAATAACGACTTAGTATTTTATAAAATGCTGATTTACCGGACGTTGGTAACTTTTGGGTCCCTCCTCACAGAATAATTAATGCTGCGGATCAATGCCGACCTCTACAAGAAGGCTGCAGCATACTTGACGCCCATCTGTGCCTGGTTGAAAGTAAATACCACCAGCAAGTTGCATCTTCCTGCATTATCGGCCGGTGCACATGTTCTTACTTCATGTCACGTGTCGGGTGGCCTAGCGACCTCGGCGACAAGCAAGGCGAACTTAAGAGAGAAACAAGTCGGAGTTCGTCTGCTGTTGGGGAAGCAACGCATCGAGAATGGCTTTAGGAAAGTGTCGTCGTGAACACATCATTTTTCGGCTTTGTCTAAATTTCTACTATAAAATCTTTTCGAGTAAGTAACTGTCTAAATCGAAACATTCTGTGCGTGTTCCGACTTTCTTTAACTTCTCGGGTCAGAGTGAGAGTAATTCATTTTAAATCACAATTGCAAATTGCTTTATCGTGAAGGAGTAATGCAAGAGAACCTAATGCTTGATAGCGTCACATTTATATGTACTAAAGCTAATTTATAACGTGTAAGCTGGTTCAACTATTCCGTATTATAAAGAATACAGTTCTATGCTTTGGCTGCAAAAACAAATGTATATTGAGTTTAGCAGTTGTTTTGTAAATCGGCTTTCTTAACCTCTCCCCCGACAATCTCCCAAAAGCCTAAAGTACCCTTTGGTGGTGGAACAATCTTCGGTAGGAATGGTCGAGTAAGTCTTTTAGATAATCATGGTAAGGGAAATGTTAAACCTTTGGTGTCGCAGTTATTTAATAAAAACAACGCTACATAGTTCTCACATAATGCAGAAACCCATTACATTAACAACGAAATAGAGGTGAAACTGGTGAATATGTAGATTTGTCACTCCCAGGCCACTAATTTTACAGCCTTGTTAAAAGCAGATAATCTGCTACCTTTAAGAGGAACATTCCTCTCGTTCTTAATTTTAAAATATCGATTGAGTAATTTCTAATATTAGTTAGTAATTTTCTATCTTTACACAATAATTATTTGGCGCACCCTGCTAGCAAGCTTGATTTGACCTACAACGGAAATAAAGCAAAACTTTCTTACCTTATTAAAATTGTTTGGCTTTGGTACCTCATGCATATCGTATACTTATAAGCAGATTCAGTTCTCTTCTGCTTTGCAATGTCTTAGGAGGTAAATCGTGACCATCTATATCATTACGTTGTTTTGAAATGAAATATGCGCGGCATTTTTATCATTTTATGTGGAATTTCTGTGGATTAAAAACAACTTGAAGTAGAATTACCTTTTACGTTATTTGCACCACGCTTTGGGCGCCAAACTTGAGGTAGTTGCAACCCCAATATGGTACAAAGTTTCCGGTGGCCTATGCCCCACGTTTAAAAAATCAACTTTGTATTTTAATGTTTATTTAAATATTATATATGTATGCCTCAGCTGCGTCAGTAGTAATTTGCAGAAGCGCGTATCTGTTAATAGGGGTAGTATGGCTAAAGAATGAAGGCTTACACAAATTAAAATGGTATTAAACTTTGTTTTATTAATATTTCACAGGATTAAATAACACTTCACTGATGTATCCTACTGTAGAGCTGTGAGATTATTATTTAATTGCACATTTTAAAAGGTAAACTTCATATTATTCACGCCGTAATGAATTTTTTTATGTCTCACAATGAATACGTACCGATTGAACTGCTAGGGAACGCTGCCTTCTAGAATCTGATTGGGAACGTTTGAATTTGCACATTTTACTGTATTTCAAGTCCCTGATTGACTAATCCTACTCCAATAGAGTACTTTTATTTAACGTTTAGCCTTTGTGGTTGTTGATTGGCTATTTATAAGCTGTTTTAAATATTACAGTATTGTTCCAAGAATTATTAGTAGCATTATTAAACTTTCTAATTTATTGCTTTCTCAAGGTTAACTCAGTGTTACCTTATTGTTAGCAACTTTCGGCTTCTACTTTATAATTATGTTTGCTACGAAAGGTAGCACAGCTCCTACATTGTTAAATTACGTAATAAATTCACATAACATTATTATACATGTACATAACAATATAAACATAATACAGTGACTGTTACATCCATTTTATATATTATATTATTACATACACATATTGCTTTTAAAGCGGGCTGTTATTACATTTTATATTATATAATTAGACTGATATCATTTAAGTTTTAAAAATACTGCCTCAAACTACTTTTAACTCCATGGTATTTTCAATCAAAAGTCAAAGTCTTCTTTGCAAGTACGTTATTTTATAACTCCAATGCTTTTTACTTCTGTATATAACCTTTGTAAATCTCATTTAGTCTTTTAATAATCTATTAATTCAAATTAGAAATTTGATCTTTATACCATGTCCGACAGAAAGAATATGGCTTTTCAATAATGAAAAAATGATCAAAATCGACTGAGGTTTTTAGATTACTTTACACATACACACACAAATTTTCTCTTTTAATAATTAGTATAGCTATGAAGTGTTTGAAATCTCGAACCAACAACAAAGGATTTTCGGAAAAGGTAAATGTATTTTATATAAATTATACGTTTTAACTAGACCTACATTTTGTTTCTTTTTTGTAGTAAGCCTTTGTCTATCTCTTCCGGTTTACAAGTTATACAAAATTATGCAGCATTCGTTCAAATGTTCCCTAAATATTTAGGATATATATCGTTGTCTCATAAGTTCGTTCGCTTTTCGTTACGTTTCAGTCACTAAGAACGCCTGGGAACACATCTCACCCGCAGCAATGCTACGACAGCGTAGTTGCCGAACTTTCCGTTTACAAACTTTAAACACAAGGTAGTTCAAAAGATAAATAACTATGGCAGTTATGTTTTGTAAACAAACTATTTATTTCCTGAGGTATACATAATTATTGTCAACAATGTATTGGCAAGTTCCTGTCTATAGTAAAACGAGCTAAATTGAGCTTCAATGCCAACACCCGAGTTGTAATTCGTGGATTGTTTGAATTCTTTCCACGTCCGTAACAATTGGCCGTCCAGACCGAGGTTTGTCTTTTAGGGAGAAATTCCCAGCTCGAAATCGACTAAACCACTTTTGACATGCTCGCTTCTTCCTCGTAGACAGCACAAATTTTCTGCCGGCATTGTGTCAGAAATGTTCCTTTTTGCTTTCCATAGTTTGTAACACAAGTTCACTCTGTTCTATCTAATGTCAGTCACAAATACACACTGAAATATCCAATAGTGAGTCTGGTTGTTGTTCTCCAAGTCGTAGGCAACTAGGATAACTTGAGTGTACAGAGGGTTCAGGGTTTTCAGGCGCTATAGATGGAAATTGCGAGCAAAACGAACGAACTTATGAGGCAACCCAATTTTATTTTTCATGCAAAGATCTTAAGCATGTGATATTTTAAACAAAATCGTTAGCCGTTTTTAACAAAATAAAAAGTAATGAAAGAACTTCACTTAAAGGGTAGTTTGGGTAAAGGATTTTCTTGCAAATTCTTTGGAGGGTACTAAACTGAAATATAAAGTGTGGTATTTATCCGATATATCATTTTTTAAATTATACTGCTCCAGACATACATACACAAAATTTAATTGAGTTTTATTTATGGACGCTTTTTAACGTTATGGTTCCCTGCGTCTCATTCTACACTGGGCGCGAAAGAAGGAATTTTTTCTCACAGGCCTCTTAATCAGGCTTGAGGTTCTTTTACGTGCCATAAATCTACGACACAGACCACCGGCTTTACTTTCCTTCCAAAGGAAGCCATGCTACACACTTTTACATCCTCCTCGGGAACCAGAGGCTAGCAGAGTACCCCTAGACCGCGGAGAAGGATCTTCCCCCCAACATACATACATACATAGATAAGAACCTTTTTCTAAAAATCTGATGTATTACAATCACGTGACCTCTACTCTCTATCCTTATTAGTGTGCATACAAATTATTCTTACGAATGTTTGTTTTCCTACATAATTTTAATCGATATAAACCTCTCCGGAAATAGCTGCATTACGCGTTTCGTTTTAGATACAAGAGGAATAGCGATAGCCAACTGTTCAAGAGCTGGACGCTTTATGCTGGTCTTAAAATTCCATACTCTTTCCAAGTGAGGGCAAGAAACAATCGACAGGACTTTTAAAGGAATGGTTAAGTTGAACAATTCGAACTATTAATAACGGATATATCGGAAATGTTGTTTGAAATAAATTGTGTTTTTAAGGAGATGTACATTTTTATACAGGACGTTTTCGTCTAGCACTTGTCATACAAGATTATACAAAATTCCTTCCGAATGAAGGCCATTCCCAGAAAGTTCAAAATATACATTTTATTTGCCATATAAATAGCTTTAATATACCGTGATTTAATCGTATTGTTAAGAACAAGTTTTGAGGAAATAAAATATTTCGTCAAATTTTCGATGTAATGGGTAGTTTCAGGTGTGGGAATTTTCTTGAAAATCTTTGTGTCACATCTTTGGAAGGTACTGAGCTAAAATATAAAGTTTGATTTCTATCTGAGTTTTCAGTTTTTAATTATGCTGTTTACAACACACACATACATAAACACATCGACCCTTTATATATATTGTGTTCAAGGGGCCTCAAAGAATGTATTTCCGGCGAAATATCGGTGTAGAATTTTTAGGTGGAATGCAATACCTCTTCTATCTACTGTACGTAGAAGAGAAAGTAAAAATGCTCTTTTGGAATTCAGTGAACCTCAAAACCTAATTTCTTCTGAAATCTGATATGGAATTGAAGGGTAGGATACAGTATTTTGTTTACTTACTATTGGTAAGCATTAGAAAAAGTAAAACTTTAACATATTACATGGTACGTTTAAGAACTCTAATACTTTATAGATGTGGCCGAAATAACAATCAAGATATTAGGGAAAGGCTTAATCGTTTCTAAACGGAAAATGGAAGGCGTAAAAGAAATAAATTTATTCTCAGGGTGTATATTTGTGTGTAAGTAATTAAAGGCATAGGGTTCAGTTTTAAACAATAGTTGATAGAGTTTATAATGAAGTTTAACCCCAGTGGTGGATGCTGATGCCTTTTACTACAGTGGCTTTGAAAGCAAGGTTATGTCGATGTGCATGCATTTCTCGTAGCACCGAGCGGTTTCTGTGCATGACGTCTGAAACAACTTGTGTACAATCGATCGGCAACAAACAACAAAGAGAGCTTTTGTTTCTTGAAAATGGACTTCAACTCAAATATATAGATCTTTGCAGTGAAAGGGGAGAAATCCTTTCAAATGATACGCAGCAGGAAAAGGACTTTAAATGCGCCAGGTTCATTCAGCCTCCACGAGAATACATGTTTCGTTTGTAGCGTTTTTAAAGTCAAACGTTCCAACTAAGAGTATTTTGTCTTTTGAATAAATTTAAGTGGTAGTACCTACATACCCACTCTTTGATCAAAACAACTAGTGGAAAATGTCACTAGCTTGTGAATCAAGAAAAATTGAGGGAGCGGGCTGACGATAGTTTTCTTTAAAGTATCATTTGAGGCTGTCAACTTAAAAAAATCTGATGTGATGCACTCTAATCTTGTACAAACTAGTTTTACAAACATTTATTCTCCGTATACTTCATGTTAATCGAGATAAACATTTGCAGAAACTTATTTCTAATTTTCTTGTAGGTGTAAGGGGAATATGGTAGGCTTTAAACGATAATCAAATCCTTTAAGAGCTGGTTGCTATGTGGAGTATTCTATTCTTTTTGCATGTCCACGACATAAAAACATTAATAACGAAAATTCCCATTTGAGAAAAAGTATAATTATTGGAAATTCAAACAAGATATTCCTTGTTAATTGTTTGAATTTTCCAGTACCAATACTTTTTATCAAATGGGAATTCGTTATTCCTGTTTTATTCCTAATGTTCTGAACATGCAAAGAGAATGGAATGCTCCACATAGCAATCAGCTCTTAAAAGATTCGCTCAAAGCCTAGCATATTCCTCTTGCACTTACAAGAAAATTAACAATAAGATTAACATGGTAGCATAAGCGTTTGTGAAAATAATTTGTATAAGAGTAGAGAAAGTCATGTGAGTGCAACACATCAGATTTTTAAGTGTGTATTTGTTTATTATGCGGTATTTTTATAAGCTAGGTTCGGATCTGAATTATTAATTTTATTGGTAGTGTTTAATAGCCATTGTTACTGCATACGGCACCACAGACGGTGGGCACTGGTGATGTATGAAATTAAATTATAATTTGGAGAGTAATTTCGGGAAGGAATTGTTCCAGGCCTAAGTTTATGAGGACTGAGGAAAACCACTCTCAGTTATTCTATTTAGCTCATATTCCGGATTATCAGCTTCTTCCTGCTGATAGTCTAAGGCAGAGATCATTCCGAGCGCACGATAGTGTAAGGCCTGTGCTAAAAGGTGCACCATCGCACGGGTTGCATAAGCATTGTGTAGGAGGGCCGGTTGAGCAAGAGGCGGTCTACTAGCACAGCATTTCAAGTGTTTTCTGTATCCCTTATGCTTATACATAATATTATACGATATCATTATACGCAACTCTGTCTGTTTCGTTTAGAAATATACGTAACTTATCCTAGAGCTTAAATATGCAATTTAAAATATGCAAACATAATTTCCTCTGGCAAATTAGTAAACAAACCGAGCCCAACAAACATGTTAATGTCGCCATATAATTCACAGAGTTTAATGACCATTTCTTCCCTATAGGCTAGACATTTTATATTCAATATTTTCTTCAGTGTTATGTTTAATACCAATTGTCCCTGTTTTAACAATCATTAATTAAATTATTACGGAAAATAAAGGCCACAGCTATGTAAAACTAATAAGAAATTAATAAACTACATTCAGTATTTATTCTCCATCAAACTGCAGCCTGTGTATGTGTATTTTTTTCTTTTATAGTATGTCTAACAGGCGTGCTTTTCATATCGAAACCATAGTAACTGTCAAATGAGCGTTTATGAATTTTATTTTCAGACAAATAATTACCAAAAAGCAAACTAATAACTATTCTGTGATATAGTAACAATAAAAAATAACCAAGTGAACTAAACATTATATGCTCTTTCCCAAAACCTATCTGTACAAAAACAACTCTGTTTTGAATTCAATGTAATAGACAAACAGGCATTTCCCTAAATAATAAAGTTAAGTGTACGTATGAACTTCTCGTTAAAGCCAAGTTCAGCAAATAAAAACATTTATGTCTCCTATTCACTAGCACTGGTTTTTCTTGACTTGTGGATTCGCTTTTCCTTTACTAACTTGGAAGGTCAGATTGCATATTACAGTTCGACAGTTGACATCTGTAACGAGATTTCGTGATCTTCATGAGCGAAAACACCTGTTCGTCTAAGTACGTGGTCCCGAACGAAATAACATTCTGGTAGAGTTTATGTAAGCGGGGAAATCTTCGCTGGGGAAAGCTTTTGTAAAAATCTCGCACATTATCTTTATTTCTAAATTTATCTCAGAGTTCTATGTCGTTTTGCGTATCATTGATTTCTAGTTGGCATTCACTACTTAAATTAGTACAGTCGGGGAGTTTGAGTTTTTTTTTATTTATGGACGCTCTTTAACTACTGCGGTCCTTAGCGTCCCATTCTATATTGGGCGTGAAAGACGGTACTTTTGCTCAGAGGCCTCTTTATCAGGCTTGAGGTTCTTTTACGTGCCGTAAATCTACGACACGGGACCACCAGCTTTACTTCTCTTCCGAAGGAAGCCATGCTAAGGATTTTTACGCCCGAAAAAATCCATCGCCCTCCGCCGGGTTAGTACAGTCGGCGAACACTGGTGCAGCAAAGATATGAAAAGTTGAACAAGTTTATCCATCTCTTGAAATATGCATTGAAATTCTACACTCAGCTGTTTCAACACTTGCGCCAATTTTTCAAATATTTGCAAGGAGAAGATAGACTTGTAAAATGAGCACACAACTGACTCTTCCTCAAAGATAGTTTGATTTTTAGGCTCTGCCAAAGAGATCGATTATGATCTCATCTTTTCCATGTAGAGGTATATTTAAAACATTTAAATGTTCAATAATGTCTGAAAGGAAGGCCACTTTTCAACTCGGGTACCGGTTTATCTTTCAACTCCAAAAATAATCCAATTTAATTTCTTAGCTTAAAAAGCTCTGACTAACCCTTAGTACGACTGAGGTATTGTACCGCACAATGGTATGGTAGATCATCGTGATCGGCATCTAATTCTTCAAGGAAAGAACTGACGATGTTGCATTCCTTTCTACTTTAACAACCGCTACCATTACATTTTGGAGGCCACACTTTAGATCTATTGGTGTATGATGCAATGGATGAGTACAACTTCATGCTCAATATTAAGCTCTTTAATTTTATTCTTGACGCATCCCACAACTCTAATCTGATGTCCAATCATTGCAGGAGCAGTATCTGTTGTCACTGACACTAGTTCATTCTATGACAGTCCTATCTTCTTTTCACAACCTCTTCCGCGCATCCTGTCGTTGTTTCTTTAATTTCAACTAAGTCTAATAATTCCTCTGTAATGTTAAGACCTATATCCACAATGACGACCTGTAGTACTATTTGTTGCTACTTAGAAAAGACCCGGGATCACGGGTTCGATTTTGAGAATGACAGGAATTAGTGAATTAGTTTAGGGGTGATTTCCTGGTAGAGCCGAGGTTCTTCTTTTCAGGGTGTTAGCACTGCCTTGGTAGTCTTAATAATGCTGCCGAATAAACTGAACTATTACTTATTTTTAAGAATGGTTTATTTCTGGTTGACTCGCCATCTTCATTTACCGAAGCCACTTTAAGCCACATTTTAAGGTTCCCAAAATCGCGACTTATATGTTTCTCCGGCCGTCTCTCCTGCTAATTTTTCCCTCGGGTTGCCTACGTTACGACATTTTACGCTAGACTTAAAAATCACTTGATAATTTTCCGCAGAGTTGTTTACCGACCGTCGCACTTACTTGTTCTCGAAGAATGCCCCTTATAAGTTTCCACACTTTTCGCCATTTCTAAAATCTCTCCCACTTTTCTTATATTTCGTTCTGTCTTGGGTTCAAAACGTATCATGTGACATGTACGCGATCTTTCATTTGCTATCACTTTATTTCATGACTTTTCTTATTGGTCCTACTATGGCAACTTCCACGTTTAATCGACAACTTATTTTAAGTCACAAATCTTCCCACGAGATTCTTAGATCGAAGATAGAACACGTAGGTTCTCTGACCGTGCTAAGCTTAGGCTCTTTTGTCCGTGATATGTCCGAGCTGAGATACAAAGGCTAGCCTTATGGACTTCAAGGCACCATATGTTACCGTAGACTGTTTCCCACAGAGAAGTAAGTTTGTACCTGGCTTTTCGCTAGAAAACAAAGTTTTCCTTCCTTTTCGGCAACGTTATTACTAGTAATCATTTATAAAGCGACACATTCGATTATTATTTCACCTGATTTACTTTTTGTACATTTATGACTTTTTAACTGATTACTCTTTATATCCAATCTTGCTTCACAAGTTTATCTCAGATTAGGAATTATTTGTTCACTAAGTTTTATATCTATTTTATCAATATTATTTTCTCATTAAGACTTATGTTTATATTGTATTATATTATTATTTATTTCTCACCACGGTCTCCATAACCGGCTTCAACATCTCGTAGAAAAATAGCCAGTTGGGCAGTGTCGCTGGTATCTGTACTCTCATCAATTGCCAACGAATACGCAGCAAAATTATTTCCAGTATTATGGATACTTCGCTGTTCTTTAACACCTTCACTCATTCGCTGGATGCGCCGCATAACCGTAGAAGGTGACAAGCTCATAGATTCAAATTCTAGAACCAACTCAGGACAAAGTCAATGAGAGTAGTTCGTTCTTCTCCCTTGTATTTTTCATACTCTTTGAATGCTGGGAAGTATAATGCCGTTGTAGATTGAAATTTCTTCTGTTGTTCAAAGTTTACCACAAACCAAACATGTTGGCAAGCCTCCCTTTTCAGTAAACAGAAGGGATTTTTCCCATAATAATAAATTAACTGGCGCTGATGCCCTTCTTCCGACATGTTTATTCCGCTACTGTGTACTGCAGAGAATGAAGTGCTTACGTGCGTGGTGCACAGCTAGCTCGACACAGCAGTCGTGACCTTGCATTTAACTAGGGTCTCGGTCAGTTGGTGATGCCTGATCTGAGGCTTCCGGTCAGTTGTTAGTTTCTATGTTAAAACTCGCAATGAAACATATCTCTGTATATAGATTCTCCGACAAATCATCGATACAGTAACAAATTAATGAACATCTTTCGAGAATAATCAACAAATTGCTGAATCCAGAGCCTACAAGAGAATGTACATTAACGTCTTCCACTTCCATCTCTAATAACAGGATATGTGTTGTTTGCAACAAGAAAGAAATTCCATTAACCTTTAGTTTTAATAATTGCTTTTTAATAATTTTACGTTATAAAATTCCCCATTAAATGTTTTTCAATGAAGATAATTGTTACTATTTTAACGAATAATACAAAGAGCAGAAGCTAAAAATAAACATAAAAACTACCTACTCACGCAATATGTTTGGAACATAACCTTAATTGTTAATTGCCATGAAACTACTAAAAATAGGATTTCATTTTGTATAGCTCCAAAGACATGTAACAGTAAAGATATGCTACTTATAATAATCCGATCAACTTCAGAGAGTCTTGCATGGCAAAAATACAATTCAGGTTATTTAATAGGCGTATACTTAAGTGGATATCTTTAGATTTATTGCTAGCTTCTGCTCGTGTATTATTCGCTGAAATAGTCAAAGCAAAGCGACGTTATGTTTTTCCTTAGACAAAATTCTTTTGTTATAGTTTATTTATAATAAAATAAAACTGACACATAGCAGTATCCCTTATGGGTATTGTTAATTAGTTATGGCTACACGTTTAACCATCTTCTTATTAATTTTAATATGTTGTCCAAAAACTTCCTCTCTGGACGCTTCCCTTTGCTGCTGGAGATGTGAAGTGGGTTGCAGTCTCCTCTCATACCTTATCTTTGTGTAGCCATTAGCAATATACCGACTAGCTGTATTGCGGTAGTGCTTATTCAGGTAGTGCCGGGTAAGAAGTGGTGGTGAATTATACAAATAAATACATCAGGTGCAGTGTTACGGAAAGAAATTTATAACTTTGTCGTTGCCATATGAGCACTAAATAAACAAAATAAATACTGCGGACTACTTGTGTGGACAAAGGTTGCATACAGATCCAACACTTGGTGACCCCCTAATCGGTTTCATAGGTTTTCTTGATCAAACTCACAAATTTATACTTCAACTTAACAAGCGGTGAGTATGTAGCTATTGAACATTCACTAATTACCGTTCTGTCACCTATAGTTAATCATTACCGCATTTACAAGTTTTTTACTTTCTCTACTACGTATAGTAAGTAGGGGAGGTATTGTATTCCACCCAAAAATTCGATACCGGGATTTCACCGGAAATACATGCTTTGAGACCCCCTGAATCCAAAAAGAGCATTTTTGGAAACATGTCCGTGAGTGTGTCTGTGTGTGTGTGTGTGTGTATGTCTGTGAACAGCATAACTCGGAAACGAACAGTCGGATAAACACCAAACTTGGTATTTAGGTTCAGTATCTTCCAAGGATACGACACGAAGGTTTTCAAGAAAATCCCCCCACCAAAGAGTACCCTTTACATGGAACATTTTTCGAAAATTTTAATTTTCTCAAAAATGGCTCTAACGATTTTGATTAAAATATCATATGTTTAAGATATTTTCATGACAAATAAAATGTATATCTTGAATTTTCTGGGAATGTCTCCAAAAGTATTCTTCATTGTGAACGACTTTTGTAAAATGGTAAACCATAAGAGATAGACAAAATTTTACTACACAAAAGATGTAGATCGCGTTAAAATACACAATTTATGTCATATACATTTTTGTTGTTGAGTGAACCATTTTCGAGATATTGCTTGTTATTCCCTTAAATGTTTCAATACTTATTTTCTCAAATGGGAATTCGTTATTCATTTTACTTTCTCTACTACGTATAGTAAGTAGGGGAAGTATTGCATTCCACCCAAAAATTCGATACCGAGATTTCACCGGAAATATATGTTTTGAGATCTCCTGAATCCAAAAAAAGCATTTTTGGAAACATGTCCGTGTGTGTGTCTGTGTGTGTGTGTGTGTGTGTGTGTGTGTCTGTGTGTGTGTGTGTGTGTCTGTGAACAGCATAACTCAAAAACGAACAGTCGGATAAGCACCCAACTTGGTATTTAGGTTCAGTATCTTCCAGAGATGCGACACGAAGGTTTTCAAGAAAATTCCCCCACTCCAGACTACCCTTTACATGGAAACTTTTTCGAAAATTTTAATTTTCTCAAAAATGGCTCTAACGATTTTGATGAAAATATCATATGTTTAAGATAATGTCATGAGAAATGAAATGTATATCTCGAATTTTCTGGGAATGTCTCCAAAAGTATTCTTCATTGTGAATGCCTTTTGCATAACTGGTAAACCATAAGAGATAGACAAAATTTTACTACACAAAAAATGTAGATCGCGTTAAAATACACAACTTATGTCATATACATTTCTTTTGTTGAGTGAACCGTTTTCGAGATATTGCTTGTTATTTCCTTAAATTTTCCAATACTTATACTTTTTCTAAAATACGTTATTCATTTTTACTTTCTCTACTACGTATAGTAAGTAGGGGAAGTATTGCATTCCACCCAAAAATTCGATACCGAGATTTCACCGGAAATACATGTTTTGAGACCTCCTGAATCCAAAAAAAGCATTTTTGGAAACATGTCCGTGTGTGTGTCTGTGTGTGTGTGTGTGTGTCTGTGTGTGTGTCTGTGTGTGTGTGTCTGTGAACAGCATAACTCAAAAACTAACAGTCGGATAAACACCAAACTTGGTATTTGCGTTCAGTATCTTCCAGAGATGCGACACGAAGATTTTCAAGAAAATCCCTCCACCCCAGACTACCCTTTACATGGAACATTTTTCGAAAATTTTAATTTTCTCAAAAATGGCTCTAACGATTTTGATGAAAATATCATATGTTTAAGTTAATGTCATGAGAAATGAAATGTATATCTCGAAATTTCTGGGAATGTCTCCAAAAGTATTCTTCATTATGAACGACTTTTGCATAACTGGTAAACCATAAGAGATAGACAAAATTTTACTCCACAAAAAATGTAGATCGCGTTAAAATACACAACTTATATCATATACATTTTTTTTGTTGAGTGAACCGTTTTCGAGATATTGCTTGTTATTTCCTTAAATTTTCCAATACTTATACTTTTTCTCAAATTCGTTATTCATTTATTTATGTCCTGGACATGCAAAGAGAATGGAATGCGCCACATAGCAACCAGCGATAAAATATTTGACTATCGCTTAAAAGCTACCATATTCCCCTTGCATCTACAAGAAAATTAGCAATAAGATTGACATCTCGATATCTCGATTAACATGGAGCATATGGAGAACAGGCGTTTGTAAAATTAGGTTGTACAAGAGTAGAGAAAGTTATGTGAGTGTAACACATCAGATTTTTTTATGTCCTGAAATGCAAAGAGAATGGAATGCGCCACATAGCAACCAGCGTTAAAATATTTGACTATCACTTAAAAGCTACCATATTCCCCTTGCATCTACAAGAAAATTAGCAATAAAATTAACATCTCGATTAACATGAAGCATATGGAGAATAGGCGTTTGTAAAATTAGATTGTACAAGAGTAGAGAAAGTCATGTGAGTGTAACATATCAGATTTTTACTTTCTCTACCACGTATAGTAAGTAGGGGAAGTATTGCATTCCACCCAAAAATTCGATACCGAGATTTCACCGGAAATACATGTTTTGAGACCTCCTGAATCCAAAAGAAGCATTTTTACTTTCTCTACTACGTATAGTAAGTAGGGGAAGTATTGCATTCGACCCAAAAATTCGATACCGAGATTTCACCGGAAATACATGTTTTGAGACTCCCTGAATCCAAAAAAAGCATTTTTGGAAACATGTCCGTGTGTGTGTCTGTGTGTGTGTGTGTGTGTGTGTGTCTGTGTGTCTGTGAACAGCATAACTCAGAAACGAACAGTCGGATAAACACCAAACTTGGTATTTAGGTTCAGTATCTTCCAGAGATGCGACACGAAGGTTTTCAAGAAAATCCCCCCACCCCAGAGTACCCTTTACATGGAACATTTTTCGAAAATTTTAATTTTCTCAAAAATGGCTCTAACGATTTTAATTAAAATATCATATGTTTAAGGTATATTCATGACAAATGAAATGTATATCTCGAATTTTCTGGGAATGTCTACAAAAGTGTTCTTCATTGTGAACGACTTTTGCATAACTGGTAAACCATAAGAGATAGACAAAATTTTACTACACAAAAAATGTAGATCGCGTTAAAATACACAACTTATATCATATACATTTCTTTTGTTGAGTGAACCGTTTTCGAGATATTGCTTGTTATTTCCTTAAATTTTCCAATACTTATACTTTTTCTCAAATTCGTTATTCATTTTTTTATGTCCTGGACAGGCAAAGGGAATGGAATGCGCCACATAGCAACCAGCGTTAAAATATTTGACTATCGCTTAAAACCTACCATATTCCCCTTGCATCTACATGAATATTACCAATAAGATTGACATCTCGATATCTCGATTAACATGAAGCATATGGAGAATAGGCGTTTGTAAAAATAGATTGTACAAGAGTAGAGAAAGTCATGTGAGTGTAACACATCAGATTTTTAGAAACATGTCCGTGTGTGTTTCTGTGTGTGTGTGTGTGTGTGTTTGTGTGTGTGTGTGTGTGTGTCTGTGAACAGCATAACTCAAAAACGAACAGTCGGATAAGCACCAAACTTGGTATTTAGGTTCAGTATCTTCCAGAAATGCGACACGAAGGTTTTCAAGAAAATCCCCCCACCCCAGACTACCCTTTACATGGACGATTTTTCGAAAATTTTAATTTTCTCAAAAATGGCTCTAACGATTTTGATGAAAATATCATATGTTTAAGATAATGTCATGAGAAATGAAATGTATATCTCGAATTTTCTGGGAATGTCTCCAAAAGTATTCTTCATTGTGAACGACTTTTGCATAACTGGTAAACCATAAGAGATAGACAAAATTTTACTACACAAAAAATGTAGATCGCGTTATAATACACAACTTATGTCATATACATTTCTTTTGTTGAGTGAACCGTTTTCGAGATATTGCTTGTTATTTCCTTAAATTTTACAATACTTATACTTTTTCTCAAATTCGTTATTCATTTTTTTTATGTCCTGGACATGCAAAGAGAATGGAATGCGTCACATAGCAACCAGCGTTAAAATATTTGACTATCGCTTAAAAGCTACCATATTTCCTTGCATCTACAAGAAAATTACCAATAAGATTGACATCTCGATATCTCGATTAACATGAAGTATATGGAGAATAAGCGTTTGTAAAATTAGATTGTACAAGAGTAGAGAAAGTTATGTGAGTGTAACACATCAGATTTTTTTGTCTTGGATATGCAAAGAGTTATAATCTGTGGCAAAGGGAATGGTGCTGCACCTAGCAACCAGCTATTAAGAGCTATGTATGTGCTTAAAGGCTATTGTATTTCCAAATTGCCCTTGTAAATATATTTTCCCCTTACATCTACAAGAAAATTAGCAGTAAGATAGAGTCTGCAAATGTTTATCTCGATTAACATGAAGCATATGGAGAATAAGCGTTTGTAAACATAGTTTGTACAAGAGTAGAGAAAGTCATGTGAGTGTAACACATCAGATTTTTTTGTCTTGGATATGCAAAGAGTATTAATCTGTGGCAAAGGGAATGGTGCTGCACCTAGCAACCAGCTATTAAGAGATATGTATGTGCTTAAAGGCTACTGTATTTCGATACTGCCCTTGTAAATATATATTCCCCTTACATCTACAAGAAAATTAGCAATAAGATAGACTCTGCAAATGTTTATCTCGATTAACATGAAGTAGATGGAGAATAAGCGTTTGTAAAAATAGTTTGTACAAGAGTAGAGAAAGTCATGTGAGTGTAACACATCAGATTTTTAAGATTTCTTTTAGTACCATTTAACTACATTGGTCTTATCGGCGGCTCTTCCTTTGGAACTTATTGCCTAAGGCAACGGTGTTAACTCGCAACTTACGTTTTAGGCATGAGTGCAAACTAAAGGTTGTCACAATTTTTAAAAACACCCCATCTTTATTTTTAACCCTTACTTAGTGAATGTGCCAGCTGTTTATGATATATTTCTAAAATAACTCAGTAAGGAACTTCAAGTAGCCAAGCTGTTAGTTGATTTTACTGTCTTAGCAGTCAAGTCCATTTTTCTACATAAAGGTTGTTTTTTTGGTGTTAGGATCATCTCTTCTGGTTTAATGATTCCCATTTTCCGGCATCTGCTTTCATCTGAAGAACCTTCCTTAAAATTTAAACTGACCATTCCATTCATATGCCGCGTATTTAATATTGACCATAATGTTTATCAATGCCTCGGATATTGACCAATCATGGTCCTTTACCTTATAAGATGCTTGCAAGCATGTGATTTTATAGGATAAAACGTCGGCTTGTTACTGAACCGTAATAGTATCAGTATGCAGTGATTAACAGTCTACGTCATCCAGCTCGACAGCAGCATCAATCGTGGTTCGGGCTGAAATACGAGAGCAAGAATTATTAAAAAATATATCTAATGTGATACATTCACATGGGCTTCTCTACCCTCTACCGTTTATTAGTGGGTATACAAATTATTCTTATTAAAGCTTAGCTTTCTGTCTACTACATTTTAATTCAAATAAACCTTTGCAGAAATATTTACATTAACGTTTCGTTATAGATACAAAGAAAACAGCGATAGTCGAATGTTTAAAAACTAGACTATATATACCGGCCTTATATTCCATACTATTTCCAATTGCGAGAAACAACTGAATGTTGACGGGGCTTAAGAGAATACCAAGAAATGAACAATTCGAACCATTAATAACGAATATCTCAGAAAAGGCCTGTGCCACAAAAAACCTATTTTAAACAAATTGTATGTATTAAAGTGCTCTACATGTTTTATGTGGTACATTTTCATCTATCGCTTAACGTTTACCAGTTGTACAAGATTATACAAAATTGCTTCAAATTGAAGTGAACTTTACAGGTATTCCCAGAATATTCAAGAGATACATTTTTTGTCATGTAAATATCTTTAGTATATGATATTTTAATAAAAATGTTAGAGCTATTTGTTATAAAATAAAAAATTTCGAAAAGACTTCAATGTAAAGGGTAGTCAGGGGTGGGGAGATTTTGTTGAAAATCTTTGTAAAGGTGCTGAACTTAAATACCAAGTTTAGTATTTCTCCGACTTTTCTTTTTGTGTTATGCTGTTCACAGAAACACACGCGCGCGCGGACCTTTTTACTAAAAATACTTTTTTGGGGGGTTCAGGGGGCTCAAAACACGTATTTCCGGTGAACTCTCGGTATAGATTTTTTGGGTGGAGCACAATAATACTTCCCCTACTTACTGCATGTAGTAGAGAAAGTAATAAGAGCTCACGCCAACGCATCTTCACTGGTCATATCTACAGAAATATCATCAGCACCATTTATAAAATCTGAAAAAGTTGCGAAATCCTACTACCTCAGCATACACTTCAGTTTCCATTACCGAAAACCAGCAGATTCTTTCAACTTTGAAAATAGTGTTTTTAATCAATGACAATTTAAATGATATGAGTTCTAAGTTAATTATATTCTTGAAAAAAAAAATTGTTTTGTTGCTTTCTGATTTTACCTTATCTTAACTTTGAGGTTAACAATTTTATCATTTTTACTGTTGGTAGCATTGGTTACTATTCCGTAACACATTCGATTGTTCATTCATTTAGAATGCCGTGATCTGACAGCTGACACAATGGTGGTTTAATTTTAGGCAACACAGCTAAGAAATGAATTATTATTTATGTAATCTATTACATTTTATTTATGGAATAATTTTAATAAATCCCATTCTTGGTTACGATTTTCTCAGATAAACTTATAACCTCATCCTGGTATTAACCATGAATATTTCACTCTTTCTACGTTATACTATGTGTGACCAAAAGATATGGAAAGTCATGTTTTAACCAATCATAGCTGATTATCCCCACAATATTTATGGCCTCTCTAGCATTTGTTTGTTTAAAACCTACCTAGCATTTGTTTGTTTTTAAAACTTCCATAGCATTTGTTTCTGTATTTGCGATATGCTGCTATAAAACACTCTGTGGTCGTCATTTGTTTCCCCCATAGATTGTCAAATGAAAGTGGCGCTTAGTAATTTAATAAATTAATTAATATTTTATTGGGTTTATTTCTTCTAATCCTAAAATAATTTCTAAGAGTCAATTAAATCAATGCGAGTTTTGACTTTCTCTTGTTAAATCATAACTCGAGAAAGGTTAATGTTGATGACGTTTGCTGCATCTCAGATCTGCAAGATCATCTATAAGAATTGCCGATGTGTGAAAGGCATCGATGTTGAAATTTTTAAATTGTGACGCTGCTCTCGGACATGGTTTCAGCTCCATACAAAGTGGAACCAATGTTGTCTATTGGAACCCCCAAAAAACAAGGACTGTAATGCAAGTGAGGCTTTTTCTTACTTTTTACATTTACTTTCTCTGCTACCTACGTATAGTAGTTAAGAAGAAGTAACTATTGTATTCTACCCAAAAATCTATGCCGAGATTTCACCAGAAATATATCTTTTGAGGCCCTTGAATAAAACAAACATGTTTATAGAAGGGTCCGTGTGTATATGAACATGAAACATGAAACTGTATGGAATTTTAAGACCAGTGTATAGTGTCCAGTTCTTAAACATTAGAGTGTCCCTGTTCCCTTTGTATGTATAACGAAATGTGCAATCTATTTAACTCGATTTTAATGAAGTAGATAAAAAACGTTTTGATGTGTTACATTCACATAACTTTCTCTACTTTCGTTTATAAGTGGCTCACAAATGATTCTTAAGAAAGTTTATTTTCCTATCTACTTTATTTTAATCGAGATAATCCTGTCGTAATCTCTTACATTCTCACATATAAGGGGGGATAAAGCATGGTACCAGGATCTAAATCATAGCAATCTACACGAGGTCCGCGGGGTGAGCTAATAAAAGTTCCTAAAAATACCCGCAAGCTTTTAAAATATCCCATGGTCATTGTGGAAAAGGAAAGAAGGAACTAACTACATTAAGAATTCACATGACAGAAATTTAGATTGACAGTATCTATATTGAATTAAGTCTGATACATATTACCTTCCGCTTGACGGAGCGTCTACTCCTACATGTGCACCGTTCACTACATTCCAAGAGACAGAGCGTCCCTGAAATATAACCGGTTTACCCCCACTCTTATTATATCATTACCGGTCCGTATTGCCAACTTAAACATAAACCAAACAAATGTTACCAACCACAAATTACAATATTAACACCTCACATGCCGCATTCCTTAAAGAAAATAGCTGCATTACACACTTCGTTACAAACACAAAGGGAACAGCCACAGTGCAATGTTTTAGAACTTGACCCTAAACCTGGCCATAAAACTCCATACTCGATGACATCGCGAGAAACAATTGAAAATTGACATGAATTTAAAAGAATGGCTGGTAGTGAACAATTCGAGCCATTAATAACGTATATCTCAGAAATGGCTCATGCTACAAAAAGTTATTTGAAACAAATTGTGCATTTTAAACAGATCTACAGTTTTTTACGGTACTTTTTCGTCTATCGCTTAACGTTTGCCAGTTATCAAGATTACACGAAATATCTTCTGAATTTAAAGGGCCTCACGTGCTATTCCTAAAAAATTTAAGTTATGTATTTTATTTGCCATGTAAATATATTTAATATATGGTATTTTAATCAAAATCGTTTAAGCCATTTTTGGGAACCCGAAAATTTCGAAAAAATGGTCCATGTAAAGGGTAGTTGGGTTTGGGGGATTTTCTTGAAAATTTTCGTGTCGCATTTTTGGAAGTCAGACAACTTAAATACCAAGTTTGGTATTTATCTGACTTTTTGTTTTTGAGTTATGCTTTTTACAAATACACATACGGACCTTTTTCTAAAATTTTCTTTGGGTTTGGGGGGCCTCAAAACATATATTTTAATTTTTTTTGAGTAGAATACAATTCCCTACTTGTTGTATATAGTAGAGAAAGTAATGTGAATGTAATACATTTTTTTTACATCCCTGTAGTTCTGAACTATATGTTTCAGTTGTATAAATTATTACAACTCTAGATATAGCCACCCTGCTTATTTCTTGACTGACACCCTGGAGTGTGTCTATTTAGTCCACTTTCCGAGGACCGCCCTACAGACTTCGTTTTCCCCATCGCTGAGAGTCGCGTGTAATGAAAGTGACGTATACGTTTAACTGAAATAACCGATGAACCTCGGTTTTCCTCGCACGGAACATTAATTTGGTTATTCATAATTAACTACATAAGTCAAGTACTAAGAGCTTCAGTACGGTAGTTAGCTGGTAATCAAAAGAGACATATGAGCTGCGAGTCGGAAGCATCTAAAGCTCTCTAACTTTCTCTTCTTGTTCCGGGGGAAAGGCAAAAAGGTGAGGGGATATTAAAGAAAGGAAAGAGAAGGGTATCATATGGGGAAACAACCCAAGCAGAGTTTGGAATTAGCTCTTGTAATTGTGGCTTAAATTTGAGTTCCTACAGAAGTTACTCATGCACAACAGAAGCCTTCTCTTCTAAATGAACCTTGTGATGCCTTGTGAATTCACCAAGCCTAGGCAAATACACAGAAAAGTATCAGCAGTTTTGTGTGACAATTGATAAAACAATGTCTTACTCACATATATTTCTTTTCCCCCTATCCTTATTTGTCGGTATAAAATTATTCTTACGAAATGGAATTAACTGTTCTTCCACACAAGCCGTGTGTTGGACAAGGTTGGAAAGGTAGAATCAAACGACTGAAAAATTTAATGCCGTAGCTGGGATTTGAACCACAAATGTCACGGTCTCCGTCCGGTTGCTCTAACCACAGAAAAATTGAAATTGAATTTTATTTATGGACGTTCTTTAACTACTATGGTTCTTAGCGTCCCATTCTGTATTGGGCGTGAAAGACCGGAAATTTTGCTCAGAGGCCTCTTATCAGGCTTGAGGTACTTTTACGTGCCGTAAATCTACGACACGGGACCACCGGCTATACATCCCTTCCAAAGGAAGTCATGTTAAGGATTTTTACGCCAGAAAAAATTCATCGCCCTCCGCCGGGTTTGAACCCGCGACCGCGGGAACAAGAGGCTAGCACGGTACCACTAGTCCACGGAGTACGACATAACCACAGAGCTAACATGGCAAATGGTAATGTGGCTCAAAGCCCGGGACTTAAAGTACTTAAGCATCGTAAGTCGCCATTGGGGTATGCCATTTCAATACAATTTGAGATCTTGTAGTTTACCGCGGAAAATGGGAATCAGTTGGAGAATTTAATGTCGTACTGGCATGTTGCATGGTAGCTCAGTGGTTAGAGAAACCGGACGGAGACCGGGAGATCTGTGGTTTAAATCTCGGATATGGCATTGAATTTTTCAGTCCTCTGATTCTAATTTTCCAGCCTATTCTTCTGAAAGTTTATTTTCCTATTTATTTCATTCTATTCCAGATAAACCTTTGCGGAAATATGTACCTATATTTCACATTTTGTTATAGATACAAAAAGAATGGTGATTGTCAAATGTTTTAGAACTGGACGCTACACGCTGACCTTAAAATTCAGTACTGTTTCCACGACATAGCGAGAAACAACTGAAAATCACTGGACTTAGAAAGAATGGCTAAGTATTGAACAATTCGAACCATTTATAACGGATATCTCGAAAGTGGCTAATGTCACAAAAAGGAAGCTATTTGAAATAAATTGTGTTTTAAAGAGATCCACGTTTTCTGTGTAGTACGTTCTCGTCTAACGCTTAGCGTTTCTTGTCTTGTCTTCTTCGATACAGATGTCCGTCATTGCCCCGGATGCACTTCAGCCTTCAGCTTCTCCTGTGATCGTTTTAAAGCCAATTCATTATGCCTGCACCCTTTACCAAGGAATACAGTTTCATAACTAATATGGTTTCAAATTCTTCTGGTCCTAAAACATTTCCCCAAAAGCAATATATCTCTTGTGAGCCAAAGCCTCTCAGGAGCATATAATGTGCTGGACTGTTTCAGCTTTTCTCTTGCACAATCTGCAATCTAAATTACCTGAAGCACTCCTATCGTGCTAAGATGCTTTTCACTGGAGCAATGGTTTGTTCTCAGCTGAAGCCTTATTACATTTAAGTAAACTTTCAGTTCTTTCTTACATGTTTTTCTAACCATGTTAACCATGTTAGCTTCCCGGAGTTTTAAGCATGGTTTTATGATGTTCTACTTTGGACCAGTTAACAGCCTCTCTTACTTAACATGGAGATATTCCTAGAGCCGGCTCTGACCTAATAAATTGTGAAACTGTTGCTTGTCTTGCAAGTTCACCAGCTTTCTCACTTCCTTCTGCCACTATGACCCGGCACCTAAATAAATTGAACTTCATTCTGTTCTGCCAAGCTTGTGAGCATGTTTAGGCGGTTTAAAACCAGTCCTTTTATCTTATAATAATTAGCTGCAGCTTATCTGACAAGATAAGAATCTTTTTACCAGTGTAAGCTCTCCCTATAGTTTTATGTATGCATTGAATAATAGCATAACTTCCAGTTTCAAAAACATTAGCATGTTCACCCAAGGGAAAAATATTTTTGCATTTCAGTCTTATGCCATACACTGCGGATCCTGTTCCCGAGCCATCCTTTGAGCCTTCTGTAAACCACATCAAAGTTTTCTCAGGAGTTTTCAGAGTTTTATTCGTCCAACCTCCAGGATCAATAATGACCCTGAGGTTCTTTTTAAAATTTGTAATTGGGAGTATATAGTCTGACGGCATTTTTAAAGATGTATCGTCTATGTATTCCCTAATTCTTTGCAAACCCGAGTCTATTTTAGGAATTTTCAGTTACTTAGCGTGATACACTCTATAGAGTGGCACTTTTGCCTCCTACAATACAACTAAATGTAAAGGAGTCAGGTGCAATATTGCTCTTTGAGTTTCATTTAGGTCACCTTTAGAGGCTGTTTGAAGGTCCTTAGGCCACGAAATCAGTGATCCATAGGTTATCGATGGTATGATTATCCTTGTGTATATCCAAAGGATTAAAGCAGGTCTTACTCCCTATCTTGTACCATGCGTGCGTCTACTTCAGAAGTTGTTTTCGCACGTTTTATTGTCTTCTTGAAATGCTGATTCCAGCAGTATATTTTGGAGTCAAAAGTAATTCCCAAGTATTTGACTCCCTCAGACATTATAAGTTCTTTACCTTGAAGATACAGGGGTGCTAATCCCTTTATATCTCAACTTCTGGTAAAGGTACTATGGCTGTTTTATGAGGAGAAATATTTAAGCTCTCATTCACAGCTCATTTTATCACTGTATTCAGGGCCGACTGCAAGAGATCCCTGTCTGCTCCTGTGTATTCACCTCGAATCATGATGACGATACAATAATCAGCATAATCCGTGATATCAAGGCTTGAACAAGTAGCATTCGTACTGAGTTTCATAGTAGGGGTGATAGCCCCCACCCTGTTGACAACCACTCATGTCTTTTGCCGCTAAGCTACTACATACGTAAAATGCAATTCATGTATATCATATATAATTTCTCTTTTGCAAAGTCCTTCTTTACGTTTTGATTCCATTACATAGTTTAAAATATAAATTGTGTATACGCTGCCCCTTATTAAGGAAAGTTATAAAATTAAAAAAAAAAGGTATCATGTTTTCTTTTATAAAATTAAACTGACAGTAATATTATTTCAGATAACATATATGGTAATAGTAGAACAACAGAATGGAAAATAACGCTTAAAAGGGTAACCTTCCGTGAACATATAGGTTCTTATTGCCATTTCAAAGGTCATCGCTAGGGTATTGGCAGTAGTTGCTCGTGGGCTGCTCTAGCGAGCCAAGCCTGCACGTGGCTCTTCTGAGTTCCTTTCCCCCCCTTTCTTTCTTTTTCCCAGTCGCCCTCTATGAAGCTAAAAAAATCCTCTTACCTGATATGCTGGGAATTACTACTTTTTCCCTTCTTCTTTCCTTTTATATACCTTTTAGCTGTGATTTCCAGTGGCACTACGGTCGATTTTTATTTATTTATTTTTAATTGTTTAGGGTTACTTCAACAACTTGATCAAGCGAGGTGGCGGCGTGATAACGCTTGCGATACTCATTTGGTAGGCCACAGTTCTGATTTCCAGCGACCGCACTCTGACCCATGGGTATTTCAGGGGTTTTCCTGGGTCGTCAGGCGAATGCTGGAGTAGTTTCCTTCAGCCCCTCCATTTCGTTGTATTTGTGGTTTCATTCATCCATCACTCCACTAGGTCTGTCTCAGAGTTGAAAGTGTCGGCGATGGTGTTGCGGTGCCGCTGCAGGGAAAAGGATGCTCTCTTTGGAACTTCTTTGTCCTCGGCTTTCGACTGGTTGTCGGGGTAAACGAACCGCCCCTTCGAAGCGGGGTGTTGGAGCCTCTGTGTGGCGTGGAGTTCCCCGATCTCCTGTCCGACTGTCGGGACGTCTCAATCTGGAAACTATAGGGACCCTGACATTGCTGTATCGTCACTCTGGCTCCGGCCGCCCGGTGTCTCCTCTCTCTTTCCCCTACCTCCCTGGGGGGCCCTCTTGTAGGGCATAGGTACAATATGCTCACTGCAGCAGTGTCGATTTCCCTTCGATAATAAAAAAAAATTGGCCCTATCGCGATCGTACATAAGTTTACCTTATATATGGTACATAGTTGTATAATATGGAGTTAATAATGTGATACAATTTATAATTAGGTTATAAATGTTACATTTTTAAGCTATTTTAATGTCTTTTTTACTTTCTCTACTAACATATAGTGAGTAGGGGAAGTATTGTATTGCATCCAAAAATTTGATTCCGAGATTTCACCGGAAATACACGTTTTGAGGTCCCCTAAATCCATGAAAACTATGTTTAGAAAAATATGTGTGTGTATGTGTGTCTGTGAATAGCATAACTTAAAAACGAAAATTGGGATAAATACCAAACTTGGTATTTAAGTTAAGTACTTTCTAAAGATGCGATACGAACATTTTGAAGAAAATTCCCCAGCGCAAAATACCCATTACATGGGAAATTTTTCTAGATATTTAACTTTGTAAAAAATAACTCAAGCGATTTTGATTAGAATAATATATATTAAATGTGTTTATATAGCATATAAAGTATGTATTATAAATTTTCTGGGAATAACCTTTGAAGTCCTCTTCACCCAGAAGAAATTTTGTATACTATTCTGTATCTGGTAAACGTTAAGCGATAGATGAAGACGCAGTACACAAAAATGTGTATCTACTTAAAACACACACTGTATTTCAAATAACTTTTTTGTGGCATAAACCATTTCCGAGATATCCATTATTAATGGTTCGAATTACTCAATAGTTAGCCATTCTTTAAAGTCCTGTCCATTTTCAATTGTGCTCACGATGTCAGGGAAACAACATGGAATTTTTAGGACCAGCATATAGCCTCCATTTCTTAAACATTTTACTATCGCTATTCTCTTCGTATCTATAACGAATCGTGTAATGCAACTATTTCCGGAAAAGTTTATCTCGATTAAAATGAAGTAGATAGGAAAATAAAATTTCGTAGGAATAATTTGTATACCCAGTAACAAGCGATAGAGGGTAGAGAAAGTCCTGTGAATGTAGCACCACAGATTTTTCACTGTATGTTTATCGTTGAGAGCATTTAATAGGTTGCTGATGCCAGTCTGTGGTCTCATTTGTGTACTTAGGACGAGCTCGGTTAAGGATATTATCTTTTTTTATTTTTGGTGACCATAACTTTGGACCTACGATTTTCCCCAGCTTATTGCACAACGTTTGTGATGCATTCAATTTTTCACTTAACACCCGGTGTTTGTGATAGCAAAGGAAAGAAAAGTATAAAAGCTTACTGAAGATTAATTTCCTTAGGTATGTTTAGTGACTGAAAACCGAGCGGATGGTTTAGGCGGTTGCATCTGTGTGTTGCATTCGAAAGGTCTGGATTCGATTCCCTCGGACTACCTTCGTGACCCATGGGTTTTTTCGGGAGTTCAGGGTTGGAAGTGTCGGCGATGGTGTTTCGGTGCAACGCGGCAGGGAAAAAGATGCTCTCTGTGAACCTTCTGCATCCCTTGGCCTTCGGCTGGTGGCCGGGGTATAAGGACCGTCCCCGGCGGGGGCGTTGGACCCCATATGGGGCGGGTTCACCGGCCTGCCTGCCCGTTTGCTGGAGAAATTATATCTGAAAACTGTAGGGAACCTGTCATTGCTGTGCCGTCACTCCTGGTTCTGGCCGTTCGGTGCCCCCCTTCACCTCATCCCTTCCTCCCGGGGGTGCCGGATAATGTCCGACTCCCTGGATCAGTGCCAAAACCCCCTCCTCTTCTCATTCCATTCCATTTCATAACTGAAACTGCGGGACTTACCTGTATGTGGAAGCAGACGAAACATGAGTATTACTGTGCAGCGTGTCATTTCATTTATTCAAGTCTGTGCGGAAAACATCTAGCGGAAACTTGCTACATTAAACCTAGTTTTGTGCATCAATTGAGCAAGATCAACCATAAGCTTTAAGTGTAAGCTTAAAAATTACACTTTAACTTAAACACTAACCTTTAAGTCAAAACTTACACTTTATGCTTATGACCCGTTGTGTTACCTCAGACGATGCTCATGAATTATGCCTCAATTGTGTGTGTATTTAATGCCTCAACTTCAGTAATCTAATTCGCTAAGGAATTAACACAACATTTCGAATGTATGCAACAGAAACATTGCAGAGTGAGAGAAAAAGCGATAGATTTAATGAACTTCTCTACCCACTATCATTTATTACTTTCTGTACTACGTACATAGTAGGTACTGCATTCCACCCATAGAATTATTGGGTGGAATTTCAGACTTCCCCTGCCTACTGTATATAACAGAGAGAGCAAAAATTATCTAT
This sequence comes from Deroplatys truncata, assembly GCA_030765065.1. NCBI lineage: Eukaryota > Metazoa > Arthropoda > Insecta > Mantodea > Mantidae > Deroplatys > Deroplatys truncata. The sequence goes on along the minus strand of CM060986.1, from coordinate 189,474,926 downwards.
TTTGGGGTTAAGAGGGCCTCAAAACATGTGTTTCCGGTGAAATCTCGACATCGAACTTTTGGAATACTCCTTCTACTGCTGAAAGTACTTAGCAAAGAGAGTAAAAGACAGACAAAGAGAGAGAGGAAAATAAGGGAGTAAAAGAGAGTGAGGAGGAGGAAGAGGAGGAGAGAGAGATAATCACCTAAGCAGTTAGGGTGATAACGCGACGGTAGATGCGACCTCTGCCAAACTGTTAACCCGACATGGACCTAAGTAAATGCATAGCTCAATGCTTTTGTACCAACCTCCCTTCGTGAGTCTACTTCCAAAAAGCTGAGAATCATTTGTATTCACCGACTCACTCGACTCCAGTGCAAAGAAGCTTTACTAAGAACTTCTCCGTTATCAGAATCCCTGTAGTGAGCATGATCTTAAAATTTAAGGCAGTCTGAGAAACAGGCACTGAATAAAAACCACATAAGACGCGTTTGTGTTTTCTCTGGAGGAAGCACGCATGATTCCCCTTGAAAGTGCTAGAAGACGAACCACAGAAGCTCCAATCAGAGGTTCCTTTGGATACCAGCATGCTCATGTCCTTTGTATCCTATTAGAGTTTAAAAATTCGTTTCAAATTATGTAACAGAAATTTAAGTATGTTCTAACAGCTTCTATTTACTTTCTCTACTACGCATAGTAAATAGGGGAAGTATTGCATTCCACCAAAAATTCGACACCGAGATTTGACCGTAAATACATGTTTTGAGCTGTCCTTAATCCAAATATAGCGTTTTTGCAAACATGTCCTGTGTTTGTGAGTGTCTGTATATCTGTAAACAGATAACTCAAAAATGAGAAGCCGGATAAATACCAAGCTTGGTATTTAGGTTCAATATCTTCCAAAGACGCGACACGAAGATTTTTTAAGAAAATTCTCCAACTCAAACTACTCTTTATATAGAAGGATTTTCGAAATTTTTTATTTTCTAAAAGAATGGCTCCACGATTTTTATTAAAATGCCATATATGAACGATATTTACATGACAAATTAGATATATACCTTGGACTTTCGGGGAGTAGCCTATAAAGTCCTCTTCATTCGGAAGGATTTTGTATAATCTTGTATAACTGGTAAACTTTAAGTGATAGACGAAAATTTACAGCACCAAAAATGTAGATCCCTTTAAACTACACAATTTAATTCAAATAAGCTTTTTGTAGCGTAAGACGTTTCTGAGATATCAGTTTTTAAAGGTTCGGTTTCTTAGTCATTCACTTCAAGTCCTTTCAACATTCAGTTGTTTCTCGTGATTGCATGAAAACAGTATGGGATTTTAAGGCAACGTATAGTATCCAAATCTTAAACATTTGATAATCGCAGTTCTCTTTGTATCTATAACGGAATGTGTAATGTAGCTATTTCTCCAAAGTTTTATTCGGATTATAATGTAGTAGATAAAAAAAATCTGATGTGTTACACTCACATAACTTTCTCTACTCTTGTACAAACTATTTTTACAAACGCTTATTCTCCATATGCTCATGTTAATCGAGATATCGAGATGTCAATCTTATTGCTAATTTTCTTGTAGATGCAACGGGAATATGGTAGGTTTTAAGCGATAGTCAAATGTTTAAGCGCTGGTTGCTATGTGGCGCATTCCATTCTCTTTGCAAGTCCAGAACATAAAAAAAATGAGTAACGAATTTGAGAAAAAGTATAAGTATTGGAAAATTTAAGGGAATAACAAGCAATATCTCGAAAACGGTTCACTCAACAAAACAAATGTATATGATATAAATTGGTTATTTTAACGCGATCTACATTTTTTGTGTAGTAAAATTTTGTCTATATCTTATGGTTTACCAGTTAGGCAAAAGTCGTTCACAATAAAGAACACTTTTGGAGACATTCCCAGAAAATTCGAGATATACATTTCATTTGTCATGAAAATACCTTAAACATATGATATTTTAATCAAAATCGTTAGAGCCATTTTTGAGAAAATTAAAATTTTCGAAAAATGTTCCATGTAAAGGGTAGTCTGAGATGGGGGATTTTCTTGAAAACCTTCGTGTCGCATCTCTGGAAGATACTGAACCTAAATACCAAGTTTGTTGTTTATCCGACTGTTCGTTTCTGAGTTATGCTGTTCACAGACACACAGACACACAGACACACAGACACACAGACACACCCACACATACACAGACACACACACGGACATGTTTCCAAAAATGCTTTTTTTGGATTCAGGGAGTCTCAAAACATACATTTCCGGTGAAATCTCGGTATCGAATTTTTCGGTGGAATGCTATACTTCCCCTACTTACTATACGTAGTAGAGAAAGTAATAAGCTTTATTAAAAGTATTTTGTTTACCCATTAATAAAGATACAGGGTAGAAATGGTCGTGTGAATGTATCATATCAGATTTTTTTCAGAATCCTACTTTATGATTAATCTAGGAAAAACACACACATACACACACACACATATATATACACACACACGGTCCAGTCATAAGTTCTGTCCTATGATTAAGAAGCTATATGTCTTAAAATAAAAGACACAAAAAGATATAACACATGTATTTTAATTCAGTGACTAATGAACATTTCTTACACTATAAGTCAAAAAAATGATCACCTCTAGCCTTTACACAGGACCTTAATCTGTTAAGCCAGTCTGTTACTGCAGCATGGATGACATCTAGAAGAATTTCCTGTGCTGCCATTAGGAGATCTCGCTTTTTCGATTTCAAACTGGGATGAAGTTTAGCAGCCTATGTTCCAGTGCGTTCAGGTCTCGGCTGTCGGAGGTCAGTCTTCTGCTGCAATGAATTCTGGAACATTGTCCTTGAACCATACTTGAGTTGTTCTAGCCTTGTGAGCTGGCCTGAATCATGCTGAAAGACCCAAACGGCTTCCTTTTTTTTCAAGTGGAGGAGAAAATGATTTAACCACTAACCTCAGCCCCGATGGGAGTCGGGACTGAGAGTGTGGGACTCACCGCAAATCGGCGTACCCACTAAAAACTCCTCCACCGGAGGGAAAATTCGAGGGTGAAGATGAGGCAGTACCGCATTAAACACCTGCGGATTCAAGGTGATAGGTAATGGCCGATCGCATGGACCTAAGCCGGGTGAAGGAAGGTGCCAGGACGCAAGCATGAACGAGACCCTACTTGCGCCCTTGGGAATTCAGGGTGAGAAGGTGTAGGAAGTTTGAGTGGATGTTTATTAGGATTATTGGGTGGTTACCTCGATAGGTAGAAGTCGGAGCGTTCTGTGCGAGCCCCCACGAGAGCTCATCTAGTTGCTGTGGTAGTTCTTGGTGTATAACGGAATGCAGCGTCGTCTGGAGGGCGGATATCTCCTCCTTGATGAGCCTTCTGACGTTCATGTAATGCTCCTCGAAGTAGTTTGGTATTATGTGTCGGCTAGGAAGTTATGGTTCTAGTTTTGCTGCGAGTACAATGGCGCCGTGTTCCTCCTGAAGTTCGGTGAGTACTTCCTCCATTTGGGCCAGTTTGGTAGTGAGGTTGATTAACTTTGCCTGCATATCCTCCAGCTTCTGAAGAATATTAGGAGAGTGTTCCGGCGTTTCGGCTACTGCAGGTGGGTCGCTCTGCTCTGGGTGGGCAAGCTGCAGTGACAACTGCTGCTGCCTTGAAGGCAGGTCGGCCTTCTGCTGCGAAGTTGTGGATTGGCTGCGAGGATGTACAGGACAAGCTTGCCCGGTGAAGTGGTCGTGTCTCCAGCAGGTTGCACACAAGCGCGGCGACGAGTTAAATCGTGCTGCTGGCAGACAGACGTCAGGTTAGGTGCCACACAGTAATGGCACCGTGGCTGCGCAGCAGCGTCGGCAGGGCGGCGTCCATGTTGAGCGGCTTGGTTCAATCCTTAAGCTCTTGCCCAAGAACTGCAGGCCGTCGGAGAGGGCAGCGTCGTAGTGTGCCTTTTCCCGAAAGAAAAGGCGCACGAGCGGTGTTGGGCCCTTCCGAGATTGGATCCTCGTGGCCTTGAAGGCTGATGACCAAAGTTGCTGCACGCAGCTTAGGATGGTCTGTGTCGGTAATTGCTGGTGAACACCCAGAACCACAGCGCTGAGGAAAAGATAGCGCTGGGCTTGGCCTTCACCAGGCGAAGCGGCGTCAGGCACACTGTCGCTCGGGGCTTCAGTGTGATCTGGCGTGGGCGGCCAGCCAGCTGCGGCAGCTGTTTCGTCGATCGGCGAGTCCGATTCTTCGGCGGAAGTCTCTGCTGCTACTGCAGCCCTGCGTTGTCTCCTTCTTCCCATGGTGCTAGAAGTCGAAGGATCCAGATCTCTCTCTAGGATGTCCTCTTGGTACCGTATGGCTGGTGTTTTTATTTCTTGTTTGCAGAAATGGAGCGATGTTACTCCTTGATGAGACACACCCCACCAAACCGTCACTGGTGCTGGGTGGTGCCCTCTCTGGACACGGGGGACTGATATTTTAGCTCCGTGCATATATTTTATCATTTAGCTTATTGTACTTTTCCTCCTTGTGAAAATTTTCTCATCTGCGAAGAGGATATTTTCATAACCATTCTGAGCATGCCACTGTAAGAGCCTCTTTGAACCTCATCTTCTTTAGTTCGAGGTTAACAAATGTCCCACTGACCGTCGATAAACTCTCATATGCATGCCTTCTATGGTAATCCGAAACATGGATTTTGCGGATACATTTAACTCTCGGGTCATTGTTTGTTGCTTCCGTAGTGGGTTTCAAAGTATTCGTTCTCTTTACTTGTTTGACGACTCCTGAAGTCCTTATGGTACGTAGCCTGCCAGATCTTGGCAAGTCCTCAATAGAGGAAGATTCGACGAATATTTTGACAGCTCGGTAAACACATTTTCATGAAATTTTCATTTGCTTTGGCAAATTTAAAATTTCAGGAGACTTCTTACCACACTCATAAGGAGCAATCACTGCAATTTTGATTTCATTTACACACCATTCCATATTTATTGGCTGATGTAGGAAACTACACAAAGCAAATATGTTTAGAATAACAACGCTGCTACCATGGTAACTTGCAAAAATACCATTAAATCATTTATTACTTTCTCTACTACGTATAGTAAGTAGGGGAAGTATTGTATTCCGCCCAAAAATTCGATACCGAGATTTCACCGAAAATACATGTTTTGAGATCCCTGAATCCAAAAAAAAGCATTTTTGGAAACATGTCCGTGTGTGTGTCTGTGTGTGTATCTGTGAACAGCATAACTCAGAAACGAACAGTCGGATAAGCACAAAACTTGGTATTTACGTTCAGTATTTTCCAGAGATGCGACACAAAGGTCCATATTACCCTTTACATGGAAAATTTTTCGAAAATTTTAATTTTAGCAAAAACGGCTCTAACGGGTTTGAGTAAAATATCATATGTTTAAGATATTTTCATGACAAATGAAATGTATATCTCGAATTTTCTGGGAATGTCTCCAAAAGTATTCTTCATTGTGAACGACTTTTGCATAACTGGTAAACCATAAGAGATAGACAAAAGTTTACTACACAAAAAATGTAGATCGCGTTAAAATACACAATTTATGTCATATACATTTTTTTTTGTCGAGTGAACAATTTTAGAGATATTGCTTGTTATTCCCTTAAATTTTCCAAAACTTATTCTTTTTTTCAAATTCATTATTCATTTTTTTAGTCCTAGTAATGCAAAGAGAATGGAATACTCCACATAGCAACCAGATCCTAAAATATTTGACTATAGCTTAAAGCTTACCAATTCCCCTTGCATCTATAAGAAAATTAGCAATAAGATTTACATCTCCATATCTCGATTAACATGAAGCATATGGGGAATAAGCGTTTGTAAAAATAGCTTGTACAAGAGTAGAAAAACTCATGTGAGTGTAACACATCAGATTTTTTTACGTCCTGGATATGCAAATAGTGCTTAAAATATTTTACTGTCGCTTAAAACCTACCATATTCCCCTTGCATCTACAAGAAAATTAGCAATAGGGTTCACATCTCGATTAACATGAAGCATATGGAGAATAGGCGTTTGTAAAATTAGTTTGTATAAGAGTAGAGAAAGTCATAATTAAGTTGTAGAGCTACAAACATAGAGGACAGAACTTATGACTGAAGTGTGTATGTGTATGTGTATATATATACATACACACAGGATGTTAATATAAGTTTCTGAAGCGCCAGTATGGCTAGTTTCGGACAAAACGGGAAAAAAGTCTGATGTGTTACACTCACATAGCTTTTTCTACTCTTGAACAAACTATTTTTACAAACGCGTATTCTCATTTACTTCATATTAATCGAGACAAACGTTTGCAGAAACTATCTTATGCTAATTTTCTTGTAGATGTAAGGGAAATATGGTAGGCTTTAAGCGATAGTCAAATCTTTTAAGAGCTGGTTGCTATGTGAAGCATTCCATTCTCTTTGCATGTCCACAACATAAAAATATGAATAACGAATTCCCATTTGAGAAAAAGTATAATTCAAACAAATAACAAAGAATATCTCGGAAATCGTTCATCCACAAAAAATTAATAAAAATGTATAGGAGATAAATTGTGTCTTTTAACGAAATCTACATTTTGTGTGTAGGAAAATTTGTATGTATCTCTTACGGTTGACCAGTTATGCAAAAGCCATTCAGAATGAACAACACTGGGGACATACATTTTATTTATCATGAAAATATCTTAAACATGTGATATATCAACCAAAAGAGTCATTTTTGAGAAAATCAAGATTTTCGAAAAATGTTCCATGCAAAGGGTAGGTTGGGGTGGTGGATTGTTGAAAATCTTCGTGTCATCCTTGAAAGATACTGAACCTAAATAGCAAGTTTAGTATTTATACGACTTTTCGTTTTTGAGTTATGCTGTTCACGGACACACACACTGATATTTTTCTAAAAGTGTTTTTTTATTCAGTAGGCCTCAAAACCTGTATTTCCGGTGAAATCTCGGTATAGAATTTTTGGGTGGAAAGCAATGCTTCCCCTACATACTATACGTAGTAGAAAAAGTAAAACGTTTTTCACAGAAAGAAAAGCTGTTCAAAGCAAAACCGAAATGGAGAAAAGAAACTCACATGTATGTATTTGCAACGAAGGAAAGTAGACTAGAAGCTGCCATACCTAACAGTTTTACTGATTTGTACAGCACAACGTCCCCTAAAACACGAACTGAAATTTACCGCTCTAATCCAGAGAGTGTAGGAGCTATGCTTTTTAGTTTCTCTGCTATGTATAGTAAATGGGCGAAGTATTGTATTCCACCCAAAGATTCGATACCGAGATTTCAGCACAAATATTTGTGTTTTGAGGCCCTCGAACCCAAAAGATGCATTTTTAGAAAAAGGTCTGTGTATATTTGTGTCTGCAAATAGCATAACTCAAAAAAGAAAAGCTGGGAAAATACCAAACTTATTATTTAAGTTTATCTTCAAAAGATGTGACACAAGAAAATAAAAATAAAATCGCTCCATTCCCAACCAATCTTTAGATGGAACATTTTCTAAAAAATTACTTTAACGATTTTGATTAAAATACCAAATATTAAAGATATTTACATGAGAAATAAAATGCTTATTTTGAATTTTCTAGGTTTAGGCAATGGAGTCCTATTCATTCGGAGGGAGTTTTGTATAATCTTTTATAACTGGTAAATGTTAAGCGATAAATGGAAATGCACTACACAAAAAATATTTTTCTCTTTAAAGCACAATTTATTTCAAATAACTCTTTTTGTGGCATCAGCCGTTTTCAAGGTAACGTTATTAATCATTCGAATTTTTCAACTTTGTCTTTCTTTTTAAGTTCGTCGATTTACAGTTGTTTCTCGCGATGTCATTAAAAGGAGTTTGGAATTTTAAGGCCAGCATATAGCGTCCAGTTCTGAAACATTTGACTGACGCTATTCCCTTTAACGAAATGTTAGTGCAGCTAATTCTGGAAAGCTTTATCTGGATTAAAATAAAGTAGATAGTAATACAAGCTTCCATAAAAATAATTTTTATACCCGCTAATTAGCGCTAGAGGTTAGAGAAAGTCATGTGAATATAACTAACACATCACATTTTTTATATCAAGTGACGCAGAATTCGCAGTACAAAATTGCAATTGCATAAAAGTGTATTTAAAGTATAAGCCTACAGCATTAAATTATATATCATATTAGAGATAAAATTCTATTTAATAAGACTGTACTTAAAACTAAAAGTCTGATGTGTTACACTCACATGACTTTCATGTACAAACTATTTTACAAACGCCCTATTCTCCATCTATTTCACGTTAATCGAAATAAACCTTTGCAGAATCTTATTGCTAATTTTCAAGTAGGTGCAAGGAGAATATGGTAGGCTTTAAGCGAAAGTCAAATCTTTTACGAGCTGGTTGCTATGTGGAGTATTCCATTCTCTTTGCACGTCCAGGACAAAAAAATAATAACGAATTTCCATTTGGAAAATTTAAACAAATAACAAGGAATATCTCGGAAATGATTCACTCGACAAAACAAGAAAGTATATGACATAAATTGGGTGTTTTAACAAGATCTATACTTTTTGTGTAGAAACATTTTGTGTATCTCTTACGGTTTACTAGTTATGCAAAGGTCATTCAGAACGAAGAGGACTTTTGGGGACATTCTCAGAAAATTCATTATATGCATTTAATTTACCATGAAGGTATTTTAAACTTATGATATTTAAATCAAAATCGTTTGAAACATTTTTGAGAAAAACAATTCTTTCCAAAGGTGTTTCACGTAAAGTGTAGTCTAGGATGGGGAATTTTCTTAAAAAGTTTCGTGTCGCATCTTTGAAAAATACTGACGTTGGTATTTATCTGACTTTTGGTTTTTGAGTTTAGCTGTTCGCAGACACACAGACAAACACACACACAACTTTTTCTAAAATGATTTATTTTTGGATTCAAGTGGCCACAGAACATATTTCCGGTGAAATCTCGGTATCGAATTCTTGGGTGGAATGTAATACTTCCCCTACTTACTTTACGTAGTAGAGAAAATTAAAAATGCGATTTTGTGCCAACTTTTCCATTTAGTCTCCACTTAAAACCGTCAACCTACGGTGGGGTACATTCTGCGATAAAACCCTAATGAGGATGGGCGCACAGCAAAATCACTCGGGCTGAACCTCAGTCTACCAGCAGTGTGTGTGTGTGTGTTTAAACATACAAATGCTTGAACTCCTACGCAAGTAGACTTATTTGCTTTTTTATTCAGCATTACAGAATTAAAATACTGAAAGGTAAGTATATTGTGGTTTCGTTTTATGCTCCAAATCATACATGGTTTGTGGTTTGGTCCTTTGTCTACGTAGGCCTTCTGCTTCCCCGTTAATTGGCGTCTGTCTGGTATCGCGGTGGAATAATACCGCACACACATACAACATCATGACGTAATAGGCGAAAAACAATGTTTGAGGTCACACATAGCAAAACAGGGACGGGCAGTTTTCTAGTTTTAATTATTGTTGAAAAACCCCGAGAGTAGCAGAGTGACACAGAAGGCTAATTTCCTCCACATTTAATTCCACACAGAAGCAAACGGAATGCTGCTGGCAAAAAGCATGTTATAGCTTTTCTCCGGAAGCAGTGCGCTTTGGTGCAAGCTACAAACAAAACAAAATGCATGGAAAGCTGTAGTCAGTGAAGCTGCAGTAATTAACGAATGGAAATACTTTTCTTACTTTCTCTGATACTTGCCTATACTAAGTAGAGGAGGCAGTGTAATCCATTCAAACATACGAAATAAAGATTTTACTACAATAAAAAAGCTGGTTGCTATGTGGAGCATTTTATTCTTTTTGCATATCCAGGACATAAAAAAACGAATAACGAATTCCCATTTGAGAAAAACTATACATATTGGAAAATTCAAACATATAACAGGGAATATCTCGGAAACGGTTCACTCCACAAAAAAATTATATGACGTAAGTTGTGTGTTTTAATGAGCTCTATATTTCTTTGTTGAAAAATGTTGTCTATCTCTTACGGTTTACCAGTTATGCAAAATTCATTCAAAATGAAGAGGACTTTTGGGAAATATATACATTTGATTTGCCATAAAAGTATCTTAAACATATGATATCTCAATCAAAATCGTTAGGGCCATTTTTAGAAAAATCAAATTTACGAAGAATGTTCCATATAAAGGTTAGTCTGGGTTGGGGAATTTTCTGGAAAATCCTCGTGTCCCATCTTTGAAAGATACTGAATCTAAATACCAAGTTTGGTATTTATCCGAGTTTTCGTTTTTGAGTAATGCTGTTCACAGGCACACAGACACACAAACGAACCTTTTTCTAAAAATGCGTTGTTTGGGGGGGTTCAGGAGGCCTCAAAAGTGCATTCCAGTGAAATATCGGTACAGAATTTTTGGGTGGAATGCAATACTTCCCCTACTTCCTTAATGTAGTAGAGAAAGTAAAAGTAAAAGAAAAAATAAGAAAGACGTCTTACGGTGCGTATGTGCCTGTCTGTTAACCGTAATTCAAAAACTAAAAGTCAGTTAAATCCCAAACTTAGTACCTATTTAAGTTTAGCTCTCTTCCAAGACTGTGACATGAGCTTTCAAGAAAATTCCCCCACCCTAAGTTACCGTTTACACGGAAAGTTGTTCATTGCTTTTCATTTTCTGGATAGTGGCTTGAAGTTGGCCACGTTCTAGATGCGTAGTCCTGAAGTCAGAATTCCTCAGCCCTTGACTGGGCTGCTCTCCCGTTGTATGTTTTCTTCTCTGGCTGGCTAGCGTTGGCCAGTATTGGCTCTGAAATGTCTACAGGGAGAGGTAAATTATGTACCTTTGGCGATAATGAAACATCGTCCGTAATAAATGTTAACTTTATTATTCAGTTATTGCTACACTTTCTGGAACGCGCGCCACTACTCCGTTAATTATTCCAGGCAAAAGACTCGACCGTCAGAATTTGTAATATTTTTATGAGCATGATGCAAACTTGTCTATTACGTTAAGTTTTTTCACAGTTTTGTTAGCAGGTAGAATGACGTCTTCCCTTCAAACTGGACCACATTTCCAGACCAAAGGAATGCAGGCCAAAGATTTTCCCATTTAGTGTCGAGTTTATAGGTGAAAAGGAAGGTGTTGCAAGCCTACCCGGGTTTAAATTTATTTTCAAGACATTTGAAACAAGTTACGCAGGTTTTATTAACACGGAATAGATATATGTGGTGTATAGTTTTTGTGTAAATGATTTGGCGAATTTGGTTTGTGACACATAAGCATATAAAAACCTCAATAAACCAGCGCATTGTTCTGAAAATGTGTCTACGTCCTATACCATTCAGTTTTTCAGCTGTTTAAGTTCCTTTTACACTAGTTCTGCATTCTACATCCAGAAGTATAAACACTCATTAATTTTAGACTATTGCCAAATTACCTTGCCTAATGCTATGTTGCCAATTTACCTATCCATCATAATAAAATATAATTTATTTATTAAGCAATATGTTATGAGTTATAAACTTAATATTCTATTTCATTTTTAATTACTTTTGCTCAATTTCGCTCAACGTGGCTCTTAAGAAGACAAACACTTATACAAATACTGCGAAAGGTGTACAGAAATTATGAAAGTCTTTTGAGTGCAACTAGGAACTGAAATTCGAAAGTATGTCAACATACAAAGTAGCAAAATTGTATAATGTTTCTTACAACATAATTAAACAATTTGTGCTCGAAAATGACCTGCAACATCCAGAAATACAAAAATTGGGTCAGTCATTTGCATTGCTAGTTGATATCGCGTCAAATGGCAAACACAGCAAACAAATGAAGCTGCTTACATATGTGATATATGTGAGGGTTCAGGTTCTATGTACTGTAGGGACCATATTATATGGTGTTTCAAAATTACCTTATTTATTACTACTGCAAAATTAACCTACATATTTGAACTTACCTAAATGCGCAAGCTGTCATTATGTTTATCATTGTTAAAATTACAGTGTTCAGAAAAATGTGACTATTTATTAAAATGTTTGTCAGTTATGTGATTACCGAAAAACGTTGTTTCCAAAGGTGCATCTTAGCTTAATATAATAAAACATTACGCTTTGTGAAAATACTGCGTTGTTCCTTACCTTACCCTACTCGCGGTCAACATAGCGATGATTTGTAAGACGGCGGAATTTCTCTAAGACTTTCGTAGAGCGATCTTTTCTAGCGTGCCCGCGACCTTACCTGCATGAGCGCAGGTCTCAGAGAAGTGAAGTTGCTCGCAATTTGTAAACTTCGCCAAGGTCATATAATGCCATTATAATAATGCCATTAGACGTGTTTTGTTTGGAGGATGTTGTAATAGTTCATTTTAGAGCCAATTTAATTTTTTTAAACGAGAAACTACAATCAGAGTCAAATTAAATTGACCCTAAAATAACCACAACGAGGTTCTCCAAATAAATCACAACTAATGGCACTTACTTTCCCCCATAATATCAAGCAACGTTTATTCAAGACATTTCTTTCTACAGCGCTTGGATTTGGAGATATTGTACAGTCTCAACTTAAGTGGTTCACCCTGTATGCAAGATTTTTCCCTATACAAATTAGAATATTAAATATATTTTGTACCTTCATTAGTACTACTGCATAGTTGCAAGTATTCGTAACATTTCATCATTTATATTATAATAGCATTACTTTATATATGGTTAATGTATTTTAAATAATTTCCGGGTTGTGTTGGGCGGTATCAGGCAGTAAGGATTTTGATTAAAATACCATATATTTTCAGGTAATTCCATAACAAAATGTATACATTGTATTTTCTAGGAACAACCTTGAAGTCATTGTGATGTCGGTTGTACAATTGGTAAACCTTCAGAGTTGGACAAAGTGTTACTACATAGGAAATGTAGATCACGTTAAAGGACACAATTTATGTCAAATAACTTAAATGGCGCTAACCATATTCGAGAAATTCTTTGCTATTGCTTTGAATTTTCAAATACTTTCAACAACTGGGAAGTGGCTATTTGTCCTTTTCTCGTGGGTACGCAAAGAGCATGGCGTTTCAGAGTCATTACATAACGACATGTTCTTTAAAAATCTGACTGTCGTTTTATCTGTGTTAATGTGAATTGATAGTATTACTAGGTTAACAAAAAGTAGACAAATGGGCGTTTTTAAGAACAGTTTGTAGAAGCGTGAGTAGAATACGTCATGTGAGTGCAGCACATAAGATTTTCAACTTTATTTTCACAGTATTTATATAATATCTGAACATTTGTTTTGTATTATCGCAGACGTTTAGTCTAGCGTTTCAAATTATTTTATGTAATCATTTAAGTAACATTTTGAAAGACTTCGTAATCAGAAGCATGAGAGTCGACAAAACGACGGAATAATCAGAAAAGTATGCCTAACAATGTCATTGCTTACTGCAGTCGCACTTTTTGGAAGTGCTACAGAGAGAGGTGGTGCCAAGGGAACGTGTGTGACTCGCATTAGGGAGATCCCGGGTTTGATCCCCGGCAAACGCCCTGGTTTCTCGGGGCCGGAGACAAATGCTGGGGCGATTGCTTTTCTACCACAATTTTTTCCCATTATTTTCTTTTCATTCCGTTTCCTTCTCACCTTTCAGGTGTGCTTCTAGGTTTCGTGGGTATGGCGGTGCCGCACAAATGGTGTGGATACATGCTCAATGGAAAGAGTACTCCCTTGGACACCAGAGGGCTGCTTGATTGGTGGGTGGTCGCCCTCTCTCGGCGATTCCAGCAGTGGGTCTGGTATCCGTGAGCTTGGAAATCTTGGGGACTTCGGCGCTTTTCTGTAGCCTGTCTACTTGCGGTCTGTAGCCTCCCGTAGTTCCTTCACCTCTTCTATTCTTCCTGAGCGGTGGTAGGCATAATAGATCTCTGTAGGTCTTACTCGGGCGTAAAAATCCTTAGCACGGTTTCCTGAAGGGAAGTAAAACGGTGTTTTGCGGTAGCTTTACGGCAAGTAAAAGAACTTCAAGCCTGATAAAAAAGTGTCTGAGCAAAATTTCCGGTCCCAATATAGAATGGGATGCTAAGAACCATAGCAGTTAAAAAGCGTCCATAAATAAAATTCAATTTAAATTTCCATTTCCATTGAACAACCTATTCCTATGGAGATGGTATAGTAGCAAATATGGTCGTTGTTAGACGTGTTTTACGTAACGTATATTTGATCTGTAGAGTAGCACTGTGGAAACAGAGAGCGCCTAGGGTATCTTCTCGAATTAACGAAGTGCTACCGTTAAAAGTAAATAGCATACTGCGGAATCTCATTTACAAGATATTCTACCACACAAACAGCTGTAAAACCTCCACATGGATAGATAATCTTGTAAAATGTAACATCCACATTTTTGCATAAGTTTACTACAGATACCTTTTAAGTGTACATGGGTCAGATTCATAATTTCGAATCCCACTTTGTTTCCTTCTTGGTTGTGTTTGGTATTTAATTACTTCGCGATTTTGAGCTATACTGTTCACGGACATACACGCAGACACACCCACCAGGTAACTTTTTATAAAAATGCTTTTCTATATTCAGGGGCCTCAAAACATGTATTTCTGACGAAATCTTGATATCGAATCTTTGGGTGGAATTAAAAACCTTATGTACGTGGTAGACAGAGTAATAAGGTAGGGGTAGATTTAAATGTGGAGGGGGACTTAGCACCTGGACCTGCATCTTTTGTACCTAAGCCCCGATGGGGTGCCCCGGGAGGGAGGGGTGGGGTGAGAAGAGACAGAGGGCGGCCGAACCAACAGAGTAGAAGGCAAGGTCCAACCTTTTACAGGTTGAAACCCCCGGAACCGGTCCCCCTTCAGAGTAGCACATCCCACTGTGGGGCCCGGGACTCGGAGACCGCCCCCATTCCGGGGACGAAGGGTTACATAGAGCATCCTTTTCCCCTGCCATCAACACCGAGACTTCTACCGACACTTTCAACCCTGAAACAGATCAGGCAGATGAAGGGTGAAGTGAAACTAGAGCGGTGGTGAAATGGAGAGACAGGAAATTCGGGGGAGGTAATGAAGCTTCCCAGCATTCTTCTAGCGACCCGGGGAAACTCCCAAAAATGCCCATGGGTCAGGAAGGTCGGCCTTGGGAATCGAACTCACGACCCTCCGAATTCGGTTCACAGACGTCACCGCCTGTAATAAGGTAAGGCATACCGCTGTAAATTAAAAATATCTGATGTGTTACACTCACATGACTTTCTCTACTCTTGTACAAAATATTTTTACAAACGCTTATTCTCCATCTACTTCATGTTAATCGAGATATCGAGATGTTAATCTTATTGCTAATTTTCTTGTAGGTGCAAGGGGAATTGCTAGGCTTTAAGCGATAGTCAATATTTTAAGAGGTGGTTGCTATGTGGAGTATTCCATTCTCTTTGCGTTACCAGGACAAAAAAATGAATAACGAATTTGAGAAAAAGTATAAGTATTGGAAAATTTAAGGAAATAATAAGCAATATCTCGAAAATGGTTCACTCAACAAAAAATGTATATGACATAAATTGTGTATTTTAACGCGATCTACATTTTTTGTGTAGTAAAATTTTGTCTATCTCTTATGGTTTACCAGTTATGCAAAAGTCGATCACAATGAATACTTTTGGAGACATTCCCAGAAAATTCGAGATATACATTTCATTTTTCATGAAAATATCTTAAGCGTATGATATTTTAATGAAAATCGTTAGAGCCGTTTTTGATAAAATTAAAATTTTCGAAAATGGTTTCATGTAAAGGGTAATATGGGGTGGGGAGATTTTCTTGAAAACCTTCGTGTCGCATCTCTGGAAGATACTGAACCTAAATACCAAGTTTGGTGTTTATCCGACTGTTCGTTTCTGAGTTATGCTGTTCACAGACACACACACACACACACACACAGAAAGACACACACACGGACATGCTTTTTTGCATTTCAAGGGTCTCAAAACATGTATTCCCGGTGAAATCTCGGTATCGAATTTTTGTGTGGAATACAATACTTCCCCTACTTACTATACGTAGTAGAGAAAGTAAAAATTGATGTGTTGCAGTCAAATGATTTTCTCTACTTATTCTTGCAGAAACTATTTATAAAAACGCTTATTCTTTCATCTGCTTCATGTTATTCGAAATAATGTTTTCAGATATTATCCCTTAGAATATTAGGGAAAAGTAGACTTTAAGCTGTTGTAAATTTTTTCAAGAGCGTGTTGCTATGTGATGCCTTTGAAATTCTGTTCTCTTTGTACGAAAAAGAAAAGAATAACCATTTCTCATTTGAGAAAAATAAATATTTTAGAATGCAAACCAATAACAAAGAATATTTCGGAAATTTTCAACATCACACATAAGTTGCTTGCTTTAAAGAGATATGCTCCTACATTTATATGCAGTAGGATTTTGACTATCTTTTACCGTCTAACGACTGTACAAGAGCCATTTACAATGAGGATTAGCAGGTTACTATCACAAAATACAGGGGATACTTTGTTTGTCATGAAAATATGTTAAATATATTATACTGTAATAAAAAGTAAGGAACAGTTTTCCACACAAACATCAGTTTGATTTGGGGGATTTTCCTGAAAATATTCGTCATATCATGCAAGACCCTGAACTTAAATGTCAAGTTTGGTATTAAATTACCTTTTAGTTTTTGAGTTCCACTGTTCACACACACACATAGGTCAAAACTATCTTTATGTATTGTAAAATGCGTACACTATGCAGGTAATCTGGACACCTAATGTATGCACAATCAATGTGTTATTGCCAAGTAGGTTTATTATGCAGTAAAATCCCAAGTACTTTACGTAGAAGCAAAAATGTCTTATTTCAAACGTACCAATTAAAAGTGAGAAAAATGATTTTATAGGATAGCGTGAATAATTATATAACATTTGATTACCACCACCATAACCATGACCACTACCACCACCGTAACCATCACCACCACTACCCTACCACCACAACCATGATCACAGTACCAACACCCCACCACCAGGATATCACCACATTATTATTACTTATTATCGTAGTAAACGTAAAGGTACGTATCACGGAGAGACCCCCGGAAGCGGGGCACAACACCGAACGCAGGCCAGTCGGCTCATGTGTTTCCAACGTGACCCCTGGGAGGGAAGGATGAGGAGAGAGATCCGAAGGGAGACCAGATCCGGATGCCAACGGGCGCAAGCATGGACGGGGTCCCTAACGTTTCCAGATAGAACGCATCCGCCGCCGCATGGTCCCGGTCCTGTTCTCCAGCCGCAACCCGCTGAACACCATCGCTGGTCCTACAACCCTGCAACACATGTCAAGGAAGATGATGGGTACAGGAAATGAGAGGAAGGAGTGTCGTGGTAGAAGATGAACTACCCTAGCATTCACCTGTCGACCCGGGGAAACTACGAAAAATCCATGGGCCATAGTGGCGGTCACCGGGGATCGAATGCAAGCCACAGGCGAAACCGCCTGAGCCATCCCGCTCGGTATTATTATAATAGCAATAGTTCTTTCTAGAAGCTACAACACAAGGTAGTAACGTATAGATGTTACGCTTTTGTTAATTAATCATTTGCAAAGGATACAACAGACATGCAGGCACCGAGTCTGTACCTTTGGTTTACATATTGTGTTGTAGGTTCTAATTTAATTGAGTTACCTTCGTTGGAAACACTTGTAACTTTGCTCTCTCTAGCCACTCTCGTGTGTAGGCTATTTTACCCTGGCTCTCTGATACGACCTACATAGCAGACACAACATTCAGTCGAGTGGTTTGTTTGTTAATTAATCCATGTAACTAGAAAACCCTTAGGTTTTATAAAATCCCACTAGCTTTCAAAAGCCAACATTGATGCTAATCAGTGTTTATTCCCTTAGCCTTTTAGCAGTTACATTGTTGCAGCATTGACGCTAAACTTTATTATATATTTTTGGTCGACCACACTATAATACACTGATTACTTGTGACGTAACCGAACTGTTATGGCATCCATAATACTTCAGTGACCCATTATGATGTTACTCGGCAGCGCGCAGGTTCCCTATCGCCCATACCTTATAACACCTTCAAAGCAGCAGTCACAACTTCATACATTCCACTGGGATACATTCCCCAGATAAACACTGCAATGTGGCATTTAAAATAAATTCTCTTCACTGCAAATTTAATATTTTAATAAATTGAATTCATTTCCTTTGCTTCAATATGTGTTGCTTTTACGTTACCTGCAATAAATCAATAAATACCGCGTGAAATCAATAGTGCTGCCACCTTTTGTACAACTCACGAACACGATCAAGGTTCTGCCATTATTTAATTGCACACAACTAAAACTCAGTTTTAAAATTATAATGTTTTACACCAAAAATAGTCGTATACAACTTAACTGTAACAGCAATAAAGACGCTCGTTTCGTAAACATGCTCGCATCTTAGATACTACCATTATTGTCTTGTTGTATAATATACTATTTAATATTTTATGACTCGAAAAACAAATTGGGTAAAGGCAATTCTGACATTTCTATATAACACAATCTATTTCTACAAACAGGTTAAACATTTTAAGGTATCAGCTACGAAAATATTGTCATATGGAGATGGTCGGATACTGAATATTCCTTTAGAAAATGCCGGGAAGCAAACCAGGCAGATTAAGTCCATGAGGTTTTCAGGAACAGAAACTACATAAATGGAATCAAGAAAGTATTTAAAGAAGAAACGACTCGAACTCTGGTATCACATATCTACAAGGGAGGCAGCTCTTGCTGATTTTGAGTCGAGTGTTGGACAAGTACCTAAAGCGAACATCAAGGGAGTTGACTCCGCGATAAAGCGTGAGTCCATTCGAGAGATCCGTTCTCGAGTACCACTGACCGCCGTTTATGATCTTAGGTATTTCTAGTTTTCCCTGGTCGGTAGGCGAATACTGGGATGATTTCTCATCTATCACGATTTCCTTTACCTCATTTTCCTTTCATTCAGCTTGTTCCAAGGAAAGCGTATTCTGTATATAGACGGCTGCTTGGTTGGACGGGTGGTTCATTGCCCTCTCTGGGCAGCTCTAGTAGAGGGACGGGTCTTCGAGCTAGGAGCTACTAAGGACTTCCGCGTCTCTACGGCCTGTGGCCTCCTGTGTTCTTTACTTCCTCCCTCATAGGGGAGATGGTATCCGCAAGAGATCTCAGTGCGCGTGGTGTCTCCCGTCCGTTGTATACCCTGTACTTAAAGTAAGCATCGGGGGTGTTATTTCAAGCAGGTAGTCACATATGCCATACTGCAGAAATGAAATTGTGTTGTCTTTGTTCTGTAGCCGAGGAATTGCGAAAAAAAGTGGCACATATGTTTTACCCTAGTGACAGGAGCCATTGAATCACGGCAGAACATAAGATATTCACGTCTAACAAGGGAGCATTTTCATGCCATGTCCTTCTTCATTACATTACGTTCAAGTAACACGGGAACCCGGGGCAACATAGTACACATAAAAGTTTCATTCGCTGTAAAATACTAGGGGCATAAGTATAGACCTGAAAATGAACAAGTACGATAGTTTATTCATTGCAATCTCCATAAATATGGATTATATCAAGATATTCATCCCTTGAAAATATATTGCAGTAATAGTAACAATCAAATACATTTTCAAAATTGCTTCCATAGCCATTGAAACATTATGAGCTGCTGGTAATAATTTTAACATTTATATTCAAATGCCCCTTTCCATATATATTTATATATATAGTTAAACATGTGCGCATTATATTTAGACCGTTTTCGTTCTCCAAATGATTCGAATATAATCGGTGACACCTAATGCCCTTATTATTTGAATCAGGATAAAGAATGCAACAAATTTATTTAATAAAGTATAGGGGTTTTCATTAAAAATACAACTATGTGTCAACGAAAATTTTAGGAACACTCCATATAACTACAACCAATGCATATTGCAGGCCTTGAGAAAACCAAAACTAAGGAACAATTATTTTCCATGCAAAGGGTAACTTGGGTTGGAAAAAGTTTCTTGAAAATCTTCGTACGCATGCATAAGATACTGAAATTAAACACTAAGTTTCGTATGTAACCGATTTTTCGTTTTGCTGTTCACAGACATACACTTCTCTTCTAGTGAGAGGAGTAAAGAGAAGAGACGATAAGAAGAGCGGAGAGAATAGGAGAGAAATGAAGAAGGTGAATGCGGGGTGGAATATCAAATTCCAATCTTTTTCGTCTTGTGTTAAAAGTTACCCGTGAAAACAAATAAATAAATCACGGTCTTCAGATTTATTCGGGCGTTGCCGCCAGTCAGTTGTTTGCGCATAACATCAAAACTTTGAAACCAGTTTATCACCAGTTCCTCTGGTAGAGGACTTGTTAAAGATGAGTGGAAGGGTTGGATGTCAACAATTTCGAGGTCACATAGTGAAATGGGTCTTGCAGCGCACCTTTCCAATATTTACATTTGGAACTTCTTTCGTTTGCGTTTCGTAAATTCACAATCTCTCATGTATGTTGATCGGTAACTCAAATAATTGAACGGTTTTTGTAGCGTAGTTTCTCGGCTTAGCACTCAACCAAGTAAATTCTGTGATCGGTGTTCACAGAATTACATCAGGTTTGCATCACATCAACGTTTACGAAGTCGGAAATGCTTGCAATCCGAGGTTGTATCCGCATCTCTCCTTTGAGAAAGAGGCTCGTTGAACTAATAATGACGTCATTCATTTAAACCGATTGGCGGAAAAGGCCAAATAAATCTGCAGAACCATTGTATAGGTATATATAGCCTCGAGTCAAGGTTTAAAATACAGGTTGGACGAGAAGTCCCCGTACCCCTGCGAGTATCAAAGGTTATTGTGCAGTTTGGTAGTATCAAATATTATTATGCTATGTAGCTATGTTACTTCTTATCAATTGTTGGAATTCATGGCTATATGTTTTCGCAGTTGAGTTTTAATTTGTAGCCATGGCAGATGTCATAGTTACGCTATTGAGGAGCCCTTAGTGACAAGTGTGTGGGTGCACGAACGACAATACACAGGGCAGACAATGAGACACATTATAGGAATATTGCCGGAAAGATTTAATAAGGCTCCACCTCGAAAAACAACGCTTCTGGATTGGCAAAGACGTGCTTTTTATTTTGACAGTGTTAGAGACAGGTCGCGGAATGGAAGGCACGAGAAGAAACATGTGCCAGAGTCTCTGCTTCGATTGAAGAATTTCCTATGAAGTCAACGCGCAAACGTGCTTCAGAACTCGGTATACCGAGGATAACAATGCGAGATCACATGAAAAAAGATCTTAAGCTCAGACCTTTTCGACCGACCTTCGTAAACGAGTTATCGGATAGAGACTGGTATGAGTGCGTTTTAGCATACCGTGCTTTGTTAACTCAATTTCCAAATGCAGTGAACCGTCCAAGGTTATGTTTTCAGATGAATTCGATTTATCGCAGCTCACGTGCTATAAATACTGTCATTTATTACACAGTCGAGTTAGAAACGAACCGAGTCACGTAATGATATGGGCAGCAATGACATCACATCTGCTTGGACCATACTTTTTGAAGAGACTGTGAATTGCGCAAGTTATTTACACATGTTACGAACATGGTTAATACCTCAGCTTGAGGAAAGCGGCCTCACAGAATGCATATGGTTGCGGCAAGATGGAGCACCTCCTCACTACGCTCTTGCAGTGCGCAAGTTCCTAAATGAAGACTTTCCAGGACGGTGGATAGGTCGTGGTTCATCAGCAACACCAGCTCCCTTGAAATGGCCAACAAGAAGTCCTGACCTCAGCACACCTGAAAAATCGTTATGGGGAGTCATTAAGACGTTGTTATGCTACAAACGAAGAACTGCACAATGTTGTTGAGGATTAATTTCATACTATAACACCGGACATGCTCAAGAATATGTCAATAAACTGTGTTTACAGTATGATGGGGAACATACAGATGTGCTGGACATTTAATACGTAAGTACTTGTGCTAATATAAATCAATTAGTTCCGTGCTAAGGGATACGGGGATTTCTCGCCCATCCTGTACATAAAATAAACTAGAATGTTGAATTACAGACACAGGCACATTAAAATGCTATCAAAGCACATAGTTTTGTAATGTTTTTGGCAAGAACTCTTCTTCAGAAGCAGAGAGAATAATTGAATGGGCAAACTTTTTGAGTAATCAAGGTTAATTCAACGGTTAAATAAATTTAACAAAGATTACTTACATTTTAAACAGAATAATAAAGTTGTTTCAAAAACAGATTATTCCCAAATGTCATGTAAATCCCTTGTGAGGATTATCACTGACATCGCACCCTGTGGCCTCTTGTAGTGATGATAGGACGCCGTTGTAGTGTTGGACACGCGTGATCGTTTCAGCAGCCCAACAACGGAAATTTCATCCCAGCTACAATGATATCTCTTCACTATAGCGGAAGAGACTATTAAGCTTTAATATCCGGAATATCCAGCAAATAAGCTCGGTTGGATTGCTCGTTTTTAAAGTTTTGGTCCTGAAAGCGGAAGTGTAACTGGGGTGTTTCTATGAACTGCCTTGTACCGGAAACCGATCCGCTTAGGTCTGGGTGGCGATTGTTGCAAGCTCTTTGTTCTGCTTGCCACAAAGGGATGAATAATGTCCTTTTGGTGCCATGCTCGTTATCAAATTGTGCGAAAGTAGCTTTTAAGTGAATGGTGCGTGTGATTTTAACAGCAATGTCTAGAGCATTAAGAGAAAGAATAAGTTACTAGATTTAAACATATATTATGTAAACATACTGATGCGGTGGGAATAATGTAAATAACTTGAAGGCAGATTAAATGTTCTATACCACCACTTCCACTATATTCATGAGCCATTATCTCACACAGTAATTAAGATATCATAAGATATAGATGCATGCATTCTAAGTTAACTGGTCTACTTTTATACAAAATGTTTGTTTAAACGATAGAATTATTTTCTTAGTTGTACCGTATTTGGAATAACACTGAGGTGTTAAAAGCACTGATGTGTTTCATTCACATGACTTTCTTTACCATCTATGTTTGTTACTGGGAATACAAATTATTCTTATGAAAGCTTATTTTCCTATCTACTTCATTTTAAAAGAGATAAATATTTCCTAAAATAGCTGCATTACATGTTTTGTTATAGATACAAAGGTAACATCAATAGTCATTATTTAAGAAGGTAAAGGTACGTATCACTGAGGGACCCCGGATTCGGGGCAGAAAACCACAAGCAGACCAGTCGGCCCATTGTGCTTCCAACGTGACTTCTGGTAGGAAAGGATGAGGGGAAGGATCCTAAGGGTGACCAGATCCGCGTACAGATGAGTGCAAGCATGGACGGGGTCCCTAACGTTTCCAGATATTGTGCGATAGTTATATATGTATATAGAGAGAGAGAGTCCGACGCCACACGGTCCCTCCCGCAAGCCACCAACCTCCAGGGTCCCTCGAGCGGAGCCCCACACCGACGAGAGACCTAACTGAGCGGTACCGCAGCGACGCCACCGTCCAGCTGTAACTCGCCGAACACGGACGCCTGGTCCTACAACCCTGAAACAGATAAGGAAGATGTTGGGTGCGGGAAATGAGAGAAAGGATAATCGCGGTATAAGATGAGCCACCCCAGCATTTGCCTGGCTACCAGGGGAAACCACGAAAAACCCATGGGCCAGACGTAACCGCCTGAGACATCCCGCTCGATCAAATGTACAAGAACTGGACGTTATACACTGGCCTTATAATTCCATACTGTAATCGCGAGAAACAACTGAAAATCGACGGGACTCAAATAGAATAACAAAAGTATTGAGAAAATTGAAGCATTAATAACTGAAATTTCGGAAATGGCTTGTGCCACAAAAAATGATTGGAAATAAACTGTGTATTTTAAAGAAATCTACATTTTAGTACGATTTGTCTATCGCTTAACGTTTACCAGTTATACAACATTGTACTAAATTTCTTAGGAATGAAGAGGACGTCGCAGGTTTTTTAAATATATTCTATTTGTCATATAAATATAACTAATATATGGTATTTTAATAAAGATTCTTAGAGCCATTTTATATAATAAAATTTTTGGAAAATGTTCCAAGTAAAGGGTAGTTTGGAGTGGCGAGGTTTTCTTGAAAATCTTCGTGTCGCATCTTTAGAAGGTACTGTCAATTTTAGTATTTATTTCAATTTTGCCTTTTTGAGTTATGCTGTTCACAGGCACGTACACACACACTCACACACACATACAGCCACAAATACACACACGCACCTTTTTATATATTGTTTTAAATCAAGGTGTCTCGAAGCATGCATTTCTGGTGAAATCTAATTGTCGAATTTTTGAATGGAATACCTTCTCTACCTGCTATGTGTGTAGTAGGAAAAGTAAAAATGACAATTTGATCAACAGCAAAGTAGGTCCACTATAACATTTCGAGGATAGTTGTAACATACTAAGACTTAATTTAGCTATCTTCAATAGTTGCTGAGAAAACTAGTCAGTTATCATGAAGAGTACACATTGCTATACGAATAATCCTCCTTTCAAGTATAAGGCCCTATGGCCTGTTACGACCTCACTGCTGAATGTTCATTCCAACGTTTCCTTGGACGACCTAAAGATCTCTTCCCTTTTGGCTTTTGGGACCCTATTTGTAAGCATGCGATGCAGATGATATACCATTTGTTCTGGTAATACTGTATGTGATCAATTACAGGTTGTAATTATAATTCTTGCGTTATTTCCTCGTTATGTTTATGATCGAATTTAATATCTCGTCGACCTCCGTGGCCTAGGGGTACCAGAGGTACCCCTCCTCTGCCTCTCAAATTCGCGGGTTAAAACCCAGCGGAGGCGATGCATTTTTTCGGGCGTAAAAATCCTTCACATGGCTTCCTTCGGAAGGAAAATAAAGCCGGTGGCCCCATGTCGTAGATTTACGGTGCATAAAAGAACCTCAGGCCTGATAGAGACCTCTGAGCAAAATTTCCGTTGGTCTTTCACGCCCAATATAGAATGGGACGCTAAGGACTATAGTAGTTAAAGAGCGTCCATAAATAGAGCCCAATTTTTTGCTGTATATCTCATAAATTTCATTTCATTAGCAGTTAGTCTGCTTTCATCTTTCTTTCTTAATGTCCATGCCTCACTGCTGTAAGAATGTACATGTCTCACCAAGGTCTTGTATAAACGAATTCTAATGCGTATTTGCACTAAGCATGGTTTCATAATGTCGCCGTTTCTAACGCTTCCCATATCACCTATGTCCTTCTGGGATACCTCATTCCACCAAGCGATTACTGGACCCATTTCTGAGGTGGAGGCACCTAGAAGGGAGGAATCCGTTGCCTCCGATTATAGTAATGATGAGGATGGCGGTGGAATGAGAGGACCTAGAGCTTTTACCGTGGACTCTGAAACACTTTGGACCTTGGGGATACTTCACATTAGTAAGTCATAGGTGAAGGCTTGGATAAGGCCGATTTAAAATCCCACAGGAAATCGAACCCTGAACCCTCACTACGAGAGGACTGCTTACTTCGGCGCCCAGGTTTCAATGTAATTAATTATAACCATGTTTTGGTGTATTTAGAAATTGTCTGTGAATTATCGCTTCATCGAAAAAGGATAATGTGCGCGAAGATATTGCTGCTTTATGCAGTTTTCGCTGCCACTTCACCTTTCCTAGCGACGTAATTAAATACGCGGGGAGAAGCCTCTTCTCCCTTCCGTTTCACTCGCTGGGGAATCGAACACAAGGTCTTTCTAATCTCTCGCAGTAATAGCACTCACTGTACGCTGCCACAGTCGTCATAAGCTGACTCGTAGAACAGCATTTTATTGCGAGAGAAACGTACTGGCAATCTCACTTAAAAACCGTCTCACTCGCGAGCACGCTCATTTATATACACCTTGCGGAGTTTTCACAAGAGATCTTGAATTTTCGGGTGGCGGGGAGAAAGAAAGTTCCGGAACAATCCCTTTATCTCTCGATAGCGCTTCTGGGTTTACATGAGATGAGATATCTTTCCAATCGACCAGTCGATCGGCGCCCATTATACAAAACCGAGCCCTACTCGTATAGCTGCGTTACTATATGTAAATGATTTTACTCGTTGTAAGACGTTTAAATCTAAACATATTTTGTTACCTATAGGCTATTTTCCGAAGAAGGCCATAACTTTTTACTTTCTCTACCATGTATAGTAAGTAGGAAATGTATTGCGTTCCACACAAAAATTCTATATCGAGATTTCACCGCAAATACATGTTTTGAGGTGCCCCGAATCCATAGAAAGCATTTTTGGAAATTTCTCCGTATCTGTATATATGTCTGTGAACAGCATAACTCAAAAACGAAAGGTTGGATAAATATCAATTTTGATATTTCAGTTTAGGATCTTCCAAGGATGCGACACGAAGATTTCAAAGAAATTGCCCCCACCCCAGACTACCCTTTACATAAAGCATTTTTTCGAAAGTTTTTATTTTCTCAAGAATGGCTCTAACGATTTTTATTAAAATATCATATTTATAAGATATTTTTATGACAAATTGTATACATATACATATATATTGAATTTACTGGGAATGCCCCCAAAAGTCCTCTTCATTCTGAATGACTTTTGCATAACTGATAAACCGTAAGACATAGACAAAATTTTACCACACAAAAAATGTAGAGCTCGTTAAAGCACATAATTTATGTGGTATATATTTTTTTGTGGAGGAAACCATTTACGAGATATTCCTTATTATTTATTTTAATTTCCTAAAACTTATACTTTTTCTCAAATGCGAATTCGTTATTCATTTTTTTATGTCCTGGACATGCAAAGAGAATGGAATGCTCCACATAGCAACCAGCTTTCAAAAGATTTGGCTATCGCTTACAGCCTACTATATTTCCTTTGTACTTACAAGAAAATTAGCAATACGATCAAAGCAGTAACACATCAGATTTTCATGTTTATTTTAATATTATACTTAAGTTCAATGTTGTTAAAATTGTGAACGGAACGTTGTAAATCATCTTCTGAGAAAGCTATTGGAACTAAATCATCTGCAAAGTGTTTGAATCCAATTGTAAATTTCTATTTAGTTGTGTATAAGCATAAGGGAATTATTATTATTATTATTATTATTATTGTAATAAATTAATACTAACTATTCATATTTTTAGTACTCTAGGTAATTCTAATTTTGCAATTTAATGCTGGATTTGAGGAATATGAGAAATTCTGCAATATCTAAACCCGGTGTATTGATGTTACAGTTTTAAAGATTGCATTTGATTCATGCGGTTATAAATGCAGCGTCATTCATATTTTCGCAACTGCTATAATCCAGTGAACTCTTTCTTTAGAACTACCGGTTCTGGAAAAGTTTCCAACTCGAATATAAAGCCAACCGTTGCACACGAATTATTGCGTAATCAGCTAATAAACATCACTGATGTTGAAATAAGAGCAGATATCATACTATGACGCTAATGAGCTCCAATTGCACTAAAAGCAAGATAAATTATTATAATTGGCTTCAAACTTTGTGGATACATTCAAGCGCTTCTTTGATGTAGGCAGCTTAACGAATAAAATTGGTGTCGAGAAGAGAGCTTATTTTGTGTGTTTCAAAAGCGATTGAAAATCGTGATAAACTTACCTCAGCTACTGAAATATCGCTGAACCTGTAGAGATGCTTTAAAGTTAAGAGTATACTATAATTAGCTGGCTTAACCGATGATGCATGTTTAGCTTTTAAATTTAAATTAGTTAATTTAATTTACCTCCCCATGTTCTTTATGAAATAATTGTACAGTGATATGGGGGATTTCTATAGGTATTTCCCCCTTTACCCCTCATAATTGTGATTCCATTAAGTTCCACGTATTCTTAATAACAGATCAAAAATGCCCTGATATTCCGGTAAAGTCTTGGAAATACTGTATCCTATGGTGATGGAACAATCATCGGTTGAGCAATTTTTTAGATAATCGGAGTAACTGAAATTTTAAACCTGTGTATCTTCTACTTGATCCCGCAGATATTTAATAACATAAAAGCTACACAATTTTCACATAACACACAGAAACCCTTAACATGTACAACAAAATAGAGGTGAAGCTGGTGAATATGAAGATCCCGCACTCTCGGGCCGACAGATTAACCTTTTGTAAAACATACATAGTCGAGAAAAATAATCTCATTGTTAATTATAAAAGTGTTGGTTCACTGATTGCTAATATCAGCAATTTTCTCTCTTTATCCAATTAATTATTTTTAGCATGCCCTGCTAACAATCTTGAGTACAACATAAGAACAATGCAACGAAAGAAAAGCTTTCTTGCATAAGGGCTATTAAAGTATTTTGACATTGGTATCGAATGTTTATCGTAGTGTTATATGAACGTACACTCTTTTGTTTTACTTTATTTTCTGTTCTCTTAGTTGCTAAATAGTGGAATGAAATATCCGTGGCATTTGTCTTACTTTACATATATTTTCTGAGGAGCAATATCAAATATTTTCCACCACATAACAATCTCAACGAATCTCTCTTGGCAAATAAGTTCTTTTATAATTTCAAAGTGTTCGTAACCTAGTACATTGGTTTTGTAAATCCTTTTCGTATTTTACTAGTTTAGTAGTTGAAATTAAGTGTTTAATAGCCCATGCCCGTCAAAAAGTGTAGGGCTCTTCAGTGGTGAAAAAATTATCAAAATCCGTTGAGTGGTTTTTGAGATACATACACACAGGGAAGTCAAAAGTCCCTCCGGGGATTCATGAGTCTATAGAACGGTAACCATGATAGACATGGCGGAAAGATTTCTATCAGAGTAAAGAGCGTCTTTCAAAGTGTCAGTGCATACCTACAAGTGTTCTACATGCCCACCTTGGTGACATGACAGACATCAATCCTGTTGTCCAAATCGACCATTCACGTTCCAACATCTCAGGTCGATGCCGGCGAATGCATGATCCTCTCTTTCAGCTCTGTTATATCGCGTGGGTTTAGGCCAGGTGATCTTGGAAGCCACGGAAGGGGAGGAGAATCGGCTTGAGAAACACGTCCAATCCAACGACATGGAAGTGTTTTAGAGGTTCTGACGGACCTTATGATGAAAATGAGCCGGAGCTCCGTCAGGTTGATAAATAAAGTCTTACCTGTCTTCCAGTAATTATGCCATTAGTCATGTTAAAGCATGTCCAGGTACACTGCCGTTAAAAAAATGGCCATAAACTTTCGTACACGAAGCACCACAAAACACACTGAACTTTGGGGAATCACGGACGTGTTCCACTGTAACAGGAGGAGTCCCCCAAATTATATCATTGTGACGGTTCACCTTGCCTGAGATATGAAATATGGCCTCGTTACTGAAAATCACCTTTTCAGGAAGCGTCATCTTGTAGCCTCTCTTAAAAATTCATGCAGAACTCACGACAAGGGTTGTTATCCTGGGAACTAAATGTCTGCAGTAACTCTATCCGATGCTGCTTGAATTTAAGTCGTTTACGTAAGATTCTCCAGACAGCTTTCTGCGGAATCTGTAATTACCTACTTGCGCGATATGTAGACAACTGTGGGCTCACTATAAATGATTCGTTCACACGCTCGACTTTTTCATCCGACACACGTGGCTGACCTGTTTGTTTACCACTACAAAGATCGTCAGTCCGTTGGAGGATGTAATTTTTTTAAAACGTTTTATTTAGGGTCCTTTTAACCTTTCTAGGTTTTATCACGACCTTTCATGTACAGTTGCTTACATTATTAGATTACAGTATAATACTTACACATTATGTACACATACAGGTTACAATTTGGTTAAATGTATATATATATATATTAATTTAAGGAAAATAATTAATTTCTGGATGAAAGTTGCATCGCTGAGTGCTGCAGAAATATTTCTGGGCATACCAACCTGACTAAGTTGATTTTCAAAATTTGGACATGTTAATATAATATATACTACTGTTAATGCTGTTTTACATGTTTCACAAATTGGTGGAGAGCTACTATTTAACAAATAAGAGTGCGTCAGTTTGGTATACCCAATTCGTAGTTGGGATATTACAATTTGGTTTCGCCGCTGTAACTGTCTTATTGGATATTCTTGAGTTGAAGTTCCACGTACATCGTGAAGTTTACTTGTAGAATTGTTCATCCAGCTGGTCAGTCATTCTTTGTGTATTTTCTTCTTAAAATGTGTGACTGCATCTTGGAGAGGTATTTTGATATCAGTATCTTGTGTTGGTAGTTCTGTAGCTTGTTTTGTTGCAGTATCGGCTCTTTCATTACCGGGTATGTTTTTATGAGATAGTATCCACATGAAATTGAGTGTTTTTTCTAAGTTATAAAGGATGGTAACAAGATTATATATTTCGTTCACAATACTATTGGTAGAGAACGTGTCTTGTATTGCGTTTAAGGCTGATAGAGAGTCACTGATAAACATGTAAGAGTTACTATGTGCAGTTTCCAGAGCGTCTTGTAGTGCATGTTTAATAGCATATAATCCACAACTATATACACTACGTGATCAAAAGTATCCGGACACCTGGCTGAAAATGACGTTAAAGCTCGTGGCGCCCTCCATCGGTAATGCTGGAAGTCAATATGGTGTTGGCCTTAATGACAGCGTTCACTCTCACAGGCATACTTTCAATGAGGTGCTGGATGGTTTCTTGGGAAATGGTAGCCCATTCCTCACGGAGTGCGGAACTGAGGAGAGGTATCGATGTAGGTCGGTGAGGCCTAGCACGAAGTCGACGTTCCAAAACATCCCAAAAGTATTCTATAGGATTCAAGTTGGGACTCTGTGCAGGCCAGTCCATTACAGGGATGTTATTGTCATGTAACCACTCCCGTGCAGTATGAACAGGTGCTCGATCGTGTTGAAAGTTGCAATCGCGATCCCCGAATTGCTCTTCAACAGTGGGAAGTAAGAAGGTGCTTAAAATATCAATATAGGTTTGCGCTGTGATCGTGTCACGCAAAACAACAAGGGGTGCAAGGCCCCCTCCAGGAAAAACACGACCATACCATAACACCACAACCTCCGAATTTTACTTTTGGCACTACACACGCTGGCAGATGACGTTCACCGGGCATTCGTCATACCCACACCCTGCCATCGGATCTCCACATTGCGTACCGTGATTGGTCACTCCACACAACGTTTTTCCACTGTTCAATCGTGTAATGTTGACGCTCCTTACACCAAGCGAGGCGTTGTTTGGCATTTTCCTGCGTGATCTGTGGCTTATGAGCAGCCGCTCGACCATGGAATCCAAAGTTTCTCACCTCACGCCTAACTGCCATACTACTTGTAGTGGATTCTGATGCAGTTTGGAATTCCTGTGTGATGGCCTGGATAGATGTGTGCCTATTACTCTTTACGACCCTCTTCAAATGTCAACGGTCTCTGGCAGTCAACAACCGAGGTCGGCCTGTACACTTCTATGCTGTACATGTCCCTTCACATTTCCACTTCACTATCACATCGGAAACAGTGAACCTAGGGATGTTTAGGAGTGTGGAAATCTCGCGTACAGATTTTTGACCTAAATAACACCCAATCACCTGACCACGTTCGAAGTCTGTAAGTTCCACGGAGCGTCCCATCCTTCTATTTCACGATGTCTAATGACTACTGAGGTCCTGGATAATGAGTACCAGGCAGTAGGTGGCAGTACAATGCATCTAAGATGAAAAACGTATGTTTGTGGGGTGTCCGGATATTTTGATCACATAGTGTATAGAGAACAAGGACAGTAATTTATATTGGAGGATGATATCTCCACATATCACAGCACATCCATGGCCTTTTCCAGGTTTAGAACCATCCGTATAGGTGCAAAGTTTGGATTTGTATTTTTCTAGCTTTTCTTTAAATAACTGATGGTAGATTAGTTGGTTGGTATTTATCCGATTATGCTTGCTTATATGTATATGAATGGGAGGTATTTTCTTTTTCCAGGGTGGATGATCCGACTGTAGTTGCCTTGAGGAGATATTAGGAATTGTGGTGTTCATTTCTTTGAGATATCTGTTTATTCTGATTTGAAATGGCAATGAATGTGATCGTTGTGTGGGAAAAGTATCACAAGGATTTGAGAAAATCAGTGGGTACATTCTGGATTTCGGTGTTGCTGCTATTTGAGAGCGTAGGTAATGTTTAGTTGCTTAATATGGCATTGTATTTGTCTTTAGGTGGTACTTCGTGAAGTTTTGTGCGAATTCGGCGTTTTACCATCACAATTGATCCACCTTTAGCAAACTGTAAAGCACAAAACACTTTCTGTTCACTAGTGAACGCCCTGCTTTAATCAATTGTTACGACTGCCCTCTAGTGACAAAAATTACAACTTCGCACTATGGAGACAGCATGCATACAGAACTATGAGAAATATTCTTTGCTCTGATATAAATCTTTACGCCATGTCTGCTATGGTTACCGATCTATAGATCCACGAAGCCCCGGAAGGATTTTTGACTTGCTCTGTACATACATACATACATACATACATACATACATACATACATACATACATACATACATACATGCATACATACATACATACATACATACATACATACATACATACATACATACTTATGAGGGACATACAGAAAGTAAAGAACGATTTGGCACATCTAAATAATAACGAAAGATATCAATACCAAACTTTATTTACAAAGATACATACTTTACTCTATTTCTCGATGTAACCGCCATTAATGTCAAGGCATTTACTGTAACGTGGTACAAGTTCTTAAATACCGAACCTATTCTCTTCTACCGCCAAACACTGTCACTGGCTCTTTGAGGTCTTCATCGGTTGAATACTCTTTTCCGCCCAAAACGTCCTTTAGTTTCCGAAACAAGTGAATATAATAAATTCTCTCATCATCATTTGCTTTCAACTCATTCGTACTGACTGATGGCCTCCCATACCGGTCTTCGTCGTACACACTGGTTCTTTTTTGGTTAAACATTATGCGCTATTTCCTCACTGAAGACTCATTCATTGCATTATCATCACACACTTGCATTATTTGCCTATAAATTTCTATTGGACGAACAGTTTTTGTATTAAAAAAATCTGATGTGTTACACTCACATGACTTTCTCTACTCTTGTACAAACTATTTATACAAACTCTTATTCTCCATCTACTTCATGTTAATCGAGATAAACATTTCCAGAGTCTATCTTATTGCTAAGTTTCTTGTAGATGTAAGGGGAATATATATTTACAAGGGCAATATAGAAATACAGTAGCCTTTAAGCACATACATATCTCTTAATAGCTGGTTGCTAGGTGCAGCACCATTCCCTTTGCCACAGATTAATACTCTTTGCATATACAAGACAAAAAATGAATAACGAATTCCCATTTGAGAGAATAAGTATTGAAAAATTTAAGGAAATAACAAGCAATATCTCGAAGATGGTTTACTCAACTAAAAAAATGTATATGATATAAATTGTGTATTTTAACGCGATCTACATTTTTTGTGTAGTAAAACTTTGTCTATCTCTTATGGTTTACCATTTATGCAAAAGTCGTTCACAATGAAGAATACTTTTGGAGACATTCCCAGAAAATTCAAGATATACATTTTATTTGTCATAAAAATATCTTAAACACATGATATTTTAATCAAAATCGTTAGAGCCATTTTTGAGAAAATTAAAATTTTCGAAAAATCTTCCATGTAAAGGGTAATCTGGGGTGGGGGAATTTTCTTAAAAACCTCGTGTCGCATCTCTGGAAGATACTGAACCTAAATACCAAGTTTGGTGTTTATCCGACTGTTCGTTTTTGAGTTATGCTGTTCACAGACAGACACACAGACACACAGACAGACACACGGACATGTTTCCAAAAATGCTTTTTTTGGATTCAGGGGGTCTGAAAACATGTATTTCTGGTGAAATCTCGGTATCGAATTTTTGGGTGGAATACAATACTTCCCCTACTTACTATACGTAGTAGAGAAAGTAATAAAACCCGAACGTACTTCGTAGAATGCAGCAGAATTGGAGAAGAGGTTGTGAAACATGTATGTTGGTGAGTAATCACATTTTTAACAATTCCTTTAAACATTAAAAAGAATTTCTCATTAATTTTCTGTCCTTGTATTGCTTTAATTATTCACAGAGTTTTATAATTCATAAAGAAAAGAAGCATAATCTTGGGACTTGTTTCTCAAGCTTGTTTATAAGTAAGTTTCTCTATTAAAAATTTTCTTAATTTTGTATATGCTTCCTCAGTTCCATATTCCATATGATGTTTAGGTTATGTTCCAATTATGTATAGTGTTCTGTTTATTTGTATACCGGAAATGTTTATTTGTTCGTTGGTAAACTTAACCTGTTGAATGTACAGCGAAGCTATTGAACTTGCTGTGTTGCAATATTGTGCAAATAAAGTAATAATTACCACAAGAAGGGAAATCTTTATGGAAAGAATAGTTTAAGAGGATGACCATAGGTGACCTTCCACGCTATATATTACATAAATTGTGTTCTTTAAAGAGATCCACATTGTTTTGCATAAGTGTTTACCGGTTATATAATGATAATTCAGAATATAGGAAATTCCGCAGGTTATTTTCCGAAAATTTAAGATATAAACTTTATTTGTGATGAAAATATTTTATTCAAAATCCTTGTAAGAAAATGCTTTTTAAGAAACTAAAATACAACATAAGGTTTTATATGCAAAGGGTAGCTGCGTTCTGGAGATTTTGTTGAAAATCTTCGTGTCTTATCCTTGGGATATTTTTGTATTTAACGCTTTTCGAATGTGAGTTATGCTGTCTGTTCATAGACACACACACACACACACACACACACACTTACAGAGACTTTTTTACTTTCTATACTACGAATGTTAAGTAGAGGAAGTATTGCATTCCACTCAAAAATTCGATTTAGAAATCTCACCAGAAATACATGTTTTGAGGCGCCTGAATCGAAATAAAGGATTTTTGGAAACATGTCCACTTGTGTAGCTGTGTGTCAGTGTGTCTGTCTGTAAACAGCATAACCCAAAAATTAAAAATCGGATAGTATTTGAGTTTATTATCTTCCAAGGATGCGACACGAAAATTTTTAAGAAAATCCCTCCAACCACAACTACAATTTATATGGAACATTTTTCGAAAATTTTGATTTCTAAATAAATGGCTTTAACGATTTTGATTAAAATGCCACATATTAAACATATTTACATCAAAATAAAATTTATATCTTGAATTTTCTGAAAATAGCCTTGCGAAGTCCTCTTACATCGGAAGGAATTTTGCATAATCTTGCATAACTTGTAAACTTTAAGCGATAGACGAAAATGCACCACACAAAAATGCAGATCTCTTTAAAACACGCAATTTAATATAATAATTTATTTTGTGGCTAAAGCCCATCAATTTTCATATGTTTCTCGCAATTGCATAGAAATACAAAGTATGAAGTTTTAAGAGCAGCATATAGCGTCCAGTTCTTAAAAATTTGACTACCACTGTTCTCTTTGTATCTAATATTGCAATAGTTTATTTG
The DNA here is from genome assembly GCA_030765065.1 of Deroplatys truncata. Lineage (NCBI taxonomy): Eukaryota > Metazoa > Arthropoda > Insecta > Mantodea > Mantidae > Deroplatys > Deroplatys truncata. Next base: position 189,439,284 of record CM060986.1, on the reverse strand, counting down.
GATTAAATGAAATATAAGTTTTAGTAAGAATAGTTTTTTATACCCACTAATAAAGATAGAGGGTAGAGAAAATCATGTGAATGTATCAGATCAGAAGTTTTTGTTGTAAAATGCTCTTTTTGGATTCAAGGAGCCTCAAATCGTGAATTTTCGTGAAATCTCGATATCCAATTTTTGGGTGGAATGCAATGCGTCTCTACTTACTACAGGTAAGCAGTAAAGAAAGTGAAAATATTGTGCGTGCATGAATTGAAAACGTTTTTGAGATTCTTTTCGAACATCTCAAGTTATCCTTTCTATCGTTGTGAGATAAATTAAACTATTGTTAATTGCAGTTTTATTGCTTAGAAGTTGGCTAACTAGACCGTAAAAATAGCGATGTGAGTTACGCTTGTCGCGCAGAATATCGATCGATTTTAATATTGCACTTCTTTGTTATAAATTGCTGTAGCGCGTGAATATAGCAGAGGTAATCTCTATGACGTGGCATGGGATTCCTCGCTATTTCATTCTTACAAAACCTCGAGAATATGGAAGTGATTTATGAAATTAATATGCACGCTTTTTCTGAATGTCTCCTTTCGTGGAACAAAAATGATCTATGTTGGGTTACAAAATGGTGGTTAGTAATAATTAATTTGGCTCTAACACCCAAAGATAATTGGACACCACTTTTTACACTCAAAACCTGGTAAAAGTTTGTAAGCGTTTCTTTTTAATTCCAAGAAGAAGCATTTGATATATAAGAGTCATTTTTGTGCTCCATTTATTTTAATCTGCAGTAGGTAAATAAAAGGAGCATAACATTTATCTTGAGAAAATCGATTATTATTTCTTTTTCAATATTACGTGAATAACCTGAAAAAATGGAATATCTCCATAATATACCCTTACAAAACACTAATAATTGAGCGGGATGGTTCAGGCGGTGGGCCGATCAATCTGAATGAATATTTTGAATTTCTCTACCAGTAATAATAGGTACAGAATATATTGAATTCCGCCCAAAAGATTCGACACTGAGATTTGCCGGAAATACATATTTTGAGGCCCCCTGAATCCAAAAGAATCATTTTTAGAAAAAGGTCTGTGTGTTTGTGTGTGTGTGTGTGTGTGTGTGTGTGTGTGTGTGTGTGTGTGTGTGTGGGAACAGCTTAACTTAAAAACAAAAAAGTGAGATAAATACTAAATTTGGTAGTTACTAAAAATGCGACCGAAGGTTTTTAAGAAGATTCCACCCGACACAAATAACACTTTATATGCAAATATTTTTCGAATTTCTCAACGATTTTGATTAAAATATCTTATATTAATGATATGACAAATAAACTTTATATCTTGAATTTTCTGAAAATAGCATTTTAAGTCCTCTTCATTCGGATGGAATTCTGTACAATTTTATATAACTAGTAAACTTGAAACGTTAGACGAAAACATACTGCACAAGAAATGTAGATCTGTTTAAAACACACAATTTATTTCAAATATCCATTTTTAATATTTCGGATTGTTCAATAGTTGGTCATTCTTTAGTTAGTTGTTTCTTGCGATTGCATGGAAAGAGTATGGAATTTTAAGGCCAGCATATAGCGTCCAGTTCTTAAATATTTGACTGTCCTGTTCTCTTTGTGTCTATAACGAAATGTATAATGTAGCTATTGCTGGAAAGGTTTATTTAGTTTAAAATGAAGTAGATAGAAACAAGTTGATGTGTTATATTCACATAGCCTTTTCTGCCCTAAATGGTTTATTAGTGTATATACAAACTATTCTTATTAAAGTTTATTTTTCTATCTAGTAATTCATTCTAGTAACGCTCTCTCTCTCTCTCTCTCTCACACACACACACACACACACACAGAGACGCACACGCGAGACGTATACAAGAATTTACTAAAACTGAGTTTATTTTATTTAGGAACCTCAAAACATGTATTTTCGATGAAACCTCGACATCGAATTTTTGGATGGAGTGCAGTACTTCCTCTACTTATTATAGGTAAGTAGAGAAAGCAAATGTAAACCTACACTAATGTATTTCCAGTCAGATATTTAAGTTTCCGCTAACAATGAAAGAGGCATAGGCACAAATTAAAAAAAAAGCGTTTATCCTACAAGAGTAACAAAGAGGAAACGTTTGTAATTGAGGGTGATAAATTAGAAACGATGAAATAAAAGGATAAAACTAGCAGGGAAGACACCTGTAATTTGTACAAAATCAAACCACGCATATCCCGAAATGGTCACTTTACATAAGAGTACCTAAGAATACTTTCCATTAAGTAATTTCCAGGTAGGATCCTTCTTCGTGGCATTGTGGTTGGAGTGCAGTGCTGCGGTTCGCAGTCATGGAATGCGCGTGTGTTCGAGGCTGCTCATGGGAGTGGGTTTCTCGGCCCATGAATAGAACCGGTGCCCACTCAGCATCGTGATTAATTTGAGGAGCTACGATAGGTAGCGATATGTAGGTCACGGAAACCAACATCCCGGCTGCGGGTTGGGTGTTCACCACATCATCTCCCCGCATGAGCTCTGCCGCACACGCATGTGTGCGTGAGGGCGGCAAATGGGTCGGTCGGCTCAGGTTACTTATGATTGTCCTGCTACAAAAAAGACAAGGATTTAATCTGTGTTGAAATTTGAGTACATTTTATAATGTGGGTTGAATCTGGAACATTTGGCCGTATAAATGTGTATTGCAAAGTTTTGCTGGCATATAAGGTTTTTATACATAGAAGAAAATGTTGTAATTAAAAAGGTGTGTGTGTGTGTGTTTATGTGTGCTTTTTTCCTGTGCAAGATTGAACCCAGTGTTATGAAACTTTACGTTAGGTGTATTGGGCATCCAAAGGAGGTTGCAGTGAAACACGAAATCTAAAGGAATTGAAGTATCTTAATTTATTAATGAATTGTTGTGAACTATACATTGGAAAAATTATTAAAACATCCACTTTTATTTTCATCTATACTTTCTCAATTAGCGTATATAATAATTTATAGCCAAATTAGATAACATAATTTTATCATAAATCTTGTTACAAACAGAGAGTTAAAAAGTATTAAGGAGTGGGAATAAGTATTTTTATTTGCATACTAGATGGCCCACTTAAGTTGAGACTGTACAATATCTCCAAAACTAAGCGTTGTAGAAAGAAATGATTTTAATAAAGTTGCTTGATATTATGGGGGATAGTAAATGCCATTAGTCTGTTTTGTTTGGAGGACGTTATGATAGTCATTTTAGGATAAACTTAATTTTTTTAAACGGAAACCTACATTATGTCTGTTGTTTTCTCATTAGAAAATGGTTTATAAAGAGCTTCTTATCTTGTGAAGTGGAATAAGGAAACAAAAAATTGGTCCTAATTACGAAATTTAAATGACCATCTTGGTCCAATCATTCATTGCGCTCTGCGTACACAGACATTCAGAATTTTCGTTGTTATTTACGTTGATGTAAGAACAATTGCAAAGTGATTTATATAAAACCTGTTTAGTTTTTTATGAGGAACAATAAAACAACATACAAAAGGTAGGTTCCCATTTAAAAAAATTAATTGACCCTAAAATGACCATCACAACGTCCTCCAAATAAAACGCGACTAATGGCATTTACTTTCCGCCACAATATCAAGCAACTGTTATCCAAGACATTTCTCTCTACAACACTTTGTTGGAGATATTGTACAGTCTCAACTTAAATGTCCTCCCTGTATAAAGGACTAGATTCTACAGTTGGTGTTGTCAATATAGGGACATTAAAATACAATCAAGTAAAAATTATAAATTAATTTCACTATGAAAAAATTCGTTAGTAGAATAAGAATCCCTATTTATGACCCAGCTAGAGATAAACCTTTGAAATGCTGCTTTTCTTATTAATGAAATATATTTATTGGAATGTTATTTGCTATTCCAATAGCCATATTTGAATGATTATTCATGGTTATTGAAAATCTGCTGAAAGAAATATTGATGTGGTCTTGCATATGAAATTATAAAAATGAAAATTATTTTGAATATCAAACATATTATAATTACATTTTACAAAATGTAGAGCATCAAGTATGTACAGGGATATAACGGTTATTATTTTTTTATTAAATAATGGGGCACAATGGTTATCCACAGCTAATTTAGTTAAAGTTCTGATTGCTTTCTTCTGAAGTAGGAACACGCTATTCGTGAACTGTTGCTTCAAATTAAGATTCAATACCTAATGACACTTTGAAAATAGCAATAATATATAATTTTAGCATATTCAGTTAGAAAAATAATTATTAAATTTCTTAACAAATATAAAATATTAGACAGTCTTTTACAAACACATTCTACACGGTTAACCCAAGATAAGGTGTTTTCCAAAAATATACCCTTTACACGTTTCTTCGTTCCAATACATTTTACGATAAAGTAATACATTAGTTTTATTATCCTTCGTAAAAAATTCATTGGCATCAAACCATTATTTATTTTCAGACAAAATGTGCTCAGCATCCGATTTTAAGTCTCCAATGACAGCATGGATATTAAGAAAAATACCAGCATCAGCATAAACCACGGAGTAAGCGGAACATAGTACATTTAAAGATTTATAATGACACAAAAAGGATTGAACCTAACACCGGATATTGTGGGACACCTTAATTTATACACATTGCTTCAAATGTTTTAAAATTTAGAACACACTGCTTTCAATTCTGTATGAGCTAAACAACTGAATTACACTGTTATTAATCTCAAAGTGTTTTAATTTAAACATTGATATATCATAGTTTACACAATCGAAAGCTTGGCTTACATTACAAAAAGTAACAAAGACTGATTTATGAACCTCGAAGGCATTGAAGGATGAAAACGAAGAAGAAAATGACCGCTTAAACGCAGTAAAAACCCAGAATGACTCAATTAATATTGATATAGATGAAGGAGTTGATATAGAAGAGGAGTTAGAAATATTGATAAAAATGTCCTGGGGTTAATGATGTAAATAATGAGTTAAAATAAGTAAAGCAGCAGATTATTAAAAGAAAGAGTTGTATATGTATTTAATTAAGGAAAATACCCGAGGAATGCAATAAAGGTATTGTAACTAATATTCATAAAAAGCATAGAAAGAAATGTATGGAAATTATAGAGGGATTATTTACATATTTCTCAGTTTAGCTAAGTTATCCAAATTTTAAAAAAATAATACACCTCAACCTCTAAAAGGCCTTTAATTGAAAACCTGTGCGGATTCCCAAAGGAAGGGGTTGCTTATGTCTGTTTTTTTATTTTAAGTAGGCTTATAATAGGGTAGAGAGATGAACGTAATGGGTTATAATTAGATCCGAATTCTTAGGATTTAACGTATTTTTACTTTCTCTACCATATACATAGTAGGTAGAGAACGTATTGCATTCCACACAAACATTCGATACCAACATTTCAGCGAAAATTCATGTTTTCATGCCCCCAAATCCACGAATAGCATTTTTACAAAGACATCCGCGCGCGTGCATGTGTGTGTGTGTGTGTATGTCTGTGTATGTGTTTGTGTCTCAAAAACGAAAATTCGAATTAACCCCAAAATTGGTGTTTAAGAAATGCGGCACAAAGATTTTCAAGAAACTTCCGCAACCTCAAACTACTCTTTCCATGGAAACTGTTTTGAATCGTTTTTGTTTTCTAAAAATGGCTCTAACCATGAAGTAGGTTTATTTTAGGTGTTGTATTGTAGTTCTTATGTTGGGGAACCGAACCTGAAGTAGTTGCAACCCCATGTATGGTAAAAACTTTCCGGTATCCTTCGCCCCAAATCATTTATGTGTTAAAAATACAGCCTCAAACATTTTGATTAAAACACCATATATAAATGATATTTACATAAAAAATGAACTCTACATCATGAATTTTACAGAAATAACATTTGAAGTCCTGTTCATTCGGAAGGAATTTTGTAAAATCATATATAACCGGGAAACGTTAATCGTTAGAAGAAACTAATACGCAAAAAATGTAGATCTCTTTAAAACACATTTCCTTCAAATAGCTTTTTTGTAACATCCGGAATTACCGAGATATCCGTTATTAATTGTTAGAATTGTTCAATATTTTGTGATTCTTTTAAAGGACTGTCGATTTTTAATTGTTTCTCGCGATGCATTAGAAAGAGTATGGAATTTTAATGATAGCGTATAGCGTACAGTTCTAAAATATTTGACTATCACTATTCCCTTTGCATCTATAACGAAATGTGTAATACACTTATTTCCAAAAAATAATTAACTTCGATTAAAATGAAGTAGAAAATAAACTTTTGTAGGAAAAGCTTGTATACCCACTAATAAAGGATAGAGGGCAGATAAAGTAATATGAATGTAACACATAAGATTTTTTCCTTACAATTTAATGAACCATTTTCAGATATGCTGTTCAAACATCCTAGAAGGATTTCTCTCTGGCACTTGGCGGAACTGCTGGGGTCCCTTTCCTTTCGGGGAACTGATTCGTCTATTGAAGGGATTTCCTGAGGGCGAGTGGTAGGGATAGCCGCCGTCAAGATTGGTGTCGTGTTGGAAGAGTTAAGGACACGGTCCTTGCCAGCGCACATCGTCGTCTGAATCTGGTCGCCCTTTGGTTCTCTCCTTCATCCCCTTTGCCACGGGTCACTTTGGAAACATAAGGTCCTCTTAGGCCTACTTGCGGTGATGTGTTCCAGTTACATGGGGCACCTCCATCTGACTACTCCTAACTCCTAAATCCACTGGGTGTATTGCATATAATAATGTGTTATTAACCGCTAATTACTTTCTCTACCACTTACCTATGGTAAACAGAGGAAATATTGTAACCATATGAAAGTACTATGTCGATATTTCACTGGAAATCCATGTTTTGAGGCCCTTGAGCCCAAAAGAAGCCGTTTTAGAAAAATGTGTACGTGTGTGTGAACAGCAAGACTCCTACACGAAAACTCTGTTAAATACGAAAATTACACTTCCCTCAACTGCAATTGGTTTTTCTTCGTCTTCCTTTTTCGTGTTAGTGCAAAAGAACAAGAATTTCATAACGATTCTTTCACATATGGTCGGCTTTAAAGAGTTGATTGTCGACTTAAGCTTACTGTATTCTCATACCTACAACGAAATGTGTAAATTAGTAATGAAAGTTTATCTGTATTATAATAAAAAGTTGCTAAAATAATACGGTTTTGTAGAATAGAGTAGAGTGATGTATTTATTGGTCTTAAAAATTTTACAGGTTCAAACTCATACATCGCACGGATTAGAGAATACACTGCTTATATAATACAATGTAGTTAATTTTTTTCAAACGATCTCAATTTTAAACTTAATGATATTTAGAAGAAGTGAAAAGAAAAAAGAGACATACACTAACAACAAAATACACACACACACACACACACACACACAAAACAGAAGTAGAAGAGAAAAACTTGTTCACTAGCACACGCTATACGCTTTGTAAGAGAACCTAGTAGAAGCACCAGTAGAGAAAATCAGTGAATGTCACACATAAAATACCGAGCGAGTGTTGCCGCGGTAACATGTCACTCCAACTCGTGAGGTCTCGGTTTCGATCCATGGGTTTTTCGCGGTTTCCCTGCGTCAGCAGACGAATGCTGGGTTGGTTTTTTTTCTCAACCACGCTTTCCTTTCCATAATTTCCCTTTCATTGCGTTTCCTTCTCATCCTTCAGATGTGCTTCTAGGTTTCGTGGCGTATGGCGGTGTCGGACAGATGGCGCTGATGCGTGTTCAAGGAAACCAGAGGGCTGCTTGGTTGGTGGGTCGTTTATCATCCTCTCTAAGCAGCTTCAGCAATGGGACGGGTCTTTGAGTTTGGAAATATTAGGGACTTTCGCGCGACTCTGTGACATGTGTGCCTGCATTCTGTAGCCTCCTGTGGTTCCTTAAAAACTCAAATTGAGCTTTATTTATAGACGCCTTTTAAATATTCTGTTCCGTAGCGTCCCATTCTACATTGGTCGTGAAAACCGTAATTTTGCTCAGAGGTCTTTTTATCAGGCTTGAGGTTTTTTATGTGCCGTAAATCTACGACAAGGACCACGGCTTTTCTTCCCTTCCGAAGGAAGCCATGTTAAGGATGTTTACTCCCCAAAAAACTCATCGCTCTCCGCTGAGTTTGAACTCGGCTGGCATGGCAACCACTACACCACGGAGGATGGTCTGTGGTTCCTTCACTTCATCCCTTCTCCTGATGGGTGGTAGTGGCAATAGAACTATGCAGGTCTAGCAGTGCGCGAGGTGCTGCCCTTCATTGAATAACCTATACCTGTTCACATAATTTTTTTTGTTTTTAGAAGTACATTAGTAGATGTTTTAAACAATGAAGTCTGAAGACAAAAGATAAGTTCAGACAAAGCACGCAATTTTCTTGCGTTCATTGATAAGCGGTTCAAGTTGTGTTATATTCCGCGATATTATCAGAATGAACTTGCGATCTAATTAAGTAGTGTCTTATTAACTGCTTTGTTCTGCTGTTGGGTCACGGCGATGACAAGCCCAGATAGCAAAGGGCACGGCTGTCTCTCACTCAAGCTTATTTGTGCCTTTATCTCGAGCTCGTTTTCCCTCAAGTAATTAATTTTATTGATTGCGTTTCACTCTTCCGAAAAACCCCACCGGCGTGGGCGTTTGTCCACATAGGGCGTCAGATCACTGTATTTCAGATATGAAATAAAGTGTTACTTCGGAGCACGTTAATTTCTCTTACATCTCTAGGTATAGCAGATAAGAGCAATTCTTATATTCCACCCAAATATTTGATGACGGGATTTCAGCGGAAATACATGTTTTGAGGCCGCATGAATAAAAAATACATTTTTAGAAAAAGTTGTGTGTGTGTCTTGAACATCATAACTCTAAAATGAAACTTTCAATAAATACCAAACTTGAAAATTATCTACTAAAGATGCGACACAAAATTAAAGAACAGCCCCAAACTACCCTTTACATACCGAGCGGGATGGCTCAGGCGCTTACGTCTGTGGCCCGCATTTGGGGGGTCCCGGTATCGATCCCGGCAACCACCCACTACGACAAATTGGTTTTTTTCGGGAGTTTTCCCGGGTTGTCAGGCGAATGCTAGAGTGGTTTCTTTAATCTTCCAAATTTCCTGTTCCTCCATTTTGTTCCATTCTTCATTTCGCTCATCTTTCATCCCGTTGGTCTCTTTCAGGATCGAAATTGTCAGCGATGGTGTTTCGGTGTAGCGTGACAGACGAAGAGGATACCCTTTGTGATTCTTTCCGTCCCCCGCTTTCGGCTGGCTGCCGGGGTATCCTAATCCCATTGAGGGGCATTGGATCCCGTCTGTGGTACGGTCCCCGGTCATCCTTCATCCCGGGGACGCCTCCTCGTGGAGCGTAGAGATACAATATCCCCTCTGGATCCGTGCCGAGCGCCCTCATAGTCAATCCAATTAAATCCAATCCTATTCTATCCCTTATATGGAGCATTTCCAGAGTTTTTTATTATCTCAAGAATGGATCTAATGTGATTAAAATACCATATATTTATGACAAAATGCATATCTTAAACTTTCTGGGAATAGCCTATGAAGTCCTCTTCATTCGAAAGGAATTTTATACAATATATAATTGGTAAGAATTAAGAGAAACATAGAAACGCACAACAGAAAAATTCTGATGCGTAACTCCTTAACTGTCGCACTGGGCGCTAGCACTCCCTTTATATAGGCCGGCATACAAAGCGAAACATCCTCAAAGGGAAGCAACTCGACCCTGCCGAAAAGTATCTCCTGGAGCAGCAATCACCTAAACTGCGGGGAGATGGCACATAATGTGTTTGTTGCGTGGGCCATTGTTGTGAAAGGCCGGCCGAAAGCCCCACTGGCAGCCAAGTAAAGAAGAAAATGTCCACCCGAAAGAGTATTAAAGTTTTAGGTAGTTATATTCACTTAGTGTCATTATTCGTATTAATCATATTGTTAAGTGGCATTGTTGAGCCTCTTGCCACATAATTCGCACACTCAACTGTGTCTGAGTTTGTGATGTGACTTGTCCTAGCAAATTTTGTGGTAAAATGCATGGATGGCATAGCGTGTGGTGATGTGACTTTGCTCCTAATTCTCGCTTGTTCAGTTTCTGTCCGTCATGGCGCTGGTGGCATAGAAATCTGGATCGATCTGTTTTGTCTTTGCTTGTCTCCTCTCCAGGTGCACTGTTTCGTAGATGGTAGTAGGATTTGGTGTGTGAACTCTTCTATATAAAAGGGCTACCTGGTAAGTTCGTATATTATCCTTGTTGGCGCCGTTTTCTCACTCTAAGTGCACTTTTGATAAAGCGCGATTTGACACTATCGATTCCTTCTAAGTCTCTAGACGTTAGCTTGTCCCACACGAATTCAAGCCCACAAGTTACTATAAGTGATATTACAGTGTTAAAAAGTATTATTGCTGTGGTGAAGGCAAGGGATGGTAAATTCTGTAGGGTGCAAATTGCTCTTCTAATTGCAGTTCATTCTTGTATGTGGCATCTAAACGACTTTGCTGTGGTTTGCAGAGTTACTCCAAGGTATCTGACTTTGTTGACGTTTCTAGAGGCTCTCCGTAGAGGATGAGGATGTCCTTCCTTGTTTTTTGCCCACCTTTCCTGTATGTCATTTGAACTGTTTCTTCTAAGCTTATTGTGAGTTGCTTTCTCTTCGCCCATTTTTTAATTTACTCAGTGCTGTTTGTAGGTCTTCTCTGCTTGCCGATCCTAATATCATGTCGTCTGCATAGAGGAGAGTTGTATATCTGTCGTGCCTTGTAGCGGGCCGGTATGCGCAGTCGCATTACCAACTTTACTATTTCCGATGCTTAAATTCTTTGCTTTCTTTTTTGGGGGGCACGTAGAATCCGACACTGCTTACGACGCTTACACTCAGATGTTAGAATTTTTAAATTTCTTCACGTGATAGTCCTTACAGACGCCCTTCGAGGTATACGGGTTGCGTAGGTAGAACTTACCTTCATGAAATAAATTCCTAGCAGTGGCCACAAATTTGTCCTACAGCAATGTAATTTTTCATAGCCATTTTAATTCATATCTTATACAGTTTTGTCTATGTGCAGATACATTTATGTGCAGATAAAGTTATGATACGTTTTGGTGCTATTGTTTTTCAGTATCTCTTTTCAGTGACGTCTAAATTCCTTTTCTGAGCGAATAAGTTAGTTTCTTTCAAATTCTTGTTTATTTCATTACACACCATCTTCGAAAACCAAAAGAAAGAAAATCTACTGCAAAAAATGCTTATAATTTTATCCAATAAGCGTGTGCCACATTTGATTGCAGTGTCGCTAATGGTTTCTGAAGAAAATGTATATAAGTGTTGAAAAATTAAAAGTCTGAGAACAAGAAAATGAGAGCAAGAAACTTAACACAGTTATTCTACACCTATCTGTGGAGTTTAATTCTTTCTACAAACCGTCCCTCCGGCGCTAATCCCACATTAGCGAACTATGGAAGTGGTATTTTCACTGTCTACCTCGATTTGAATTTAAATAGACTCTTCTCTTCTGCGATGACTTAATCGCGTCTTTTTCTTAAAGTTATCTCCTGGTGTCTCTTCCAGTGCTGTTAATTTCTCGTATAGCAACTCTAATTACATTGTCTTTATATTGTTTCTCTAGCGTTATAGTACTTTCTGTCTACGTTTCCTCCGCCCACTCTCTTATTTAATTATTTCTTTATTGTTCTGAAAATAACAAATATGATTTCATTACAATGTTAATTACAAAAATGTGTTACACTCCCACGACTTTCTCTACTCTTGTACAAACTATATTTACAAACGCCTATTCTCCATCTACTTCATGTTAATCGAGATAAACCTTTGCTAATTTTCTTGTAGGTGCAACGGGAATATGGTAGGCTTTAAGCGATAGTCAAATCTTTTAAGAGCTGGTTCCTATGTGGAGAATTTCATTCTCCTTGCATGTCCACGACGAACGAAAAGGAATAATGTATTCCCATTTGAGAAAAAGTAAAGTATTGAAAAATTCAAACATATAACAAGGAATATCTCGGAAATGGTTCACTTGATGAGAAAAAAAATGTATGACATAAATTGTGTGTTTTAACGAGATCTACAGTTTTTTTGCGTAGTAAAATTTTGTTAATCTCTTTCGGTTTACCAGTTATGCGAAAATCATTCAGAATGAAGAATTTGGGGAAATTCCTATAAAGTTCAAGGTATACATTTCATTTGCCATGAAAATATCTTAAACATCTAATATTTTAATCAAAATCAATAGAGCCATTTTTGAGAAAATAAAAAATTTTGAAAAATGTTCCATGTAAAGGGTAGTCTGGGGTGGGAGATTTCCTTGATAATCCTCGTGTCGCATCCTTGGATGATACTAAACTCAAATACCAAACTTGGTATTTATCCGACTTTTCATTTTTGAGTTATGCTGTACGCATACTGACAGACAGACACACACACATTGGTATGTTTCCAAAAATGCTTTATTTGGATTCAGGGCACCTCAAAACGTGTATTTCCGGTGAAATCTCGGTTTCAATTTTTGGGTGTATTGCAATACTTCCCCTAGTTACTATATGCAGTAGAGAAAGTAAAAATATAGTAACACGCAAACATTTATAGGTCTAAATTATACAGTAGAAAAAGAAACAAAACTTATAAATAACAAAAAAGCTCCGGAGAAGAGAAACGAAATAAGAAAATGTAATAAGGAATAAGAACAGCTAGAGAAGAAAAGGAAGGAGGCATGGTAATTATACAATTATTTCTAATTTAAATATTTGTATTAATCTACGAAAAAATAATATTTGACTATGGTATTTTTTAACTGAATTTGAGACATGTTGAAAATATCTGCATCGAAATAATGAAGTTTGTTATACACACAATACAACTATCGATTCTGTTCTCACTCATTACTTAGGTACATTTTCTTTTCTTTACCTTCCCACAAATCACGTATGCCTTTTTACACGTTATACATTTTAGTAGTTATGGAATGTATTGACATTCATTTTCTTTAGATTCTTGATGTGACTCGATATAAATGTTGAGATGTTCTTCTGCTTTCATTTTACCTTTTTATAAACATAATGCTCAATTTTAATTCTTTCTTGTTTTTGTATCTCATTATTTTCGGGACTTCATAGTTTTAATATCTTCTGTATATACAATTTATAATAAAAATACACCTTTTTAATAATAGTAGCTCATTCTAACGAAGCAATCATAGATTTTAAGGATTCTAGTTTTAGTGACATCCTGTAACTGCTCAAAGACAAGAAGTGAGACAACTCACATTCCCTCCTCAGGTCATACTTCTTTCCAGGTCATGCAAATCGAGCCTGAACTCATTAAAACAATCCCAATCTTTCGGTGCTCTTTGGTCCATTTAAGCCTTTGTTTCATCTTGCTTGTTAGTGGTGGTTCATTTCCGGGAAGACAAAATTAAGTTCTTGATTAAATAAGCTTCTTCTCGCAATCAAAGCAATTGCTTTCAACCCAATTCAAGTTTGAGGTCTATAGACGAGGCGCCACATTCTTAGAGTTAACAGCTTTAAAACTCCATTTCAGTGGATACTTTTTCTTCCTCTTATTCAGTTCCTTCTTTCGTTTTCTGCGGTAAACAGTTTAGTCAGTAATCGGGAAAATGCGAATTGAATCACACAAGATACAAACTCACGTATAAAATCCCTTTCTTCAAAGCTATTACACTCTTTTCCGGAAGCGTCATCAGCTGAAAATACGCACGGAAGAAGAATGCGGAACGAAGGTTCAGAGGAGAATATTAACAGCCAATTAAAAGCCTGCCATTGTTAAACCTGCTAAATTCGTGACCCATTATCTCAGAAACAATTCATCCTTCACCCTGTTTGGTCTGTTTCAGGATTGGAAGTGCAGGCGATGATGTTTCGGTGCAGCGTGCAGAGAAAAGTGAGGGCGATGATACTTCGGTGCAGCGTGACAGGGAAAACGCATGTTCTCTGTGGAACTTTCTCTGTCTCAGCCTTCGGCTGGTTACCAGAGTGTGAAAATTATCCCTTGGGGGGGGGGCGTTGAACCCTCTGTGTGGGGCGGGGTCCTCGGTTTGCCTGTCATACTGCCAGGGTGTCTCAATCTTGAAGCTATAGGGAGCCTGTCACAGCTGTACCGTCACACCTTGTTCCGGCCGCCCAGTGTTTACTTTCACCTCATCCCTCTCTCCCTGGGGCACCCCCTCGCGGGGCGTTGGTACAATATACCCCACTCCTGCAACTGTGCCGAATCCTCGTCGCTTCACAAACCAATGCAATTCAATCCAAGGGATATTGAGACTGAATTTGCTTTCTTATTTTAAAGCTATTTACTTAAAAATTGACATAGTTAATATAAGTAAATAAGGCAATGACTGTGCAGAAGCTCAAAGCTCTAGCTCACACAATTTGTCATATAATATAATTATACGTTTTTAATTATCGAAAAAAACTAACTTTCTAAAACTGTTTTGCGCATTCAAATTTGTCAAAGAATTATAATAGTGACGTTTTCTGACGCTTTAGTGCAAAGAAAATAAATGTAAGGTTTTGCATGAAGTTCAGGTTATTACTTGTAGAGAATAAAGGTTGAAAGGGGATATATCATACATATTATACATTGTACATATGAAAGGGGAACCATACACATAAGAATTGTATAGCAATAATTTAATTCACTGAATGTTAAAACATTCAACATGTAACTTTGTACAGAGCTATTTATAAGCAACGGGCGCGCTAGCTAATTGAATGGGAATTCCTGGAACTCATAACGATCGTGCCTGGCACAGAGTGGTACGACGCTACATGATGGCGCTGAAGCGTAAGGTTCTGAAACCTTATATTTTCATACATGCTTGGGTAACGCGGCCTGAGGACCAATGGAAAGCATCGTTATATTTTCAAACGTAGATGACGGCGTGGGTAAGCCACCCTATATAAGACCAGATTTTGCCGAGGGGGCACTCTTACTTATTACCAGTTCAGCGCAACAAGAAGTCACGCCGAAGCAAGGTGCTACAGATGCACGTGGGTGCATATAAGGGTGGGGATGCGTGTGAAGATAGATAGGCTCCTGATAAATATTCAAGTGGTGGGATAAAGTAAATGGGAAAAGCTAGACGCCCATATTTATTTGAATAATGAAATAAACATCAGTTATAAAGGGAAAACTTGCAGTGTATTTTTAACTTGCCTCACCCACCAGAACCTGAGATTAACGAAACTTAGCAATTAGGTAGGAATGGAATACTCAACTACCGACGAGCATCACTAGCCGAGGTAGAAGAACACTACAACAGCCCACTGCAACACTCGACCACCATTTCCCGCTACAAGGTTTTGCTTCATAAAATTGGTTGTGATAAAAATGTCCTTGTTTTTCAGTATAAACTATTTTTTGTGAGCCAATGAATAAACAGACCATAAAATGCATACTTGAATATGTGTGCAAATATCCATACAAATCAGAGCAAAACTGTAAAGCAAGGAATAAATTTCGTACTCAAAAATGTAAAACAGAAAAGACACACACAGAAAGGAACCGTGGGGTTAAAAGGTAGCGAATTGGTGATTTAAATATGTTTCTGGCCTTTTAAATGTCGGATTGTGAAACATCGTTAGCCAAAATTATTCACAAGTGTCTATAAAATATTTATATGATAGAATTTAATAATCGAAAATATCTTTTCATCTCCAAGTGTTCCTTAAATTTAACACAACCAATTTTCTAAATAAAAAATAAATCCTGTGGCGATATAGGCCGCGAAAGGCCTGGGCGTGCCAATCCTACTGCCGACCTTACGCCCACATTCACAAGGCAGAAGTATGAGATCATCCAACAGATACGGGGAGGTGATGTTGCCAGCATCACGCATCCCACAGCTGGAAAGTTGGCTTATAAGGACAGAATCGCTGCCTATCGCAGTTCCTCACTTTCCTCACGATGCTGAGTCGGCACCCACCCTATACCCGAAACCTAAAATCCGCACCCCCAAGAGCACATTCCTTAGCCCGCGACCAGTGCACCACGCTCCAGCGCAGTATGCCACAGCGCAAATTTTCTACATAGTGGTAAGAAATTAAGCGACAGTAATAACTCCAAACTGCTTCCGAATCATCGATTTGTGCATTTTCACTATAACAGCTACATTGATCATTTGGATGGTTTAGAACAATACCTAGACGATATAGTTGTCTACTGCTTGAATATATTTTATGAATCAATCTCACTTTTATGTGGCCTAACTTTCTGTGCTGAAAGTGGCAGGAAACCCTGCTGCACAGAAATTAATAATTCAAACCTAGGAATGATGTTAAAATGCTGCGTGTCTAGGAAGCAACACATGCTTTGCACAACTTTTACTCAAGGTAGCAAGGAATCATCACCTCCGAAGGCGAAGCTACATACACACAGCTGTAACTCGGCGTATGATACAGAGCTTTCGTTTGGACACGTGACCGAATTACATGGAATTGCTTGCCCTACACTGCGCCCGTTCTGTTCCCCTTCCACTTTTCCTTCGCTCCGTGTGCTGACTTATCGGTTGACACAGTGTTAGATGAGAAACCCCCCCCCCAAGCATACGCCTACCGACCAGGGGAAATCACGAAAAATCCAAGGTCAGAGAGGGCGGTCGACGGGAATCGGACCCGGGATCTCCGAATGTGAGCCTCACACGTTACAGTGGAGCCATCTCGGGTATCGGGTAGAAGTGAATAAAGGGTTCTACAAATGTTTCATTTATTTTTGGCATAGGATTAAATATGCGTTTTAATGTCCCAAGGAATTCTAATAAATAACTGTTAAGGACTAACTGTATCTAGAAGGACCTTTAGCGTTACCACTGAGCTCTGCGATTTTCATATTTGCGCTCCGTTCTGACAGTCTTATTTGGAAACAGTCCTTCCCAGTGGCGAAAATATATAATAAAACCGATTACTTACACCTGCATAGGTTTTGTTACTCAGCTGATTTTTTCCCTCTCTTCTGGATCTACAGCCCCTGAAGATCTTTGTCCTTCTTCCTCCGTAAATCTCTATCTTACGCTTTACTTTTCCATCCTCTATTTCCAATCTCCCTTAAATCTTCTATTACATCATCTAAACTTGTTATGACCCTTCTTTTTTTTCCTTTCTCTACTACGTATATTAAGTAAGGAAAGTACTATATTCCACCCAAAATTTTGGTGTGGATATTTGACCGAAAATATATGTTTTGACTCCCCGAAACTCATAGAAAATATTTTATGAAAAAGGTCCGTGTGTGTCTGTGAACAGAAGAACTCAAAAACGAAAAGTCGAAAAAATACCAAGCTTGGTATTTAATTTCAACTTCCAAAGATGCGACACGAAGATTTTCAAGAAAATTCGCACACCCAAACTATACTTTATATAGAAAATGGATTTTTTTTATTTTCTATTTTGATTAAAGTAACATATATTAAAGATATTTATATGAAAAATAAAATGTATATCTGGGAATAGCTTATAAAGTCCTCTTCACAGGAAGAAATTTTGTATGATTCTTCGTTAAGCGATAAACGAAAACTTACTGCACAAAAAATGTAGATCTCTTTAAAATACACAATTTATTTGCAATAACTTGTGTGTATAAGCCATTTCCGAGATATTGGTTATTAAAGGTTCAAATTGTTCATTACTTGGTCATTCTTCTAAAATACTGTTAACATTCAGTTGTTTCTTGCGATTGCATGGAAACAGTATGAAATTTTAAGGCAGTATATAGCGCCCAGCTCTTAAAAATTTCACTATCGTTGTTCTCTTTGTATCTATAACGAAATGTTTAATGTGCTATTTCAGCAAAAGTTTATTTGGAATAAAATATAGTAGATAGAAAAATAAGCTTTAATAAGAATAGTTTGTGCAATAACTAATAAACAATAGAGAATGGAGAAATTCAAGTGAATGTGTCACATAGGATGTTTTCTTCTGGCATACAACTCCCTTTCAATGTAATTTTTGGGATTCTATCTTCTATTATTCTCTCAATATGTTGTAGGCATCTTACACTTTGTGTGTTTATAAATCTCAAACTGTCTTTTTCTATGTTAGTTCTTCTAATTCATAGTTACATCTTATTGCTCTGTAACATTTACTGGTCCATAGATTCTTCTCAGTATTTTACTTTAATCTTCGTAGTATTTCCTCACCTGTGTTGTTCAGATGCGTGTTTCTGTAGCATATATTACTGCTGGTCTTATTAATGTTTTGTAGAACTTGTACTTTGTACTTTCACTAATTTATTTCTTTTCTTTCTCTACCACGTACATAGTATATAGAGTAGGAATTGTATTCCACACGGAAATTCTAGTTTTCACCGAAAATAAACGTTTTGAAGCGCCTTGAATCTAAAAAGACATTTTAGGAAAACGTCTGTCCGTACGCGTGTGTGCGTGTGTTTCTGTCTGTCTGTACTGTGTCTGTGAACCGCATAACTCAAAAACAAATAATCGGATAAATACAGAACAGTATTTTACGTTCAGTATCTTCCAAAGATGCGCCTCAAGAATTTCAATAATATCCTCACACCACAGCTACCATATATATGGAAGCTTTTTCGAACTTTTGGATTTTCTAAAATGTGGCTCTAAGGATTTGGATTAAAATATCATACACTAAACATATTTACATAACAAATAAGATGTATAGGTTGAATTTTCTGGGAATAGCCTGTTCTCTTCATTCGGAAAGAATTTTATAAAATCTTGTATAACTGGTAAATTAGCCATAGACGAAAACCTACAAAAAATAAAATAAAAAAATGTAGATCTCTTTAAAACACACAATTTATTTCAAATAACTTTTTTGTGACTTTAACCATTTCCGATAAATGTGTTTCTATTATTAGTGGTTCTATTTGTTCAATACTTAGCCATTCTTTTAAAGTCCCATTGATTTTAGTTGTTTCTCGCGATGTTATTGAAACAGTATGAAATTTTAAGGCCAGCGTATAGCGTCCAGTACTTAAACATTCGACCATCGCTGCTCACTTTGTATCTAAATAATTTGTATGCACACTAATAAGCTGTAGAGGATAGAAAAGTCATATGAATGTAACATGTTTTTTAATAATTGTATGCTAGCATAATAAACTACATTTCCACTTTGAATATTTTATACTCTCTAGATTATTATTATTATTAATATTATTATTATTATTAGCATTCTTATTGTTGTTGTTTACAGGCGCCCTATAGGTATTTAAATAGTGATACCCCATCAAGTGTTTTTTTTTCTCCAACTACCAGATTTCTGATTTTTCTTTTACCTTTATCTGCTGTCATTGATATATTTAGTTTTTCCCTCGTTTACTTCTAATCCTGTTTCTTTAGACCTTCTTTCCAGTTAGCCAGATGATCTCAGTTGATATAATGCAGATGTTATATACCTAATGGTGGTTCTGTCAGACCCACATAACGGAATCCCGTTATATAAGGCCCACCATGCCCGCAGTTGCGGTTAAGTGGTACCCATCTCTTATACACGAGGAACGAGTGCGGTGGCTGGATGGTTATATGGTCGCATATTCAAATCATGTTGTCCAGCAAGCACGTAAGTGAAAACCTTCGGTAGATCTATAAATTAAAGGTTTGTTTTGTTATATGCTAGGTAGGTATCATTCTTCTTATATCCTCGTGAACGTTTGCATAATATGCTGTTAAAATTCATTTATTTTAAG
This sequence comes from Deroplatys truncata, assembly GCA_030765065.1. NCBI lineage: Eukaryota > Metazoa > Arthropoda > Insecta > Mantodea > Mantidae > Deroplatys > Deroplatys truncata. Next base: position 189,419,549 of record CM060986.1, on the reverse strand, counting down.
TAGGTTTTTGAATTTGGGCAATTCTTATGGATGTAACAAAAAGTTTTCAGAGTTATAATTGCAGGAGTTGAATTTGTTACTGCTTTTGTGTTTTGCGCTCCTTGTTTTTGGGGTGTTAATTTTAAAAATCTGATGTGTTACATTCATATGACTTTCTCTACTGTTCTGCAAACCATTCTTAAAAATCTTATTCTTCTATTTACTTTTTGTTAACAAAGATAATATTTTCAATATTCACACAATTCGTCCCACGTAGAAGAAGAACACAGTAGGCTAAAGCGATAATCAGATCTTTAAAAAGCTGATGGCTCGCCTAGAAATTCCATACACTTTCCATTACATCACGAGAAAGTTGAATAGCGACAGCACGCTAAAAATTGACAAATATTAAAACACGCAATTCAGTAACAACGTATATTTCAGAAATGGCCAAGACCACAAACATTTTATTTGAAGTTAATTGCACGTTTAAAATATATCTACATTTATTGTGTAGTACTTTCTTGTCTATCTCTTATGGTTTACCTCTTATTCCTATTCTTAAGTCAAATAGCTCTTATAGTCTGGCAGCGCCTCCTTAATGTCGATAACCCATTCTTCTCTAATTTCTGCCTTTCTCCACCATTTTCTAATGCCCACACGACGCAAATCCCTTTCTACCAGTTTTACAAAAGGATACAAAACCCCTTCCCAGTGTAGAAGACTTCACAGGCTATTCCCAGAAACTTCAACACACACATTATATTTGTGAATATCTTAAACTTATAGTATTTTAATCAAAATATTAGAAACATTTTTTTAGAAAATCGAAAATTTCGAAAAAGTTTCAATGTAAAGGGTAGTTTGGGATGGGAGATTGTCTTGAAAATCTTCGTGTCGCATCTTTGGAAGGTGCTGAACCCAAATACCAAGTGCAGTTATTGGACGTTTAGTTTTGAGATTGTGTTGTTCACAGACACACCACGTACCTTTTTCTAAAGATGTTTTCTTGTGTTCAGGGGCCTCAAAACATGTATTTCCGGTGAAATATCGACACGAAGTTTTGTGTGGAATTGCTCTACTTGCTATCAATACTTAGTAGAGAAAGTAAAAATCTAATGTATAGCATTCATGTGACTTTTCTACTAGTCTTCTACAAACCATTCTAACAAAACTTTATTCTTCTATGTATTTCTTTTAATCGAGATGCATTTTCATTACACATTTACTCATTTCGTTGCTGGTACAGTGCCGGATTTTCTTAATCCGCCACATGTCTTTTTCCCACATACTCTTCGATATATATTTATTATTAATTTGCCGGTCCGCCGCCGGGTGTCAGTCGTGCCGACCTGGCCTATCGTTTGTTCGTGGATGGGGAGGGCACCACCACCGTCGCTCTAGCGTTTGGACCGCATTGTTCGGCTTACCATGCTTTGAGTGTGCTCATGTACTTCGGCTGTCGCAGTGTGTGATCTGGTAAGTTACCCCACTGCGTTTCATTTTGTTCGCGTAATGTAACTTGCTTTGGCTTTCGTTTTTTCAATTATATATATATATATATATTAAAAAAGTAAATATTTTAAATGCTCTTGTGACGTTAAAATTTTAGCCGGCGGGGTCACATGTAGTTAAGAGTTATTACTGTTATGTCCAGTTATGTAATGTCAATTCCTATCCTTTGTGGTGTCAAATATCAAGCTAAAGAGTTTTATAAGAATATAATAAATGTTGAGGATATGCCTGAAGATTACCTTTGTAAACTGTATTTATGTTTGCTTTCTCTGCATTTCGCATGAGATGGGAACATGTTTCCTAAACTATATTTTTCGTGTCTTTTGTGATGGCTTCTGGGTAACAATTCTCCTCCTTGAAGGTGTTGCGGTAGAACCGAAGGGTGGTGCAGTGCATGGAAGAAGGTTACAGGAGCCTAAAGAGATAGTCAGATTTTTAAAATGGAGGCCAACATTTCTTGTGTAGTTCGTTTATTTTTCTATTCGCTTAACGTTTACCAAATACACAAGATTATCCAAAATTCTTTCCAAATGAAGAGGACTTTACAGGCTATCCCCAGAAAATTCAAGATATGCATTTTACTTATCATCTAAATATCTTAAGGTAATATGTGGTATTTTAATCAAATCCGTTAAAGCCATTTTTAGAAAATAAAAAGTTTCGAAAAATGTTCCATATAAAGGAAAGTTTGGGATGTGGGATTTTCTTGAAAATCTTCTTGTCACATCTTTGGAAAGTATTGAACTTAAATATCAAGTTTCGTAATTTACCGTGATTTCATTTTTGAGCTCTGCTATTCACAGGCACACACACACACACACACACACACACACACACACACACACACACCTACGGACGTTTTTCAAAACTGTTTTATCTATTTATTTATTTATTCAAGGGGCTCAAAACTTGTATTTCCGGTGAAATCTGGTATCGAATTTTTGTGTGAAATGCAATACCTTCTCTAACTACTAGGCACGTGGTAGAGAAAGTAAAAATCATGGGATAGTATCCCTGGCTCTAATTAGTGGATCAACAACTTCAATTGAAGCAAGTTATTTATTTACTGTAAAGACTGTAAGTGTTGAATATTGTGTGTTCATTTTCCCTGCAAGTTTATAAGCTATATTATATTTATTTGTTCAGTTTGATAAGAAGTAGGTATGACATATTTTCAGTTTCAAACCTTTATTATATTAATAATAATAAATAAAGCACTTGATTTTGTTTTTTCATTTGATGCATACATTGCATATTAATAAATAGGCATTTCTACCTTTTCAAAATCAAGAATCACATTACACCACTGCTAGGATAGAGGGGTAGCTACGTTACGTCACAGTATCCCTCCCTCTTGGATATGACACACGCTCGTCCATACCTGAGTTAGGCTATACCCTTGTGACCTAGATTTGTCACTCCCTTTTGCTTTTGTATGACTACACGAAAACAAGGCCTACATCACATGCACACACCACTGATTTGAATAATCTGATGTTTCAAACGGAGAAGGATTGCGAACCTGCAAGAGTATTTTCGAAATTCAATTTCTGAAACCACTAACAATTGAATATTTTGAAATACTTTCCATTGTGTTAATTAAAAGGTTACATTTTTACTTTCTCTACCACGTATCGTACCACTCCACCCAAAAATTCGATACCGAGATTTCACTTGAAATACATGTTTTGAGGCCCCTGAACTGCTCCCAAGTTGTTAGAAACAGGTCGTGTATGTATGTGTCAGTAAACAGCATAACGCAAACACGAAACTCGGATGAACACCAAACTTTGTATTTAAGTTTAATAACTTCCAAAGATGCAGCACAAAGATTTTTAAAATAATCTCCCATCCCAAACTACCTTTTACATGAAACGTTTTTCGAAATCTTTTATTCTCCAAAAATGGCTGTAACATATATTAAAGATATGTGCTTGAAAAATAAGCTGTACATCTTGAATTTTCTAGGAATAGCCTTTGAAGACCTCTTCATTTGGAAGGAATTTTGTATAATCTTATATAAGTTGCAAGCGTTAAGCTATAGACGAAAACTACTACACAAGAAATGCACATCTATTTAAGACACACAATTTATTTCAAATACCCTTCTTGTGGCTTCAGCCGTTTGAACTTTAAGGCCAGTGTGTAGCGTCCAGTTCTAAAATATTTGTCTATCGCTATTCCCTTTGTATCTATAACTAAATGTGCAATGCAACTAATTCTGTAAAGGTTTGTCTCGATTAAAATGAAGTGGATAGGAAAATAAACGTTCGTAAGAATAATCTGTAAGGCCACTAATAAACGATAGAGGGTAAAGAAAGTCATATGAATGAAACATAAGATTTTTATAAATCTTGTCGTACTAAACAATAACATTGAAACTTAACTTAATATTACATATAAGTATAACCACCACACTTGAACTTAATTTCGAGAAATCCTTAACAGTCAACTTTTCGGCATGACCAGGTAAGGCGGGGATTCATGGATGTGACATGACTATTGGTTGAATTTGGTGCATACAATCAGTATTGCCAAGTTTAAACACTGACACAATGACACATAGTATCCAGATCTCGTGTTTGTAAATCAATAATGAATATAAAATGAATAAAACAAACACTGATGTGGTACATTCATAGGACTTTCTCTACCTTTATTAGTAAATATACAAATTACTCTGAAGAAATTTTATTTTCCTATCCACTTCATTTTAATCGAGATAAATCATTGCTGGCCCTAAAATTCCACACTCTTTCCATGACATCGCGAGAAACAACTGAATATAGACAGCACTAAAAGAATAAGAGAAATGAACAATTGAAACCATTAATAAGGTATATCCCGGAAGTGGCTGTTACCACAAAAAATATTTGAAATAAAATGTGTGTTTTAAAGAGATTACATTTCTTGCGTAGTACGTTTTCGACTATCGCTTAACGTTTAGCAGTTATGCACGATAATATAAATTTACTTCTGAATGAAGAGGACTTCATAAGATATTTCCAGCAAATTCAAAATATACATTTTATTTTTCATGTAAATATATTTAATACATGGTGTTTTAATCAAAATGGAGCCACTTTTTACAAAATAAAAGATTTGTAAATATTTCCATGTAAAGTGTAATTTTGGGTCGCATCTTGGGAAGCTGCTGAACTTCTACAAAGTGTGTATTAATCCCATACTTTGGTTACAAGTTGTGTGTGTTCACACACACACACACACACACACACGGAGCTTTTTCTAAAAATACTTTTTTATTTAGAGAGCCTTAAAACTTCCTGTGAAATCTCGGTATCCAATTTCTGGGTGGAATACAATACATTCTCTACCTACAATGTACTGGTAAAGAAAGTAAAAATAAATTTACAAAGTACACCTGCAAACTACTGAAATATCACGTTTATTAATAAACCAGGCAAAATATGCATTATTATGCAACTTAAAATATAGTTTAAATTGTTGAAAATAAATAAATTAACTCACATACCAAGAGAGCATACCTTGCGACAGCAGAGAAAGAATATACATTTGTAATTAGAATCCTGACTCTGCAGTGGATTTAACAGTGGTGTGGAAAGGGATCATTATAAACTGTGTTCAGCTATATGAACGCGGCTTAAGATTTCTTGTTTCTCAAGTTTGTTAGGTTGAGAACATGCAATTAAGATGACATGACTACGTTAAGAAATAATGGTAGCGGTAGAGAATATCGCGGCAGCACATGCCGGAGAGAGGCCACAAATCACGGCAACAGATTGTGCCCATTCGCCATGTTGCGGTACATATCGACCCCAGTATGCTTGCGTCAACGTCTTTGTGCACTGCACTGGCCTAATAGATGTACATGGTAATGGTTTTTGGGTTGGTACAAATTTCTCGCTAGAGAATAATTAACCTGCTCTGTTCTCCTTCTACCAGTAAAAGGAAGTCCCATAATTTCAACAAGTAGAACTGCTCAGTAGCAAATTGGGCGATAAAACACGGTAAGGGCAGTTAAAACAATAACAACAAAACCTATATGTCACCAAGTATGAAAAGTGAGTTAAACGGCTGGAGAGAAAGTTTTAGAAAACAAGAAAAGCGAGGCCTTTTCCCTTTTCCTATTTTCCAAATCCCATAAACTACTTTATAGACGATAGTGTCTTTTGATCCACTTCCCCTCGATGCTGTCATGTAGAAAGTGCATTCAGTGCTGGTAACCTAACTTATATACGTGTTTTGTCTATTTTACTGCACATATGTGCATGGACATGTTAAATCCTCTAAGTTCTAATATATTCATTATTGTAATCATGGAACACAATACTAATTGATACTTGAATTTTTTCATTTAAATATTATCACAGCCTATACCTTTTTTTCCCAAAGGAGACGCAGTATAACTGTATGACTCTGACTAGTAAAAAAAATGAAAAAATTGCTGATTTCATGTCAGTGTGTTCAGCCATCTTGAGTCACTAAATATACAGGTGGACCATTTAAGTTGAGACTGTAGAATATTTCCAAAACTAAGCGTTGTAGAAAGAAATGTCTTGAATAATTGATTTTGCTGCTTGATATTACAGGTGAAAGTAAATACCATTAGTCGTGTTTTATTTGGAGGAGGCTGTGATGGTCACCATAGGGTGAATTTAAATTGACCCTAATTGTAGGTTCCCATTTAAAAAATTAAATTGACCCTAAAATAATCATCATAGCGTCTTCCAAACAAAACATTACTGACGGCATTTACTTTCACCTGTAATATCAAGCAACTTCTATTAAAGACATTTCTTTCTACAGCGCTTAGTTTTGGAAATACAGTACAGTCTCATCCTAAATGGTCCACCCTGTATAACCAGAGAAATCACCAGACAACCTATTTACAAAATATTCTCTATGTACGTCTTTTGTTAGTATTATGAGTCATTGTCATAACATATTCTGCTCTGTAATATTCTTATCTTGGTGCTAAGGTTTGATCATCAGCTTCCTTCTCCGCCATGATCCCTAACTACCTATAACCTGGATGCACGTAAAGTGTTAAATTAAACACTGTACCGTGCCATGAACGTGTTTTATATAACGTGCATATTTTATTAAACGTTGCAAATTAATGTACTGTAATAGTATACAGAAGAACCTATAGTTATGTTTTAATATGATTTCGACGCACTTGCCTAAACCAAACAATTAAATTTCTTGATTTTTTTCTATGTAGATAATCTTCCTCTAAAAATAATACCCCCAAAACAGACAACGCTTACACCATAAATTGTAAACACAATTCATATTTCTACTTAACTGCAAAGGTAAAACCTATTCATTAATAATAAGCTAACAGCCTAATAACCTAACCTAATAATGGTTAATAACTGAATGGTCGTATAATTAGCCTACTTAATATAACTTTAACTATTCAATATATAAATAATAGCATAAATAATAAAATAAAATATCAGGTGCTAAAAAGTATTCCATATTAACTTAAGAGATGGTAGTACGGACCAAAATAAGAAAAACATGTCCAGGAAACATAGGTTCTAAGATGCATGCCCTAAGGAGCTATGACCATGTTCATCATGCTACTGCGAAACATTTCTACTGCAAGCTCTTTGCTATTACCTGTTTACGACCTACAGAAGGCAGTAAACAAATGAGGACACATTACTCTGTTATTGTCCATAAATACAGCATCAGTAAGCATCTGTTAGTTGTTACTGTAAACCGTATTCACAGTTCTAGGTAAGTGCAACACATATTCTTAATAGTTCTAACGGAATCAGTTTGTGTTTTGATAATTTTGTGAAATGCTTTTAAATTGCAGTTTTATCTTTAAATCTTAGGTGTATGCAACCCCATTAATGATACACGAACACTACAGGAAGGCATCATCAATGCCTGCCAGAGCATCCGTGACCAATTGGAGTGGTGAGAGTGAGTGATTTCCTAAGACGTCGAACAGAAATACTATGAATGATAACATATTGGACATCTCCTTTGCAGATGGTTCACAAGTGCAGGTCGTATGTAATCGCAATCAGGTCATATTAGAATCAGTAACAGCGTAATGTGTCCTCATTTGTTTACTGCATTCTGTAGGACACACGTGATAGCAAAGATCCTGCAGTAGAAGAGATGTTTCACAGTAGCGAAGATTTCTTTAACACTCTATGTATTATAATTAATATAAAGCATTTAATATTAATATCAGTGTGTCAATTGGTGATTATATGGTCAACGTGCAAATTCTGAACACCTACGAATATAAAAGCAGGGTGCCAACATAACAGAATATCACTAACCTTCCAAATACGTGTAAGAGGTATGTATTTGTGGCGGAGTTGCCGGTTATGAATGGAACCAAACAACCAGATATCACCATTTTCTAGTAACTTATCCCATAATGGTGGGATAATTTCAAAGTTGCACTTTAGTAACCTCTCGTATATTGTAACCTCTGTATTTGGTAATGTTAACTTACAATTTAATCCATGCAGCAGCTAGGTATAAGACGTGGATACCGAGCGCGATGGCTCAGGCGGTTACGTCTGTGGGCCGCATTGAAGAGGCGACCGCACACTCTGGGCCATGTTTTTCTCGCGGTTTCCTCGGGTCGCCAGGTGGATGCTGGGATGATTTATCTTCTACCACGACTCTCTTTCTTCTCATTTCCTATACCCATCACCTTTCTTGTCATCTTTTTGAGGATTGTAGGACCAGGCGACGGTATTCGGCGGGTTGCGGCTGGGCAGTGGTTTGCGCTCTGTAAAGGTTTCTTCCCTGGTGTCGCTGTGGTACCGCTCAGTTAGATCTTTTCTCAGCGTGAGACTACGCTCCGGGGGACCCTGGAGTTTGTGGCTTGTGGGCAGGGACCATGCGGCGTTCTATCTGGAAACGTTAGGAATCCCTTCCACGCTTGCGCCCGTCGGCATCCGAATCTAGTCGCCCTTGGGGTCTCTCCCCTCATCCTCTCTCCCAGGGGTCACGTTGGAAGCACAATGGGCCGCCTGTGTGCGGTGCTCTGCCCCGGTTCCGGGGTCACCTCCGTGATACATACCTTTACCTTTATAAGGCATGGATAACAATCAATCGCCACTTTACTACCAAGATTAATGTGACCTTGCTACTGGAACCACCATCTACAACAGCTGTTAGTAAATTATTAATTTCATTTTTTGTAAGTTCTATTTCTATTCACTATTGTCAAAAAAGTAGTAGGTATTCAATGCACAGGCGTTAAGTACTTTGGAGAATCTCGGAGAGTCACTTCCTCTCCCATATGTTCCTTGTTCTCCAATGATGCACTTATCGCACTTGTATTGCAATAATCTATTACAGGATATCGGGTACTGTACAATATGTTTTGCATCGTCCGTCGTGTATATTGTTAACATTAATTATACAGCTTTCATTAGCACGCGTGACCGTATTACGGGGAATACCTTGCCCTACACTGCTATGTTTCTAAATGGTTGTGTTACTCTTTACTTTCTCTCCTCACCATGCTATCGCTTGCGTAATCTCCCATTTCGTTTCCTTATCAAGCTTCAGGCTCGAAGGATCAGGCGAAGCCTCCTGTCGTTTGGTGTGTGACAGGCCTCTCCGTGGGAAGGGTCCGCTTCCTGATAACCATTGCTTACTTAAAGTAAGGGAAGTAATACAGCCGATCCAGAAATTGGATTTGAGCTTTCACCGGGAATATACACCTTTAGAAGCCCACTGCGTTTGGAAACAGCAGCGCGCAGAAAAGCTCAAAAATGAAAAGTTTTAAAAGTATCATACTTTTTCAAGACACTTTTAAATATGTATTGTTAACTTTTTCAGGAAACTCCTCATTCATAGAGCCCGTTTACATCAGAAATTTTCTTTGTTTTTCTCTAAAATTGCCCTTTGATTAATTCTCAATATGTCTGAGATTCGGGTGTAACAAATAAAATGTAGCTGTATCTCTTAATTCTTAATATGTCTGTATACCTGAGAACTGGACAATATATATGGACAATAATTAATGTACTCTAGGAAAATTATACGAATAGGTAGATTTAGCTAACATTTACAATTTATGTTAAATACAGTTTTTGTTGTATTAAACATTTGTCAAAATTCATGCCTGCTTTTTAATTTTCCATCAGTTTAAGCGATGCAGGTGAAGTACTGTCAACATTTTAGTTTCCATGAGCAAGGATAGCATCAGAAATCAGTATCATCCTTCTGGGGAAATTCTAGAATTGGCAGAAAACAGAACGATTGAGTGAAAAATTTGTTTAATTCTCAGAAAATAAATATAATTAATAGAGAATGTTAAATGCAAGACTTCTTTTTTCAGAATGAGAAGCATTGAAATAAAAGGAGAAAAAAATGGAAGGGAAAGCTGCGACTGCTAGAATAAATAGTTGGTGGGCTATTACCTACCCAATAAAATGCATGTTCCAAAGCAGCGACCTCCACCTTTTGGCACATGCTTCTAAAGGATGCTTGAAGATAACCTTAAATTAACTCCTGACCCCTTTATAATCCTTACCCTAAATTATATCCAGCAAAGGAAGATGTTTGTCACAGAGCATTGCATTCTTCCTCTTGAGAATGTGATTTCTTTCCTTCCTTCACAGATTTAACGATGGAACGATGTTCCAAATCTGTCAGTTTCTTCGTGTTTTGCAAGTAGACGTATTTCTTAACCTTCGTGCCCATTGACCTGAAACTTCGTGCTCTGTATGCTAATACATGAGCTAACCTATATTGGAAGCCTCGATTTCGAAAAAGAAATGCACGTTTTCCCTGAGGTTGAGTGAACTATTCAGTTCTCTACTAAATATTGAGAATTGGCTTTAAAAATTAAAAATACCCATGTTATTAAGAGAAAATCAATAACAGAATTGAAGCTTACTTTATTTGTCCACATAATCACCTTTGATATATGTATAAATATTTTTCATACCTGTTCACAAGTTTTAGAATTTCCGTATTGTGGTCGGCTGCCACCCGTCCATTAAACAAAATTAGGACACAATTTCATCAAGCAAAGAACGAGAATCCATCTACCTAGTACTATTTTGTTGTATAATTGATTCTTCAAATAATCTTTGGTGAGTGAGGAACTCAGAATCAAATTTCATCATGGCATTTGTTCCTCCATTGTTAAACATTTCACACAATGTCCCACATTTCTTTCGTGTACTACTGTATCACCAATCACTTCCTTTAGTAAACGGTAAATTTATCCATATTTCAACCTCCGAGCACTCAAAAAATCTAATATCACCTCTCACTTTCCAGTCGACGGGACTTTTTATCATACCTTTAATTCTGAACGGTCACAGAATGCACAATAACAAATTGTTTCGAATGTCACTCACACAACATTGCAAAAAGATTTCGACGAAACCATTGGACATTAGATATAAGCCAGATATTGATCTGCGTGGCGGGTCGTTACTTTCTGAGTTTCCCCCGTACATTTATTTTGTATCTGAAGTTTTTGTGTTGAAACGTTCGTTTGAAAATTTCGGAAAACCTGAGTAATTATGAGTAACTGAATGAACATTGGCATTTAAAGAGTCCTCTTTTTTTATTTCTTTGCGAAGATGAGCGTGACAGTGCAAATTTGCAAATGTTAAAAAAAAGTTTATTCGTAAATCTATACTCTGTAGGAGGTGTAGCCATTATGTTTCGAATCTCCATATATTATCAAAGGAAAGGGGCACAATAGAACTACTTTGGAAGTTAAAGCCTATAGATTATCGAGATCGGGGTTACATGTAAATACGTATATATATATATATATATATAACTCATTAACATATGAATCGAATGAATTTAAAATGTATTATATAAATGTTATATAATACAAAGCATTCCTACTTTACGTAGTGCCTTACCATGGTATATAGCAGATACGTGTGCTACGCAGAATACCTGAAGATGCCGTAAATCCAAAACTTTGATGCCGAGATTTCATCGGAAATACATGTTTTGAGGACCCATGAATCCAAAAAAATTATTTTTAGAAAAAATTCTACAACTCAAAAACGTCGGATAAGTACCAAACTTGGTATTTAGGTTTAGTATCTTCCAAGGATGCGACACGAAGATTTTCACTATCACCAAACTACGCTTTACATGGAACATTTTACAAAAATTTTGATTTTCTAAAAAATAGCTCTAACGACATGTTAAATATATTTAAAGGACAAATAAAATATATATCTTGTATAATCTGGGAATAGCCTTTGAAGTACTCTTCATTCGGAAGGCATTTTGTATAATCTTGTATAACTGGTAAACGTTAAGCAATGGCTGAAAACGCAATAAACAAGAAATGCAGATCTCTTTAAAACACACAATTTATTTCAAATAACCTTTTTGTGGCATCAACCATTTCCGAGATATCCGTTATTAATGGTTCGATTGGTTAAACGTTTTGTCATTCTAAGTCCCACCAATTTTCAGTTGTTTCTCGCGACTGCATGGAAACAGCATGGAATTTCAAGGCCAGCGCATATTATCCAGTTCTTAAACATTTGACTATCACTGTTCTCTTTGTATTCTAACGAAATGTGTAATGTAGCTATTTCTGCAAAGACTTGCTGGATTAGAAAGAAGTACATGGAAAAATAAACTTTCGTAAGAATAGTTTGTATATCCACTAATAAACGAGAGGGTTATGAGTTATAGGGTATAGAAGGTTATGTGAATGTAACACATCATATTTTTACTTTCTCTACTACGTGTAGTAGGTACATAAGTAGGGGAAGTATTGTATTCCACCCAAAAATTAGATGCCAAGATTATACGGGAAATACATGTTTTGAGGCTCCCTGACTCCAAATGAAGCATTTTTGGAAACGTGCCCTGTGAACGCCATTACTAAAAAACGAACAGTCGGATAAATACCAAACCTGGTATTTAGGTTCAATATCTTCCAAGGATGCGACACAACGATTTTCAAAATAATTTTCCCACCTAAAACTATCCTTTACATGGAACATTGTTCAACGTTTTTTTTACTTTCTAAAAAATGGCTCTGGGAATAGCCTATGAAGTTCTCTTCATTCGAAAGGAATTTTATATAATATTGTATAACCGGTAAACGTTAAGGGACAGAGGAAAACGTACTACATAAGAAACGTAGATCTCTTTAAACCACAATTTATTCCAAATAGGTTTCTTTATGGCATAAGCCGTTTCTGAGATATTCGTTATTAAAGGTTCGAATTGTTTCTTCTAGGTTATTATATTAAAGTCCTGTCAACATTCAGTTGTTTCTCGCGATTGCATGGAAACACTTGGAATTTTAAGGCCAGCATATAGCTTCCTCTTCTTAGACATTTGCTGTCGCGGACTGCGGCTGGACCGTTCAGTTAGGACTCTCCTCAGTGTTGGGCTGCGCTCCGGGGGACCCTGGGGATTGGTGGCTTGTGGGCAGGGCCCTGCTGCGGCGGATGCGCTCTAGATGGAAACGTTAGGGATCCCGTCTATACTTGCTCCCGTCGTCATTCGGAACTGTTCGCCCTTCGGGTCTCTCCCCTCTTCCTTCCCTCCCAGGGTCACATTGGAAGCATAATAGGCCAACTGACCTGCGTGCGGTGCTCTACTCCGGTTCCGGGGGCCCCTCCGTGACACATACCTTTACACTGCTTTCTGCCGATTGCATGCAATAAGCAACTACATACCTGGAACACTGTCTCACTCTAGCGGAAACCTGTATTACTCCTGGTAATTAATTGTTCTTTCACACAAGCAGTCAATTAGTTAGAGCAACTGAACGGAAACCGAAAGGTCCGTGGTTAATATCCCGGCTATGACGTTGCATTTTTCAGTCTGTTACAACCGTACGGAAACCGGAAGATCGGTGGTTCATATTCCGGCTATGCCATTGGATTTTTCAGTGTGATTCAATCGGACGGAAACCGGAAGATCGGCGGTTTATATCCCGTCTATGGCACTGAATTTTTCATGTGAAGTAACCGGACGGAAACCGGAAGATCGGCGGTTTATATCCCGTCTATGGCACTGAATTTTTCAGTCTGATTCTACCTTTCCAAACGGAAACCGGATATCCTGTCTATGGCACTGAATTTTTCAGTCTGATTATAATTTTCCAAGTATTACTCCTATTTTTAGCTGATATGTGGAACTGTATTTCTCTGTACGTTCAATTCCTTTGGCCTGGTATAGTAACTGTTATTTGAATTTGCGAAACAAGGTTTCAGAAAGACATGTACAATCAGTGTGTTATGCTGAACATGACAAAAAGTGACTTTCAGAACGAGGTGGATAAAATTAGTCAGCTTTGGACTGAGGAACAAGAGATTGAGATTATAAAGTATCTTAAATCTAAAACCCAGGTACAGATATATCAAGCCGAAAATATTATTATATTACCAGAAGAAACACATTTTAGTTGATTTTGTCAGCTAGTTACTGAGGTAGCCAGGTTGCTGTAATAATTATTGCTTATTTGTTGCTTAGTGCGGAGGGTTGGGTAAGATGTCGTTTAAGTTACGCTAATTTCAGCGTGGGTGTTCACCTACCTTCTGGTGTTCTCTGGTTCAAAGTCCACCGGCTGAGTCCCCTTTGTGCTGGGAATTGCTGGAAATTAAGCCTATCCCTGTCGACTTTATATCAGATGTAGATAAAGACAATGATATAACCATGTATTCGGTTATTAGCTGGACTTTATTCCAAATATAAAATATAAAGCGGCTAGCACGTTATTTCCCTTATTTACATGATTACACCTTTTGTACATTCTTAAAGTTTTTATCCCGATGTACGTTATTTGGAGCTGACTCATTGTCGTCACACGATACTCCCCCACCCTCTACATGACGTTCAGTGCCTCGCTGTTTAAGACTCTGAATCACAAAGTCACAATGTCAAATGTGGACTGCTTGGACAAAATTCCCTCTTTTATATGAAAATGCTCTGACGCACATATTGGCGTCAATAATTGTAATGTATGATTTTGCATAGAGTTTTATGAGAGTTCACTAGCTCATATTACTGCTGACAAGCTTCTGTTGTCATATTTGGGAATTCATGTATCTCTATCTCTTTCTTAAGTTGGTCCTCTCTCTCATATACACTCAAGTTTTCCAACTCCCTGTGCTCTTGCTGGCGTCTTGGGAATTTCTGTCTTTCTCTCGTCGTCCTCTCTCTCTCATACAAGCTATTACTTTTACCAACTTCCTGTGCTGCTAAAGTCCATATGCTAATTGTTTTAATTTGCTACCTGCTTTTCCTGTCGAAGGTGTTCTTTACGTTGTTCCATACATAAGATTATGATATTTTATTACTTTATCTGCTACGTATAGTAAGTAGTGGAAGTATTGCATTCCACCCAAAAATCCAATACCGAGATTTAACCGGAAATACATGCTTTGAGGTCCCCTGAATCCAAAAAGACGCTTTTACTAAAAGGTTCGTGTGTGTCTGTGAACAGCATAACTCAAAAACGAAAAGTAATATAAATACCAAACTTGATATTTAGGTTTAGCATCTTTCAAAGATGCGACACGAAGATTTTCAAGAAAATCCCTCCATCTCAGACTACTCTCCATAGAATACTTTTGGAAAGTTTTGATTTTCTTAAAAATGGCTCTCATGATTTTGATTAAAATATCATACATTTATGATATTTTCATGACAAATAAATACATATCTTGAATTTTCTGCAAATGTCCCCAAAAGTCTTCTTTATTCTGAATGGTTTTTGTATAACTGGTAAACCGTAAGAGATAGACAAAGTTATTCAACACAAAAAAATCCGATGTGTTGCATTCACATGACCTTGTCTACCCTTGAACAAAGTATTTTTATTAACGCTTATTCTCCATATACTTCATATTAATCAAGATAAAAGATCTGCAGAAACTAACTTATTGCTAATTTTCTTTTCGGCGCAAGGGGACTATCTTTTAAGAGCTGGTTGCTATGTGGAGCATTCCATTCTCTTTGCATGTCCAGGACATAAAAAAACGAATAACGAATTCCCATTTCAGAAAAATTATAGTTATTCAAAAATTGTAACTAATAACAAGGAATATCTCGGAAATTGTTCGCTCGAAAAAAAATGTTTATGACATAAGTTGTGTATTTTAACGACATCTACATTTTTTGTGCAGCGAAACTTTGTCTATCTCTTACGGTTCTCCAGTTATGCAAAAGTCATTCAGAAGGAAGAAAATCTTTATGCACATTCTCAGAAAATTCATGGTATATTTCATTTGCTTTAAAAATATCTTAAACGTAATTATGATATTTTAATCAAAATCGTTAGAGACATTTTTGAGAAAATGAAAAATTTTGAAAAATGTTCCATTTAAAGGGCACTCTGAGGCAGGGGGATTTTCTTAAAAATATTCGTGTTGCATCTTTGAAAGATACTGATCCTCAATACCAAGTTTGGTATTTATCCGACTTCTCCTTTTTGAGTATGCTGTTCACAGGCACAGAAACGACCTTTTTTAAAAATATTTTTTTTTATTCAGAAGGCCTGAATGTATTTCTGTGAAATCTCGTTATTGGATTATGGGTGGAATACAATAACTCTCCTACTTACTATACGTAGTAGAAAAGTAAACATGCAGAACCCTTTAAAACACAACATTTATGTCTTATACATTTTTTGTGGAATGAACCATTTCCGAGATATTACGTCTTATTTGTTTGAATTTTTCAATACTCATACCTTTTCTCAAATGGGAATTCGTTATTCGTTTTTTATGTCCTGTACATACAAAGAGAATGGAATGCTCCACATAGCAACTAACTCTTAAAATATTTGACTATCACTTAAAGCCTACCATATTCTCCTTGCACCTACAAGAAAATTAGCAACAAGGAAATGTTTATCTTGATTAAAATGAAGTAGATGGAGAATAAGCGCTTGTAAAAATAGTTTGTACAAGAGTAGAGAAAGTCATGTGAGTATAACACATCAGTTTTTTTAGTGTATATTCTTTGCTATTAGTTTTCCTATTCTTTATTAGTAGACTTCAATGTCATTGCCTCGAGACCCGATATACGTTGTCTGTGCATGGACAACACCCCGCGATTGACGTATCGCCCATCCCATCAGTCTAGGTGTACGGCAATGGGACAGGCAGTCATTGTCGACACGTGCGGCAATCTGTCATTCGCTTTTAGAGTGTACAATGATGTAAGAGTTATAAGTTAGTAAAGCTAAGTTGTAACGCTTTCGGAATACAAAGGATTTCTAAGTGATAAACGGAGAAGTTTTTCTTTTGACACTTTACAAAAATGTATTGTTACTTGTGTAATAGAACTGTGGAAGCATAAGGAAGTGGGTTATAAAAGGAAACTGTTTTATCGTTTGTATTCTATTAATATATTCATTGAAGATTTCTGTCAGACCATGTGACACAGAAATTATATTGCAAAAATGCCGATTCTTATGCAAACCATGTTGCAACTTTACCCTTCACTGCAATGTACCTGCACAACAAGCGAAAGAGGCAGTATCTCCCCGTCCCTCCAAACCAACGCCTTGACATACACCTAACGTTCCAAGCGCAATTAAGTTCGAGGTCTGTTTATCACCATATTTATGATAATATTCTTTGTAATTACTTGTAAATATTGATTATGGGATGGGAATTCCAATACATTACATAGGAAAATATAATTGCATTTAAATTTTTCTTTAGAGCTTCACTTTTTACTTTCCCTACTACTATTGTAAGTAGGGGAAGTATTGCATTCCTCCCAAAAATTCGATACCGAGATTTCACCGGAAATACATGTTTTGAGGCTCCATGAATCCAAAAAAGCATTTTTATTAAAAGTTCCGTGTGTTTGCAAACAGCATAACCCAAAACGAATAAATACCAAACTTGGTATTTAGGTTCAATATCCCTTAAAGATGCGACACAAAGACTTTCAAGAGAATCTCCCCCACCTCAGACTCCTTTACGTGGAACATTTTTTCGAAAACTTTGATTTTCTCAAAAATGTCTCTAACGATTTTGATTAAAGTATCGTGTATATAAGATATTTTTATGAAAAATGAAATGTATATCTTGAATTTTCTGGAAATGCCCCCAAAGGTTCTCTACTTTCTAAATGGCTTTTTCATAACTGGTAAACCGTAAGAGATAAACAAATCTTTCTTCACAGGAAATCCAGATCTCGTTAAAACACACAATCTGTCATATGCATTTTTTGTGGAGTGAACCATTTCCGAGATATTCCTTATTATTTTACAATACTTATAAATTTTCTCAAACGGGAACTCGTTATTATGTCCTGGACACACAAAGAGAATAAAATGCTCCACATAGCAACCAGCTCTTAGAATATTTGACTATCACTTAAAGCCTACCATATTCCCCTTGCACCTACAAGAGAATTAGATTTTTTTTTGGACGATTACTTTTTCTGTATTATTTTCAGTTTTACTGAATTAACCTATCTTTCTTCTCAGTTATGTGTATATTGTAATTATAACAATAACATTAGTGTGATACGGCAATAATTAGAATCTGTAAACTTGCTACTTTCATTAATTTCTTAACCCTTATTCATATTTTCACCACATCCAAATGCTTTAAATTATTATGTATCTTATTTTGTCCAGTGTTTAAGGGACATGTATAGGCCAGAAAATTGTATATTAATACATATTTTACATACCTTGAATTTTAAAATTTATGAGGGAGGGAGAAAGAATGTAATTTAGGTTAAAACTGATAGTGTAATAGGTATAGATTATACACAGTTACCATTCACCACGAGAAAAGATAAAGCGAAGAAACCACAGGAGCCTATAGGTCGCTGGCAGACAGGCAGAAACTCGCGGAAGTCCCTAGCAGTTCCAGGCTCGAAGGCCAGTCCGACTACTCTGTCTAGAGAGGGCGATGAGCGACCCGTAGACCAAGCAATCTTTTAGTGTCCACGGGAAATAATCTTTCCTTTGAGCAAGCATCCGCGACATCTGTTCAGCACCGCCATACGCCACGATTTCTAGAAGCTCACCTGACACATAACAAGGAAACGGAGTGAAAGGGAAATGAGTGAAAGGAAATCGTGGTAGATGAGAAATCATCCCAGCATTTGCCTACCGACCAAGGAAAACCACGAAAAACTCAAGGTCATAGTAGACGTTCGATGGGAATCGAAACCGGAATCTCCTGAATGCGAGACGTTACCGCGGAGCAACTCGCTCGGTATAAGTGCTGTAAGTGCCAAAAATCATGCTTAGCCAAGCACTGCTCGAGGGTGCCATTCAAAGATTTCCAAGAGAATATGTTTTATTTATTCAAAGCCGTATGGAATTTACTATACAAAAATGTTTATAGCACAGTAAAATACAACTTTCTTTCAATCAAATTTTTTTAATATTATCCAGTTCCAAAATGTTCATTGTTGTATATGTTAAATTTTTTCAGTTTGAACTGCCATGCAGCCTATTTGAACATATGCTATTCTTTAACCTGCATGTCCTCAGAAGTTGCTTGTTACATGAAATAGGCAAAGGAAAACTCATAATTTACCTCATTCATAAACATATGATGTGTTACACTCACATGACCTTCTCTACTCACTCTTGTAATTCCTGTATTCACTTATCGAGATAAACATTTGCAGAAATTGTTTTATATATAAAATAAGATGGAGGGGAATGCAGTAGGGTTAAAAGATAGTCATATCTTTTAAAAGGGGATCGCTATTTAATGGCTTTGAAATTCCGTTGTCTTTACATGATCGAGAGAGAAAGAAAGAAAGAAAGAAAGAAAGAAAGAAAGAAGGAAGGAAAGAAATAAAGAAAGAAAATCAATAGCGACTTTCCATTTGAGAAAATTATAAGTACTTGAAAATTCAAAACAATTACAGGTTTAACAATTTCATAGAATTTCACTAATGTTGATTGATTGCAGTTAACGTCAGTAAACAATATATTAAACTGGAAGCACATAGAGAATGCGAATGTCAAGTTGAAAGGACTTCTAGTGTTTGCAGTTAATCTGTAATTCTAAGAGAAGAGAGCTGGGAATGACTTCTCCTTGAGGTAAGATTTAAGACAGGAGCAAAGACAATGATATTAATTAAGATAATTACTTAGTTTGCAAGAGCGTGTTGCTTAGATTTAGTGTCTTTATTTGATTTTACACCGCTCTAAAGGCACAAGTGTCTGGGAATTGCGATGATATTTCAGCAGATAATGTCGATCTTAATTTTCTGAACAAAAACACTTTCTGACACATATTTCTGTATCATCTTTAACTGCATCTTCTCCACAAATAGGCTGAAAAAGACTATCATGTGCATGTTCTTAGTTCTGCTATTTATATGATAGTTTAGATATCTGTGTTCATAAACTTAGTTTAAAAATAAATTTACCTTTCAGGGTAAGATAAAAGACAGACACACGCTCGAGCGAGTGCCAGAATCAATATTATAATTATGTTTGGAGCTGTAAGAAAATACAGGGACACATTTGTCAGTTATTCTAAAGTGTTCAAATTTTTATGCGAAATTTGAAAAAGAAGACATGAATATGGAAAGGTAGAACCAGACGACTGAAAAATACAATGCTACAGGTTTGAACCACGAATCTGCAGATTTCCATCCGCTTGCTCTAACCTCTGAGCTACCATGGTAACATGCCGGTTGGCTCGCATTTTAACATTAAACCACAAGGAAGTCTCAGATTGTTTTGAGATGACATACCCCGATGGCGACTTACAATGCTGTAAGTACTTTAAGTCCCAGGATTCAGAGTTTCAACCACTATTGGATCAATTAATGGAATTAATTGTTCTTTCATATAAGCTGTGTGTAGAATAAGGTTGGAAAGGTAGAATCAGACGACTTAAAAATTCTATGTCATTGCCGGGGTTTAAACCACGGATCTCTCGGTTCCGTCCGGCTGCTCTAATCAAATCAGTTGCCATGGCAACAATGAAACCCGAGACTTAAGTACTTACAGCATTGGAGTATGTCACCTCAAAACAATTTGAGATCTCCTTGTGGTTTACCAGGAAAAATGCGAGTCAGCTGGAGAATTTAATGTCCTACCTCCATGTTACCATGGTAGCTCAGTAGGTTAGATGAGCCGTACTGGAACCGGTTAATCCCTGGTTCAAATCCCGGCTATGGCATTGAACTTTTACCAGTCTAATTCTACCTCTCCAACCTTGTCCTACAGACGGCTTGTCTCAAGGAATTTCAAGGAATGAATATGTTGTTCTACTGTCAAAGGTTGATTCTACAGATATTTAAACGGCACACTTCACGCTTCATTTTCTCTGAATGTCTTTTTTCACAGTTGAAATGGAAAATTACTACTGCATGCATTTTACTGGTTCGTTTCGTATGGTATACGCTCTTTTCTTCGAGCCCAACTCGTTCGAAAACCAACAACGAATATACCGAACTGTGGTCGAGCTTATGGTTCATATGCTTACTCGTTCGAGTATTCTTTCGTTCGATAGTTTGCATCATAGCGTTATTGTCAGACGTATTGCTTCAGTGCGCTAATTTTGGTTACATTACAATATCATATGCTATGTTTCTGCCTTTCCAACTTTGTTTTTAACTACCGTTCCGGTCAAAACCTCTTTTACTACATTATGTTATACAAATTCCATTTTGTAACGTTGTATTTTGTCATTACACCTAACCTAAATTGTTTTAAAATAAATATCTTACATGTTTTATATACAATTTCATTCAAAATTTCTGTGAGAGAAAGAAAAACTCAGAGTCATGTGTATAAACATTTATATATATACACATTACGAATTATACACAATAATGCAATAAATTAGATAATGATTATTCCTTAAAGTTTAGAAATTGTAGAACGTCATTAATGTAAATTATGCTGCTATGTTTTACAAATTAAGTTTAATTCACTTAAAAGTTGTTGCTTTGCTTAATTTAACCTATATAAAAGGTTGTATCTAAAATTTAGATGTTTTTAACGAGATACAAATTAATAAACCTGGAAAATAAACTCGGTAATGACAAAAATCTCTATCGGAAAACTAAGATACTTGAGAGCACCTGAGTGTTATAAATACTTGGTAGGAATTCTCAAATAGTATAAAAATAAAACCAAAGAGAGTTTTCTTAATAATATATTTAAGAACAGTTCAACACTAATGATTAAGACAGTATTATTATTGTTATTATTATTATTATTATTATTATTATTATTATTATTATTATTTCGCTTTCTTGACGATATCCCGAGGTACTTTTATACATCACTTCTTCTGGTTTTACTTATATAAGTTTTAAGAAAACATTTTCACTTGTCTCGCTCGAATCCATACCGAAATATCACGCCAACTCAGGCTGCGGCAACAGGGCCAGTGCAGCAAATAGACACAGTCTTCCCCCTGAGTCTGGTCACACTGGGATTTCGAACAGGAAATAAGACACATACAGTAGGATGTAAGATGGGTTTATCGGACGGGGACACTTCGCCACTGCGACCAGCTTGAGCTATTTTGGCTACATCCCCTGGGTGACAGGGATGAGGTGAAGTCATATGAAGTCGCAGGTCCTTAGGCAGACAAGTCCATAGTGACGTGCAAAAGTTCCTAATATTTCCAGTTTAACACCCGCGCAACAGTAGAGGCAAATAATCCCGTGAGAGGGCGACGAAGAGACGACAACGCACCTGGTGTTCACGGGGAGAAAGCTTTCCAATGCGCAAGCAAGTACCACATGCGCCCGGCACCACCATCACCGCAGGACCCGAAGACACACCTGAAATGTGAAAGAGAGAGGTGGAATGAGGGGAAATGGTCAATTCACCAGGAATCGAACCCAGGACCTCTCGAATGCGGGCCACACACGTTGCCGCCTGATCCATCCCGCTCTCTGACAATTACCGTTTTGGTGTACCAAACGGAAAGGACTGAGAGCGAGGCACTATTCGACTTCTGCTGTACCCAACTCGCCCGTATACACGAGCTCATTTGTGTTCGGCGGCATGAATGGTACAAATTAATGACCAAAACTCGTTCCATGGACAGCTCTAGTGTGAATAGCATAACTCGAACAGGAAGAGTCTTCACGTTAAGTGCTACGAAGCCCTCGGGCTTGACTACTGGTATTGGGACAGTCTTCTACAGCCCAAAAAAAAAAAAAAAAAAAAAGCCCAAGCCTTTTCAGATACTCTCTCCCATGTAACTCTGGATTAAGTATTCTCCTTTTTTTTCTTTCCTTCTGTATCTTATTTTTTCTTTTTTCTCCTCGTTTCTTTCTTTCTTTCTTTCTTACCTTCTTTCTTTCCCTCCTTTTTTCTATTCCTTTCTCTCTTTCTTTTGTTCTGTCTTCCTTCCTCTTTCTTTCTTTCTTTCTATTCCTTTCTCTTTCTTTTGTTCACTCTTACTACCTGTTTCCTTCTTTCTTTCTCTCTTTCTTTTGTTGCTTCCTTCCTTTTCTTTTTGTTCCTTCTTTCTCTCTTTCTTTTGCTGTTTCTTCCTTCCTCTGCTTTTTTCTTCTTTCTTACTGTTTCTTTTGTTGTTTCTTCCTCCCTTTCTGCCTATCTTTCTCTCTTATTTCTCTTTCTTTCTTTCTTTCTTTCTCTCTTTTTCTGTTTCTTTTACTCTTTCTTTTGGCCCTCTCTCTCTCTCTCTTTCTTTCTGGCTTTATCTTCATTTTATGTTTTTCATTCGAAGATATGTTCACTATAAATTGAGTAAACATTCCTACACTTATATATGTTTGCAAATGGTTAGCGCCTCGCTTAATCCCACTTCTAAAGCAGCTGTTTTTTAAACGCGTGTGTTAAATAGGAAGCACATTTGGCCAGATTTTGTGGGTGCATGATGAGTTGTGATTGTGCTACCTTCTCATGTTGCTTTCAGGAAGCTTATGCGCGAGTCTTCCATTATGTTTATTGTCGTTGTTAAATAAAGTTATTATTTACATATTGTAATAACTGGTAAAGCTTTAGCCTTGTTATTATATCGTCTCGGCCTTCAAATTCAAATTAAGTTTAAAGCCTATAAATATTCAGCAATATTTTTATCGTTTTTCTAATTTGCCGAATCAAAAATTTAGAATTTAGAATTTCTTCAAGGATTCTGTATCTAAACCAAAGTGACATGCATATGTACCTTGTTCTGATTACTGACTTGATAATGTTGGTAAAAGGCTTTATTTATTTATTTTGAACACAATAGGCATACGTCCAACTACAGTGTTCATTACAAAATGCAACCACTTGGAACAATTCATATCAAGCTAATAGATAAAAGACCAACACAATTTATATATTAAAATGGAAGTTCTAAAGGGAAATAAAAGAAAAAGGAACAAGGAATAGAAAGAAAGAGAAGGTGGCATGGTTGTTAGTTACGCAAGTTTTTTAAATTCAATTTTTATTTTAATTTGCCAATAATTAACTATTAACTATGAATCTTTGAACTGATTTTCAGACATGTTGAAGATACCTACATCGGAATAATGAACTTGGTTATATAAACACATAACTCTGTTTAATGGTGAGTTTTTATGGATTTCTGTATTTGCTCTGGGGATATATAAAGGAATATGTGTGTAGTAATATGCATATTATCAATAATCAAATGCAAAACCTTATACAAAAATATTAATCCTATAATGTCTCTTCTGAAATTTAAATCTCTAAATTTAAATATTTCTAGAAGGGTTTCGTAATTGGTATACGTAGGGTGACACCAAATTATTTTATACAGTAAATATTCTACAAATTTTGAGTGTAATTTTTCTATTAAATCGGCATGTTTTATGGTTTTAGGATTCCAAACGATAGATACGAGTACATATTCAAGATTTTGTCCAACGAAGGAATTGTAAACTCGAATTAATGTTTGTTCTTTAAATGTAAATTTACGTACAAATTTCGAATAATGAAGCCTAAGCATTTTAAGATTTTGTTGCGATTTATTAAATGTGAATGCTGAATCTGAGATCTTTTGAAATGGACTTCTAAATCTTTCAACGGCTTCAACGAGTGGTGTCCTATTAATATTAGGTATAAACGTATTTAAAGTGTTATTTGTTTCTATTGAAAGACATTTGTACACATTTACTAATATTAAATGGAAGTTTTTTCATTATGCTCCGTGCATTTAGAGAGTCTAGTAAGTCTGGACTCTATGTTAACATATAGCTGGAGAAACCGTTTCTGAGCACATGAGAATCCGACCTTGTGAACTGTATGCTTATAGCCACAAAATAAGAATAAAATAAATATGCAATTGGTTGCATAATTTAATACTTATAATGTATACCAATTAGGGATGAAACAGATCACGAAATTGCATTAATTGCTTATGAACGGAGAATCATTTTGGGTGTCCAGCAAATTTGTGCTGACATGTACGATAGCGTTGAGCCATTTAACTGGCAACGTTTAGGCATTTAGTCCGTGACGTGAATGGAGCTAGGACAGAATGATCTGAAATGGGAACAACGAGGGAATTATTCCAGAGGATCGAAGTCCCACAGAAGAACTTCGGGAGTAACAGTTTGCCGTTTACATTTAATGGTTATCTTACTTCCAACTCCTCTTTTTCCTTCGGTCGTTGCTTTGTATTCCATTCCCGATTACAATAAATGCACATAAAAGATCACGTACCTTCATTTGCTGAAGAAAGCTGCTCAGAAACGATTGTCTAATACCTCTTAATGAGCGAGGTGGCGACTCGCATTCGGGAGGTCGCGGGTTCGATCTCCAGCGACTACCACTGTGACCCATGTGCTTTCCGTGGTTTCCCGGAATCGACAGGCAAATTTTGAGGTGGTTTCTTCTCTACTACCACTTCCTTTCCATTATTTCCCTTTCATTCCGCTTCCATCTCATCTTTCGGGTGCGCTTCTGTCAATTAAAAGAAATTAAATAGAAATAAAAGTACCAAGAGGAAATAAGTGAACAAGTAAATTGTATAAATAATAATAGCAGTAGATTAAACTATAGAAAATTTTATTTTATTAAATATAATTCAAGTGAGTAAAAATAAATCAATAATTTAAATAAAAATGTAAATAGAAATTAAAATAATAAAAAATTGATATAATATGAACGAATGCATGAAGTCTGTTGTGTCCCCTTAAGGGTTACTCCGTGAGAAGTAAACATGGAACATTTGGCCGTTACACTGATATCAATCTGTTGCACTAATGTTTTGTATCTATGGGATGCACTGTTGTACTGACTGTTTTGTGTTTATTAGTGCACAGTTGACTCACAGTCACCAGTTCTCTCCAGCTCTTCCTGCATCTGGCGAATCTGGACCGCAGTGACCCTACTTCTTCCTTGAAGAGGTCCGCCCATCTGCATCTTGGTCTTCCGCGGTGTCTTGTGCCTGTATATAGGCCCACATGGTTGCTTTTATCGTCCACCTGTCATCCGGTAGTCTTGCGACATGGTCCGCCCCCTCTACTTCCATTTTTCCTGATGGCTTGTTGTGCAGAGGCTGTTGTTGATGACATTTTTTGGAGAGTTGTTTTGAAATTTTGTCCTTCAGAGTCCTACCTAAAATTTTCCTCTCCAATTGCCTTTAGTATACTTGGAGGCTATACTTTAGCTTAGGTTTCTAGTGTTTCAAAGTTAAGCCTCCGGTTGAGCGACCTGTCAAGCAATATGGATTTCAGAGGCCAGAACACCTTCCAAGCGAGAGCTATTCTTCTGCTTATTTCTTCTCTATTTTCTGATGGAAGGAAAGTAGTTGACATAATTAGATATACTCGTTTACATATTGAAGACCCATTTACTTATATAATGCAATAAAACTAAATATGACTAATAAACAATAATTCAATAATATTTTTTACTTTCTCTACTACGTATAGTAAGTAGGGGAAGTATTGTATTCCAACCAAAAAATTGATACCAAGATTTCGCCGGAAATACATGTTTTGCGACCCCCTGAATCCAAAAAAAACATTTTTGGAAACATGTCCGTGTGTGTGTCTGTGTGCGTCTCTGTGTGTCTGTGAACAGCATAACTCAGAAACGAACAGTCGGATAAACACCAAACTTGGTATTTAGGTTCAGTATCTTCCAGAGATGCGACACGAAGGTTTTCAAGAAAATCCTCCCACCCCAGACTACGCTTTACATGGAAAAGTTTTCGAAAATTTTAATTTTCTCAAAAATAGCTATAACAATTTTGATTAAAATATCATATGTTTAAGATATATTTATGACAAATGAAATGTATTTCTCGAATTTTCTGGGAATGTCTCCAAAAGTGTTCTTCATTGTGAACGACTTTTGCATAACTGGTAAACCGTAAGAGATAGACAAAATTTTACTACACAAACAATGTAGATCGCGTTAAAATACACAATCTTTGTCATATACATTTTTTTTTGTGAAGTGAACCATTTCCGAGATATTGCTTGTTATTCCCTTAAATTTTTCAATACTTATTTTATCAAACGGGAATTCGTTATTCATTTTTTTTTGTCTTGGATATGCAAAGAGTATTAATCTGTAACAAAGAGAATGGTGCTGCACATAGCAACCAGCTATTAAGAGTAATGTCTATGCTTAAAGGCTACTGTATTTCTATATTGCCCTTGTAAATATGTATTCCCCTTACATCTACAAGAAGATTAGCAATAAGATGGAGTCTGCAAATGTTTATCGCGATTAACATGAAGTAGATTGAGAATAAGCGTTTGTAAAAATAGTTTGTACAAGAGTAGAGAAAGTCATGTGAGTGTAACACATAAGATTT
Organism: Deroplatys truncata; assembly: GCA_030765065.1. Classification (NCBI taxonomy): domain Eukaryota; kingdom Metazoa; phylum Arthropoda; class Insecta; order Mantodea; family Mantidae; genus Deroplatys; species Deroplatys truncata. The sequence continues at coordinate 189,392,355 of CM060986.1, read as the reverse complement.
TTTTAGACATATTGAATTGAATAATATGAACGTCATAAATAAACAAAAGTTTCATTAAAATAAAACAAATTCATAAATGAATAAAGAAATGGATCTGGATACCAGTATCTAGTTTACCGGTTACCGTAAATGGTTATTTTAGGAAAATTTACTGTTAAATTGAATTATTTAATTTGTTTGGTAGAGAAGTTTGTTTTTAGGGGATATAAACTGACTACCAGCTCATAAGCAATACTTGTTACCAGTATTTATTTTAAAACTTTGGTTAGTGAAATTGAGACTGAGATTTTGTAGTTTTATTTTATGTTCCAGTGTTTATACTTTTCTCAAATAGCAAGTGGTTATTCATTTCTCCCTCTGTCTCTCTCTCTCGCCCTCTCTCCTAGTCATGCAAAGGGAGCGGAAACTCAAAGCTATCGCATAGAATAGAGAGACCGCAGCTAAAAGATTTGACTATTCGTCAACTGTATACCCCTGTTCCCACTGTACCTACAAAGAAATACGTAATAAAACAATTTCTGCAAATGTTTATCTAGATTAACTTGAAGTAAATAGAAGAATAAGCCTTTGTGGTAATATTTTGTTGAGGAATAGGTAGAGAGAGTCATGTGAATGTAATACATCAGATATTTTTAAGCTATTAGAATATAACTTCGTAAAGATTTTCCCCAAATATATGCTATCTAGAACTTGCTATAGTGTTGTAAGAGTGAGACAAATGTGTTACGCCACCAAGCTCACCCAAGTATGATAGGTATATCATACGCCATTTTTACGTATACTAAGTAAGGGAAGTATTGCATTCCACAAGAAAATTAGACATCGATATTTCGCCGCAAATACATACTTTCATGCCCCTTAATCAAAAAGAGCAGCTTCAGAAAACGGTCTGTGTGTATATACCTCTGTGAACAGCATAACATGTAAAAACGAAAAGTCGCATAAATACCAAACTCGGTATATAGGTTTATATCTTTCAAAGATGAGATATGAAGATTTTCAAGAAAATCCTCCAATCTAGACTACCCTTTACGAGGAACATTTTTCGAAAGTTTGATTTTCTCAAAAATGGTTTTAGCAATTTTAATTAAAATATCATATGATTAAGATACTTTCGTGGCAAATAAAATGCATATCTTGAATTTTCTGAGAATATTCCCAAAAGTCATCTTCATTCTGAATGAATATTACACAACCGGTAAACCGTAAGGGATAGACAAAGTGTTGCTACACAAAAAATGTAAATCTCGTTAAAACACATATTTTTTTATCGAGTGAACCTTTTGCGAGATGTTCCTTGTAATTTGTTTGAATTTTTCAATACATATAGGAATTTCTTAGGTTTTTTTATGCTCTGGACATGCAAAGAGAATGAAATGCTTCACATGGGAACTAGCCTTCAAAATATATGACTATCGCTTAAAGCCTACCATATTCTTCTGGCAACTATAAGAAAATTAGTAATACGATAGTTTCTGTAAATTTTTATATCGATTAACATGAAGTAGTTGGAGAATAAGGGTTTGTAAATATAGTTTGTACAAGAGTAGGGAAAGTCGTGTGAGTGCAACACATCAGATTTTTTAATGTATAATCCAAGAATGACTCAATATAAATGTAGCAAGCCGAGTGAGGTAGTGCAGCGGTAAAGTGTGGACTCGCATTCTGGAGGTCTTGGGTTGATCCTGAAGACCGCCCACTCTGACCTATGGATTTTTCCTGATTTCCCCGGATCGGTAGGTAAAAGCTGGGGTGGTTTATTCTCTACCACGATTTCCTTACGTTTCCCTTTCATTCCGTTTCATTTTCATCTTTCGGTGTGCTTCTAGGTTTCGTGATGTATGGCGGTGCTGGACAGATAGCGCGGAAGCATACCGAATGGAAACCGTCCTCCCTGTAGACACCAGAGAGCTGATTGGTTGGTAGATCGTTCATCGCTCTCTCTCTCTCAGGCTCCAACATTGGGGCGGGTCTTCGAGGTTGGAAATGTTAGAGACTTTCCCGAGTCTCTGTGGTCTGTCTACCTGCGGGCTGTATCCTCCTGTGGCTCCTTAATCAATCCCCTTTCTCCTGTGGGGTAGTAACCGAATAGATCTATGCAGATTGCATTGCGCGAGGTGTATCTTTCGATTGAATCACCTGTACCTGCCAATATAATACGCAGTGGTTTATGTTGGTAAGAAAACACTCAACCGCCTCTGCCACACCCAGTTCCCACCCTTACCTGGTTCTAGTACTCCACTTCACGTTTGTTTTACTCCTCCTTTCCCTTCGCTCCTGAGACTGAAAACCTTCTGTGTCCATAGATTAATGTTTGAGTACCAAACCAATACGAGACGGGCAGTCGTCCGGGGACTAGTGTGGGCCGTCGTTGCGAAGTATGCCTTCCAGCCAATCAGGGGAACCTTTCCGTACTGCACCCTTTCGCCGCTCACCGGGGTCTGGAGTTTTTTCATAGGCTAATGTGTATGTATGTATGTGTGTGTGTGTGTGTGTGTGTGTGCAAGACTTGAATTCCAACCAATAAGAAATTGGCTCACCCAGGGCTGATGTGAAACAAGATGACAAGCAGTTTCTGCCAATATTAAATAAAGAGAAACAGTGTAAGATACCAGAAGCACCTCAATTCTGTGTAGGTAACTTCGTGTCGCAGTGTCTTTCTTCCTTTTCCACTTACTAAGCAAGTTTATAGCTTGGAACAACGTGTAGTGAATTCCCAGAGTTGCAAAGTAAGTTCATCATGAACATTTTATGATGCTGTAGGAAGTTCGAAAGCAAATTGTGCAAATCGCCTTGATTTTACAAAAAATATATAGGGAAAGCTGCTTTGTCTACTAAACCGCTAATCATCTTAGGATACTTTACTTGAGTGGAAGTATAACACAGAACGATGAAGTTAAAACAATATTCAGCAAACAATGTTCACAAACTATAGATCAGCAATTTAGAAAAAACTCTTGCAAGGAGTAACTCACCTGGTCATATATTCCCCCTCTCTAACTGCCTTGGGCGGGCATGGCTCTTCTACTCCGCCTCTGAGTCACTGCTTAAGCTCCGCACCATAATTTTGCTAGCTCGAGTTTTATTTTATTTTATTCTCACAAAATCGTGTATCACTTAATCACACTACTGTTGTAACTATCCAACTGTGGAGGCAGGACTGAGTAAAGATACAAGAACATTGCTACAAAAATTCTGTGTTTGTAGATTACTGTAACAGGCCATGTATAGAGCAAGGTGCAGCGGGTGTGAAAACAAATGCTTGCATATAATTAGCGATAGCCTTTCACATACATGCCGTATTATCATGGGAGAGCTTCCAAAGGTTAATTCACACTTTTTAAGGTGTTTTATAGCCTACAATACCCCATTTATTTCTTGAAGAAAAAAAGTTCCTCGCTGATTGATTTTCATAATACAAATTATTTCTATTGAAGACCTACAAAGAAAACTAGCGGCTTTAATTTTTTTTACTGGGAGACCAATCACACAACATCATCATCATCATCATCATCATCATCATCATCTAACAACTGTGCTCTTTAACATACCTCTTGCAGAAATGGAACAAGAAGTTCAGTTTTTGAGTTATCGCGATGTAAACAGGATCCTATTAAAATTTTCTACAGTATAAAATTGCTGTGTTCACAACAGTAACGTTCACAACCTGACACTTGTTTCCCGTGTATCAGCCCACTTCCTCTTTAAGGCACCTCATTGGATAACTCAATAGCTAAAGGCAAAGGACAAGTAGAGTGGGGGCTATTTATCCCTCCTGAATACTCGCGCATTCCATAGACCGAGGAATTTTACTAAGTTGTTATACTATAGTCTTCGACGTTTCATTCGATGTAGCATCCAGAACCCTAGCATAAGCTGCAGATATTCAAGCCAGTCTTTAGATTATTTAAAAAAAACGCAGAGTATACTGATCCAAAAGCAAATCGTAGGATAATGTACTCCAGCAGATATGCAGCTAAAGAAGATACTGACACTTCACGTAATTATTTTGTCTATAATTACTGTAGTAAGCAGAAGTACTGCATTCCACGAAAAAATTCGAGGTGTAAATTTCGGTGAAAATAAACGTTTTGAGGTCCCCTGAATAAAGAAGGCCTTTTTAGAAAAATATCTTTGTGTATCTGTGAACAGCATAGTTCAAAAACGAGTTGGTGAAATAATCAACTTGATATTTCTTCTGCACAGCTACATTCCAAGTCGGGTCTTTTCTTTCCTCAGGCGTTTTCTTCGTTCTTCCCTATTTGTGACGTCCCTTCTCAAATTCCTGCTCACCAATACACTTCTTCCATCTTGTCTGACTTCATCCAAACATCTGTCTCTTGGTCTATTATACATTTTTCTCTCTAAGGACTTTAAGGGTATATATTAATCGTCATCCTTAGCGCATACCTGCCCACTGCAACCTTAATTTAACTACTCGTTATGACAGACTCTTCATATATCTCATGTTCATTCACAGGATCCAAAATTCTTCTCAATATCTTTCATTCAAATATAACATATTTTCTATTTTTTCTTATGTTTCGCAACCATATATTAATAGTTTACGTATTATTGTTTCATAAAACTTGGTAGTTAAGTCCAGCATCTTCTAGAAATGCGACTCAAAGATTTTTAAAAAATTCTTTCACTCCAAACTACCCTTAACATGAAACATTTTTTGTTATTTTTTGATTTTCTCAAAAATGGCTCTAATGATGTTGATTAAAATACCAAGTGAGAGTTTCCATCACAAATGTAAAGCATATCTTGAATTTTGTGGAAATAGCCCGCGAAATGCTGTTTATTCTGAATGACTTTTGTATAAAAGAGACAAAATCTTACCACACAAAAACTTGCATATCTTAAGCCCACATAATTTATGTAAAACAAAATTTTCTTATTGGTTTGAATTTTCATTTTTCGTATTTGATATTACATGTATATACAGCATTATATGAGTATTTTACATTACTTATTTACTTTCATTCTACTTCAGGACATGGCTTAAGGCAACAAAAGTTCAGCGACATTGTAAAATTTAGTTCTACTTGCAGCCCAATAGTAATGTATGCATTTTTGATAAGTCCGAAACAAGCTGAACATCACTGACCTTGGATGTTATCGCTTGGCTCTCCCGGTGTAGACTTTCCTTGTCTGCTCACCAGGCTTGTCATAAGCTGCCCGAGGGAGAGAGGGATGACGTCAGGAACTATTTCCCTCACAGCGCGTAGTAATACAAACGAACGAGAGCCCACTCTTATTGCTTCCATGCATTGATGCTACTTAAGTACACAAAGTGGCGGCTGGTTTAAGCATCCTGAGCCGGTTCTGAAGAACCAAACATTGGGGAAGAGGCATAGTCGCTATTCCTTTTTTTTGTGTGTGGTCATGGAAAGAGCGTGGAATTTCAAAACTATGACATCCGCTATCGCTTTAGCCTATTATGTCCTTCTTATACGTAAAATGAAATGTGTAATGAAAGTTTATCTCGATTATTAAGAAGTACATGGAAGAATAAGCTGGAAAAGATTAGTTTGTGGAAGAGTGAGCAGAGAAAATCATTTGAATGTAACACATCAAGTTCTTAGAAGACGCTCCGAGCACTCAAGTGTGTGTATGTGTGTGTGTGTGTGTGTGTGTGTGTGTGTGTGTGTGTGTGTGTGTGTGTGTCAGTGAACAGCATAACTTAAAACAAGGTCATTTAACTTCAGCGTCTTCAAAGGATGTGACACAAAGATTTTCAACAGAATCATATCACCCCAACTACCCTTTATATAGATAAATTTTCTATGTTTTAATTTTATCAAAATATCTCTAATGAATGCATTTTAATTGAATATATAAATACTTTTATATTATTCACATTTTACATAAGGATAACTTTTCAAACATCAGAAATTTCACTATTCAACTCAACAGTAAGAGTAATTTTGTACATCCTTTACTGCATTCTTGAAAAAATATCACATTCCCAATTAATGGTTAGCCTGAAAAGGGTTGCTTATGAATGGAGGGATGGCCAATGTCAGAGAAACAGATTTGATTACAATTACGGATTCACACTTCAAGCTAGAAATGAGACAGGTGAGCTTTCCCATTCTTGTCTTAATGAGCAAGTACAGTCAAGCTGCTACAGTCGTATCCTTGAGACGTATCATGGGCTGTGAAGTCCTCTTTATTTGCTATGAATTTTATAGAACCTGAGAACTCAAAAGAATAACTGCTACAGTTTTGTAAAACCTGCTTCAGGAATAATTTTTATTTCAGATTCTTTAAACAGGAAATGGAAGATATACATGTTTTTAATTAATTTGTAAATTATCTCTTTTTGTGGCGTCAGCCATTTCCCAGATATCCGTTATTAGATTGAATTACTGAATAAATTTCCAATTTTGTCAAGCGCTGCTGTTGTTCAATTGTTTCTCTCAATGTTCCCCGTAAGGGGAGTTCCGACCCCTTCAGCTGCCGTGGTGCGGGCGCTGCGGATCCTGAGCACTCGTGGTATTTCTCACGTTACTAGAAGTACGCTGCGGCAAATATCCGAACCTTAACCGTGAGGGTGTTGTTTGGATTGGGTTGGACTCAGCGGGCAGTTGTTCCCGATACCCATGGGAGATTGGGTACGTCTGGGCGGCTTTCCGTTCAGACGGGGTTGTGAGACGCCCCAAGGTCTTTCGGTATAGCCCTGGAGAGCCAGCAGGCGGCCCGCTAGTGGGCTGCCGTTTGCAGAGGTGTTCGTAGTCTTCCCCTTTGGAAGTTGACGCGCGTAAATGGCGTCTCCCCTTCCACTCTATAATAGGGGACGGTTTGAATTGTCAGGTACCGGCTTATTGGAAAAGACTTCCGGGATGGGAGAGCCACTCGGATGGCTCCTCCTACAACGAAGTGTGCTATTAAACTATTTCTGCAAACGTTTATTTCATTCAGATGAAGTAGATACAAAAACAAGTTTTTGCAAGCATAGTTTTTGGAAACTGTAATATTCGATAGAGAAAGTTATGTAAATGTAACTCTGCAGAGATTCTTTTTTCCATAACTTTCCTCTAACAGGATGTTAAGCTTACGACATTTCCAGAAATTGCTGTAACCTTGCCTCTTCCAGTGTGTATAAAGAGTTAGGGTATGGTACAACGGAGGGGGACACCTCGCGCAACTACGAGAGATCTACCACCCTCAAGACAAAGGGAAGAAGTAAGGGAACCACGGGAGGCCAAAGAGACCCGAGGAAGTCGCAAAGAATTCCCTGGCTCGAAGACCCGTCCCGCTACTGGAGCTGGGGCGATAAACGACCCGATCAACCAAGCAGCCTTCTAGTGTTCACAGGGAATATTCTTTTCTTTGAGCACCATACGTGCCACCTGTCCTCACCGCACACACTATGTAAGCTAGAAACACGACGGAAACCTGAGAAGCAAACGGAATGAAATGAAAAGGAGGGAAAGAAAATCGTTGTATATGAGAAACCACCCCAGCATTCGCCTACCGACCAAAGAGAACCACGAAAACACAAGACCAAAGTGGGCGGTAGATGGAAATCGAAGCCGGGATCTCCCGAATGTGAGCCTTACGCGTTACGTGAAGCTATCTCACTCGGTTGAAGTTACTGGAGTCTTAAAATTCCTCATCTGTAAAAGCAATTGTAGCAGTTCTTTACATATACAATCTTCTTGGGTTCTTCAATAAGGGAGTTTTTACTGTCTTTATAAATGGAATGAATATTTGTGATCACAGTGACGTCAGCAATATATAACGTTTTCATTTCACCATCATCTACCTCAAGGTAGGCGCTATGCCGACACCGAGGTCATCTTGCCATCTACTTCGAGGTAGTGCAATACCTCGTACTCCCCGTGATTTGTATGTATATAGGTTGGGCCATTTAAGTTGAGACTGTACAATAGCTCCAAAGCTAAGCGTTGTAGAAACAACTGTGTTGAATAAAAGTTGCTGGAAATTATGGGAGAAAGTAAATGCCATTAATTCTTTCAATGCGTGTTTCCAGTTATTTTTAATTTCCACTATTTTATTATTTAAATTGTAAATATCCAGCTGCTCTTGTATGTACACAACAATTAGTGATCGTAAAGGGTATATCTAGCCACATATCTCAAAATTGTCATTTCAGCTGCCTCTATCATGCTTCTATCTGATCGTTTTAGAGCCCAATACTCTGCACTGCATTTCGAAATAAATACAGCCATAGTTTTATAAAAGTTTAGCAATGTTTCTTTTCTTGTTTGCTTTTAAATTTCATTTTATTGTTCCACATATACTTTGGATGCATGGAACTTGTTTTTGAGGTCTATGTCATAATTATACGTTATTTCACATCCTAAATCGTTATAACTTTGTACCTGCTGTATTCGTTTACCTTTCAATGCATTTTACTTCGTTTTTTTTTGTTTTTCCCTAAGAAGGAAGACGTTTTTGTATTTTTTAACATTACTTTATCTAGAAAGAAAGAGGCTATCTGTACATGTTCACCGAAGACAACTTGATCTTCTGCACTGTGGTTAAAATAAATGAATTAATTTTAAAGCTATCCTTTAAGTTAGCTTGCTATTCTAAAATTGCTACGCACATATATAACATTTTCATTTTCTCTCCATTATTATTTCACATGCTCTAATGTGTTTAACGGATTTGAAGTTGGGTTGTAGCTCTTATTGCAACTAAACAGCTTGTGCTTTATAACTTGTCTGTTTTTGCAGCTATTTATGTCTGCTTGTATTCAAATAATCATTATCAGCGCTCTGCCATATCGCCAGCTACACATAAACGGACTCTATCTGGCCATTCTTTGTGATTTACAGACCTTTATAACAAACAGAATTATAAACTGTTACCTATATAGTGCCCTATTTTGAAATCATAGACTTAAATGCGTAGCTAAGGTCATAACGAGTGGTATGCGACTCGAAAACATTCAAGCATTTGCTTTACAATTATGGTCCTATTATTTCGCGACTGCGGCAAATTTCACGCTTTGGTACTAGAACCAAACACCGGGATCTAGTTTCATCAACCATTAAATTGCTCGTCTCCTCCCTATGCCACTCGTAATCATAATATTGCCATTAGCGATCCAGTTTGTCGCGAAAATAAACGAACACAAACGTGATTTGCCTGAGGGGAAAAACGAAGTTGTGTCGACAGTACAAGAGTGAATGATTGAAGAGTAATAGGACAAGAAGGATTCAAAAACATAGCACTTCGTCCACATTCAAATTTTTGTCATTGCGTTCCATGAAATGAAAAAGTAAAAAGGCATGTTAATCACGTAAACGTGAATTTTAATACGTGCTGGAATTACAAACTACATTAGTATAGCACACAAAAGGTATGATATATTCATGCATTTATAAAGGCAATATCAGGCGTAAACAATTCTATGATGGTCTCGTTATAGATTACCTGAGGGTAGAGCAAGCCAAAAAAATACGTCATGGTGTAATATTTTGGTAGTTGCACGAAATATGCCTGATACAAATATCTCATGTTTTACATTCACATGAGTTTTTACCCTCAATCTTTATTGGTGAGTATGCAAACTATTGTTACGAAAACTTATATTTTCATATACTTAATTTGAATCGAATGAAACCTTTGCAGAAATAGCTATATTAGATAAAAAGAGAACAGGGATAGTGGAATGTTTAAGAACTGGACGCTATATGCTGGCCTTAAAATTCTATTACACTTTACCTACAGCTGTGAGAAACAACTGAATATCAACAGGACGTTGAAAGAATGATAACGCATTCAACAATTTGAACTGTTAATAATGGATATCCTGCAAATGGCTTATGACACAAAAAGTGTTATTTAAAATAAATTGTGTGTTTTAAGGTATCTACTTTCTGCAGTGCGATTTCGTCTATCATTTAACGTTTATTAATTGTACAAGCTATTAGCTATGCAGGCTATTTACAGAAAATTCCAGATATAAACCTTATTTGTTATATAAATATCTTAAATATGTCGTTTAGTTACTCCAAAATGTTTTAACAACAGTCGTAAGTATTTTTCAGTTGAAATGCAACTCTTACATTCAAGTATTCTCCATTACGAAGAATACTTTTGTATCCGTTCAAACTACTTTGAAAATGCTTCTGATCAAGTGTCTTTTGGAATATTGCCCATGAAAGCCCAAATGGCCTCTTTCTGTGATGAAAAATGGCGACCATGGAGCTTTTCTTTGGTTTGGGAAAAAGTCATACGGAACCAAATTTGGAGTATAAGGAGGACAGGTTACGAACAAAGCTTTGATCGGCCAAGAAATCGAGTGTTCTGGCCGCTGTGTGTGCAGAAGCATTTTGTGGTGAAGCAGCACGTGAGCGGTCTTCAATCTTGGATGCTTGGTTTTCCGTGCTGCACTGACTGTGGTAGACACATATCCAATATCACTTTGCAGTAACTGATGTTTGGGTATTCAGGGTGACCGATGCTAAAACACACCGGTTTTTGTGAAGAATGAAGCCACCACCTTCTTTGCTGCATTTTGCACCTTCGCGCTTTTGTTGGTGGATCATCGCCTGTAAAGTACCATACTGCCAATTGCCACTTTGTTTCAGAATCATAGTGGTATGTCCATGATTCATCTCCTGTGACAAAGTTGTAGATGATCTTGCTTCTCCCATTATTGAACTTTTTCAGCATGAAGCGGCAACATTCCACGGGAGCTGCTTTCTCGTTCTCTGTTAACGAATGCGGTATCTAACGATAAAACCCTAGGTGACTTGAAGATGTTCATGTGAGGTGGCATTCACTGCCGTTGATCCAATGTTAAGGGTAAAGTTAAAGATAAAAGTACATATCAAGAGGGACACGAAACTGTGGTAGAGCGCTTCAAGTAGATCGTAACGGCCCTTTTTGCTTCCTTCGTGATCCCTGGTAAGGAGGGATGAGGGGAGAGACATGAAAGGAGACCAAATCCGGATGCCGACAGGCGCAAGCGCAGACTAGGTCCCTAATGTTTCCAAATTTATCGAATCCGACGCCTCCCGGTTCTGCCCACAAGCAACAAACCTCCAGCGTCCCCAGAACAGAGCCCATTCGGAGGATGGACCTAACTGAGCAGCCCCCGCAGCGACATCAGGCCAGACACGGTCCAGCCGCAACCCGCCAAACACCCTCGCCAAGTCCGTCATCTCTGAAACAGATGCCAAGGAAGATGATGTGTACAGGAAATTAGAGGGAGGAGAGTCATGGTGGAAGATGAACCACCCCGGTATTCCCATATCCTCCCAGGAAAACCAAGAAAAATCCAAGAGCCAAAGTGGTCGGTGACCGTGGATCGAATCCGGGACTTCCCGAATGCGAGCCACGGACTTTGCCGTCTATGCCATCGCGCTCGGTTGTGCTAAGGGTAACTCTGAATGTCAATATGGATGGTGTGGGTATCCTCCGTTAATAACTTCCTCCCAGTTGCAATTATTGTTTCTGGTATTACCGTTGTGTGAGAACAACCTGCGCGAGGCTCGTCTTCGAGGGATTCCCAACCTTCTTGGAACTCCCGAAACCAGTTTCCAGTAGTGACTCTAGATGGTGCATGGTCTTATAAATGTTCACCAAAGATTGGTGACACTGCTCTGCCATTAGCTCCCTTTTGAAATCATAATTAATCATGGCATAAAAATAACGCCGTGACAGCTACATTACGTTTGCACGCCTGTGCGACAATGAGGGTGCTTGCGTACGCTTACTTGCTATCAAACGGGTCCGCAGTTGGTGGACCGCGGATAACCCTGCACGGTTCTTTCGCTATCAGCGTAGCCCTGAAAAACCAATACAGAGTTTCTAACCTGACACTCTGATAGGGGCAGTAATATGTGCTGCATAGGAGGTGGCTCACCTGTAGTCGTCTAGCTAAGCAATGGCAGTTCTTCCACTTACTTTGTGCACGTCTCCTTTCTTTACTCTTTCCTGTTGACCACTCTAGAGCAACTCTTCTTTTCTTCGTCTCCAGACGCTATTAGGTTTCGAAAGCTTTGAAAAGCAAAGAAAAAATGTGATTATACATAGTATGGTAACAACGTCTGGAGCGTAAATGATCCTGATAGTGACTGTTACAGGACCATTATAGAGGAACTCAATAAGAAAAAAAGTCCATGGCACTCCTATGAGATAAAGCAACGAGACCTATAAAGGTCATGGCAAGGGAATTATCTCCAAATGTGATGAAAAGGAGATTACTTTTGATTTGAAAAGTAAGGCCTTTAGCATTCTTGCTGTAAACAATATAATAAGAAAAGAATAATTGTCGATGGGAAGGATGAACATAGTCTAAAAAAAGCGGATGCAGTTATTTCTGCTTTATTCAATACCGAGGAAAACATTGAATAAATATATAAGATTAAATCTATATTTGGATTAAGTGTAAAAATTGAACCATTAAAACCGCACAGGAATTTGATCCCACAGTGCAAACGATGTCAGGAGTTCAATCATATACAGTAACACTGCAATAAAACCGGCTTGTGTGAAGTGTGTTGGCAGACATCTTACAAAAATTGCAAGTTGAGGTGAGATCAATCTCCTAAATGTATTAATTGCAAGGGGTCGCATCCAGAAAATTATAGAGGATGTCCGGTTGCAAAGGAAGAACAGCATGAAAGATATAAACGAAATAGCAATATGAGACAAATAATAAATAGAAACATTGCAGATTAACATCCTAAGGAAACTATGTGGAAAGAGATCAAAGAAAAAAATCAGTCAAGCCGTTAAGGATAGCAGAAAAGATGAAGCAGTTATTCTTTATAGGCTGGTTCCTCAAATGGCAAATGTATCAAAACATTTACAGAAAAGATTAGTTCTTTAGAAAGAAACTGCAGTACAACTGTGCCATTGTTTAGAAGATAAGTTGTAATATACGTATTACTACTTGGAATGCAAATGGCTTGATACAACACATCCCGAATTAGAAATATTTTTGAGAAACAAGAAGATGGACATTTGCCTGATTTCAGAAACGCACCTCACTAAGCAGTCATTTGCTAAAATCTACGAGTTGGAATACTAGCATGGTCCACATCTACCTAATAAAGCAAGAGCAAGATCGGCAGTCCTGATAAAAATGAATATCCTATATCATGAAGAACCAAAAATTGAGGACTCCAAACTACAAGTAATCACTGTTAGCATTCAAATGCAAAATAAAGAACTAAAAATGTCAGGTATTTACTGTCCACCGAGGTGTGCATTAGCTCAATATGATTATATAAATCGTTTTAAGTTTCATGGAAAGAACTTCATTATTGGAGGCGATTTGAACGCGAAACGTAGCCATTGGGGTTCACGACCGATAAGTACTAAGGGCAGAGAGCTCTATCAAGCTGGAAGAGATTACAAATGTGAGTTCACTTCATCGATCTGGTCAACAGATCCAGATAAATGCCGGACGAATTAACTTCTTCATTAGTAGGGAAATTAATAACAGGCAAACGTTTGTCGAATGCAATGATGATCTATCATCTGATCATTATCCTGTTACACTAACCTTAAATGAAACCATAATACTGAAGGAGAATATTCCAAAACTTACTAATAAAATAACTAACTGGATTAAATTTAGAGAAGTATTAATATATCTCATAAATTTACAAGCCCTCTTTTTACAGAAGAGCAAATTTATGAGGTGGAGTAACTGTTAACTGCAATTCCACAAGCTGTAGAAGAAAGTAACCAATTAACTATGGTAATTTAAAACACACATAAAGTTATCCCGTAGCAATAAGGAGTTAGTTTAAATAAAGAGGAGAGCTCGCAGGAACTGGCAGCAAACTAGATACTCTGGGGATAAATCTAAACATAATAGACTGAGCAGTGAACTGAAAAACTGCATTATGGACATAAAAAACAAACCATTAAGCCGGTGATTTAGTGAACTCGCAACCTCTAAGGACTCTGAATATTCACTTTGGAAAACAACTAAAAGGTTCAAAAGTCCAGTGAAACAATATCCCCGCATTAAAAGCTGATAATGGCAAGAAACTCCAATCAGAAAGCTGACTTTTTTCCTCACCATTTAGAAAATGTATCTAAACCACACACTAATTGCGATAATAATATGGATCTAGTGTATAATCAATATCCTAATTGTAAAAATGAGAAGGAAAGAGCTAAAGAGCTTTATATACCTTTGCATTAAAGAAGCACAGGTTATGACTATATAACGGGTCAAATTATTAAAGAGCTTCCGGATGAAGCATACACAAGTATTATAAACGGCTGCTTTAAATTAAAGTATGTTCCGAAGAACTGGAAAGTCGTCGAAGTAATGGTTATACCAAAAACCAGGAAAGGCACCAATTGAAGTAACATCGCATCGGCCAATATCCTTACTTCCCATTGTGTCAAAAATATTTGAGAGACTGCATTTAAAGAGGCTAATGATGTTATTCTATACAGAGAACTGATTCCAACTCACCGGTTTGGTTTTAGAATAAGCATTCTACCATAGACCAAGTTCATAGATTTACTAAGCTAATTGGGAAATTTCCTGAAGAAGAGAAAATATATCCTGTAATCTTTCTCGATGTAGCACAGGCATTTGACAAGGTTTGAAATAACTGACTCGAGATCAAATTAAAAAGGGATCTTCCTAAACAGTACTTTCAGATACTAAAATCCTGTATTACATATAGGCACTGTAGAGTACATTATAGGAAACAACAATCGGAATTCAAAAGTGTATCAACTGGTGTGCCACAATGGAATATATTCGTGCCTATACTTTACTTGCTATACACACGAGATATTCCTAATTGGAGAATACTTTGATGGATACTTTAGCCGATAATACAGCAATCCTTACTGTTGAAATAATATTGAGCGAGCTACAACTAGCTTAAGAATGCTTTTAAAAAATAAGCAACTAGACCAGTAAGAGGTGTATTAAAGTACACTCATATAAATTTCACTCATAAGAAAGTAACTCCAATTCCTATCTTTATTAATAAATTAACAGTGCCATATGCAAACAGAGCCAAATATTGGGAATGACACTTGCTGCCAAAATAAAATGGAAAGAGCCATTCAAGAAGAAAAACGAAAGAATGCAGTATAAAGTACAAAAACCTCTACTCGCTTCATGGATGAAATATCTTATTAATACATAAACAAGTGTAGAAACCCGTTTGTAAATGCGGTATCCATTGTGGGGCTGAAACAATAAATCCCATATCGGGATGATTCAGATATTTGAAAATAAAGTACTTCGTGGAATTGTAAATGCTCACTAATACATCCGCAAAAGTGACCTCCATCGTGATTTAAGAATAGCTATAGTTTATAAAGAAATACCAAGATGTGCAGTAAAATATTATCAGCGTCTTCAAGTCCATATGAATGCTGAAGTGGAATCTTTGCCCATTGTGGATGACGATGTGTGGCGACTAAACAGAATTAAGCCGCACGAGCTGGCTTAATAGAGCTCGACAAAACTGTTTATAGCAATGTAGTACAGAATTTTATTAATAAACATTCTTGCTAAAGGATGTAATGTATGAAAAGAAAATCATTAGTCGATCTTAGCAGATTGGTCATGATGTAAATAAAAGAATATTGCAAAAAAGCCCGCCACGTTGTTGCGTAATAAAACATGCTTATAGATTTAAAATATACCTCTTTCAAATGAAAGTAATTATAATGCCGTCACTTTAATAGTTTAGCTGCTAAAAACTTTCGAAGTGACCCTTGAATGTGATGTTTTAATCAAAATCGTTACAGCCATTTTGGGAAAATCCAAAATTTCAAAAAATATTCCATGTAAAGGGTAACTTGTGCTGGGGAACTTTCTTAAAAATCTTCGGATCGCATCCTTGTAAAATTCTGAACTTAAATACCAAGTTTGGTATTTAAAGAAAACATTTTCGTTTTTCATTATGCAGACACATACACACACCACACAGCTTCTTTTGGGTTTAGGGAGTCTCAAAACATATATTTTCGGCGAAATCTTGAAATCCAATCCGGCGAAATCGAATTTTTTAGTAGCATACAATACTTCCCCTTCTTGCTAAACGTTCTAGGAAGTGAAAAGAGATAATAGGTGTATAACACTACATTATTAAATGCAGTTAAGATGCTGAACCAAACAGTTCCGGAAACATAAATCATATTGGAAGTTGAACTAATGTTTCAATAAGGAAACTAAATACTGTAACAGTGACAAATCCCAATACTGATACCTTAGATAGCTGCCTGCTGGAGCGGGGACTCAAGTTCCATCTCCTTTTGGCATGTGATTTTTCTCACACGGGAGATGAGGAACGGGGTGCACTTGGCTTGATAAATTCCTTTGAGTCTAATTCAGGAGGTACAGCACTGATAAGAAGAAGAACCTCTCTCTAAACCGTACATTCAATTTCTGCTGCCCATTGCCCATGAAATCCTGCTCAGGTATATACTGTTGCATCTAGAGTGAAGTGAAGAAAAGGATGACGACGACAATGAGGAAAGAAATTACACAACATTAAGGTCAGAATAATGGAGAAAAGTGTTCAAAAAGTTATATTTTTATTTTTTTGTGCAGCACAGTATGTGCACAAAATGCGTATACCTCTACATTAAATTCAAACTCACGTGATCATTAAGTGCATACACTGGTTATTATTTATTTTAAGGTTTTCCCTTTCATCTTAGGAATCGAAAACATCCGCATGTGTCTCTCCGTGGTCTCTGCGTAGCTGAATTTGCCGCCATGCTCTTTTGTTCATTTTGAGCAACATCTTTGGGGTCACAATCTGGAAAGTCTGGCGCACCAAAGTGTACAGGTCTTCATTTGTTGAATATCAGCGCCTCCGCACCTGCTCCTAGATGTAATCCCTGAGTGCGTTATCTGTTGCTGTCAGATCAGGGATCCTTGGAGGCCACAGAAGAGAAACTGGATCGTTGATGAAAGTTCATATCTGGTGGTTGATCTTCCACTTCTCGACGCAACGCCAACACTGCCTGTCGCAAAAGTTTTCTTTTCGTATGTCAACAAAGTCTTCTTTTTCAGTGCTGCCCTCTCAAACCCCACAACGAAGTCGCCCATGACATTTTTCATTGAGTTTCCATTAATGTGATGATCATGGACCAAGATGGCGGCTACCACGCGTTCCTCAGTCGTGTAATCGCTTTTGTCAGCCATTCATTCAATTTCTTGCCTTCTACTAACAATCTGCAGGGACGTGATGTTTATCGTCAACAATGGAAGTAAAAAACAACCGATAGTTAAACATAGTAAGAAATAACAGGAGAATAAGTACCAACCTGGGCAACAAAAACACAGCATGATTACACACGTCAGTTGGAATGTAATGTAGGATATACTGTACTATTAATTGGAATCTCCTCCTCAATTTGCTCTTCATTATAAGCGAAATACTTATATTTTAAATGCATTTTTAAAATGATACTGTATCTGCCATTTTAACTGTGAATTCTGCAACACTTAACAAAAAAGAATTACAACTATAGTCCAAAGGGCATATTTTAGGGGAAGTTTTTCTCTGCGAATTGGTACCACTGTAAAATATAGCAGCTTATGTGTGCTCAAGATTCTCTTATGTGCTCAAGAGGTGTGGTTTGCTTCGTTTGAAATATATTTTAGCTTCTTTCTCCATTTTCGCTCTGATCAGGTCTTTGAATCATATTTTCTTATATAAGTAACCCGTTTTCTCAACAATTATTGAAATAGCCGTTGATAGCAAAATTAAATTTTAGGATAATAAAAATAACCCTTAAGTGGTATTGTGAATGCAATTTGGTTTTAACAACGTAGTGGTTATTTTAGAAAAATATAATTGCTAATAAGTTTTAATCAAAAGATATTATATTTAAAAAATAATCCTATTTTCCTTAATAAACCTATTGGATAAATTAGATAAGTGAATTTAAAAGAAAGACATCTATATCTTGCAAACGTTTAGTGGGATAGTGGGTCATAAATAGCAGAATTAATACGGTTTGATAGGGTCTTTCTCCACTTGAACAAAAGCACATCATTGTTTCGGGTATTAACTGTCATGTAGACAGAATGCCTTGCATACCGTGGAACTTGCGCCGGAGTGCAAGGAGGATGCTGCTGCTCTCATTTTAGGTAAGGTATCTCACATGCAGGGGATGAATACCCTTGGGGAATCAGGAGTGCATCCGTTCATCGGTAGGACTGAAAGGGGTGGGTTCCCACGCTGTTACCTTTTACCCCAAGGAATTTTCAGCTCAGTTGAATGGAGAAGCAGCCCCAAGTCTGCATCGCTGATGTGAAACTTCGTATCATACTCTACGGGATTCGATTACTTGATCATTCAACCAGTAGCACACGTGGAGACGCGGCATTTGCTGTTCTCATCCTATCTATATTCAAAATTATAGTGTGGGTTGTCCTCTATATATGAGAAAACCCTATTTGATTCTATGTTCTTTAGAAAACAAGGATTACCGCCTGATTTTTACTTTCTCTATCTCCTACCTACAGTAGGTAAGGGGAAGTGATATATTCTATACAAAAATGAAATATCGAGTTTTCACTGGAAATGCAAGTTTTGAGGCCCATTAATCCCAGAAAAGACATTTGTAGAAAAATGTTCGTGTATGTGTCAGCAAACAAGTAGCTCAAAAACGAAAATTGGGTCAAATTACAAACCTGATGTTTAAGTTTAGCGTCTTTCAAGCATGACACACGAGGATTTTCAATAAAATCCCAACACCGCAAATTATCCTTTACATGAAAAAATTCTCGTTATTTGTTATTTTCTCAAAAATGGCTTCCACATATTTGAGATATATACATCACAAATAAAATGCATATCTTGAATTTTCTAGGAACAGCCTGTGATGTCCTTTTCATTCTGAATATCTTTTGTATAATTGGTAAAGTGTAAGAGATAGACAGGTTAATACTACATAAAGCTGTAATCTCATTAAAGCACATACTTTATGTAAAATAAATTTTTGAGGTTTATTCATTCCGAAGATATTCCCCGTAATTCGTTAGAATTTTCAAATACTAATGATTTATAAGTGGTAAGTCGCTAATCATTTTTGCATTCTACTAAAAATGTCTATGCCACTGTTTCATCGGAAACACATGTTTTGAGGCTCCTTGGATTCCCCCGAAAGAAGCAAAAAAGCATTTTTAGAGAAACTTCCGAGTGTGTGTGTGTTTGTGAACAGCAAAACCAAAAAACGTAAAGTCTGTTAAATATAGCAATTGCATTTAAGTTCAGCTTCTTACAAGGATGCGACACGAACATAGAAGTCCATCCCAAAATACCCAATACAGTAAACATTGTCATAACTATTAATTTCCCCAAAAGGTGTAACGATTCCACATATTTAAGATATTTACTTCACAAATAAAATGCGTATGTATATTGAGGTTTCTGGAATAGCCTAAAAATTTTGTGTGATTTTAACTGGTAAACGTTAAATATATAGACAAAAAAGTGCTTCACAAAAAATGTGGATCTCTGTAAAACACACAATTCATTTCAAACAACCTTTTCTGTGGCATTAGTCATTTCGAGATATTCATTATTATTGCCTTCAGTTTTTCCACCCTCATTTGTTTGCAGGATGTCGTTATTCAGTTGTTCTTCGCGATTTCATGGAAGAGTATAGAATTTCAGAACTAGCATATAGCGTCACTCGATTTTAAGCATCTGACTATCGATCTGTATGCCGCTTGTACCAATAATGGAATGTATAATGAAAGTATTTCTGCAGAGGTTTATCTTGTGCAAGTCCCCACGATCACAATTTCTGTCTTTGGAGACATCCTCGGTCTCCGGAAATATTCACTCAGCATTAGAACTTACCAGTACGTTGCTAGAAGATTGCATCAGATAAGCAGGCAAAGTTCACCGACTGGCCACTACATGGGGAAGGGCAGTGATATCATCAGGTGCCTCCCCTCCCCAGCTGGAACTCAGCAGCTAGGCTGATGGACAAAAGAGCAGAAACAGAGCCTTAGCAAGGCCCAGTCACCGACAGATAACTTCCTTACAGGGGACTCGTGAGCAGCGATTACGGAGTACGTCTAGCATTCTTATTGCGAATTGCGCTGGTCCGTGCCTAAATGTCCATAAATTACACTTGAGCGCTATTGTTTAGAACCACGATAAAAAGAATTTAAGTAGTGATAATAGATAAACCGACTTTATATGTATTATGACTCTTATAATTGTTCCAGCTCTTATAGGGCGTGGAAGCATGAAAGAAGTGAAGTGGACAAATCATACACATCGGCAAGTAAATTTAGATAGAAGTCTTTAATATGTATGCTTCAAAATTTACAAGAACATTGGCGTAAGTTGTTGTGAGTGCCGCGAACTTGACCAAATCCATTATCTACATTTTAGATAAAATTTAGTTCAGTATGAATCTCTTGACTTCCCCTTACGATCTGTAATAGCCAAGTTGCCGTTTCTACTTAATTACAGGAGATTGTAAATACACTTTATGCGAGCACATTTCACAGCGATCTGCACCTTCCCATGTCTGAGCTTGCAGTGTCTATTCCACTGAGCAGTTTATAGCGTGGACTCACCAACTTATGCTTAATATTTCAAAACGTTTGCTTACATGTTTCTGATTGGCTGTCTTAAATAATTTAAACCTACCTCCTAGCTTTACCATTAGCTATTTCTAATATCACATGACTTTGTTACAGTTACTAAACCGCGTTCCCTGACACCCGTTACCTCTGCTTTTTGTGGTCCTCACACATTTTTCCCCTAGGCAATAAAATTTTATGTTATTTCATCTGACTTTGGACCTTGTGTCTTTGCCCTGCACAACAGCAAACTGTCTTAGTAACATAGTTACAATAAAATTAAATACTAGTACAAAAACAATCACTGCTAACTACTACATAAAGAATAAGAATGCAAGAAAATTAATTGACCCGTAGGTCTTTTACACATAATTATTACTTGGGCTGAGGCATTGTTTAATTAGATGTATGTGTCTAAAAATACTGCCTCAAAGTTCAACCTTAACTATGTTTGTACGTAGAAAATTTTTAAATTTAAATCAAAGGCGTACGTGCATATAGATTCAGTGAGGGTAGTATAAATTGTAGCGAAGCAAAGGTTATATTGTTAGTAAAAGTCAATTACATTCTCTTTAACATTGTAATTTTGTGATATATTGCCGAAAAAAATTGTAAAACAATTTGTAGGTAGAATTATGGAAAGAGGGAATGAGTAAAATGGTCTTTAAGTATACTTTTAACGACTATGTAATGTTTTGGAGAAGTTGAATCGTTAAGAATCCTTTTAATGTTAATTCGTTTTTTATTCAATGCACAGAGAAATTCCTGTTGATTTGAATATTTCTATATAGAAAATTATTGCTGTTAATTTCTTGTATTATGAAATCATATTTAAAGCTATTTCTTGCTAATGTTATATAAGTCGAAGGAGTTTTACGTTAAGGTTACACGAACTAAGTAGATCAGTTTGAAAGTTTATTTGTACAGTCATTTGGAAACAAAGAATTCTTGTATCACCTCATTCCACATTCTTGACGTTTTAGACCTATAACCCACTCAGTTTTGGTACCGATTCACGTTCTGTATTTGGTGATGGGAGTTACGATAAGTATTAAATATATCCCATTAAAATACTATTACAATCTAGATTATCATGAAGTAATTATAAAAGTAAACATTCGTAAGAATACTTTGTAGAAGCTATATAAAAATAAAGGATAGTGGGCAGGGAAAGTAATGCAAATGTAACATTAGTCGTTTTTAATTCGTTGTGATGTTTTAGCAATAATATATAGCTTTATTAAAGCAAGTTCCATTATCTTCTAAGCATTAGACGTAAAACTTCTATGTTTGGTATTACGTACTTCAAAATTAAGATAGTTTTAGCGGAAGCACGCGTACTTTCTACTTAGACAAACTTTCAGGAGACTACCCCTGCGGTCATGTGGTTGGAGCCCCAGCTTCTCAACTCAGAGATCCCTGGTTCGATTCCCGGCTGGGGAATGGGAGTTTTCTTTAAACAGAATTATTCGTTATCCTCCATAGAGTTTGGAAGTATGAATTTGAGTGTGCCTAACAGTAAAAGTGAATAGAAATAATGTAAAGAAAGTTCAGCGAGCAATAACACCGTCAGTTGTTTCTCAAATCAAAGCCTTTAACCGAAGAAGTTAAAGGGGGTATACAAATAAAACATCACAGACTAACATAATGACACACAATGTTTGCAAATTAAGTACAATCGTATTTATGTTTATTTACTGACGACATACTACAATATATAAGCAACAATAATAAATAATCTCTTGCCTCTAATTTGAACATCACTCACAAAATGTTATAAACTGTTTTGATTTGACCGAAAAGCGCGTGTGTAATCGTCGCTGCCCCCAGCGCAGAGCTAAAGCTGTCGATGCGTCGTCCGCTAGCAAATCCCCAACTGAAGCTGTTCCTCTTCAAGCTAGCTAGCAAGGCGACCCACGGAGGAGCGAACCACGTGACTTGAGTCGCTGTGATCGTCACATGGACCCAGAGAGAGAGAGAGAGAGCACACTCTAGGGTTCTACCGACGTAACTTTAACCAGCTTAGACGACTTCTCCATGCTAGTTGCGTCGTATATCCTGACAGGAGCAATACATACATGATGCAACTGCTAAGGATAAGAATAAAGTATAGCCTTCACTGGTCAGCGTAAATGTTGTCATAAGGACGAGCCAGGAATGCCTCAAGGTAAAGATATGGACGAAGAGGGGCCCTCACAGCCGGTGCAGAGCACCGCAAAAGCCCTTTATGCTTCTACCGTGACCCCTGGAAGGGAAGGATGAAGGGAGAGACCCAAAAAACGACCAGACCCGGATGACAGGGTCCCTTACGTTTCCAGTTCTAACTCATCCGACGCCGCCTAGGCCTACCCACAAGCTCCTAATCCCCGGCGGTCTCTCCCTCGGAGGCGGGCCCTAACTGAGCAATCCCTTAACGACGCCAGGGAAGAAACCTCCATAAAGCTCACATCCACCGCGCAGTCGTAACACGCCGAACATCGTCGCCTGGTCCTACAACCCTGAAACAAATGATGATGGAGATGATAGATATAGAAAATAAGGGGGGAAAAGTCGTGGTACAAGAGGAACCACACCAGCATTCGCCTAGATCACCAGGGATGGAACCCGGGACCTCCCGAATGCGAGTCGCACATGTTACAGCGACATCACCTCGGTATCCCTTGCCTCTAATAAATAATTCGCAGATTCATGATCTGCTTTTTGCAGAATACTTAATACTGGGTTCCATTAAAAATCTCTTTACAAGAAATATTTAAGTACATCTCGCAATAGGGATTAAATATAAACAGAGGAAAAACAGAGGTAAGCTCAGTAAACATAACAAATGAAGGAAAAGAAGTAATGAGTATAAAGTGCGTGAGTAGTATGAAAGGCTCTTGAGTCCGTTCGTTGACCCCTGATGACGTCATCACCGCAGGGCATGTAACATAAACAAAGCCGCGGCCGCCGCCGCCGCCGCTGCTGCTGCGTCCACGTGTTGTCGCATCGACCTTGGTTAAGGCCGCAGACAAGTCCGCCGCCGCGACCACACCTAAAGAGGTGCTTTTAAAACCCGCTGTGTTGGTTCTGGTCGCGGCAACACAATACAAATTTATTTTTTATATAGTACTGATAAAAAAGAATGAATAAGTAAATAGCATTTATTGGATATTAGTAATATTGTTTATTTGATACCATTGCAATGGAAATATCAATTTTTTTGTTAACAAAATTTTTCGTTGCCTTAGGGAAGGCCTTGCGATTTCGTTTTGACGTGAAGTAGGCTTAAAATGATACAAAGCAACAAGTAAATGATTGCCAAGTTTAGATCAACTGATATCTCTCTTCCTGGCTGCAGCGCATTCCAAATAAGGTTACGCGTGCAGAGACTAGAGCGTGCTGCACCTGGCTACATGGCTGCACCGCGTTGCATACAAAGTAAGACGTGCCAAGACGAGATTTCTCTTTCAGTTGCAACGACTTGCATTAAAGGTCACGCGATTTTACTTTGTTATGCTAGAATCATTTCCTTGTTGCAATGTATATAAAGCTTGCACTGTCTTTGAAGGGGAATAGGAACAGATAGGAACAGGAATAAATAAGGTAAGCTATGAGTTTAACATATATATTTTATAAGATGTACATTTGTTAGAATAAGCAAACATAATATTTTCTTTTACATATTAATAAGTACATTATCTTTGAGGCAAAGATTTATATGTTTTCACATATTAATGGTTTGACCATACACAACAAAAAACAATTAACGTTTGTTTTACATATTAATAAGTACAATATCTTTGAGTACATATAGTTAGCTAAGCAAAATTTATATTTTAATATGTACAAATAATGGTTTAGAGTATACACAATGAATATTTTTTTCTTACATATTAATAAGTACAATACCTTTGAGTACATAAAGCAAAACTTTATATTTTTTTTTACATATTAATAAGTACAAATAATGGTTTAGAGCATATACAACAAAACCAATTATTTTTGCGTAAAGCATTTCGTCAATAAATGAATCTTCATATTTAATGACTTTTCTATGTTTAAAAGCTCTATAGTGTTCTTCTCTGTAACACAAAAGGTGGCATCGTTTGTTAGTGTCGATAGGGTAATAAAAGGCTTTAATTTCAATAGGAAAATCTATAGGAATTATTTGTTCAATTGAAAGATTGAATTCGTATGCGTTAAAAATTATATACATAAAATTATTATAATGTGTGTCTGCATGCAAAAAATTTAATTTTGCGTTTTCAAATAAAATGTTCGATGCTAAACCTTTTAATGAAGGAGGGCTCTTAATACAGATTTTGCAATTGCAAGTATTTGTGTTACTACAGTGAAACAGGTTTTTATATTTTTGTAAGGTGGTGCTTGGGTTTGACCCCCAACCATTTAACTTTGCTATGGGATCACAAAGATACTGCATAGAAAACAGATCGTTGTGAAATGAACCAAACATTACACGTTTTTGAAAGTCAAACCTAAAACTTCTAAAAAGAAAATACATGAAATCCACCCAATTGTTTTGCAAGGTTACAGGTTCTTTGGTATGAATGTAGGTTACCTTAATTATAAACTCATGTGTTTCGCATTCCACTTTCCAAAATAAAGATTTTGTAGGCAAATAAAATAGACTACATTTTTTGAGTGGCTAAATATAAAATTAACGTTATTTGTAACGTAATTAGCATTTGGACATAACATGAATCTTAACATCTCTTCTTCCTTCTGATTTTTGTTTATAGCAACATATAAGCAAATACATTTAGGTTCTATGTCCACTATTCCGGCCATATAGCACGCAAATGTGCCTCCCAGAGCACAGCAAATATTTTCTTTCGATAGCCAATGCATAATCCAAACAATAGTAGACCAGTATTCTGGAAAACGGACAGGTACAAACTCTTCAAAAAAGGTTTTGAAACCAGTTTCTTTTTGTAGTAAATTATATCTGTTTGTTAATTCCCTTGTAGAACTAAAGATGAAAGTATCCATCTATAAAAATGAAAAATAAAAATAAATTACTAAAATTTTCCCGTACTGCCAAACCCATTGTTACCCCTATAGGTAACACTTAATTTTTTAACATATTTTATTTTTGGTATACATATTTTTTCACATATCAATTGAGCAATTTTTTGATTTTTAAGAATAGTTGTTTCTTATTTGAGTTGTTTAACATTAATACACAAATTTCCCCTGTAAAATCTCTATCTATACACCCTCCTCTTATTGATAAACCTAAAAGCGCTAAGCTAGACTTTTCAGCAATGCGAAGATAAGTGTCTTTTGGGGGTGTTGCAGAAATTCCTGTTGGGATCATTGCGGTTTGCAGAGGTTGTATTTCATGCGCTTTAGGTGAAAAAATGTCTAAACCAACGGATTCTTCAGTGCATCTTACGGGTCTCTTAATATTAGATCTAAGTAACTTGATCTGAAGGGTCATCTGAAAAGATAGAGAGAACTTTTAGTTCCTCTGAAATAAAATATCATAACCGTTATTAGACGTAAACCCTAAAAATAAAAACGTTAACGAAAGTTTTTCATTATTAATATCATCAATGTCCGTTTCCTTAAACACGTTGGTATATTTTCTCGGAAGAAAGACCTCCAATGGATTTTCAGAGCTTTTCTGAAGTTTAATAGATATTGAGGGTCCATATTTGGTGGCGACTTTTGTAGCTCCGATCACTTTATATGGAACATTCATTAATAGATCCCTAATTTGCATCAATTTAATATTCTTTTCTTGATTAAATCTTGTAAGGAAATCCATTCTGTAAAGAAGATAAGTATGCACCAATAACTATTTGAAATAGTTTTAGGTTTCTTTTAAGAATAATAAATAGAGTAAAATAATTTACCTTGTTGATGATTGCTGCAGGGTCTAGGAGTAAACTGATGTTTCAATGCAATGTATGGCCTCTTTATATACAGATGCACATTGCATCAGCACAAGGACGACAAGTGAAAGTTGCATTTTTAAACTGCATCTATTAGGTATATAAGACGGGAGAGACAACCTCGGCCACCAACAGTTCCACGTTAAACCCTGCTGCTGTTAAATCTGCTACCGCACGACAGAAAATGTAAGTAACACAAAGTTATCAGGCTTTGGAAATTCAATTAGCTTTTACGCACGCTTATATTATTTTGGTCTGTTCTTTTAGCATGGAAAATATTAACGTCCTAAATGAAATACGTAGAGAGTATAAAAGGTTCAACGCTCACGGGAGGCATTACGATATTCAGATAAATCCTGCTTCCAAAAATGAAAATCCTATCCTTTACTTTAGAAATAGCATGCAAGCTGTATTGGATATTGTTTTAGATGGTACGAAACCCAGTGATATGGTGGGTCTGTCAATAAGCAACTCTGTGAATGTACAAGATAAACCGATAGGACTAAGCTTCCGCAGAAGCGATCAGGTATCTTTGGATGTTTTAATGGCTGTTATAGAGAAAGTATGCCAATCTAACGCTAATTTTTATGCCACAGATACTTTATCCATAAAAGTAGATCACGTTGAAATGCCTTTAGGACATGGTAGAATCAAAACAAAAGGTAGACATTTATCCGCATTGACGCACATAAAAAGGTCCATCGTTAGAATTAAAAGCAGAACAAAATGCTTAGCTCATGCTCTATTGGTAGCTATAGCACATTTCGATAGAGACCCAAATTACATCAATTATAGAAAAGGTCGAAAAATTTATTCCAAAGTCGATGAGATTCTAAAGGCCGCAAATGTTGATCTAAGCAATGGTGGAGGAATAGCAGAATTGCAAAAATTTCAGGACCATCTTTCCGAATACAGAATCGTGGTTTATGAAGGATTGCGTTGCGAAAATATAATATATGATGGGAACACAAATTCACAAAAACGTTTAAATCTCCTGTATGATGCACAGGAAAAACACTATAATGTGATTGTAAGTCTCACGGGTGCCATGTCTAAAGAATATGTTTGCGAAGGATGCAATAAGGGAATGAGTTACGATGGAGCAAAGACGCATAGATGCAATTATCGATGCTCCGGATGTAATTCACTTCCGCCCTGCATTTTTGAAGGAAACTACATATACTGTAATAAATGCAATAGGTACTTTAGAAGACAAAACTGCATGAATAATCATGTGCTGAATAAAATTGGTACTCAAATAATTTGCGAATGGAAGCGGCATTGTTTAATTTGTAGTCAACGGTTAAAGCCAAATCATCAGTGCTATATGTCATATTGTAGAAGCTGTAAAAGTAACGAGATGCCGGGCCACTTTTGCTATATGCCAACGCTTAGCGCAAAAAAACCATCATCGGAAAAGGTCTTATTCGTATTTTACGACATAGAATGTACTCAAAACACGCAAATAGGAGACAATACATATCTTCATATTCCAAATTTACTCTGCTTAGAACACTATTGTTTTCTTTGCGAAAAAAACAAGGATATGACTGAAGGGTGCAGTCAGTGTGGAAAGCGTAGGCATTCATTTTGGGGCAATGGCTGCATCAAACAATTTATGGAATATTTGCGCCAAAATAGACCTTTTTGTGAAAGGATAATTGCAATTGTACATAATGCCAGAGCTTACGATCTCATGTTCATCTTAGATTATGCAATAAAACAGGGATGGGTACCGGATTTAGTAATGAATGGTGCTAAAATTTTATCCATGAAAATGGAACACATAACCTTCCTGGATAGTTTGAACTTTTTACCCATGAAATTGAGAAGTTTACCGAAAGCTTTTGGAATAGATTGTGTGACAAAAGGCCACTTTCCGCATTACTTTAATACTCCTGAAAATATGAACTATGTAGGTTGTTATCCCGACCCCGTTCATTACGGCATTGATTACATGATGCAAGACGAACGCAGAGAATTTTTCGAATGGTACGAGAAGGAAAAAGATGGCATTTTTTATTTTAGAAAAGAGATTGAAGCCTACTGCATGGCAGATGTTGGAGTGTTGAGAGAAGCGTGTTCTATATTTAGAAATACTTTCCTAGACATCGGAAGTATTGACGTATTTCAAGAATCTATTACGATAGCTTCGGCATGCAACAAAGTATTTAGAAAAAAATATTTGAAACCGAAAACTATAGGACTTATTCCTTGTGGAGGTTATAGGAAAGCCGATAATCAATCCATAAAAGCTCTCATGTGGCTTAGGTATGAAGAAATTAAAAGGGGGATTTGCATTAAACATGCAGGTAATGGTAGAGAGGTGAGAATACCCGAATTACCTAACTTCAAATTAGATGGTTTTTGTGAGGAGACGAGAGAGGTGTTTGAATTCATGGGGTGTTACCACCATGGCCACGTGTGTCTTACTAATAGAGATGTGCCCGTCGTAGACACGCGAACAGAGACGCTTGCAGATAGATACGAGCTCACCATGAGTCGAATAGATAAAATTGTGTCGGCAGGTTACGTCTGTCACGTCATGTGGGAGTGTGAATTTGAGGACATTCTGAAACAACATCCGGCTCTACACAACGATCCCTTTGTGAAAAATGTTCCACTCATTCTTAGGGATTCCCTCTACGGAGGTAGAACGGAAGCATTGAAAACCTATTGCAAAGCCGACGAAAAAACTCGCATTAAGTATTACGACGTGATGTCTCTGTATCCTTATATATGTAAATATTTTAAGTTTCCCGTAGGTCATCCCATAATTCACATTGGCGAAGATTGCGCCAATATTACCGAAATGCTTAAAAAAGAGGGGGTTATAAAATGTAGAGTTTCGGCAAAAAATAGAAGTCTTTATCATCCCGTCTTGCCCTTTAGATGCCGACAAAAGTTAATATTTGGTCTTTGTTACATCTGTGCGAAGGAGGAAAATGACGGTGAATGTAGCCACGACGGGGAACTAATTGGTACTTGGATCGTAGACGAGGTACGAAAAGCCGTTGAAATGGGTTACGAAGTGAGAGAAATTTTTGAATTTTACGAATATAAAATGGAACAGTATGATAAAAATGAAAATAAAGGAGGTCTCTTTGTAGATTACATTAATAGTTTTTTAAAATTAAAAGCAGAGGCCAGCGGGTATCCCTCTTGGGTTAAGAGCGATGAGGATAAGGAGAAATACGTTCGAAGCTTTTTTCAGAGCGAAGGAATTCTTTTGGATAAGTCGAAAATTAGAAAAAATCCAGGTGCAAGGTCTCTAGCAAAATTGTGTCTAAACAGTTTTTGGGGAAAGCTCACCGAACAAAGCAATCGGTCGCGCACGAAAATGATTAGGGAGCCCGCGGAATTGTTTACGTTCCTGACCACGCCCGGCATAGAGGTGCAGAACCTAATGTTTGCGAGCGACGAGATAGTCTGGCTCTCGTGGAAATATGCCGAAGAGGTCGAGTGCCCTCCACTGGCACACACCAATGAAGTGTTAGGAGCCTACGTTACCGCAGGTGCAAGGCTTAAGCTATACACCTACCTAGAGGCACTGAATAGGGACATATTATACACAGATACGGATTCGATACTGTTTACGGTTAGGGAAGACGAGAAGTGTAGCGTCGAATGCGGCGATAACCTGGGAGACATGACGGATGAGCTAGCGGACTATGGAACGGATTCCTACATTTCAGAATTTGTATCCGGAGGCCCAAAAAATTACGCGTATAAAATACGCCTACCAAATGGTGATTTCAAAGCTGTTTGTAAAGTGAGAGGGATAACATTGAATTACGCTTCTTTACAGTTGGTTAATTTTGATTCAATAAAAGATTTAATTCTTGGAGAAAACGTGGATCGAAACATTGAAGTTAGAACGGAAAAGAAAATAAAGCGCAAAAGATCCCATGGCGTGTACATCGTCTCCGAACCGGAAGATAAAATCTATAGAATTTGTTTTCACAAGAGAAGAAGAATTTCTAACGATTCCGTCCCTTTCGGATATATAAAGCCTGACTGAACGAGCCGCCTCCTCTCATTATGGATTCCGAGGTGGAACGAGCAGTATCCAAGTACGTGGAAAACCGAAGAAGGCAGAGAGGCTTAAAATATTGTACGAATGAGGAGATAGCGCTCATTCCCTTAGAAGTGTTTGCTCAATATCCTCCCTTCGATGTAGATTACGTAATGTACAGGTTAACGGACGAATTGAGGGAAAAACTAAAGATGTTTCGACGAAGTAATGTTTCCCGTAGTAAAATTTCAGCACCCCTTTACGCTGATCGTTAGTGGTAGTTCGGGTTCTGGTAAGACCGTATTTTGTGTAAATTTAGTAAACAATTTGAAGCATTTGTGCACTGTTGGAAAATTTAAAGAAATATTGTGGTGTTATAGCGAAAAATCGGCCGTGCCAAAGTTAAAACACGTAAAATTTCATGTAGGTGTGCCGGAGTTTGAGAACCAGAAAGGAGATCCAAAACTAGTAATATTAGACGATCTCTTAAACTCTGCATATTCCAGAGAGGTGTGCGACCTGTTCACGAAGGGAAGTCATCATAGAAACATAAGCGTAATTTTAATCACTCAAAATTTGTTTCATCAAGGCAGGTATTGCAGAGACATCTCGTTAAACGCTAAATACATTGTGGTTTTTAAAAACGTAAGAGATAAAAATCAAGTGGCTCATCTAGCCAGACAAATATACCCCGAAAATTGGAAATCGCTTTTCGAGGCGTATCTGGACGCTACGGAAAAGCCTCACGGCTATATGCTTTTCGATCTGTGCCAGGAGACCGATAGCAGATTACGATTTAGAACCAACATCTTTCCATCGGAGCTCCCTGTCGTAGCATATCAGCATGAGCAAGCGGATAAGATCCAACTATCACATGCTGCACGTGCTTAAAAGCGCCAAGCCTAAGCTTAGGAAAGCCATTTTGGAGAAGTCCGACAAAGAGTTAGTGTTGACTATTGCAGAATGCGCTCTAAATGTTCTAAGGGGCAATTGTAATTTAAGCAAATGCACCATTCGCAATCTAGGAAGATATAAAAATAGTCTGAGGCGAGTGGTGGATAAATCTCTAAAGGTTAACAATAAGAGAAGGTTTTTAATTCAAAAGGGAGGTTTTTTGATTCCTCTGCTGACTGCCGTACTGACCGGGCTTTCGTCTCTAATACAGCGTTAGATGCTGCAAAAATCATTTTTAGTTTCTCAGCGTTACATAGACACCCACTGCTTGAAGAAAAAGGCGACGTCGAAGAAGAAAAAGCGGAGAAAAAAGGATGCGTACGAGGAGCTGATCAAATTTAAATCCAGTGGCCGCCGCCGCCGACCGTATCTACCGCCGCAACCGCTGCCGCCGCCGTCACTACCACCTCCCCGAACCTCCCCCTCTCCTCGGGTCAAAAAGAGGCTCGTCTTCCCTCCAGAAACAGTCTACGAGAAGCAGGAAGAAGAAGAAGAAGAGCAAGAAGAAGAGTTTGACGAAGAACAAGTAAGGCCTCTGCCATTGCCGGCCCACGAGAAAAAAGAAGTAGAGCAGTTTACAAATAGAAGCTTTGGGTACATAGCAGGTCCTTACCTAGCTCCATATTTGCACACTCCTAGGGCAACGGATACCGTATTCGGCATTTACAAGGATAGGGACGGCAGCTTTAAAATTGGCGATTCCATTATTCGTATAGAAGACAACGATTTGTATGTAAAGGATAGGTACTTTAAGGGAACTCTGGGTCTCTGGGAATTGCTCACTAGGAAGAAGGTAGATCTCTCGAAAGTCACCTCTTCGGACAAGAGTAAATATAGACAAATTCTTCTTTTAACCAACGGCCACCTGCAGAATAACGAAGCCTTTAATCAGATAAAATCGAACAGAGGTAGCAAATATAAAGAAATAATTCCGAGTTGTTTCCGTCCAAGACGTGGATGGATTATTAGCAATGAATAAGAAGTATTTTTACGATCCCGAACAACCTTCGGCTTTTTCCACCGTGCAGAAACTTGCATCTCTTACGGGAAATAGACGTAAAACGGAGGATTGGCTTCTCCAACAAGATGCCTACACTTTGCACAAACCTGCGAGGAGAAAATTTCAGAGGAACCACTACACGGTGAATAACGTTAACGATGTGTGGGAAGTCGACTTGGCCGATTTTAAAAGCATTAGAAAGTATAACGATGGAGTTCAGTATCTCCTAACGTGTGTAGATTGTTTTTCCAGATTTGCACGTGTAAAACCCATAAGATCAAAATCTAGTACCGAAACTGCAAAGGCCTTTGTAGCCATCTTAGATTCCGTTCCTCTAGCAGTCAGGTCCGACAGAGGAAAAGAATTTTTAGGATCTGCATTTCAGAAGCTTTTAAAAGAGAAGGACATCGAGCATCAAGTTTGCAGAAACCCCGATGTAAAGTGCGCCATGGTCGAGAGATTTAATCGTACCATTAAGTCTAAAATATACCAGTATTTTACATACAGGAACTCGTACAGATATATAGACGATCTCGATAAATTTGTTCGCGCATATAATCGCACCATCCATTCGTCAATAGAAGTGGCTCCAACCGAAGTAAATGAGAAAAACGTGTTACAAATATGGAAAAGGCTAGAGAGAAAACGAGGTAGCATTAAACCCAGACCCGTCAAGTTCGCCGAAGGACAAACCGTGAGAATAAGCAAAGAAAAGATGAAATTTGCCAAAGGCTACGAAAAAAATTTCTCAACGGAGATTTTCAAAGTTGTAAAGGTTATAAAACGTTCGCCGCAACCCGTGTACGAACTTCACGATCTGAACGGAACGCCCATAGAAGGTCAATTTTACAGTTACGAACTAACTCCGGTAAAAATTAACAAATCCACTTTGTATAAAATAGATAAAATACTAAAAACTAGGGTGAGGAATGGCAGAACGCAGCATCTCGTCCGCTGGAAAGGATATGGTCCCGACTTCGACAGCTGGATCGATGCATCATGGATGAGTTTTACGTAACCGTGTTGAGCGATTCTAGCGTCGATTTGTATCCCGAGAATTTGCATGCTAGTTTTCGTAACGATTTAGCACAACCGATCAATCTTCAGAGAGATAAGTGGGTTGTAGGTCTCGCAGAGCTTTCGTATTCTTACGGTTACGAGTCCATAGATGAGAACATACTTAACGAAGCTGGAGAACTGACCAAAAATGTCGTCATAACAAGAGCTGGTAGAATTGTGTTTGAAAAAATGGAGTTTAAGGGCTTTAAGGAGTTGTACACTGCGCTAAAGAATCAGGTAACAGACGATGAACATCGGGAATTGCTCCTGTCGGAGCTGCAGGGTTACCTCATTTCTCATCAAAGAGAGATAAAAGAATTGGAAAATGCTAAGAAAGTATGGGTCCCAACACATTCCATTCCACAAAAACCAAGCGGAAAGGCTAACAGTATTCATTTAAAGATTACTAAAAGTAAAACGGAAACAATTTTTAACGGAAAAATATTTTTTCCTACCAGAATATATTATGGTCTAGGCGATCTTGTGGACACCATAAAAAATTCTCTGCCAAATCTCGATTCCTATAAAATAGTTAATCAAAATATGCTCACAGAAGTAACTAACGATATGAAAACCCTTTTCCTTAGATCGCACAGAAAAAGCTCTTTTCAGTTTCTTTCTGGAACCGAACCCATTTTTGTTTACTGCAATCTCATCGAACCGCAGCTGCTCGGTAGCTCCTACGTTAGGTGCATAAGAATTATTCAGTTTCCCTCGTACACTAGTCATCACAAGTTTGAAAACATATTTTACGTTCCGGTAGAACTTAATCATTTTCGAACCGTAGCAATTGAAATGGTTAACAAGTTTGGTGATCTGGCTCGCTTGAGCAGTAGCGTTATGCCTACCATTGCTGTGCTGCATTTTAAGAAAGTTAAATAATGTTTTTTGTTTTTTTTCAGATGGCCGTTGAATACTCTACAGCCTTTCAAGGATTTTATAATCCAGAGGGAAAAGTTATGTTAAAAGAATTGGCCGTCGTGGAAATTGAGACGGAACAGGTGGTATTGCACCAACTGATCCGTAAACCAAATCTTCCGCAAAATGCGTGGCCAATAAAGTTTAGACGGACGAACACATGGTTATCCGAAAATTTTCACGGCATACCATGGAGTTCAGGCCACGTCGAGTTTGCTCCCAAAATTCCAGATGGAATATTGTTTGTAAAGGGGAGCATGCTTGGTAACGTATTGCAACCCACAGCAGGAGATGACTTTAGAGTCTACAATATAGAAAACCTAGGGTGCAACCTAAATATTGAATTTTTAGTTACTGCACCTGCCTGTCGGTGGCATCAGTTTAACACCGTCAGGTGTGCCAGATCGGAGGCACTAGGTATAGCTAGGTGGGTGAATGAAAACCGTTGGGAATTTAATATTTAAATTTAAATTCATTCCCAATGGATTTCTTTAAGCGGGTCAATATAAATTAGGCCTCTAAATTTAAAATCCATGCATTTGGCAATGGACCCGCTTACAGCGTACTATGTAAACCAGAGTGGAGGGCGCCTCGGTCAGTACATCGGACCGCTGTACGTAGGAAGCCCATACGTACAGCAAGGTAGAGGCATAGGTAACTTTTTGGGTAGTCTATTCAGAATTGTTAGGCCCATCCTCCTATCCGGGGCAAAAACTTTGGGCAGGGAAGCCCTCACCACGGGTGCAAACATCATGACCGATATTGCTGCACGACAGGAAGGTACCAAAGTCAAAGATATCGTGGCAAAACGAGTCACGGAAGGTACAAAAAAGTTAGTTGGTAGGTTACAACAAGGAAAGGGCAAGAGAAGGAGATCAGCTCCATATAAAGCCAAAAAAGCTAGAGACATTTTTGATTAAATACAGGGTGCAACACGATGCCACCAGCACATGCTCCCGAGATAGCAACATGATCGCCTGCACAAAATCCGAATTTGATATTTTTGCAAAAAAACCAATTCAGTCGGCAGTGTTAGGAAACTTCACTACCCTAATCAAACCCATCGCACCAGTAGATCAATCCGTATTGGAATTTGTTATTCCTGGAGATAAGGAACACTACATCGATTTAAATGTTTATTTGATGGTAAAAGGAAAATTTGTAAAGCCGGATGGTTCCAACTTAGCAGCAACAGATAAAACGACGGGTGTTAACAATTTATTGCACTCCTTGTTTAGCCAATTAAGCGTTTCCCTAAATGGAACATCCATCACTCCGTCTGAAGATCTTTATCATTATCGTAGCTATTTAGAAACCTTATTAACGTACGGTCACGATGCATCGAAAAGCCATCTTACTAACGCTTTCTGGTACATCGACACGGCTCTCCACGGTCTCTCCGGGGCCGATGCTTCAAAAAACGAAACGCTGGAAGCCGGAGATTCTAATCGTGGATGGAAAGAACGTCATCATAGGAGCAATGCGTCTAAAGAAATAGTCATGTTTGGTAGATTACATGGGGATATTTTCAATTTACCCACTTTGTTACTACCGGGACTTACACTTCAAATCAAGTTGACTAAAGCGAAGGACTCGTTTTATATAATGAGTGAAAGTGCGGATCTACATGCTAGATTTCAATTCCTAGATGCCACTCTATACGTGAAAAAGATAAAACCAGCTCCTAGCCTCTTAATGGCCCATATGAATGCTTTAGAAAAAGTAAATGCGAGATACGATATAACGCGAGTCGATGTCAGGTCCTTTACTTTCGCAGCAGGGCAAAGTACCATCTCTATAGACAATGCTGTATTAGGTCCGCTCCCTAAAAGGATACTCGTAGGTATGACAGAAAATACAAATTTTTCCGGAACTCACACCACAAATCCTTTCAATTTTAAGCACTTCCATTTGGAATATTTTGCGATTTACGTTAGCGGCCAGCAAATTCCGGCAGAAGGTCTTTATATCGATACCTCTAACGAGAAAGGTTCAACATTAGCGTACTAAACGCTCTTTTCCGGTTCTGGCATCCATCACACCAACAGCGGAATTCAAATCACGCACGATATGTATATAATGGGTTACTTCCTAGTGCTTTTCGATTTAACGCCAGACAGTGCCGCTTCAGAAGGTCATGTTTCTCTATTAAATAACGGAAATATAAGAATAGAGCTCAGATTTAAAACAAAGTTAACACAAGCCATCACGTGTATCATGTACTGTGAGTACGAAAATTCTATTCAGATAGACAAAGATCTGAGAGTGCATACCGATTATTAATTATGAACACCTTACAAATAGAACAAACTTTGCGAGGCATTCCAAATTTTGCAGGAGTTTTTGCATCGGACATGTTGCCTACAGAGTTTACTAAACCGTCAACATTCGTAATAAATTTAGATCCTCACAACCTACCTGGTTCACACTGGATAGCTGTAACTCAAAATTCAAATTCTTTTGCATGGTATTTCGATTCGTACGGCCTCCCTCCCTTTATAAAATCCTTGAAAAGCTTTATGCCATTTCACTTTATTGTGAATCATTGCCAACTTCAAAGCCTCTACTCCAACATCTGCGGCCAGTACGCGTGCCTCTATTCTCTCTACGTCTGCACCAGAGGATACACCATGAACGAGTTCGTAGCCCTGTTCAACTCTGCCAATCCAGATCGTCAGGCCAGGGAGATGTTCCACAGAGAGTTTCCAGTCTGGCGGTGCAACAAGGGACAGCGATGCCTACCGGGTATAAAGGTAAGTAGCTCATTTATTTTTCGGCCAGTCTTTGTCCAAGATGGAAGGAGGTCTTGTCGTAGATTATACAGCGCTCAGAGGAAACGGCAAAGAATTAATCATAAAGGAATTGGCGATCATTGGAAAAGGGATTGTTCAAACCTTTCATTTTGCAAGCCCATATCCCTGGAATAGTAAATTAGATGCATTTAACAAAGAAAATAAAAATGGAATGCATTTCAATGATGGTTACGTTCCTTATAGCATGCTAAAAACTGTGCTGGAAGAGGCGGTGGCGGGGCACATCTCTCTCTTCGCTTATGACGAGGATAAATGTGAAGTTCTTTCCGCACTCTGCGATAGAACGTTTATCAATTTAAGAAAAGAATTTAATTGCCCTAAGCCAGAAAATCTCTATCATCAGTTACACTGCGGATTTCCTTGTCATAAGTTCTCAAACACTCACTGTGCATGCAAACACGCTCACGCCATGTTCAATTGGTTGAAGCATCATAAGCTTAAAAAACTTAACACCAGATGTCCTGCTGATAGCTCTAACAGACACGATGCTTCTTTTGTTTCAGCTGTGGAGCAGTCGACGAGATGAGCTCAAGAGGTAAACAGATCAGAATGCCACTGCGCCGGGTGACTCCTCCTCCGGAACCCGTGTTGCATCGCAGGACCTACTTTCTCAACAAACATCACTCCAGATACATCAGCCTGGGTTTCTTCAAAAGAAGAAATTACGAAGCTCACGTGGAAATTGGCGGAGTAAAGCAGGGAAGAGTCGTCCTCCCGTCCTACTACTTCGCGACTCTGCTGAATCATCTACCTAAACTTGCCGAACATCTCTGCAAAGGGCAGTCGTACAGATGCATCGAAGAACAGTTTCGCCTCAAATCCATAAATGGGCATCGTGCCAGGATACAATGCGAAAACTCACAAGTCATCCTTTGTTTAGATGATGTAAACTTTCTATTGTGCAATGCAAATGTGTTG
The DNA here is from genome assembly GCA_030765065.1 of Deroplatys truncata. Lineage (NCBI taxonomy): Eukaryota > Metazoa > Arthropoda > Insecta > Mantodea > Mantidae > Deroplatys > Deroplatys truncata. Next base: position 189,354,233 of record CM060986.1, on the reverse strand, counting down.
CAACATCAACTTGCAAAATATGTCTTAGCTACAACAGATATAAAAGACTATGTTAACAGTGCTTCAGGTAGTAGCACTTATGTACTTCCAAAAGAAAATGCTTCATGTTTCGTCCTTTACGATTTTATTTGTGACGAAATAAACTCGACACTTGTATCTTATAAGATTGAATAAAAAAAAAACTAACCTTCACGTCTTTTATTTTCCAACTTTTTTCCTTTACATCCGAATATAGGGAAAATCCTCTCCCATCCGCAATTATACCTAGAAAAATCTGTAGCAATTAAATAAAAGGATCAGCTAGTGCAATATTTTATTTAGATGATACATTCAATGCCAAGAAAGTGCTAGCTAGACCAAGGCCGGGTTCTAATAAACACCTGTTTAGGTGTGGTCGCAGCGGCCTTCATGCCTTAGGGTGATCACGTGCTAGCTACACCAAGGTCGACGCGACAACACGTGGAAGCAGCAGCAGCGGCGGCGGCGGCGGCCGCGGCTTTGTTTATGTTACATGCCCTGCGGTGATGACGTCATCAGGGGTCAACGAACGGACTCAAGAGCCTTTCATACTACTTGCGTGATTGTACTTAGCGGTTAAAATGGACGCAGGAGGAAAATGGGAGAAACAAAAGACATGAGCATTGTTAAAAGGAAAGCAGCAGTGATATCTGTGAGAGGATGTTTGTATAAAACACCAAAGATGGAGGTGATGTGGTTGGAAATGGTATATGACTCTGTGGTTAAGACTCCAATGTTATATAGTATTAAAATATGGTGACTGGAAAAGGGAAAAGATGTTGAGAATTTAATCTAAAGGATGCTTTGCAAGGAAATTATGGGGTTGCCAATAGCAATAGCTAATGAAGTTGGTCCAATTGAAATGGGAGGAGTAGCCAGGAAAAGACTGATTACGGAGAGGGATTTGAAATACTGGTACAGGATGCTGAAATTAGATGATGTAATTTTTTAAAACAGTGTTTTAATATTCAATAAGGGATTTAAAATAATAACTTAGAAAATAATGCCATGGGAGATACATGGGGGGAAACAGAAACAAATCAAAGGTTTCAGAAGAAGATATAGAGATAAAAAATTGTTCACTTAACCAACAGATAAAAGGTTAGTAGTATTCTGTGTGTCAATGAAAACAGGAAACAAAGAGACATGCAGACAACACCAATGAAAAGAAAAAGGGGGAATAACATGGCTAAGAGCAGGAGTGTGGAGGTTAAAAGATCAAAAAGAAATGGTCTTCCATAATGCCTATTATATGGGGAAAAGAAGATGTATAACAAGGTATTTGAATGCAGGCAAACTGGGTTTTTGAGAAAAGAAAACATATCGTTAAGAACGAATAGGAAAATTTATATAAACAAGATTTTAATGAAAAACTGTTAGAAAATAGGGCAATATTTAGAAAAACTAAAAAATAAATGTAAGTGGACTGTTAAATAGGAGAAACGAACAATAATTTTATGAGAATATTAATAACCTATAATGTAATGTGGATTGTAAAATAAGATGGATTGCACATCTGGACAGTAGCCAGGATCAATTTTGGTGAACACTCCCAAAACTTTAATCTCTCATATTTCAATAAATTATTCATAGTATTTTTTTAATCGAAAGTTTTATTATTTATTACATTAAACCCACAATTTGCACTTGTCTGTGGCCCGGGTTCTGGGTTCAGATCCCACGGCTGATCAATCTAATTGGTGTTTTTCGCATCTTCCCTCAATTGTCAAAGTAAATACCGGGTTGAGTGTTTGATACCACGATCCAAAGTTACACCTTAAGTCTAAAACAATATCAAAAATGAATTAGCGAATGCTGTGCATCTATCCACAGATATTGAAAGCAGGTAGACTGGATGACACCATAGTGTCACCTTCACGTCAAGTACAGAAACGTAGGTACAGTTGCCTAGCACTCAGGCCTCCGTGGGCGCGTGACGAAGCAAGATGGTATGGTAAAGGGATGAGACTTTAAAGGCTACTGTCCGCCAAACACACGAGGTATCTACTAAGATATCTGTCGAGATGCGGCCACGTAGTTAAAACCACTTAAAAAGAAAAAGAAATTGAGAAAGATAATTTGCAGATTCTAGAATTAAAAGCATCCGAGATTTTTGCACAATATAAAACATAAAAATTTGGAAAATTAAAATCCTCATTTCCAAAAAATGAATGCAATATACTTATTTTACGCGGGTTGGGGAGTATGGATGTCAGTTTCTTAGCAGATGATTATATATGTACAAACACGATTTTGAAATAATAATAATATCATTTTGGGTGACAAAGCTTATTTGAGCAGGATTATTTTTTACATTCTACGTAATGTTATAAAGGAACGATTAAGGCAATATAGTAGTATATGTTACACGAAAAAAGAACTATTCTACATTTTTGCTATCTTCTCTCTCTTCCTTAGGTGTCACGTTTCACAGCAAATTGAGGCTTTCGTTTTGTACAAATGCAATTTACATAAGTTACGATGTCGCAACAGGCTGAATATGTGACAGCACACATGCACATGACTTTCGTCCGCTCGCTACTAGGAGTTCTTCTCTTCACTATGAAGGTCGTTACCAACTGTAAATCGTATTTCATTTAATTTATGGCTAAATAAAAATAATACAGTCTAATTATTAGTCTCTTTCAAATAAATTCCTTAGTTACGTAGTTGCATTTCCCTAAATCGTTAAATGAACTACTAGTTTTAATTCATTTGTTTTTACTGAAGGTTTCGATAAAAGCATGAATTATTTTTAATTTCTCTACTGCTTACCTACAAATGTAGAGCAAGTATTTTATTGCACCCAACAATTCGAATTCAGAATTTCACCGGAAATACAGCAGATTTTTAGAGCTCCCCCAAAAGCATTTTTATAAAAAGATCCGTTTGTGTCTGAGAACAGTATAACTGAAACAACGAAAAGTCAGATAAATCCACATTTGGTATTTAGGTTCATTGTCCTATAAAAATGTAACAAGAAGATTTTAAAGAAAATTCCAACCCCAAAGCACCCTTTACTTGAAAAATGTTTCCAAATTTACGGTTTTCTCCAAAATAGCTCAAGGGATTTTGATTAAAATACCAGATATTAAAGATATTTGCATAACAAATAAAATATACTACATGAATGTTTTGGGAAATGCCTGTGAAGTCTGAATTCTAAAGGAACTTTGTAAAATCTTGCGTAACTGGTAAACGTTAAGCGATAAACGAAAACATACAACATAAAAATCTATCTAAAACACATAATTATTTGTTTCAAACAAAATTTTGTAGTATAAGTCATTTCAGAGATATTCGTTGTTTTTGCCTCAAATTTTTATTTTCTCTACTACGTATAGTAAGTAGAGGTTGTATTGCACTCCACCCAAGAATTTCATACAGAGCTTTCACCAAAAATATATGTTCTGAGGTGTCCTGAATCTAAATAAAACATTTTTTGAAAACATGTCTGCCTGTCTGTGAACAGCATTACTCAAAAGCGTGAAGTCGGATGTATACTAAACTTGGTATTTGAGTTTAGTATCTTTCAAGGATGCGACACGAAGATTTCCAGAAAATCCCCCCACCCCGAACTACCCTTTACATGGAATATTTTTCGAAAATTTTAATTTTCTCTAAAATGACTAACGATCTTTATTAAAATGCTATATGTTTGGTATATTTTCATGACAAATGAAATGAATATCTAGAATTTTCTGGGAATGTCCCCAAAAGTCCTCTTCATTCTGAGTGACTTTCGCATAACTGGTAAACCATTAGAGATAGACAAGCTTTGACTACACAAAAACTGTAATTCTGGTTAAAACACACAATTTATGTCATATACATTTTTTTTGTCTAGTGAACCATTTCAGAGATATTCCTTGTTATTTGTTTGAAGTTTGCAATACTTATACTTTTTCTCAAATGGGAATTCTTTAATCTTTTTTTATATGTCCTGGACATGCAAAGAGAATGGAATGTTCCACATAGCAACCAGCTCTTAAAAGATTTGACTATCGCTTAAAGCCTACCATATTCCCCTTAGACGTACAAGAAAGTTAGCAATAAGAACAATTTTTTTAAAAAATTTCGAAAAATGTTCCGTATAAAGAGTAGTTTGGGGTAGGGGGATTTTCCTGAAAAGCGTCTTGTCGCTTCTTGGAACTTGAATACCAAGTTTGGTATTTATCCGACTCTTGTTTTTGAGTTATGTTGTTCACACATACACGGACATTTTCCTAAAACTCTTTTTGGATTCAGGGTCCTCAAAACATGTATTTCTGGTGAATCTCGATATCAAATTTTTGGGTGGAATGCAAGCAATAGATAAGGTTTTTAAAGGATGTGAGAAGACGGGTTAGAGAAGGATATGAAACATTAACATAATCATTGGACGTATATAACAAAAACGAAAGAGTACAGACATTCAGCAATAATTGACTAGAACACGTACATCAAATTCTAAGCGAGCGACATCCAAGAAGAGCTCTAAGTTATACATCACAAAGATGGGGAAAAATAGGAAGACCCAGCAAGCGATGAATCAGCAAATTTGTAGACGCAACGGACTAGAGAGCTCAACATTTGTAGCAGAAAAAGAAGTAATTGACTGGACCACTCGCTCTCTTTCTAAATCCATGTGATTTTTATATATGGGAATGCTTAATAATAAGGTTTATGGAACAAATACGCATAGCTGGAAGAATTAGACGGAATGCGCTTCAATATTTCGGCTGTAGAAATTGGAGCTTTCAATAATGTGTTCAACAGGTGGCAAGCTTGCATAGCCGAAAAGCGGAATTATTTGTAACATTTCTTAAAACCAAAGGTAGGAGTAACCTGTTATATTGCTTCGCATCGTTAGCATATTCTAAGGGTAAAATGGCGAGTCGGGCCACTGATACTACACTATATCAGAGGCGCGGGAGCGTGGGCTGAAACCTCAATCATCATTCCAAAGTAGTCCGGCAAAATGCTATATAAAATACCTATTCCAGTTTAATAATAAAAAGTATTTGCTCTAGCGGGTATCCCACTCGAAAGGGACGCATTTTTTGTTATGCAAAAGAGGATAATCAAAAGGAAATGACACGAAATTTGAACATAGAATAGCGGTAAGTTGAAAAATGAAAGTACGTAACAAGAGGCGCTGGAAAACACCTCCCTCAACTTTTAAAAGTTGCAAGTTGGAGAATGTGGCTGCCGGAGCCTTGGTGTCACTCCTGGACTTCACGACGGATGTTCTGCCAAACTTATGGTGCGTGGTTTGTTCCTGTAGACCTTTCGTTTAAGGTTACCTTATACGACAAATAAAGCAACGATAGACAGTATTATAGGACAAAATCATGTGGGATCAAATCCAGTAACCTTGGGGGCCATAATCCTTATGAAACGACTCTGTGAAGGAAAAATGATTCCATCTCAGCCAAGCTCACTCAGATTATTGTGACATGTTGCGCCATCTTGTTAGTACCAGCCCAGTGTCGGTTCCTGATAATTAACTGGTTCATAAGTTCTCCAAACAGATCCATGTAAACTTCATTCGTCACAGTAGAGTCGAAAACAAATAAGCCCGATTATGAGGGCGTCCAGTATAGCGATCCAAAGCTGTTCTCCAGCTTTCTCATTGATTTTTGTATGCAGTGTTGGCGGTCTTTGCTGGCCATCAAACTGTTCCAAATACTTTTACTCGTTTGTCTTAAAAGAACAAGTAATCCAATATTGTTTCACAAAAAACACACACTCTTCACCACAATAGCGATACGTTGTCAAAAACACCACAAACCTTCCGCCCCGAGAATGGATCCTAATATGAACAAACGTATCGCTTTACGCGCTTGACGTGTTATGAACACATGGTGGAGCTGCCTCTTTCCCCTTATCAGCTGCTCAGCTGTTTGCTTTTGGGATTTCAAGAAGCTGCCATTGTTACTTCCCAATGTTATCTTAACCAACTTTCACTGCACCAGAACTGAGTATTAAAGAAATACATACCCCTATACTTGTTAAACTAAGTGTACTAATTTAAGAGTTGATGAACCATTTAATGAAATTATTATTTTTTATATTTTTATTTTACGTTACTTTAACTTCGTGGTCATATCGCGAAGGATCCGTTAGCTGTGTGGCTCGGTGTGTGGTGCATAGTTAGCTTTCTAGGTAGCATTCCTTTACCATACCACCTGACTTCGTCACGTGTCCACAGAAACCTTACTAGGCAGCTGTATCTCTTCTACATGTGCCGAACAGATAACATGCCGTCCACTCTGCCTGCATTCATTATCTGTGGATAGATGGCAGAGTATTCGCTATTACAGCCTATTTTCATTCTTATTGTTTTAGATCTAAGGTGGAACTTTGGGTCGTGGTATTAAACATCCTATTCGGCGAAGCATGAACGATGGTCGTCAGTTTTCAAGCCGTTTGCCTTAACCTACTTATATGCTGATTCTGCTGCCGTGATCTGGTGACTTGTTCTGTTGTCTTGTGCGCCAGCTGCTCCAGTGGCTTGCTGTGAGATATTTCTCTCGGGGTATGCGTGGATGTATTCTGAAAGTACAACATGAGTTTAAATTGACTGAGATATTTAATATGATTTAATACTTGAGCTATTGAAGCGAGCTGCCGATCTTTTGAAAATAAAGAATGAAAGTGATTATGAATCGCAGCACTCGAAATTCTAAAAACTGAATTATAATATCTGCTAACTTCCTCAGTATGAATTTTACGGTTTGAAATAACTGTTTCCGCAATAAAAGAAACCAGAAGTGTAACTTGCCGTGAGTGGCACAAATGTTGCTCGTAAAGATCCCTCACGATAGCCGCGGAATCTTACTCACACAAGCGCGTCACTTAAAATATCACATGAGCAGTAAGTACCGGAAACGATACCAGGGTAATTAATGTATGTACAAGTGTGTGCACAAAGATGTGCCCGAGCGAATGTCGATTCAGTACCCGTGCTGGTAGCAGAGTAACTCTCTGATTTAAAATTACACGTCTTTATTACTTTTAGCTCCGCCTACTTCATTACTCTCCACCAACGTTATTATTCACACGCAGCCAATATTTAAAATCTTATGCGTGCTCCTGTTACTTTATTACTAGGGGGACTCTCGGATGTGTCTTTCACTCCTCTCTTTCAGAATTGCTGCCTAAGTGACCCTGCAAACATACTGAGCTTATAAGCTATCTGAATCTCTATAACCTTTAAGCTAATTCATTCACTACTTGGCTATCGATAATGACCTGTTTCTCGGACAAATCTTTCAACTCAAGTTTGTTACATTAGACATAATTTAATATGCGGAAATTATTTATTGAAATTATTTCTCTATCTTACTCTCATTTCTTTATTTAGTTATTTATATCATCCCGTCAGTAACTACGGTATCACCGGTATTTGCCTTGACGACTGAAGGAAACAACGAAAACACACCATTCAGATACATTGACCCATGGGATTTGACTCCGGGACCACCGGAATACGGCAACAGACGTTACCACCTGATTCAGCCCGCTTACTAAGATACATTTTATTAGTAAAACATTACATATTAATCGGAATCCTCGGGTAATAGCGCTACATCCAGCTCGGAATTCAGAAGTGGTAATATCGTTCGAGTCGTCTTCCAGGTTTATAACATGCCTGTCTACAACTTGGACGTAAAGCATTCACACACACGCAAACATCATGATGCCAATGTTAATTTAGTAGGATTATTAACAATAATGTTCAAATAAAAGGTTGAATACATTCAAAACTAACGTTTTTTGAACAGTTTTAAGCGTTTTTCCACTTCTAATTTCAATTACACTGTTCTGACCTGCTGCGCACTCAACTATGATCGCGATAAAAGATACACATTAGCACGACCGTTGCTTTGCTCCAGTAAACAACGCGGGAATACCAATGTCTACATAGCCATAATAATAAATAGAAACTAGGTTATGTTTAAATGTACCAATTATTAAAATACTATCATTATTTAACGTCTCTATTACTTGAAGTAGGAAAAGATTAATAATACATACAGTGCAGTAATGAACTATTTTCATTCTCCTTAAAGGTATGCTGCGGCGGTAGCACATGCATTTGTTCAAAACCTGTAGCGTTCCGTGTATCATACATGTATATCGATGTAGAATTCCTCCTCCCCCCAAAAGCTAACAACTTGATATAAAGCCCCTCAAAAGTAAGCCAAAATTTAATCTTTGTGTTATTTTGGTACTTAGGAACCACAGATCCACAGAAGAAAATTGATAAAATACATCTAAATTCCATTTTAGATCCCTGAAAAAAGCCCCCACCTCAAATTTAAAAACGATTGTTTGAACATTTGTTATATTTCGACCCAGAGAAACTCATTAAGCACAAAACTGTAGATACAACTGTCTGATTGTAATCTCGGGTCTCAAGAACCTCTCTTGGGCTAGGTGGTATGTAGCCGGTAGGCATGCGACTTATTTGTCTTCACTAAATGCAACACGAACGCCAATTACGGTCACTTGTGGAACCTCTTGTTGACAAACGTCCACAGTGTTTACCGAATACAGTATTATCATATAATTTCTTCTATCCAAATGTGATCACATTTGAGGAAATATTTACGCAACGACTTGACAATTTCTGGGTACCTTTTGAGTGGAACACCCTGTACATACATAAATATTCTCATTTGTGTCTTTATTTCATCGTCGAACTAGGAATATCGAAACAACTATGCTCTGACGCTAATCATTCCGCTAAACAAGAAGCTAGACTTTTTCCTTAGGCAGGATTTAAAGCTAGAAGCCTGGCCAACAGCCTCATTCACTCATCTCTGCTGTATTAATCTATCAAATTTTCTTGGTAGTGAAACGAGGATTGTTCCTGTGAAATATAGAAGTCTTTCTTCAAGGTTTCCATTAAGATTTTGTTCAAGGTGCCAAACGGTTACAGGCGGATTAAGATCCGGTTTGCTGGTCTCTGTCCCGTAACTCTCAAGAACAGTTTTAAAAAAAAAAAAAACGCGGATTAAACGTTAAAATAAATGCAGTATACGTTAGCAGAAAGCTTTGTCTAATCCTGCACATTAGAAGAGGTCTTCTGCTCTCATTCTTCTGTGCATAGGTGGAATGTGCTCTCTGTTTGTGAGAGTTTGTGCTTTTTTCTGCGCTTCAAAACCCTGGGGTTGTATCCTTGTTAACAACTTTATTGTCTTCATTAGCCTGCATTATAATAACTTTAGAACGGATGTCTCCTCCCAGTTTTAACAAACTATCTCCATTAACGTCTGGTAGTTTACATTTATTCAGTTGTGTATAGTACGACTGTAACAAGTTTGTTTGTTTGTATGTCATATCATTAAAAGCAGACAGTTTAAACTACAGTATATAACAAAACGTGAAGCAGATCCGCACCACTTATTTATTACTAGCTGGTGTACCCGCTTTTTAAACTCGAATGATGAAGTAATTAATTTCACCTACCTCCATTCAATGTTTCGAAATTATTTTAGAATTGTGTATACTAAAGGTGGACACAGCATGTGTCGCGACTCGAGTGTAGTCACAACGCAACGCGACTGAAAGCGCACGTAGCGTGGGTCACAGTTCTGTTGCTAGCTAGAGGCGAGGGGGTTGAAGTAAACAGTTCAGTGGTGAAACTCGTAATGGCATTGTCTACTATACCACCGTTTTCCGGAAAACGGACATTTCGTGCAGAATGGGAGGATGCTGTGCAAAAGAAGAGGATGTGAAGGTTTTATTTGCTCAAAAACATTACATGCTGTACTTAGAGGCAAAATTCAAAGACACTACATTAGATGTCATGCTTCATATGGTGAAATTAAAGGTGTGTTGCATGGGGAAGTTATTATAGTTTATTATTACCATTATTTTATTTATTTCAGGAACTGAACATGCGAAACTATTGCAGGAGTTAACTGCAGAGTATATTTACATAAAGTCACGCAAATCGATGTCTATAAATACTAAACTAAATATCCTAGTCACATACTTATCTGGGAGATCGCTTGACTTCTAAAAGATTTTCTGAAACTATGTCTGACAAAAGCTGTGGAAATTATATGACCTCAAGAAGCTCCCAGTTTTAATAATATTAATTTATGTCGAAGTACCACTGCGACGAGAGTGAAAAACCTTTCAAAATGTAGGAGGTCAACTTAAACACAATATAATAGAGAATTAAACTGCTATTAACCGTCACAGCAGGAACCTACAACCGTAACTACCCCTTCCGTCGCAGAAATACTTTACTTTCGTGTTTCTTATGAGGGTTGCGGTGTTGTGTTGTCGGCAAAAAACTGACTTTTGCCCACCTCTGGTCTAGATGATTTTTATACTTAATCCTCCCCTGGTACAGCCCCGGCTATTCCTAATAACGGATGAAAACTTCCATGTTATTCACACAAAAGGATATGAAATATCGGCGAAACGTCTGACTTCTTTTAACTTGCCCCGACATTTCTCGAAATGCTGCATAGCCTATACGTAGCCTTTGGCCGTGGAGAAATCATCGATCAAAATGGTCCAACATTTTTAGATAATCATACTATGTAAAATTTTAAATCTTTGTACTTTCACTCTCATAGTTGTTAATAACTAAAATATACATAGTTTTCACATAATGCAGAAACCCTTAACATATACAACGACATAGAGGGGAAGCTGGTGAGTATAAAGGTTCCCCACTCCCAGGCCACCAAGTTAACCGCTTTGAAATAACGCGTAGTCTACAACCACCGAAAAGAAGAAGCTACAGTACGAAGTTGTTAATTATAAAATGCCGATTGACTTGTTTTTAATGTTAGTTGGAATCAAGTTTCTAATCCTTATACAATTATTAAACATACCCTGCTAACGAACTTGATTACGACATTCAAAGGAGATAAAGCAAAGCTTTCTTACATGAGGGTCTTTGAAATATTTTGGCACTGGTGTTGTTTCCGTACTGTATCGTTACAAGCAGATATGATTCTGTTTTGTTTTGCTTTATCTTAGCTTCTAAACCGTGACTATTTACATACATATTGCTTGGCTTGCGCGCATTGCTCTGATTTTGCAATACATAAACATGTATTGCATATTGCACGTACTGCAATACATAATTTTCGTGTATTAAATCATCGTATAATGTAATAAGCTTCAGTTGAAAAAAAGGAAAGGAAATGGTAATTAGCGAGTCATGTTAAGCAAAGTCATTAGCGATATCCGAAGTAGCGAACGCGTTAGTATAAAAGTTCTTGGAATTTAGTTAATTTATAACTTCAGTGCGTTTAAACAGTCACGTGTACCAGAATTCTGGAAAGGAGAAAGGCAATGTAATTCTGAGATTCGGGGAGGTACCCTTAGTAACAACGTAGGAGACATACACATAGGAGTTTTAAGCATTGTTCAGCACAACAAGGGACGTTGGTGGGATAGTTCTAAAGTAAGTGGAGGAGCTTCCATACATAATATGAAGGCGTGTAATCTAAATCAGAGACCTCTCGCTTGAGGCAGCTAACGACGTGGCTTACTGGTGTGTTATTTTAAGCGCCAGTGATGCGCATGTGTGAGTAAGATTTAACAGCCATTACAAGGGGTTTTCCCGGTAAGCATTTTAGCGACTCGCGGTAAGTTACGCTTATAGTTTCTTTTACTGCGGAAATAGTTGTTTCAAAAAGTAAAATTGATACTGCAGAAGTTAACAGGTATAATAAGTAAATTGTTATGGTTTGAGTGCTAAGATTCACAATCAGTTTCATTCTTTATTTTCAAGCGGTCGGCAACTCGCTTCAATAGCTCATTATTAGATCGTATTAAAGATCTCAGTCAAGTTAATCTGGTGCTTTTTTTTCACTACGCCCACGGATACCTTGGGGAAGCACACATAGACTTAAAAGTGGATCAGTCGGCGCACGAGACAACAGAACGAACTACAATATAACAACATCGGAAGCAGGTAAAGTATACTGCTCCATATTGTCGCAGCATCGTGATTTTAAAAACTCAGATAACGTAGTACGTTATCAATTTATAATATTAGTATATGTAATCGCCGACAAATCGTTAGCAATGTTGCTTGTTTGCAGAGATTGCATGAAAATGACTGAGAAATTTCTGAGCTTTACTAGCTTATCACCACACACAAGGGAATGCGCTCACAATGAATGAATGTAATGAAGTTTATAGATATTTATGCAACTTGTGTATGAAGTGGGATTTTTTACGAGTGGAAACATTTTCATTACAGAACAATATTTATTTATTTATTTATTTATAATATTGCTAAGCGCACCACATAATGGAGCCTGTGGGATCTGGCCCTAGTCTTTTGTCCCAAAGGTATCTATGCATACAAATTGTGACACAAATATTTACTATCCCAATCATTTTTATGTTGCATAGCTCGTGATGAAAGTTACACGAGTATAAAAAAATCCAAGGTTCCACAAGTAACATACATGATTCTATTTACAGACCATAACAAAAACACACAATAAACAATTTTGAGAAATCAAAACGAAAATGTATTGCGAGATTTAATTTAGGGCCACGTATGAGCATAAACAACAACTGAATAGCATAAACAGAGTGCCTTAAAGGGAGGGTATTGTTTAAAACATTAAATTTGAAAAAATCTCTACTTTCCGCATTTGAAACTGCTTAGTTGTGCTGTATTTTGTGCTAGGGTAGTAAATAAACTAGTTTCCGTCCTTCCCTGTACTTTTAGACACTATGCACAATGATCTTTAAGAATTATTTTTTGTGTTAAAGCCTTAACCAATACACAGTGCAATTGTGTAATGTCACCTATAGAAAAATATGTTCAAAGCAAACATGGAGAAAAAACTCATATATATTTGCAAAGAAAGAAACAATATGGTTTTAGCATACAGAAGCTGCTATATTTAACAACCAAACAAATCTGTAGAGCAAATCTTCCTGTGAAGTATGCACTATAGTTTATTTATTACACTACTCCAAAATGTGTAGGAGTAATGATTTTTGTTCTGTGTTGTGTAGAAATCACAGCACAGAATGGAAGCTGGAGTACCATTTTTAGAAATATATTCAAAATAAGGTGAGTTTGAAGTCCACCGACAAACTTCAGGCAGTGATTCCTGACTGCAAATGGAGCACAAAGGTTCATATCACCTTGTGTCCGGAAATGCTTATTTTCCACTATGCTGATAGGAAGACAGCACTGACGACATTCTCTGATAACTTGCAGTGTGCTGTTTGTGTGCTGCAGCAGATAGTGTGGTTTAAGCAACGTGGTCCGATATTTACTCCAGGAACAAGCCGAGATGATGTTCGTGTATGGCCAAGCAGGTGGAAACAGTCGAGAGTCAGCATGGATGTACCGAGCCACTACCCTAACAGACAGCACTGACGACATTCTCTGATAACTTGCAGTGTGCTGTTTGTGTGCTGCAGCAGATAGTGTGGTTTAAGCAACGTGGTCCGATATTTACTCCAGGAACAAGCCGAGATGATGTTCGTGTATGGCCAAGCAGGTGGAAACAGTCGAGAGTCAGCATGGATGTACCGAGCCACTACCCTAACAGACAGCACTGACGACATTCTCTGATAACTTGCAGTGTGCTGTTTGTGTGCTGCAGCAGATAGTGTGGTTTAAGCAACGTGGTCCGATATTTACTCCAGGAACAAGCCGAGATGGTGTTCGTGTATGGCCAAGCAGGTGGAAACGGTCGAGAGGCAGCATGGATGTACCGAGCCACTACCTTAACAGACAGCACCACCCACATCACACAATATTTGGAGCCATTTTTCGGCGTTTGTGTGAGCATGGGTCCTTTGACACAGACGAACGTTCAGGCCGGCCGCAGATTGTGCGTACACCAGATGTGGAGGAACAGTTCTCCATACAAGCTGCAGGCAATTGGCGCGCCTGAAGTGGACTGGTGCTCCAGCGTGCTGCAGTCATATTGCTTGTCGTATTGCCAAAGGCACCTTCTCCAGCAATGGAGGCAGAGTGTTTTCCAGGAACTCCAGGCATGTTTCTCGGTTCAGGCGTCGTGGAATAAGAACTGGTCCAAGTAGGTGGTCACCAATAATCCCTACCCAAGCATTGATACTGAACCGCATGATGATGAGACCCTTCAACCATTCCGTGAGGATTTTCTGTAGCCCATAGATGACGATTATGCAGGTTAATGATGCCATCTCTACCAAAGGTCACTTCATCGCTAAAGGGGCTGAAGGCAGAAATCCCATAATGGTGATCGCCTATTGCACATACCAGTGACAGAATCCTTCCCGTGGAGGAAAATTCGCCGGTAATAATACCTGCACACGTTGGAGGTGATAGGGATAATACCGTCCTTTGGCTTACACCATGTTCGCGGGCCAATCGCCAGGAGCTTGTACCAGGGTTGTTCTAAATATAACGGAGAACATGTTCCTCTACAGTAGGTACGCACATTTTACGTCTGTCTCAAAGGACCCATGCTTTCGAAAATAGCTCCATGCTGTCCCTCGACCGTTTCCACCTGCTTGGCCATACACGAACACCATCTCTACTTCTTTCTGGAATGAATACCGGACCATTGTGCTTCTACGTTGCTTAAATCACACTATCTGCAACGCTCAACACGCACACTGCAAGTTATATAGAATGTCGCCAGGGCCATCTACTTTAGAAACTATGCATTTCCGAACACAAGGTGATATGGACTTTTGTGCTCCATACCAGTTAGGAATCACTCTGAAGTGGAGTTAAAACTCACTCTGTATAAATATTGGGCCTACAGTGATAAATTATATAATAAAGAGGAAATTCCAATTAATAAGACCGCATAACGCCTACAATTCTTTTTTTGTATTTATCGTCATTTGTCTCCCATTAGGCGTAATTGGTTCAGTCATTTAGGTGTTTTCTCTATCAACTCAAAGAGTTAATGGACTTAGGGTCAGCCCAAGAGAGTTTTATGAAACGTATCTGTCCCTGGTGGAGTTGACCGCTTGTTGGACAAGATTAGGGTTGCAGGGTGACGGGTGTGAACGAGGTACGGGGATTAACAGCAGGCAGCAAGATTTTCCTCAATGGTTGCTTGTCATGGTGAAACAGCCCTTCTGCACTTCTGATGTGATGTAGTACGCAAATGCTTTGCTTATATTAGGTCTGCTATCGTACGGCTTTATACCCAAACACCTCTTAGATGATTGTATAAGTATACTGGTTATATTTTACCGAGCTTTACTGAAGTACAACTTTGAAATTATTTCATCATTATGGCTAAAGCCGCTAGGATCTGGTGGTATTTGAGCTGTTAGGTTGCATTCATAACCGACAACTCTTTCCCTAAACACGCACTTATCACACATATTGCGAAGGTATTGAACCTGTTAGTTTGTCGTGCGTTTTATAGTAGCAGGAGTTCAGACTTTGCACGCCGTCCGTTTAGTCAATAAAGCTTGGCTCTCCGATATCTTAACCCCATATAGAGAAACTATAATATATCTCAATTTTCCATGTCAATTATAAGTAGAGGAAAAATGCGAACCAGTTGGGAAATTTAATGACCTACCAGCATGTTGTCTTGGTAGCTCAATGGTTAGAACAATCGGACGGTAACCGGAAAATCCGTAGTTCAAATTCCGGCGATTGTATTGAATTTTTCAGTCGTCTGATTCTACAGTGTCTTCATTTTATGCCAAGGTCACAAACACCTTATATACCTATCGGCCAAGAGGGCAGTGAACTCGGTAATATGCCACTGCGCAGCAGTGTCAAGGGTACGTTTATCAGCTGCGAGCTATCGCAGTCGTTGCTTTGTTTTCATTTTGTGAGGTGTTCCTACGATACGTGTGTTGTGTGCGATTTCCTTAAGAACGTTATGCTCTTATTAATCCACGGAAATGCCTGTCAGCAAATTCACGCTTGAATAGCGCATTTTTATTTACGATGCATACGTGAAAACTGAATCATGTAGACAGGTACAATTTTAGCAGCAATTTTCTGATTATACAGTTCCGGGTTGAGACACTGTAAGATGTTTGGTCAATAAATGTAGAACAACAGGATAGCTATACGCTAAAAAATAAAGTTTATAGGAATAATCCCCACACCATAGACGAACTTAAGAATGATAAAGAAGCAGAAATTATGAACATTACGCCAGAAGAACTCATGCATATGAATGGTAATTTCACACGACTATGCTAAGAATGCCTTCGCGCACATGGACACCACTTTCCACAACACTTATAACAAGGTTAGTGCTCATTACATATATGTTACTAACACTCGTAAGTAATGTGTGAGACAGTATTTTTAACACTTAAATAATTTCAGTCTAATTATATAATATGTAAATTCAATAAAAGCTCGCCTTAAAGCAATATGTGTATGTAACAGTATATAAAAAGTGTATATTACAGTCATTATATATGTTTATATTATTGTACCCATGTGTAATAATGTTATGTGAATGTATTACGTAACCTAATAATGTAGGACCTGTGAGAATAATAGGTTAAAAGTTGCTAACAATGAGGTAACCTTGAGGCAATAATGAGTTTGAGAGTTTAACTGTTACTTGTGATTCTTGGAAACAATAATTTAATTTTAGTGACAGTTTATAAAATAGTCAATCAACAACCAGAAAAAGCTTTAGTTAAATGAGGTATTCTATTGGATTAGGAATAGCCAATCACAGACTTGAAATACAGAAATTTACAAGTTTAGGCGGTTGAAATCAGTTCAGTTGCCTGCAGACAGTGTTGTAACCGGACGTGAGATGCGTCCTCGAGAAATTTTATGCGTATTTTGTGTGAAAAAAAAATAGTTTAGGTGTTAAAATGTGCAAGTATTTAATAAAAACATCTCACAGCTCTCTCTCTCTCTCTCTCTCTCTCTCTCTCTCTCTATATATATATATATATATATATATATAGGTGAAGTGTTAATTAAATCGTGTCAAGCATTAATAAAAGAAGTGAAGTAAAATTATAATTTTGTAAGCCTACATTCTTAGTCGCACCACAACCCTACTAAGAGAAACGTGTCTCTAACAATACTGACGCAGCCGAGGCAAACATAAATACAATATTTAAAGAAACAGTCAAATTACAAAGTTAATATTTTTTTAAACTTGGGGCAAAGGCCACCGAAAAGTACATTTGGGGCGAAGGCTACCGGAAACGTTTTACCATACGTGCGGTTGCAACTAGTTAAAGTTCGGCTCCCCAAAAGTTGAACTACAATACAACATCCTACTTCAAATCGGCTTTCCATACGTGAAGCAACAATCTACTTCACGTGGGAGTTACGAAAGGGAAAATTTCGCAGTGTAGTAGACTGTGTGCGGAGCACGCATTCGCGCGATCCACGACCTTGGCATAAAACGAAGCATTACACCTTAAAAACCTTGTTCAACACACGGCTTGTGTGGAAGAACAAATAATTTTACTAATTTACTTAATAGTGGGTGGAACTATGAAACCCGAGTCTTACTTACAGCGTTGTGAGTCGGCATTGGGTTATGTCATCGCTGTGCAATTTGAGATTTCATTATGCGGTTTATCGGGAAAAATGCGAATCAATTGAATTTAATGTCGCACCGGTATATTGCCATGGTAGCTCGCTGGTTAGAGCGACCGGAGGAAACCGGGAGATCCCGGCAATAGCATTGAATTTTTTGTCATCTGATTCTATCTTGGAATCTATAATTTCTATACTTTGTTCAATACATAGCATGTGTGGAAGAACAATTAATTCTAAAGGTTAAGGAGTTTACAGGACAAATGAAGGCTGCGCTAAAATTTAAGTGTGTAGTATGTATTTGTTTGTATATTTATTGGAGGTAAACTCCAAGTTCCTAAACTCCAAGAACCGGCATTGCACGATAGATCAATCCGTTGATGCCCCCTGCCTTAAATGTTTCAGGCAAGTAGCGCCTATTTCTGGCATTCGGGAGGTCTCGACTTAAAATTCCGTACACCGGCCAATCTGCTTGGTGCGTTTTTATGGTTTCAAGTAAATATGGAACTGGATACTTCAGTGCCACGACCCAAAGGTTTACCAGTCCTATAACATCATTAGCAATAAAATGTATAGCACAAATAGCCGACTAAGAATCCTTCGCCACTTTAGCAGGTGGTACAGGAAGAAGACCACAACTATGACATTTTTGCAGCCGTAAGGTTTAAAAAGTTTAAAGTAAAGTTTAAAGCCATTCTCTAGAAAACGAAATAATTACGGCGAAATTTTTCTTTATGTATATGGATATCCATAACAAACAAACAATCTGTTACAATTATATATTGTGACCGCGCGCGCGAAGCCACCTGCGTGTCGTCGGTAAGCGCATCTCTGTTCGGCACCTGGGTGAGGCCTTTCACCGGCCTTCAGAACAATAGCTGCGCCAGGAACCCATTATGTGCCGCTTCACCGTAGTTTTTACTGCACCAGAACATTCCTTTCGATATGTTCTAGTAGCTTCGCCTTCTAGAACACTCCGCTACTTGTGCGGGTGCTATATAGAGAGCTGCTGTTGTCCGGACATTTACGAGTAGTTAAGAAGTTATGAAGTTAAGTGTGGTCACGGAGCCGAAGAGTTTGGACAGTTAAAGAGGAAACAGTGCCGAGTGCAGTTCAGTTGTTAGTTGTGACCCAGCAATTCAGTTGTGATTCGATTCGACGCATCAGTTGTGTTCTGTCCGGAGTGTGTTGAGAAAGGTATATAAAGTATAAAGCTTTTACGATGCTGAGCATCTAAGTGATAAATTAAGTGTGGTTAGCAGCAACTGGTGTTGTCATTTGTACAAAATACTTACAACTTTAACAATAATAACAAGCAATACATGATAATGCATCATAATACTAGCAGAGAACTGACATAGTATACTGACGTGCGTAAAATGGCTCATTACAGATGCGGCTGATTATGTTGGTAATGACAAAAGTAGTTCCTCCCTATTCCAACGTGAGCTGTTATGTTACTCAAGCATATTTTCTAGCTGCTGGATAGGCAGTTTACTTTCATTCCCACAAAAAGTGGTCGAACTTACAAAGTATATCGTACACTCTATATGTTTTCACTAGTGGAGTATAGTTTAGGCAGTGCTTGGTTGAATTTAGGTGCAAAATTAAATATAGTATAATAAAAACAAAGAAATAAACCCGAAAAACATGTTGTTCTTTGTCTCCCTGTCGCTGATGAGAGCTGTCATATAAATGCCATTGAGTTTAGTGACATATGCAAATAATTCATCACGCCCTCCTCTAGAAGACCGACTTATGTCTAGCTTTTCCTTTTGTACCAATCGTAGGGAAACCCTTTCATAGAGGCGGTACTTGAACCATCCCTTCATTTTACATTGACTATAACATCATTCATTTGTTCGTTTTTGTGCCTCTGGATTGTTCTTCAGGCCAGTTACATTGGAAAATGTTATTGGCTGGGTGGAGTCAAAGGTTAATCAAAGGTGCAAAACGTACGGAAGAAAAACCACTATTGCGATCCAAGGGAATGGGCCAGTTTTTATGCACGTTATGTTGTGTTTCCTAAACAGGTTGTCTGGTAACTTATTTGCTTGTATACATGGCGACTAAAGTTAAAATGTTGGCCGCCCTGACGTGCGGCAACAGTCATCTTTGTTTTTTTGATAACGCCCCTGTTCCTTATATATGATCTCAACTTTAGCTGCTGGTGGAATTGTTCCTTTGTTACCGAAGGTGCCCATATGCCAGGCTGGGAACCGGTGTCGCCTCAAATGGCGTGTTCTGGGGTTATAATCCTCAAGAGACCGAACGAGGGCGCTCCGATGGAATCGCAGTCATAGAATTTTGCGGTCAGGCGCCTAATTTCATCCTCCACGTATGGAAGAGATGAGGCTTCATGAACTAGTCTCATGAATGGCTCTGAGGCCTTTATTCTGTACCCTTTGTAGTCTGGAGTCTGTGATCACAATAAAGAGGGGCACGTAGAGCAGATAAGAAACCAAATACTGCATTTAGAATCTGCTAAAGGTGATATCGTGATGATAACCTATGCACTGGTGTTTATAAATAATAAGTTGGCACTTTAACTGCTTGAACTGTAAGGTATTTTATAATCAAATGAAGAAATATGAAATAATACAAGTACATTTCGACATATTTATGAAGTTATTACAAATGAATTAAACTAGTAAAAACTAAATCTTTAATTCAAAAACTATTCCTGTTTCATAATTTGGTAATAAAACACGAACCGTGAAAATAAATTGTGAGATGTTGAACCCACATGACTTCCTCTACTTACTCCTCTACAAACTCTTCTCAAAAAATTTTATTAGTGTATTTCTTGTTAATCCAGATATATATTAAATTTGCATTTACACATTTCGTTGTAAGTATAAGGATACAGTTCTTAAAGAACTTGTCGCTATATCATGGTTTTGAAATTGCATGCTCTTGCATGACGACGAAGGAAAAATAAACAAGAGTGACTCCCCAGTTCAGAAAACCATAGGAATTTGAAAATTCAAGCAAATAACACTGAATAGAAATTTATGTTTTAATAAATCTATGTTATTTGCGTAGTAAAATGTTATCTATCCCTTACGGTTTATCGGTTATAGCTTTTTCAATGGAGAGGGACACCTCGGCACCGCGACCTGCAGAGATTATTGTGATTACCATCCTCCAGGAGGAAGGGATGGAGTGAAGGAACCACACAGGAGGCTACAGGCCGTAAGCAGACAGGCCACAGTCCTAACATTTCCAACCTCGCAGATCCTTGTACCAGTGCCGGAGCCGCCGAGAGAGGGCGATGAACGACCTACCAGTCAAGCATCCCTCTGGTGTCCACGGGGAATATTCTTTCCAATGAACATGCATCCGCATCATCTGTCCGGCACCGTCATACACCACGAAATCTAGAAGTACAGCTGAAAGATGAGAAGGAAACGGAACGAAAGAGATGGTGGTAAAGGAAGACATAATGGAAATCGTGATAGAGAGGAAACCATTTCAGCACTCACCAGTCGACCCCACAAAAAAACCAATGGGTAGAATCGACTGTAGCCAGGAATCGAATCCGGGAGCTCCCGAATATGACCCACAAACGCTGCCGACTGAGCCATCGCGCTCGGTTCCCTTGCCGTTTACTAGTTGTAAAGAATTCATTCAGAATGTTGACAACTACACAGGAAATTCCCCCCAAAATTAAAATATATATATTTCGTTTGACATGCAATTATCTTAAGCATATAATACTCTTAAAAAACTGTTAAAGCCATATTTGAGAACATCAAAAATAGCAAAATTTTTCCATGTAAAAGGTAGTTTGGTGTGGCGGATAATATTGAAGATCTTCGTGTGGTATCCTTGGAAATGCTAGCTTAAAAACCAGGTTTAGTAGTAAACCGACTGATCGTCTTTTTATTTATGTTGTTCACAAACACACGAACACACACCCACATACACACAGGCACGCAAGGCGATATTTTCCTAAAATGCTTTCTTTTTATTCAAGGAATCTCATGCGTATTTCTGGTGAAACATCGCTATCGAAATTTTAGGTGGAATGCAATACTATAGGTAAGTAGTAGGAAAAGTACGTGGGCGGATCAAAAAGTAACGCAAACATTTTTTTCTGTCTTGGTATTGCAACTGGAATGATGCAATTTCACATAGATATAGTTTGAAGTTTTCACTACAGAGGGCATTTTTGTTTCATGTGCAGCTCTAGCGAGAGAAGCGTGAACTACGCAAAAAAGATGGCGCGCACTTACTGTCGTCCACGTGTGAAGAGCAGAGACGCGTGGTTCGATATTTGTGGGCAAAAGGCCATAAACTGAGTGATATTTACAGGGAAGTGCGTGGCCTATATGGGAATGATTATATGGACCGTAGCAATGTTTCCAGGTGGTGTGCATTCTTCCTAGAGGGCCATGTGAACCTTAGAGATTCGCCACGATCCGGGGGCCGGTAACAGCTGCAACCCCGCAGAATGTCAGAGGTAGTGGGGCGGCGATTTTGAACGACTGGCGTGTGCAACTGCGAACCTTATTGCAACAGTTCAACATTTCCTATGGTGCAGTGTACGATATTGTTCATGACCCGTTGAAATTTCGTAAATTTAGTGCTCGCTGGGTGCCTAAGAACCTGACAGACGACCACAAGGGCCAGCGAATGATAACGAGCTTGGATTACCTAACGCGGTACATCGCAGAAGGAATTGTCACTGGTGATGAGTCGTGTGCCTACCACTACACGCCCGAAACCAAGCAGGCAAGTATGGAGTGGAAACACGCCGGTTCCCCAGTGAAGAAAACATTCAAAGTGACTCAATCTGATAGAAAGTGCTTGTGACGGTGTTCTGGGATATGCATGGTGTTTTATTGGCGGGCTTTACTGAACGTGTAAATGCTGGAGCCTACATGAAAATCTTGGTGAAGTTGCATCGTGCCCTTAGTGGCAAACGCCACAACATGAATGCTGACGATGTCAAAATTCTCGCCCCCATGTTCCTGCTGCTGTTCGTCAGAAAATCACCAAATTTGGTTCGGAGGTGCTCCAGCATCCACAATACATTCCGCACCTTGCGCCGTCGGACTTTCACCTTTTGGTCCCTTGAAGAAATTCCGGGCCGGCCAACGCTTTGCGACAGATGCGAAGTGAAATCAGCAGTCCGCAGTAGGTAAAAGGTGTAAGTTTATTTGTGATTTTTTAATGTTGTTTTAACTATTAAACGTTTTTGTAAAAAAAAATAGGGTGTAAATTGTATTACTGCCAAATAGGGTGCATGAGGAAGCAATTCAAACCTTAATTCATTGATTTTGGCGATGGAAATAATGGATGAGTAAACTATGCATTGGCTTGATGAAACAAATCTTTCTTTTTCGTTAAAAGCGGTTCGTTTTTGCTTGATTTCATCATTCAAACGCTGTAATAAGTTTGCATAATACTCACCATTGATTGCTTTTCCTTTTTTAAGATAATCAATGAAAATTATCCCACGCGCATTCCAAAATAACTGACGCCATGATCTTGCCCTCTTTGGAGCAGATTCTCCGTTTTCAATCCACTGTTTAGACTGTTCCTTCGTCCCAGGTGTGAAGTGATGGACCCATGTTTCATCCGTGGTTATGAATCGACGCAAAACCTCGGCTTTACTGCAGCGAAACATCGCCAAACACTCGACTGAAGCATCCTCACGACGCTGTTTTTGTTTCATTGTGAGTAAACACAGCACCCATCTTGTGCACAACTTTCTCATGTCCAAATTTTCAGTATCATGCGAAGTACAGCACTTTTAAAATGCCTACGATGTCTGCTAGCTCGCGCACTTTCAGTCGACGGTCATCCAATACAATTTTGTGGATTTTGTTCACAATTTCTGGTGTGGTCACCTCATTCGGTCCACCACTGATATGTTCGTCTTGGCAACTCGCATTGAATCACATAACGATGACAGTTTTATCTATGTTTTCAAATTTGCTGAGAGCCTTCACTATTGATGGCTGCCAACCAATTACTAAAAAATGTAACATTGTCAAACTTCAAACTTAAGCTTTATAAGGTTGGTGCTTTCTACCATAGTTATGTTTGAAACAACAAACGCTATACATACGTCAGGTCGGGTACTTCTGGGACTGCCCTCGTACATCATGTCGTCTCTTTTTCACTTGCTCGACCTCTGTGCTGAAGGCATGCATGTAGTTCAGTGTGCAATGGAGGAAAGCAAAAACGGATCCAAGTTTCTCTGTCATGTTATTATATTTAACATGCAATACTTAAGAAAAGATAGACAGTACAGAGATAGAAGCAATAACTTTAAGATCAACACGTGGGATAAACTCGCATTACAATTGATTAGAAAAATATGCTGGACTATTATAGACTTTTTTTTTCTCTTTCCTTTCACACTGACTAAATCTTAATTTAAATATAGATATTAAATTAAAATCGAACAAGATTCATCTATAATTTGATGTGTTCCACTGTTTTATTTAATGTTTTGAAAGTTTTAATATTCCTTTACTTGAAGTAGATAATTGAACCATTACAGTTAGCTTAGTTGATATTCACCTACTGAAATATAGGCAGAAGAAAGAAAGAAGGGTACTTAGTATTCCTGAAAGTGTACTAATTGCACTAAATCCATTCATTACTCCCCTTATTTCTGTCTTGTTCCTAGAACCATGCTTCAACTGAAATAATTATGCTATGTAATGCCGTGATTGTGTGGATTTTCATTACGTTTTGGGTCAGGTTAGTTAGGGCACCTGGCAGTAAAAGGCCTTAAAGCATTTAAAATTAAAAAGTGCATTAAGGTAACTTTATCAGGATGTATTCATTGGTGAAAATGGAGTGTATCTATTACTTGGTAATTCTAGCGTATACCGTTCCGCCATTTTAATATTTCAGTAAAAGTGAAGGTGGAAATAATTGACGAAATCCGGCCGTTCATGGCCGATCAGATTTAAACGCGGTAAAATCCTGGATAAAGTTTTACCGGCGTCGATGCACCACAAATGACCGTTCACAGCGGTAAAGTCCATATTTTACCACGGTAAAATCTTGATCGAGAATGGAGCACACGGCCATTATGTGAGACTTGGATGGGGATGTTTTACATGGACAATGCGATTCAGAGATATCAGTTTGCGGAAGATGTTCAAAGGCAGCATTATTTGAGCCTCATTTGTAATTGTGTTGGATTGACATCTTGCTTCCTTTCACTCCACATACAGTGCCATTTTATCCTCTGGTGGCAATTTTTGGAACTATTTTTTCTTCTCGGAATGGAATTCCCATTGTCTGGAACGTATGTACACCAAATTCAATTTATTTGGCCTCACCTCTTTAATTATGGCCACCTGGCACATAACAAACAGGACGCATATCTTGAATTTTTTGGAAATATACTATGAAGCTCTCTTTAATCGCAAAGAGTTGTGTATAATCTTGTATAACTGGTAAATAACCGTCAAATAACTTTTTGTGGCATCAGCCATTTCCGAGATATTCGAAATTAATGGGTCGCATTACACAATCCTTGCCATTCATTTAAGGTCTGGTCAATTTTCAGTGATTTCTCGCGATGTCATTCAAAGAGTATGCAATGTTAAATCCAGCATGTAGCGTCCAGTACTAATCACTTGACTATCGCTGTTCTCTTTGTATCCATAACGAAATGTCTAATGCAGCTATTCCGGAAAGGTTTATGTCGATTAAAATGAAGTAAATAGGACAATAAACGTTTGTAAGAATAATTTATATAATAAGTGAAAGTCATGTGAATGTAACGCATCAGGTTTTTCACTTCCTACAGTTTCCCAGCAGTATCAACAATTACGTTCTTCGTTATGTTGGGCAACGATTCAGCAGATTGACTAGAATTCTATTTTCACCCTTCAGTGGCAATCATTAGAAGGAAACTTTGTTCTCTGGGAATACTTTTGGAACTAACACGAACCTTTGGATTGTTTACGGTGAATTTCTTAAGCGCAGTGATATGTGAGTGTTTACAAAGCCTGAAGAACTTTATTTCCCACTCTTAAAATAACGCTTTGGGTGGCTGAAATTAAAATTTCACGGCTTTTATTTTCTTCTCTTTTCCTCACTACTTTTTCACCACAGAAATTCAGTGCTCTCAAAAGCTTTTGAAAAGGGCTCGCTCAAAGTATGCATTCAGGAATCTAATTATTTCTCACGGCCCTGCATTTTAATTTAGAAATTCCTTAGACCTGCCATTATACCTTCTCTCCGAGGTCCATGCGCGATTCTTACGGAACTGTGCTAGCTCTAGGAAAATAGGTTGACGTATTATATTAGAAAATTTACTACAAGCAATATCTGAATACAATAATGATGATGACATAATAATAACGATCCAGAAATACCTATTAATCTGCTGTCTTATTTTCATGCTTATTTAATCTTGAGTATTTTACAAATCTGATGTGTTATTTTCACATTTCCTGCGCTACTCATTGACGTTTATTTTTATATAGCTTCTACAAACTATTCTTAAGAAAGCCCATTTTTATCCTTTTAGTTTAAACGAGATAAGCAATACACATTTCGCTCTAGGTGCCAGATATTTAAAAGGTGCTTGCTATGTGCTGGCTTAGAAATACCATAGACCTTCCATGACATCCCGAGAAATAGTGAATACTGACTTTAGATATCTGTAATGGCTGATACCACAAAAAAGTTATATGAAATGCACTGTGATTTTTAAACCTATCTACTTACATTTTTTCTATAGTAAGCTTTTGTCTATTTCTTATGATTCGCTCGTTACGAAAGAGGTACAAAATTCCTCCTGATTGTAGTGGACTTCACTTATTCCCAGAAAATTCAAGATATACATTTTATTTGTCATGTAAATATCTGAACTATAGGGTGAGTCGTTTAAGTTGAAACTGTTAATGTCCCCAAAACTAAGGGTTGTAGAAACAAATGTCTTTAATAAACGTTGCTTGATATTATAGGGGAAAGTAAATGCCATTAGTCGTGTTTTGTTTGGAGGACATTATGATCGTCATTTTAGGATCAATTTAATTTTTTTATATGGAAACCTACATTTTGTATGTTGTTTTCTCATTAGAAAATGGTTTATAAAAACCGTTTATTTTGTGATGAGGAATAAGGAAACCAAATAAAAAGTGTTGGTTCGCAATTACGAAACGTAACTTGACCCTCAAATGATCATCCATATATGGTTCAACCATTCATTGTGCTCTTCGTACACAGCCATTCAGAATGTTCGTTGTTACTTATGTTGGTGTAAAAACAATTGCAGAGCGCTTTATTCAAAACTTGCTTAGTTTTTTTATGAGGAGTGAGAAAAAACAAAAAAGGTAGGTTCCCATTTAAAAAAAAACTAAGTTAACCCTAAAATGACCATCACAACGTCCTCCAAATAAAACACGAACTAATGGCACTTACTTTCTCGCATAATATTAAGCAACTTTTATTAAAGACATTTCTTTCTACAACACTTGTTGTACAGTCTCGGCTTAAATAATCCACTCTGTGTATGGTATTTTAATGAAATCGCTAGAGCCATTTTTGAGAAAATAAAGAACAACAAAACTTTCCATGTAAAGTGCACTTTCGGGTGGGGGATTTTTGCTGAAAAATCTTAGTGTTACATCTTTGGAAAATGCTGAAATTAAATACCAAGATGGCTAGGCAGTAACGTGTGAGACCAACTGCTGGGTTCGATTCCCATCGGGCCGGATACTCTGACCATTAGCCTTTCTATGGTTTCCCCGGGTCGGTACGGAAATGCTAGCTTTCATAAAAAATTTCCTGTCCGCATCATTTCATTTCATTTGTTTGCACTGCCGTGATACAGATTTATGGAGACTTCTCAGTATGTGTACTATTATTAGGATTGCCAACTTTCAGGACAGAAAGCAAGGGAGGGATTCAGTCCGATACAAAAAACATGGCGATGCCTTTGTTTGGCTATAATATTTCTATTTATTCAGTGTTGGTAGAATTCACTTATCAGTTGTGTTCTACACCCACAGAGATATGATAATCTCTTATTGGTATGAACAAAGTGAACGGCGAAAGGTGTGGGAAACGGAAGCATTTTACCTGAGTGGCTGCAAGGTACTCGCCAGATAACCGCCAAATCTGCCCATTTATTATTGGTTTGATATCAAAATTCTGGCGCTAAACCCTAACCAATTAAAAGTGGTCGATTTGCGGTTCAGAAGTGAAGGAAACTATTGAAGGGGATAACACAAACATTATGTAACAGACAGACAGAGGGTGAGTGGATGGATGGATATTTTTATTTTGTAGAACTTACAAGCCATAAGTTAAGTCACATAAAATTACAATTTAAATTAAGTACATCCGAATCATAAGGGCTCACTTTAATTACAAGTAATTAATAAAGTGAAGTAGTTGGATGAAATTGGCTTGTATGCTATGTCCATATCCTCTGTTCCTTTCAATGTAATTTGAAAGGAACAAAGGATATGGACAAAAAACCGAAAATTGTTATCCTTAATGAGCAAGGTTTATAGCGCTGCGAGGGCTACACAGCTATGGATAATGCAGTCCAAATGACACTAGTAACTTCAAAAACATATCACAACGCGATATAAAATTAAAGGACATGTGAAAGAAACAGTTTAATACATTAATTTTCAGGAAAATAAAAAAGTGCTTTACTGATTTAGTAGGTTGGCTATTAGGGTTTATTATTATTATTATTATTATTATTATTATTATTATTATTATTATTACTAATATTACTATTATCATCTCCTAATAACAATTGTTTGTAAATCAGCAAGTGCACTAGTCATATTGATTCTGAATTATAAAATATCACAAATAAACATTGTAAGAACTGAGTTATACGAAATGAACATGTACAACGAAAAAGCATTACAAATAAGTAATAAAATATAGCATTTTCACATTACTTGAAAAGAATTTGTAACTTCCTTATATCTCTTTTCTTGAAATCTCTTACAATAAAATTTAGGTAAATAATACTAATTCTAAATTAACTATGGAAAGATAGAATCAGAATAAAAACTTCAATGCCGTAGTCTGGAATCGAAACACCGATATTCAGCTTTCCGTACCACTGCTCCGCCTCTGAGTTACGTCAATATGACAACACGTTATGAAATTCTCCATCCGGCTCCAATTTTCACAAGGCATCATTAATTTCTCTTGAGATAACATACACCAATATCGACTTACATACATTTTCATTCTGTCTCTATCTTTACAGCCTACGGAAGAACAGCTAATAATATTGAATTGATTATATTTTCTCAACGAATCTAAAACTGCCTTAGACACTAGCTTCTGGTGCACATCCGCCATCGAGAAAAAAGGCTATGCAAAAACCGCCCGTCAACTCGGGTTGCTAAACTATAATGGCACGTTCTTTTGACCCCAACTGTACGTAAGTGTTCTAACGCATTTTGTGAAGATACACTTTTAACCAAACATTTGCTTATAATACCAGAAATTTATTACTGTAGCTAAATTGTATTATGTTCTGGCATCTTAACATCACTGTTTGTACTTATCACAGAACGAGCCTTCTTTTGTATCGTTTCATCTGCTTTTACATAAGAAAAACTCTTTACATGAATAAATAAAATTTGCACTCAACTGAAACTCTGCTTTTATGAGGTCTACACTACTGTTTCAATAAACTTATTGTTCATTAGAGAAAAATTCTTTCTGTTCCTACATTTGATCTTGACACACTAAATACCTACAAATCCTGTTACATTAGACAAGTTTTACACACTCATTTCTTCTTTTTTCTACAGCAATGAGAATCTTGATCCGGATTTTTTATGCATTCTCTTCCTGAGGTATAACATCAGAAACTGAGCACACTTAAGAGGATCTTAAAATTGTTTAAATTGAAGCTCTGATGTTAAAGTGAGGGGTATCGGAGAAAACTTCTCTTCAAATCTGTAGTGCTGGTTTGAATATGAATCTAAATTTCTTTAAGTTTTTTTCAATTAGACTTGTGGTCGTGGGACAGCTAATTTACTTAAAACATGCAGGATAAATGTTACAAAATAGAGTGAGTGCATTCAGTTTGTCATAAAGACCTCTAATTGGATTGGTAGTGCAGGACACGCCTTTGAAAGGGTTAAAAGCTAAAAGGTAAACTTCATGAACGCCCAGGTTAGCGAAATGTAGAATATGTAATATAAGAATGTTTTCAGGGGGTGCAAATTAAAATTTAAATGGTACAACAGATTGCACTAGTCTGCATTTTCAAACTTTTTGTCAAATGATTTCCTAAAAGTAGATGTTCTTAAATCACATTTTTATGCCGATTCCAGAAATAACTTCCGTTTTTTTCTATCACTTCAGGTTTTTCACAAAATAAGTAAGGTTTTGAAAATTTTACTAATGAGCGTAGAAAAGTATTCAAATACCATTTCACACAAGGTAAGTTTTTATTGAAGAAACATGTTATGAATACTCTCAAGAACTCCCCTAATTTATTTTATGACTACATTTTAACAAATCAAGAAGCCAAAGTGTTTCATTTATTTTTGTTCAAACTTTCTCTTCTTTGACTTCCTTGAAGATGACTGTCCCTCCTCAACATCCAACACTAGTCGGCCATCATAGTTTCATTCCATCTCCTCTGGTACCTCCTCTCCATTTCCCTAATATCTTGGTGAAAACGTTCACCCTAGTCTTCACTACATTGTCCCAGATTCTCTGGAAAGTAGTCGATATGTGAATGCAGAAAATGCACCTTTACACTCATGTTACAACCCATCTTCTTGAAAATTTCCAACATTGTTTCGACAATGGCCTTGTAATTAGGATCTTTGTTATTACCTAAGAAGTTTTCAGTAACTGATCGGATGGCGGTCCATGCTTCTATTTCTCTCTGATTCATTGTCTTCTCAAAATCGTCATCCTTCATTAATTTCTTTATTTGTGGATCAACAAAAATTCCAGCCTTTAATTTGTCTTGTGTAATGAAGGGAAATTTCTTGGAAAGGTACTTGAAGCAGGGTCCATCTTGTGGTAGAACCCTTACAAATTGTTTCATCAAGCCCAATTTTATGTGTATTGGCGAAAGCAATATCTTTATATCTCTATATTTCTATATTTTTGAAGTGAAATTGTGAAAAAAACTGTACGTGATAGAAAAAACTAAAAGCAGTTCTGAAATCAGCATAAAAAGTGAGTCAAAATCACTTATTAGTTTTCAGTCATCCGATATCATGCTGACTAGTGTTAGAGAGATAAATATAACCCAATTTGATTACCATAATGTGTGTGTCATATTCGGTAAACCATGTACATATACATATTTATCTGTAGTTTCTAAACTTGATCAGTGAATTATAACAAAAGTGTAAACGAATATCATCATCTGTGGATGATTTATGGGGAGTGCCCATTTTCTGACGAGTATGTAGACAGTTCTTCCCCCATTTTCGTGAAATATTTTTATCCAGTAGTTTACTATAAAAACAATCTTATGTAATGTCATTGCAATTGCTGTAATAGTGTGACCAGCCACCCACATACGTCCACGAGTAATTTTGCTAGTATACGACATGACTGGTTCTGAGACAATAAACATGTTTTGGTCTCAATAACACCAGTAAAATCAAAGGTATCAACCTCTCCATTTCCTCCCTTATTGCTGTGTTATCAAGCCATCATGCTTTGCGATAGGTAAGGTGAAGGACCCGTCTCAAAGGACCCCAGAAAACGACACAAAATCCGCCAAAGATTTTCTTTGGTACTGTTTGTACGTGATTGAGAAATTAAAACAATGCCCTCCTCATGTTTCGCCAACTGACATGGTTGGCATCTTCAAAGGGTGATAAAAAATTTAATTGAATTTTATTTATTGATGCTCTTTAGTTACTATTGGTCTTAGCTTTCGCATTCTATATTGGCCGTGAAAGACCGTAAATTTTGTTCAGAGCCCTCTTTATCAAGCTTCAGGTTCTTTTACGTACCGTAAATCTACGATACGGAACCACCAACATTACTTTAATAAATCCTTCACATATTAAGGAATTTTACGACCCCAAAAAAATCCATCGCTCTCCGTCGAGTTTGAACCCGCGACCTTTGGAACTGGAGGCTAGCATGTTACCCCTAGACCACGGAGGGGTGACTTGATTACTCCCGCAAAGCCAGTTTAGTCAGAGAGACGTTGATAACGTCCATTCAATCCGAGAGAATATATTATTTCTGCAAACTTTAATCTTTATTTCTTATTTTTATATTAAAACGAACACGTGCATTACGTCATCACTCTATAAGGAGTAGTCGCAAACATCGAGGTTCTCATTTTATGTCTCTAGAAGGAACACATTTCTTCCCTTTGCCTGACTTGTTGCAAAAGTTTTATTGCAAATTGCATGTCATGTGGCCCTGAGAGTTCTGAGTTTTTGTTTTTCTTATCTTAACTTTACGTTGTGACAGCAATTCTAGTTCTGTTTTATTTGAATCGTCCTACAACTTAAGATTCTAGAGCTTGAACATTTCAGACATCGCCTGGAGCAGTTGGTAATACTGTTCTTGCTTTATGCTGTACTGTGTTTTTCTTGTACCGAGGTAACGCAACAGCGCACTGGACTGCTTGCTGTTTTCCATGAATATAGAGGAAACGGAAGAATTTCCGCGGATAACAGAGAAACAAAAATGTTCAAAGTAAAATCTTATTAGAAGAGAGAAAAGGACAGAGAATAACTTATTGTAACAAATGGAAAAGAAGAACAAAATCCTGCAAGTTCAAAAGCTCTTCACTTACCAACCTCTCTGTTCGTTTATTCTTGGTACAATAGAACTCCAGCTTTATCACCCACATATCAGTACCTACACCTAGTTTATGAATTCAAATGCTGTTGAGTATTTTATTTGTTCCAAAGTTGATAAGCGTTGTTCAAATAGAAATGTAACGTAGTCCATCACCTTTAATGCATTTAGAGAAAATGGAGGGATACTTAATACCAATAATAAATTATCATGTGCTGGGGTTCTCAATCTATGGTCCGCATACCACTGGTGGTATGTGACCTCCTGCTAGGTGGCACGTAAACAGTTTAGCAAATAATTTATATTAACATCTGTTTTACAAACAACTAATTTTTAACAGAACTACTGCAAATAAGCGGAAACAACAATTCCGTGTGTTATTATAAAAAACATTCTGATGCAATATATTCACACGACTTTCTCTACCCTCTATCGTTTACTAATAGGTATACAAACTATTCTTACTGAAGCTTAGTTTACTATCTACTTCATTTTAATCGAGATAAACATTTGTAGAAACATTACACAGTTCGTTATATATGTATATATAATCGCGAGAAACAAGTGCACTACGACAGGACTTTAAAGGAATGAACAAAGGTGTTGAACAATTCGAACCATTAAAAACGGATATCTCCAAAACGGCATATGTCACAAAAAAGTTATTTTAAATAAGTTGTGTGTTTTAACGGGAACAACATTTTTTTGTGTAGTGCACTTTCCTCTATCGCTTGACGTTTACAAGTTATACAAGATAAGATTATACAAAAATTCTTTCCGAATGAAGGAACACTTAACAAGCTTTTCCTAGAAAATTCAAAATATACATTTAATTTTTCATTAAAATATCTTTAATATATGATGTTTTATTCAGAATCGTTAGGGCCATTTTAAGGAAATAAAAAACTTCGAAAAATGTTTTAAGTAAAGGGTATTTGGGTTGGATTAGTTTTCTTGAGTATATTCGTGTCGCATCTGTGGAAGATACTATTAAATACCAAGTTTGGTATTTATCCGACTTTTCGTTTTTGAGTTATGCTGTTCACAGACACACATACACACACGGACCTTACTCTAAAAATACTTTATTTATTCAGGGGTTCTCAAAACATATATTACCGGTAAAATCTCGACATCGAATTTTTGGGTGGAATACAACTTCCCCTACTTACTATACGTAGTTGAGAATGTAAAAATACGTGCCACAAGTGCGACGCAATCTGAAAGTACATTGAGTTAAATAGAAGCATTTATATCATGCGACGCGACAGTCACACAATATTCTGTGTCGTACGACCTGAAAAATACGACGCATGGTCTTTCTGGTCGCACGACACATGCGACAGTCGCATGACCTCAATACATATGGGTGTACATGGACCTGTATATGCACGTCACGTTGTCGCATTGTGAGCGAGACAGTTGAGTAAGTGCTGCCAATCCAGAGCTGTCGCTTTGATTTTTCATTGTGGTTGTTGCTTCCACGCGTTGCGAGCAGTGATCTCATTTTCCTCCTTCAGACTCTTATCAAGTATGGATACACACTGTTCACGAACTATTGTGTGGATGTATACTCCACTCTGTCAACATTTTTTTATGAGTTAAGAGTTTTCAGCAATAGTACAACACAGGGATACATTCTAGCCGTCGAACCAAATGGTGGAACTGATTTCCATACATTGAGAAGAATATTTGTTGTATTGTTATTTGCCCCATGCTTGGGAACCAATTTGAAGAAGGTTTGTTGCTGCTACGCATGGTAAGCCAGTTTGAAGATGTATTATATTTCGACTGTTGGGAGCCGAACACTTGAAGTAGTTGAAACCGCACGTATGCTAAGATGTTTCCTGTAGCCTTCGCCCCATATATACTTTCCGGCGGCCTTTGCCCCAAATGTTTAAAAAAATGTTAAATTTTTGTAATTTGACTGTTTCTTTAAATATTATATATTTATGTTTGCCTCGGCTGCGTCAGAATTTATACTTTTTAGAGACACGAATGTCTTAGCAGGGAGTGATGCGACTGAAGAATGTAGGCTTACACAGATTATAATTTTACTTCACTCCTTTTATTAATGATTGATACGATTTAAATAACACTTCACTGATATAGAGAGCTGTAAGATTCTTTTATTAATACTTGCATTTTTAACACGTAAACTATTTTTCGTCTCACACGAATACGTACTAAATTTCTCGAGGACGCATCTCGCATACGGTTAGGAACACTGTCTACAACTAACTGACTTCTGACTTTGTAAATTTTGCTATATTTCAGTTTCTGATTAGCTAATCCTACTCCAATAGAATACCTTCATTTAACTAAAGCTTTTTCTGGTTGTTGATTGGCTAGTTTATAAACTGTCACAAAAATTACATTATTGTTGCTCCAAGAATGGGTAGTAGCATTATTGCACTTTCTTACTCATTATTGCCTCAAGGTTACCTCATTGTTAGGAACTTGTAACCTATTATTCTCACAGCTCCTACATTATTAAATTATGTAATACATTCACATAACATTATTACACATGTATAAAATAATATAAACATATACAATGACTATAATATACACTTTTTATATTTTGTTACATACACATATTGCTTTAAGGCGGGCTGTTATTGAATTTATATGTTATATAATTTGTCTAAAATCATTTAAGCGTTAAAAATACTGCCTCAACATAAATAGAACACTAAAAACTATGACGCGTTGCATTATTCCTTGTTGTGCCACATGAAATCGCATGCATAAATGACACCTAAATTTCAATCTTACGACAATAATTGAATATATTATTTACTCAGACAAAAATGGGAAACACTTTGTTGTTTGTTTAGGTACGATACGCATTTACAAGTATTATTAAGTAATGGTATTACATTATTGTTGTTAAATCCGAGATTTTATTGGTAAATTGTTATATTTATATGAAGTTTGTGCCAGGTTCAGGAGAAATAAACCACAGCATGAATAAGTAGTTTATTACGGGACTCTGCTCGAAAACCTCAAAGATAATGAGTGTAAGCGGAGTAATTAATTTTACTCCACCAGATTAATGATAAGCATGGAACATAGGACATCATTGCACTAGAAAGCAACAAAAATCCCCATTCACAAGCAATATGTCGTAATGTAATATAAACTACTTATTACAAGGTTACACAGATGGACAGAAAACCAACAACATGGACGTCTTAGAAAAAATAACAAATATTCAATTAATTCAGAAACAGCCGTAAACCTTATGCTGGTGTTTGTGGGTACTTACGTTTGCAGATATAGACTTTATTCTCTAATTTATATAAAAAAATCAAGTACGGAAATACCTTTAAAGCTAATCCCTATTTAAAACTAAATTAAGTGAGTTGAAACTAAAAATTAAAGGTGTTTAAACCAAATAAACACAACCCTAGCACTGAAACAAAAATTTGAGTCAGAAATTAGTTAAATTTGCAAAGTTAGTCGCTTTACTGATTGTAAGTAATATCAGGAATATATTGCGAATTTGTCCAGTTTTTTAAACTGTCACTTCACTAAATGAACTAGTTCAATTTTTCCTTTCGATTCACTTCTTTCACGATGTGCGGCGTAATGAAATACGCATGGATTGGCCTCTTCTTTGGTCCACTTAACCCGCTGGGGTTTCGAACACAGAAGGTCTCTAATCATCTCTTGTTGAAGCAGCACTCACTGAACGTCACAGTAGTCGTCACAAGCTCGCTCGAGAACAGCAAATTTTGTTGCACCAGAATTACACTCATTAACTTATATACTTATTGACCAACTCGCGAGAATGTTCGCTTATATAGCAAATGGAATTTTCCATAAGTTCCAGAACGTTAGCGAAGCGGGCAGAATGGAAACTTCCAGAAGATTTTTGCTGTCTCTCGATCCCGCCTCTGGTGTTTATGTTGAGAAAGAGAAAATTAATTGTTAGGACATTTCACAGAACAGTTCATTGAATAGGAATAGGTTGAACAGATTTTTTCTCCATTAAATATCCAATTCTAATATTACGTACAAGAAATAACTAAATAAATCACTACTAGGGTTATAAATGTGGAGAAATATTTATATTGACTCTTGCACCACAAAATCGTGCATTTCTCTTCTAAAATTTGCGTACATCTATTAACCTGCGTTGAATATAACGGTAGTACACCGATAAAGATTTTCGAATTCCTGCTCTAGAGATTAAAATAGGAGGTTACATCTATTCTTGTATAAAAATATATTACATAATCTTTACAAAATGAATTATTTGCCAACTGCGTACACATTTGTATACCTGAAATTAAAGTATATATTTTACATGCTTACTGCTATTTGTAGCTATATTTAACAAAGTATTATGGCAAGTACTACAGTATAAAGTTTTATAGACCATTTATTGTAATTGATATAAGTCAACTCATTTTAAGTGTCTCTACCACTTACATAGTAGGCAGAGAATATATTGCAGTCTACCCAAAAAATCGATGCCGAGATTTCACCAGTAAATACATGCTTTGTGGTCCAACAGAAAAAAAAGAAACGAAATATCGGATAAATATGAAACTTGGTATTTAAATTCAATATCTTCTAAAGACGCAATATGAAGACTTTCAAGGAAACCCCGCTCCAAACTACCCTTGAAATAAATGGAACATATTTCGAAATTTGTTACTTTCTTAAAATGGGTCCAATGATTTTGATTAAAATACCATATACTAAAAATATTTAAGTGACAAAGAAAATGTATATCTTGCATTTTCTGGGAATAGCTTCTAAGTCTTCTTCGTTTGGAAGGCATTTTGTATAATCTTGTATAACTGGTAAATTTTCAACGATAGGTGAAAACGTACTTTACAAGAAATGTAGATCCCTTTAAAACACACAATTTATTTGAAATAACCTTTTTCGTGGCATCAGCCATTTCAGTGATACCCGTTATTAATTGTTCATATTGCCATTCTTTAAAGTTCAGTCGATATTAGTTGTCTCGCGATGTTATGGAACGATTATGAAGTTCTAAGGCTGCCGGCCCTCCGCCAAGCTGAGGGTAGCGGGTTCGAGGCCCGTCATAGGCATGGGTATTTGTGTTGTGTATGTGTATATGTGTAACAGTAATTGCGGTAATAAGCGGCAAAAAGTAAAATAGTGAAAAGCACGCTATTCCCTTTGTATCTATAACAAATCTGTAAGATAGGTTTTACAGAAAAGTTTATCTTGATATAATAAAGCAGAAAAGTAACTAAACCTTTGCAAGAATAATTTGTATATCCACTAATAAAAAGGAGAGGGTAGAAAATCTCAATGTAAACGTAAAACATAAGATCTTTTATTAAGTCCACTGAGCACATAAATTCCACTAGAAGAAACAGCAGAGATTAGAACACAGCAAAATTCTTGTAAATTCACTTTTAGTTTAGATTAAGGTCTGATGATCAAGATGATTAGCAAAGAACAACGCGCAGCAATTTGTGTTTGATAAACTCATAAACAGTATTGTCCACCAGTTTTCGTTAAAATGATGAAAAATTGACGTTCGTAACGCATCACCTTCAAAGATAACGGTGCAAATTAACTGAAACAGCAGAAACAAGGAGCATTATATCGTTTGCGGAACAAAAACGGAAAATATTGTACTGTTCCTTAAAGAAAAAAAATTGGCAGCGTAAACCATTGTAATCATTAAGAGTTAGTAAATTTGTCAAGGTTATCACAACAATTGAAAGAACACACTTTATTCCCAAGTGTATCACTTTAATTTTAATTAAAACATCTGATGTCCTTAAGAGATAGTCAAACATTTAAGAGCTGGTTGCTAAAATTAAATTGAGTTTTATGTATGGACGCTCTTTAACTCTATGCTCCTTAGCGTCCCATTGTATATTGGGCGTGAAAGGTGGTAATTTTGCTCAGAACCTCTTTATCAGACTTGATGTTCTTTTACGTGGCGTACATCTACGACACGGGACCACCGGCTTTACTTCCCTTCCGAAGGAAGCCATACTAAGCATTTTTACGCCCATCGCCCTCCGCCGGGTTTGTACCCGCGAACTTGGGAGCTAGAGGATAGCATTTCATTTGCCATGAAAATATGTTAAACATATTATATTTCAATTAAAATCATTAGAGATGTTTTTGAGAAAATCAAAATTTCGAAAAATGTTCTCTGTAAAGGGTAGTCTAAGGTGGGGGATTTTCTTGAAAATCTTCGTGTCGCAACTTTGAAGGATACTGAACCTAAATACCAAGTTTGGTATTCATCCGACTTTTCGTTTTTGAGTTATGCTGTTCATAGACACATACACGGACGCCGTTCTAAAAAGCCACTTTTTGGATTCAGGGGTCTCAAAACATGTATTTCCGGTGAAATCTCGGTATTGAATTTTTGGGTGGAATGCAAAACTTCCCCAACTTACTATACGTAGTAGAGAAAGTAAAAAGTATGTTGCTATGTGAAAAATTATAGGTATCTAAAAATTCAAACTGATAACAAAGCATACTCCGGAAATGCTTAACGCCACAAACAAATTTATTTTACATAAAGCGTGTAGCAAGATTTTGTTTATGTCATATAGTTTGCCAGTTATACAAAAGTCATTCAGAGTGAAGAGAGCTCACAGAATATTAGCAAAAAATTCAAGAAATTGAAGCCGGAATTATAAAGGCAATAATTATCCTAACATTCTGAGAAGGATAGCGGTATAAAATAAGTAATAATATATTTAAAATCAGTGTATGTATAAAAAGGAGAAGCATTGTGAAAATTGTTGACTGTAAAAGCGACAGAAAGACAAGACAGGCACAGTTTTGTTAATTAGGGACCAGCCTCAGGTAGAAAGGGTAAATACCATTGAAGCAAGTTTTTCCTGGTAACAGCCGAGTACAGCTGCACTTAACCTGTTGAAGGCCACTCTAAGTATTATGACGCCAAGTTTGAGGAAAGCGTTTGAGGGGAGAGAGGGGAAGTTTAGCTGGTTTTCCTTGTATTAGCGTGGGTAGATCAGTCTGTCCTGAGTACCTGGCGAGGACGGCACGACATTCTCGTCGAGTTGTGAACATTGGCGGCAAACATGCTAGAGGGTGGAACGCTTAGCTGTAGTTAATATTCTTCGGTCTTGGTAAAGACAAAGTATCCTCGTATGCATTTAATAGTGATCGGCAAACCTAAAGTATTATTTTAAATAGTGCATAAAAGTGTTCCAAGACAGCGTTTGTGTGTGTCTCTGTACACACCCACGCATACCCTGAGATTAAGGTTTCATGCTGGAGCAGCCGTGGCAAAAAAAGAACCAACTGGGAGGAGACAAGCAGCAACCGTGAGGCAAAAGGTATTGCTTCATTGTTGGAGGACGGAGCGTGGCTGCGTCATATTGCGCCTAAAACGTGGGCAGAAAGAATTACCTGCGTCATATGGCGCCCAGCGTGGGGCCCGAACAACGCAGAAGCTAAACGACGGAGACATCAAGGAGGCTCGAACAACGTGGAAGCTGTACAACGGAGAAACCAAGGAGACCGGGACAACGCGGAGGACAACAGGAGCAGCATGGAAGCAGCAGTTGCAGGCAGCAGATAAAAAGGTACTGAGTGTAAACGTATTTACGTGTTCCAGTGGTGAATGCAGTTAAGAAACGGTAAAGTGTTTGAGCAATCAGATTCAAACATGGATATTCTGGACGGTGATAGTAGAACTGTGCAGGACACAAATAATAGTGTAAATAAGGTAGTAGAAACAGTAGATGATATAAATGTACAAAAGCAGGTAGAACAGCCAGGGGGAAGTATGGAAAATAACGAGATGTTAAAGTTAATGATGTCGATGATACAGGGTCAGAAAGAATTAAGGGGTGTAACAGAACGCTTGAGAGAAGAATTAACAGGAAAAATGATACAGGGTCAGAAAGAATTAAGGGATGAGATGAAAGCTAACCGGAGTGTAACTGAACAGGGTCAGAAAGAATTAAGGGATGAGATAAAAGCTAATAATCAAAGTTTAAAGGAGGAATTAAGAAGAAACTTAACTGAAATTAGTCATAAAATTGAAAACCAGCAGAAAAAGTTAGAAAATTTAAAGGAGGAGGCTAGAAATGAAATAGAAAACGTAAGAATTGAAGTTAGGGAGAAGTAAGAACAGGTTAGAGAAGAAATTAAAATTGTAAGGCAAGAGATTAGTGAAAGAGTAGAAAAAGAAAACAGAAAATTAAGGGAAGAATTAAGTCAAGAATTAGTTAGAGAAAGGGAAGCTACTAGCAAAGAATTATAAATATATAGAAACAGGTTAGAACAGTCTGAAAGAGAAAGTAGGAGACTTGCTGTAGGAATAGATGATGTAAATGATATACTTAAGGAAGGATTAGAAAAAGTGTGCATATCAGACAATTTTGGTAGCTCAGCATGTAGCAATGTAAGCAGTGCAACAGTAAGGAACGATGCAGCGCAGAATGCGTCAGCTGACCTTCCGATGCTGAATTTAGGTCCAAGTACCTCCAGCAACAGTAATAGTACAAATGAAAATAGAAATGGCGGTCCACATTTTCAATAGCCGAACCATGTTCTCAGTGAAATTTCACTACCGATTTTTGAAGAAGAAGAAGAATCAGATAATCCGAAAGCATTCATAAATAGCATGCAGGAATATTTTAATATTCAGGGTATACCTGAGAAATGCAATATGACTGTAGTACGAAAATGTTTTAAAGGTAATGCTTTCAAGTGGCTAGAATTATCGTCGGGCTAGATAACAATTACGGGGCCTTTAAAGAGCTATTTCTGAACAGATATTGGGGTGCAAGCAGGCAAGTGAATATTCGATTAGAACTCAGTAATGGCAAGTACGATTCCCATAAGGACCAATCTATGGTGAATTATTTCATGGTAGTGGCAAGGAAATCTAAGATGCTAGATCCACCGATGGGGGAAAATGAATTAATAAATCTAGTAACCGCGCACTTTCCGGAGACAATACAAAACTACATAATTATTGCAAAACCGGTTACGATAGCAGCCATGATAGATTTGTTGATCGCTTTGGAAAGGAAGAAAAATCAAGTTGGCGTGCTTAAGGATAGGAATTTCACACAGAAAGAAAGAAGTCCTACAAAATTTTTCGGGCAGGGGGCGTATCCAGGAAATGATAGAAATTTAGATGTGAGAGATAGATACCATGGGCCTGTACCGAAAAATAATTACAATGATAACAGAAGGAGAAATGACTTTGAAAATAATTATAGGTTAAGAGGCGAAAACTACCGAAGACGGAACGCATAGATAAATTATGTACATACTCACAGATGTAATTATGATAGAATGGAGAGGTATGCTAGAAATAGACGCTATTCTGGAGATAATTGTAGAAATAACTATGAAAATAGCTGTGGAACAAGTTCACCAAGACAGGATGCGAGAAGTAGAAGTGGTAGGAATTCACCAGTTCAAGAAGATAGGATTGACGCAATAAACTCAACAAGACAAATAATGGGAAATAATTACCGTCATGAAACGAAAACAGGACATTCGCATAACGATATTGCGACAGGAGCAATTAGTAAAGTGTCGGAAAACTCCAAACACAATCAACTTCGCCTTTAGTGAAGATTGGGAACAACAATTCCTATAATGAGCGGTACACGAAAAGTAGGAATAATGGAAGGCAACTAATGATAGAGAAACATCAGCAAGGGAGAAATAGGCTAGAAGAAAGCGAAATTTTAACTGATCCTCCCAGGATAAATATTGGCATTAATGGCAAACAATTTCGCGCAATAATAGACACCGGCGCCAACACTGCAGTTTGTTCACAAAATTTTTATGAAGAATTAATCAACAGTGGTGTAAAATTAATGTCTTTACCAGTACATGGAATATATTGTTCAGTAGCAGTGGGCAAAAGAAAAGAAAGAGTAAGATTTCAGGCTATGATGAATGTTGAAATCGGAAAGCAAATTATTGAGATGTTATTTTTAATAGTACTTAGGTTTGTAACAGACATCATAATAGGTTGTGATAATCTATAC
Source organism: Deroplatys truncata (assembly GCA_030765065.1). Classification (NCBI taxonomy): domain Eukaryota; kingdom Metazoa; phylum Arthropoda; class Insecta; order Mantodea; family Mantidae; genus Deroplatys; species Deroplatys truncata. The sequence goes on along the minus strand of CM060986.1, from coordinate 189,311,966 downwards.
GCATGGAACTCCATTATAGATTTTGAAAACAAAATTCTGAAGCTCGAAACGGAAGAAGACACCATAATCGTACCATTGTTGGAAGACAGTAGTTCAGGAATAATTGCCCGGGATCAGATAGAGGAAGAAATAAAAGCGGAAACATTCTTTGTGGAAGTTATAAACATTGGAGCTATGAAATTAGCCGAAGTAAGGTTAGAGGATTGCCATGAAATTAATGAAGAAAATATAATCTACGGTGAACATGAGAAATTCTGTATTAATAACGGCGAAGAGAAACCCCAAGAAAATCCCAGATTAGGCTTGAATGATAAGAATGTAACTAAGTACGATAAAGTGGATGACTGTGTCGAAATAGAAAATTTGTTGAAAAATAAAGTGAACCAGGCTAGTAGACTGAATGAAGAACAAAAGAAGGAATTATGGGAAATTTTAATGGATAATAAGGAAGTGTTTTCAGAAAAGCCGGGAAGGTGCATAAATTACACTCATTGATTTGAAATGAGTGATATTAAACCATATGCGCATCGTAGTAAGATCTTCAGGGAAACTTTAAAGAATCAGAATATAAAACTCTATCATTGTTCCTCTTATTTTTCATCTGGGAATCCCGCATAACGCATATTGAAGAACATTGGAATCTATTTTCGTGTACTGACTCATAATAATCACAGAAATTGGGTAAGGTATTGTAATGTAATAGAAAAGATAATAAATAACACCATCAATACGACGACAGGATTTGCACCAATACAATTAATGCAAGGAATTGAACCTGAACCGATTTTTAAAGGAATACCAAAAACGATTAAAGGAAACCAACCACCACTATCCGAAGAACAATGGGCTAAAATTGCTGTTGACAGGTTAAAAGAAAAAGCAGAAAAAAGGAAAGCTAAAGTGAAGAAGCGAAAGCATAAGTGGAAACCGAAAATAGAAGACCTTGTGCTTGCCAGAGATCACAAATTATCCAGTGCATTAAAAGGAAGAAATCATAGGTTAGAGCTCTTATATAAAGGTCCGGTAGTTATTACTGCTAAATTTGGGGAACATACTTTTGAGTTAGTAGATGTAAAAACTAATAAATCTATTGGTAAATGGCACAAACAACTTATGAGACCTTATAGAAAATCATTGAATGTTCCTGATAGAATACGAACGGTGTGAATTTTCTGAGAAGCATTAACATGAATGTAAAAATGTCATTAGGTTATGAGAATTGTAAAATAAATTAAGAGAAACAGTGAAGTGAAAGTGATCAGCGAAAAATGTGAAAGTGAAGTGAGAAAAAGAATAATATTCTCAAGGAAACCAAAAACAAACCAAAAACAGACAATCCAATCAGAATAACAGAAAACAAAATATAATAATTGTTTAAATTCGAATACTGTAAGTTATTGAGTGTAAATTGTGTATAATAATGTTTAATTTAAATGATGATTTTAGTGAATGTAAATTTTGTATAATAATGGTTAAGGTGAATCATATGAAGGGTAGGTCATATGTATGACCAACATAATTGTAGAAGGAACATAATTGTAAACGGTGTAAAGAAATTTATATGTTGACGAATTGTAAAAGAATCATGTAACCAATTCAAGGTTTGCCGATCGATCACGAAATTACTGGGAGAAAATTGTTTCGGGCAAGACATACACATTGTAATATTATTGTATAATATGAAATGTATATGGGGGCATTTGAAGCCGGAATTATAAAGGCAATAATTATCATAATATTCTGAGAAGGATAGCGATATAAAATAAGTAATAATATATTTAAAATCAGTGTATGTATAAAAAGAAGCATTGTGAAAATTGTTGACTGTAAAAGCGACAGAAAGACAAGACAGGCACAGTTTTGTTAATTAGGGACCAGCCTCAGGTAGAAAGGGTAAATACCATTGAAGCAAGTTTTTTCCTGGTAACAGCCGAGTACAGCTATACTTAGCCTGTTGAAGGCCACTCTAAGTATCATGACGCCAAGTTTGAGGAAAGCGTTTGAGGGGAGAAGGGGAAGTTTAGCTTGCTTTTCCTTGTATTAGCGTGGGTAGATCAGTCTATCTTGAGTGCCTGGCGAGGACGGCACGATATTCTCGTCGAGTTGTGAACATTGGCGGCAAACATGCTAGAGGGTAGAACGCTTAGCTGTAGTTAATATTCTTCGGTCTTGGTAAAGACAAAGTATCCTCGTATGCATTTAATAGTGATCGGCAAACCTAAAGTATTATTTTAAATAGTGAATAAAAGTGTTCCAAGACAGCGTTTGTGTGTGTCTCTGTACACACCCACGCATACCCTGAGATTAAGGTTTCATGCTGGAGCAGCCGTGGCAAAAAAAAAGAACCAACTGGGAGGAGACAAGCAGCAACCGTGAGGCAAAAGGTATTGCTTCATTGTTGGAGGACGGAGCGTGGCTGCGTCATATTGCGCCTAAAACGTGGGCAGAAAGAATTACCTGCGTCAAAATACATTTATTTGTTATGTAAATATCTAAAACATATAGCATTTTAATCAAAATAGTTACATCCATCTTTGAGAAAATCAAAAATAACGAAAAATGTTCCATGTAAGGCGTAGTTTGCGGTGAGCGGATTTTCCTGAAAATCTCCGTGACGTAACCTTAGGAGACGTGAGGTTAAACAAATACATGGGCGTATTTCTAAAATGTGTTTTTTGTGGGGAGGGGTTCAGGGAGCATGAAGGCGTGAAATCTCGTTATCGAACCTTTAGGTGGAATGCAATACTTTCTCTATGTCCTATAGCTTAGTAGAAAAGTAAAGATAAATAATGACTAACTATACGATTTCAAATCTGTGGCGTGAGAAGTCGCTAAATGTTGCAATTTTTAAAACTACATGCGTTAAAATAACATAAATAAAATAATTCACCCTAAATAGTGCTATAGTAGGCCAAAATTGTTTCCACTGAATAAAGAGAAACGCATTAATGATTTACTGAAGCGATATGGTTTTGGACCCGATCATCAGTCAGAAGGGTTTGAGTAGGTAAACTATCAAGTTAAAAACATACCGAAGGATGGTGGCTAGGCAAGATGGAAGCGATTGTGACCTTGCAGTGCTCTTTCTAAACAAATATAATTTACAGTTGAAGGCAGCACACCCTACTCTGAAGGTAGATCAGCATAAGGAATTTAGAAGAAAGAAAAAAAAGCAATATATATTGGCAAACACAAAGGTAAAGCTACGTATCACGGAGGGGCCCCAGGAAACGGGGCAGCGCACCGCACGCAGGCCAGTTGGCTCATTGTGCTTCCAACGTGATCCTGGGAGGGAAGTAGAGAGGACATACCCGAAGGGCGACCAGATCCGGATGCCGACCTGCGCAAGCATGGACGGGGTCCCTAACGTTTCCAGATAGAACGCATCCGACGCCGCACGGTCCCTACCCACAAGGCATTAACCTCCAGGATCCCCGGAGTGGATCCCTACGCTGAGGAAGGACTTAACTGTGAGGTACACAGCCACGCCAGGGAAGAAACTTTACGGAGTGTAACCGACCGCTCAGCCACAACCCGCCGAACACTATCGTCTGGTCCTACAACCCTGAAACAGATGACAAGGAAGATGATGGGTACAGGAAGTGAGAGGAAGTAGAGTCGTGGTAGAAGATGAACCACCCCAACGTTCGCCTGGCGATCCGAAGAAACCACGAAAAAACCATGAGCCAGAGTGGGCAGTCGCCGGGGATTGATCCCGGAACCTCCCGAAGATGTAACTGCCTGAGTCATTCCACTCGTGTTAGCTATTGGTAGTATGCAATTTGTTTATGAATGCTGCTTAACAAGCATTTCAAATGCTGTACAATTTTAAAGGAATATTCAGTCTTATAAGTGTATGAAATATATCCTCAAAAAATTCTGATCTATAGTTTGGGGCTGAGGAGGTTGAATTCCCACTTTCCTTTTTGTTCCTTTCTTCACGTGTTTCTTGCGCTTCGTTGATTACAGTGATGTTTAGCAGTGTGTTTTAAACACGCTTTGAGCTCTATGTTATATCTGATGGTTTCACCACATGTGCTGAAGCGTTCCTGTGGCCACAAATGATGCTAATTTCGACGAATAAACTTTTCTTTGCTTTATGCATATTGCCACAGTTCTCCATTGGGTATATCCAGCGAAAAAACGGAACAGTAGCAAGAAACCGACTGTTTTTTTTTGGGGGGGGAACAGTGTGTACGTCACCCATACTCCTTGCGATAATAGCGGTTGCTCTTTCCTTTTTACATTAGAAAATATGTATAACTCTATGAAAAGACCGATTTTGTTATACGGAAGTGAGATTTGGGGATGGGAAAGAGAAGAGCAGGTAAATGAAACTCAGGTAGCATTTTGGAAAATAATTCTTAGAGTTTCACAAGATACATCAAATTCGGAGGGTGTTGAGGGAGGTGGGATGTCATGAAGACACACACATTGTAAAATAAGAGCAGTAAAGTACTGGGGAGTCTGATGCAGGGAGATAATTCCACACTATGGTCCAAATGTTATAAATACCAGCGAGAAAGCCTATCTCCTAAGTTTTGGGCAGCTGATTTGGAAAGGGGTTTGAGGAGAATAGGAATGGGGTCAGTATAGCAAAGAGCTGAAACAAATGACAAAAACACATGGAAAGGTGTCAAAAGAAGACTAAGAGACATCAACCAATAGAAATAGAATCGGATTGTAAAATTAAACCTTCTCTAAGTCTAGGTAATGAAATAACTCGGAATTGGGCTAGAGAGGCACATGTACCTAACTTAGAAAGTAAGGAAAGATTAGGAATGGCATGGTTTAGACTGGGGGCCTGGAGGGCACAAAAAATAACTGACGATTCTTTCAGGAGATGCTGCCCATTCTGCGATTTGGATGAGGACTGAATACATATTGTGGCGGAATGTGCACAGTGGGAGAACCAGCGAACAATTAAATTCAAAGCAAAGTTCTTAAGTCCTGCTAGATAGAGATTGGCATGTTGGGAATCTTCTGGCTGACCAGAGAAACTGGCAAAACATGGGCAATTTCTTTGGCAAAGTGCGCCAAGCTAGGACAGATTTGTTCACTTAGTCAAAGGTAATTTATCTCTATTTTCCTTTTTCTTGTTTTTTTCTTTGTCAGCTTACATTTTATCTTAATTATCCATGTATGGTCAATTACCAATACACTAAATATTTGAATAATAACTTCAATAATTTTAAACTAATAAAGATACCATGCCTATCTATTTATCTACTAAAACCCTTCTGCCTGGTTATTAGTAGACTTGGATTTGTAAGCAGTAAAATACCTAAACTATTTTCTGCTGTAAAAATCTCTAAAAGATGCTCCATAGCTTCGAAAAGTGTACTAATTATGCACTAACATTATTAAATTTCAGCTTATGCTTTTTGGTACTTACAATGTACATTAGTTTTTAGACATCATTCCGATTGTTGTAATTTGATTTACAGTATATAATGATAATTTTTTTCCAATGCTAAGATGTAAATTTATGACGCTTATTGGTTAACACAAGTTTGTATATTGAGAGGGTCTTTCTACGTGTACAGATGCTATGGGGCAAAACTTGAAAGCATTTACTAACCCTGGGGAAATTTATTCAGGAATCACTACGTTTACACCTTGAAGATGCTTATTAAAGAATACAAAACCTTAATGTCAGCATTTCTCTCCAAATCACTGCACAATTTACCGCCTTAATTTTCCTGAAAGTTTTGAGAATGGGCAACAATGAGCAATGGCAAGCCAAAGCAGCTTTTCCTAAGTTCAGACTGAAGTTCAGATAGCAGCTTGTGCAAATCTGTGCGCGCGTCAAAAATGTGCATCGTCAGCACCGCATGTGTATGTATAGCAGGTGTTGCTGCGCCATACGCTAGGATGTATCTCAAGCGAGAGCATTTCCGTTCTATGATTTTCTATGACTCATAGGTTTAGGAGAGAATACCTTAAAAGACTGCATCCTGCATTTGGAGATCTTTGCCCTTCGCAATCCACTATTTATCGATGGTATGCAGAGTTTGGAAGAGGAAGGGATTCCGTCAAAGATGAAAACCGAATAGGAAGGCCCGCTAAGCAATAATGGATGAAAATGTAGTGAAAGCAGAGCGCATGTTGCGGGAAGATTATCGTTGCACAAATGGTCAGATTCAAGAACCCCTAAGTATTGTATCGTCAGCAGTGAAAACAATCCTGAAAGAAAAACTTGACGTAAGGAAGCTCTGCAATCGCTGGATCCCCCACCACCTCACAAATGAGCAGAAACAAGCACGTGTGCAATGGTGCCAGGAGATGATTAAAAAATTCAATGGAGGAAGATCCAAAAACATATTTAACATTGTAATAGGTGACATAAGCTGAATTTACCACTGTGATCCAGAAACTAAACGACAGTCATCGGTCTGGTCTTCCCAGGAGAAGATCCCCCAACAAAAGTGATGTGAACGAGAAGTGTGGCAATAAGAGGATCTGTTCCTTCTTCTCAGCAAATGGCCACATTGTGACGATTCCGCTTGAGGGGCAAAAGACTACACACCACAAAATGTCTGCCACAAGTGTTCAATGAACTGAGAAAAAAGCGTCCTAAGATTGGTCTGCGTGGAATTTTGTGAACCATGACAATGTCTATGCCCACACTACACAAGAAACAACCCAGTTTCTGCAGAAGTCAGGAGTAAGATATTTGTTCCATTCCTCGCTACCTTCAGATCTGACTCCATGCGACATTTTTCTACTCCCAAAATGAAAGAAAAAATTTGAGGTCAACGATTTGAGCCACCTGAAGCCGCAATAGCTGCTTACGAAGAATGTATTTGCACTCTCTCCAAAGATGAATGACATTTGAAAAACGGTTTGAATGATAAATACAATAGAGAATGTTTTGAAAAGATGCAGTGGTCAGATCTAAATTTTTAATATTTTATTGCGTCTATTCTCAAAATTTTTGGAGTGACCATATGTACTCTGAAGTTACTCTGAACCTCAGTGAGAAATGATATAGGTGTCTCCATACTAAGGACTTCATTATTTTGTCACTAATATGTCAAATACTAATTTATTTTAAAATCATGCACTGTGCGCTCGATGCATGGAAAGCGATAAAATTTGCAATAATATCGAAGATATACAATTATATGCACTATAAAATTTTACATACAACTACAGAAGCACATGAAAACATGTTGCAAAATTTAATTCCACATCACAAGTAAAATCAACCTAAATGTGTATTTGATTACAAGTCCGATATCTAGTTTTCAGTAACATCCTGCTATGTTATAAAAGCGACATTCTAACTTTGAGGGTTAAAGGAGCTGGACGTATCAGACATTCGTAAAAGTGCTTATACCCACAAAGCATCCTCTGTAAGCCCTGGTGTAGTCTCTTGTATATTTAATTTATTAAAATACTTTGCTTCTCTTTGCAAATAAGTGTTCGAGTAGCTTGATTCTCAGCAATATCAAGCGTTTGTATAAAAAGCTTGTAAAAGGCAAAATTAAAAAGGAGAAAACGAGTGGTAGTACTTAAGCATATATATATTTAATCTAGAGGTAGAAAGAAAAATTAATGTAAAAGAAAATAAAATATGGACAAGGAAATAACGTCTAGAGAAAAGGGTAAGGAAATCAGGTCTCTGTATGCCATCCATACCCCTTAATGTTCTCTGTGCAATTACTCGGAAATACTGGTACAAAGAGCAATACCCGCCTGGAGCGCTTGGAAAGATGAAAGAGTCCAGACAGAAAAATGAGGGGGGAGAGAGAGAGACAGACAGAAAAGTTAACGCTTCTTGCATTTCAATGTAGTAAGGAACGGCCTCGTTAGTAATTTCTAACAAGTTCTCTGTGAAGTCCATTTCTCTTGCCTGTCCAGAACGTGACTTGATACTAGCTCTGTTTGTTTCCACATCCCGGAATCATTTGATTATTTGGCAAATACGCCGGTAATTGAACACGGAAGTAACATAAGGTTAATCAAATGCAGGCAGGCAAACTTTCTGGGAGCGCCCATACTCTCACAGATTGAGGCCATAATGAAATAATATACGAGGGTGGTCTGGAAGCTTCTCAGACTAACAATGAAGAGGTAAGGTGGAAAGGTAGAATCAGACTGAAACTTTCAATGACATAGCCGGGATTTGAACCACGACTTTCATTATCATTGCTCTAACCATGGGATGTACAATGGAGAACACCTCGTGCAGTGAGATCTATAGCGGCTACCACCCCCCACGAGGAAAGAATGAAGTGAAGGAACCACATGAGGTTACAGGTTGTAGGTGGATATGCCACAGAGACGCGCGGAAGTCTCTTAACATTTCCTAGCTCAAAGACCCATTCACTATCTACTGCAGTTACCCATAGAAGGCGAAGAACGACCCTTTAACCAAACAGCATTCTAGTGTCCAAGGGAATTCTGTTTCCTTTGAGCAAGCACCCGGCACCGCCTAATGCCACGAAACTTAGAAGCACACCTGAAACATGAGAAGGAAATGGAATGAAAGGAAAATGCAGGAAAGGAAATCTTAATAAATGATAAATCACCCTAGCATTCGCCTATCGACCAGGGAAAACCACGAAAACCCCAAGGTCAGAGTAAGCAGTCGAGCGCAACCTAGGACCTTCCGAATGCAAGCCATCTCTCTCTCTCTCTCTCTCTCTCTCTCTCTGTTTTTTCTAACAAACTGAGCTATCATAGTATTCAATTCCCCAACTAATTATCATTTTTCCCAATTTTTGACACGGCATGTGCGCAAGAACAATTGGTTGCCAATGAAGAAGTAAGCTTTTATGTCGAAGATTATTGTTGATACCTATCCTTCAGAATACGGATTAGGATTATGCGCAAGATCAGCAATGGTGGGACTTTGATTTTCAGGTTGTCGAATTCGATAGAATTGGTGAAATAAAAGCTTTGGTCGTTAGACTGCAGCGGAAGCTAGTTGAGGCCAGGACTTTCTTATTTTCTTTATCAGATAGAAAAGGTTGAAGCAGTATTGCACCACGATGAGGCGGCAAGTTATGAAGCCAGGCGTTGATAGTCAGCTTTGAAGCCATAGTCTTTGCTTCAATATCTGCTGTTAATTCTGCTGCCGGCTGCTACAATGGTTGGCTATGAGATCTTTCTCTCAAGGTGTACGTGGGCGAGTGTGGAAGAATAATATAATTTAAAATGTCTGAGAAATTTAGTGTGATCTTATATTTGAGCTACTGAAGCGAGTTATCGACCGTTTGAAGATAAAGAATGAAACTGATTATGAATCCTAGCACTCGAAACTATAAAAATTGAATTTATACCTGATAGCTTCTGCAGTATCAATTTTACGGTTTGAAATAACCGTTTCTGCAATAAAATAAACTAGAAGCGCACTTTACCGTGAGTCGCTAAAGTGCATACCGGCAAAACCCCTTGCGGCTACCGCTAAATCTTACTTACATAAGCGCGACACTGGGCGCTTAAAATAACACACGAGTTGTCACAACTATCCATAGTGACGAATGTATGCACGAAAAGAGTGCACGATCGAATGTGTCTCTGATTAGAATTACACGCGCTTATATTACTCCCCTACCAACATCCCTTTATTTGTGCCCCAATCTAAAACCCTAAGTATATGTATGTGACACCGTTACTTTGTTGCTATAGTATACCTACCTGTATCTCGGAGCTGCCTTCCCTTTCTCTTTTGCAGAATCCTGTCCTACGTAATTCAAATGTACTGAATTCACTCTTAATTGCATTGTGAGAACATACTAACGCGTTCGCTACTTCAGCTGTTGCTAATGACTTTGGTTAACATGGCTCGCTAATAACCTTTTCCTTGCACAAATCTTTCAACTCAACCTTATTACATTATACATTGATTCAATATATAGAAATTATTTATTGTAATTATTTCCCTATCTCATTATCATTTCTTTATTTATTTATAACTTATCGTCAATAAATACGGTATCAAGCTATTACATTCCATCTAAAAATAGATATCTGGATTTCACTGGAAATACAAGTTTTGAGGACCCTCAATCCAAAATAGCAGTTTAAGAAAAGTTCCGTGTTTGTGTGAGCAGCATGGCTCAAAAACGAGAATTGGAAGTAACAAACTTGGTCTTTAAGTTCAGTGTCCTCCACCCCAAACTACGCTTTACGTCAGACATTTTTGAAACTTTATTTGCTCAAAAGTGCCTGTAACAATTTTGAATAAAATACCGTATATTTAAGGCAAATAAAATATAAAACATAAATCTTGAATTTTCTAGAAATTGCCTGTGAAGTCTACTTCATTTAGAAGTAATTTCGTATAATTTTGTATAGCTGGTTTTTGTTTATCTAAGTGATAAACAAAAACTTAATGCAGCGATGTAGATCTCTTTAAAACAAAATTTATTTCAAATAAAGGTTTTTGTTACATCAGCCATATTGCTTTCAAAGGTTCAATATTTTCTAAGTTCTGTAAAACTCCTGTCGCTGTTCACTTGTTTCTCGCGATGTCTTGGAAAATTCATGGACTTTTAAAGCCATAGGGAGCCGCTTTTAAGCTCATGGCTATTGGTTCGATTTCCTCTCTCCCTCTTTAACCTACAACGAAATGTGTAATGAGATTATGTTTTCAAATGTTTATCAAGATCAACATAAAATAGCTTGAGAAGTAACCTTGCATAAGAGTAAATTGTAGAACCTTTATTAAAATAAATGATAGTGGATGGAGAAAGTCATGTAAATGTAGCACGTCAAAACATTTTTTTCTTCGGTCAAAGATCAATTAGCCATCAGAATAATAGCAGTAGGCAGAGGAATTACAGGAAGAGTGCAAACAGAGCGGTGGGACCATTGTTGTAACTGAGTGTCTTCAAGGAATTGAATTAAAGCATGATAAACTGATGTAGGTGATCATGTAGTAATAGCCGGTGATTTGAACGCCAGAGTGGGAATAAAACACATACTGGTAAACCTGGAAAAAGAGCATTAAATGTTAATTGCAAACTACTTACAGATTATGTAATATTTAGCAACCGAAGAATTGCAAATACCTTTTTTCCCGTAGAGACATACACAAATATACATGGCGTGCTAGAGGCTAGGGGAAGCATAAATGTTTATGCTGTGGTTAATAAAAAAAATAACAGATCTTGTATTTGATACAACAGTGTGCAGAGGAAGTGATATAAGCTCATATCACTTTCTCCTTATTTCTAAAATAGTCATTCAAGTGAGATGGAAAAAAGTGCAACGAGAAAAAGTAGTTTAGAGAACGAAAGCAATAAAGTTTCCAAAGTACATTCGTTGAAAGAAGACTCAATTAAACGCTTTTATAAAAACCGCCTGCACTTACACACAGTATGTAATCCAATAAGTAAGTATATAAACCAAGAATGGAAAGAAATAAAGGACGCTATTGCAAAAGCTGAAAAATAAACACTGGGCACAAGGAAAAACGTTTATAAATGAAGAGGTATTAAAATATCGAACAATGACATAAAAAGAATAATTAAAGAAAAAAGATGCATATGTTAAATATCCGAATCAAAGAAAAGAAAAAAAAACGTAATAGATTACAAACATAAATGTGCTATCGTCCGAAGGGAAGTCAGAATAATCAGATGCTCATGGGAAAAGTATATAAGTGACATAGAACGTGAGGTACGTGGAGAGCAGGATAGAGCTTATAAAATTCTAAGTCACCTAACAAACAAGAGAGAGATAATTTAAAACTTAATCCGATATCAAATTACAATGGATAACCTATGAACAGAAGAAGCCGAGGACGAAGAAGACGATCCCACGTCGACCCCATTTCATATGAAATATTTAAAAATGTACTAGGCAAAAGTAGAAATAAAAAACTCCACAGGACCAGACAATATAAACAATTAATTAATTAAATATACTTCTGAGTCGGTAAAACATCGCATATTAGAGTTATTTAATGTCTGTTGGAAGTTCGGCCATGTACCTAAGAAATGGAGATTAGCCAAAGTAAACCCTATATTGAAAATGTGCGAGAAGAACAACTGTAATAATTATAGAAGAGTAAGTATTTTAAATTCGTGTTATAAACTATATGCATGTATAATAAAGAATCGGCTGAAGGTAATAAAGGATAACGTCATCTCAGAAGTCCAACATGGGTTCTGTAAAGGAAGAACTTGAAGAGACTGTATATTTAATATCAATCATATAATTGAAAAACCTAGTGAATATAACTCACCAATATATGTGGCGTTTATAGACTTCAAAAAAGCTTTTGACAAGGTCAATAGAATAAATTATGGCACATTATGGAACAGAAACGTATACGTAAACATTTAATAACAATGATAAAAATGTATACATAGAAAACAAAATAATGATAGCAATGAATAAAGAATAATGATACAACAGCAATAATTAATGAAGGTGCAAAACAAGGTTACCCTTTTTCGCCACTGCTTTCCAACATATACATGGATGATGTCATTAGTAAAGGGCTGATAAATTTAGGAATTCATTTTAAAATTAAGAATGTGTTTTTAGGTACAATTTTATTTGTAGATGACCAGGCTCTAATATGTAACTTAGAAGACAATTTACAGAAAACAATATACCAATTATATAATTTATGTAAACAATACTCACTAAATATATCTACTTCTAAAACAAAACTGTTTGCATTCTAAGGGTCCCATACAATTAGAGCAAAAATAATTTATTACAAAGCATGACCTAAAGTAGAACTTCTAACTCAGAACGCATGAGCTAAAAGTTTTACATTACCGCAATAGTGATAATCTTCATTGTGATCAACTTTTGTTTCAATTTCAATCACATTCCAATTACCCTTTGTATCTGCACAGGTTTAATAACTCGACTTGGCTTGATTAGTTTTTACTTTTCATTATGTCTTTCTACATTATGTTTCACAATACAAATCGTCATATTCAGTTTATCGCAATTCGTTGTAGAGCTAATATATACATTATATTGGCAGCCTTATGTTGATCTAAAACGTTATTCCTTTGTCTATCTAACGTATGTGAAGATTAAATGTGGGAAATTGTGAATTCAAAAGAAAGTGAAATGGAAGAGCCAGGTGAAATTACAGAAGCAGCAGAAGGAATAACACTAGTAGTACTTACCCATAAAATCCAGAAAGCAATATGCTATAGCATTTAATCGCTTCATTGCCTGGAGTAAGGCAAAAAATAGAGAAAATAATTTCACTGAAAATAACTGCTAGCGAATCAACAAAACATCAAAACATCCGACATCTCGCTTTTTTAACGTAATTTCTCTTGTTTCAAGAACCGAATTCTGAGCGTTAACCCTGTTATTTTCAGGAATCAATACAATATTATTGGTATTTTACAAATTCCAGCGTTGTTAAAAATAGTATATGTCACACGTGTTAAAAGTGGTTTTATTTTGCTCGGTAGGCCTTCGTTTCCAAACATTCCTACTCACAAAATAAAACCCTGCATTTATCCCTTGCATCATAATGTACTATTCGAGGGAAAACCATAGAACAGCTTAATAAATTCAACTACTTATGTTGGAATGTTTCGTATATTATGTAACAAATACGATCTTTATATACGCGGTGTAACAAAACAAACCCCTAAAAGTGCTAGGAAAGAAACTAAACTAAACATTTATAAAGTAATGGCTGTGTCCATGTTTTTGTATGCTTCAGAATGTTAGATACTTCACAAAAATTAAGAAAGAAAAATGAAAGCTGCAGAAATGAGATTCCTGAGGAGTGTCGTAGGCTACAGTTTATTAATTAAAAAGAGAAGTAACGAGATCAGAAAGGACTCGGTATTTTTTAATTAACAGAAAAGATATACCAATACAGAGCAAACTGGAAAGAACATATGGATAGAATGGAAGATTACTGCATCTCAAAACTGTTACAAAATTATAAACCTATTGGCAACAGAAACATTGACAAATCGAGGAAGAGGCGGTCACAGCAAAAATTTAATTCACAAGACCGGAACAAGCTTTTCGAGGTGTAACCCTTGAAGATGACGGCGATGATAAACTGTTTTCCAGAGTATGTAATAAACAGCTAACGCTAACAGCAAAACAAACTGATGATATTTGAACAAAATTGAAGAAAATAGAACTATAAAGCGTGTAATGTGAACAATTAAACAGCTTGTTCTAGAGGATCACAGGGACAGGTTGGAGAATCGATTATATATACGAGGGTGAGTTCAGTAAGTAAGTCGCAATCGTCAGCCTACCGTATAACATTTTTAAAATTCGCGTGTGTATTTTGCCAACAGATAGCAGCACAATTATGCTTAATTTAAACTGAGTCGTTATGTGTTAATTCCCATCACATTTGCGCTGTATGTTAACTAAGGAGCGCTTTCGGGAGATGTTTCTCCTATCTTCAGTTACAGCCGACTAACCAGCTCGCCCTCTCCCCTAACCCCAAGAAATATTTCTTTGGACGATTCTTCTGCCTTCTGTCGTGAAGTATTAGAACTTAGTAATGTTAGATTTGTTGCCATCTGTGGTGAAGTTTGGGAACTCATATATCTTCACCACAGATGGCAACAAATCCAACACCAGGAGCTTCCAATTCTTCACAACAGAATGCAGTCCAATCAGACTACAAGAGAAAGGAAAGCAGACATATGGTGGGGTGTTGCAGGAGAGTACACGAAACAAACAGCGTGCGTTTTTTGTAGGCAAAAGGACTGTCAACAGAACACGTGCATTGCGAAATGCGTCCCGTGTGTGGTAAGAACTATTTATCAGGGAAAGCTGTGTTCAATTAAATTCTGAAGTTTATCACAGGGAGACAAAACATCAGAGATCAGAAGCGTCCTGGTCGTCCTGCAGAGGTGTCAACACTATGACGCTTTGCGTGTTCTAAAACCACTGAGCAAAACCTTGCGGGCAGATGGAAATGTCTTGAACTTTTGTTTTGTTGGGGATGTGGGATGTGTCCTACCGTGCACAAACTTTGTGAAACTTCAGCTGCTCGTGGATGATGATGTAAGCAGTTCCGTGTGAACAACCTGGAGCACGTGCTACGTCATCGATCGTCACAACGCCTGTCAGCACGAATTTCTTCCATCCGCTGCACTGTGGTTTCATTTGACACCTGAGATGGACGACTAGAATACTTCTTATCTCTGGTGCTTCGCCTTCATGTGTTAAACTTTTGAATCCAATTGAATACAGCTTTCCGTGATAAACATTGTCACCATACTCGGGATGCATTTCGCGATGCACTTCTTCTGTGGACAGTCCTTTTGCCCCCTCCCAAACGTACAACCGCACGCTGTTGTTCTCGTGTACATTCTTGCAGCACAACCAATATTTTCTTCTGGCTGCCACTGGCTGACCAGGTGCTTACGGGAGGTCGTACAGCCGCTACGACAAGCCTACATGTGTTGTCTGCTGGCAAAATACACACGTAGAATTTAAATATGTTCTACGTAAACTGATACTTCCGCGGACAACAGCCATGACCAAGCCACATTCTGATAATAGTGGTTGTATGTTGTGGCGTTTGTCAAGAAGGGCACGACGCAATTTAATCATAGTTTTCATGTAGGCTGCAGCATTGACAGTGGTCCCGTGTTCAGCAAAGTCCACCAATACAACACCTGCATATCCCAGAACACCGTCACAAGCACTTTCCTAGCAGATTGAGTCACTTTGAATTTTTTTCTTCATTGGGGAACCAGCACGTTTCCACTCCATACTTGCCTGCTTGGTTTCGGGCGTGTAGTGGTATGCCCACGACCAATCACCAGTGATGATTCCTTTCAGAAAGTCATGCCCTTCTGTAGTGTACCGCGTTAGGTGATCCAAGCTCTTCATCATTCACTGGCCTTGTGATTGTCAGTCGGGTTCTTAGGCTCCCAGCGAGCACTAACTTCAGGAAATTTCAACGTGTCATGAACAATAACGTACACTGCACTATAGGAAATGTTGAACTGTTAGGATAAGGTTCGCAGTTGCACACGCCGGTCGTCAGAATTGCCGCCTCAATGCCTCTGACATTCTGCGGGGTTACAGCTATTACCGGCCTCCCGGAGCGTGGCGAATCACTAAGGTTGACACGGCCCTCTAGGAAGAATACACACCACCTGTAGACATTTCTACCGTCCATACAATCATACCCATACGCGCCACGCATGACCCTGTGATTATCACTCGGTTTATGCTCTTTGGCCTACAAATATCAAACCACACCTCTCTGCTCTTCACACGTGGACGACAGTAAAATGCGCGCCATCTTTGTTGCGCAGTTTACGTTTCTCTCGCTAGAGCTGCACACGAAACAGAAAAACACCCTCTGTAGTGAAAACTTCAAACTATATCTATGTGAAATTGAAACATTCCAGCTGCAATACCAAGGCAGAAACAAATCATTATGCGTTACTTTTGATCCGCCCTAGTATATAGTTCATTTTAGCATATTATTTTGCCGCGTTATCATTCTTGTCGATTGTTGTTTATTATCATTAATTCCGTCGCATAATTGGCGAAGGATAACTATACGACATAATGGGATTAATTGTTCTTTCACACAAGCCGTGTGTAGGACAAGGTTGGAAAGGTAGAATTAGATGACTGAAAATGCCGGGAAAAATGCGAATCAGCTGGAGAATTTAATGTCGTGTCGGCATGTTGCCATGATAGCTCAGTGGTTAGAGCAACCGGACGGAGATCGGGAGATCCGTGGTTCAAATCCCGGCTATGACATTGAATTTTTCAGTCATCTGATTCTACCTTTCCAACCTTGTCCTACACACGGCTTGTGTGAAAGAACAATTAATCCCATTAATTGACCTAATAGTGGTTGCAACTATAAAGCCGGGACATAAGTACTTATAATGTTTGTAAGTCGCCATTGGGGTATGACATCTCAATACAATTTGAGATCTCCTTGTGGTTTACCGGGAAAAATGCGATTCAGCTGGAGAATTTAATGTCGTGTCGGCATGTTGCCATGGTAGCTCAGTGGTTAGAGCAACCGGACGGAGATCGGGAGATCCGTGGTTCAAATCCCGGCTATGACATTGAATTTTTCAGTCATCTGATTCTACCTTTCCTATACGACATAAATTTGCCTGGGTGTAAGCAATCACTGGGTGGGTATTGTTCTGGTTAAATATAAGCGTTATAGTTGTAATTACTAATTAAGTTGGCTAGTTACAAGGTCGTTCCTGCATTTTGAAGTTCTTTGTCCACGGCTGCTGTCGGCTGTTGATAAATATCATTGAGCATGAGACTGGTTATGAATATCTCAAGGGCGTGCCTTATAACAAGACTTGCTAGGATTATAGATGCTAAGTAAATTTTAATTAAAAGTGTTTACTTTGGACAAGCCTCATGAAAATCTGAATCCTTTAGCATTAGCGCTTTACAATGGTTCTGAAAGCTATAATTGACGCTTTTCCTCTCTGTTGGACTTTGGATAGTTATTTCGCACAGACAATTTGTTTACTGAAGATTCTTCACTTTCACATAACACTTCCTTCAAGCTGCTTTCCTTCGTGCACTCGACTTGTTTCTTACGACGCACTTATATATGGACGCGGAATTGCTCCTCTGACGTTCGTGATTTTAACGTCAGTGAGTGAATACAAATACTTTCACTTTAAAGCAGTTACCCTCGCGCACATGATATTCTTTGCACTACATCTTCACAGTTATAGTTTTGGCACGGCATGTTCGTGTTGTGTGTCTCAGGTTTATCCGGCAAGTGAATTTAACAGAAAGCATAATTTGTCTTCCGGATCATAGCTTATATACGATGATAGTGGATCGTCCGTATTTTACTTCTAATTTTCTTATTGGCTGACCAGCTACGTGAGTTCTCAAATTTCAGAAATCTGGGGGTGAGAGGTGTTAGTTCCTTCCTATTGGCTTCTCAAAGGTCACATGCCTTAAAACACTTGCGTCGTATACCAGAAATATCGCTGACATATATAGTAAACTAACAATCTCACACATATAATTAGCACTATAATTACATCAAGAATACATCCCATATATGTTTATTAATAATGTATTAATATAGCATTGTTTCGGTACAGAAAACGCCTTAGTTTGTATGTGTTTAATTCATATGTTAAGTATTCGTGTCATTATGCGAACCCAAAATAGGTTCATATGATTAAATACTTACGGCCAGAGCTTTAACAATTGAAATATAATTTGAGCATCATCTGTGATTACTTAGGCTGACCCTATAGTCAATATACTCCATGTGTCATATGGGTTCTTTCAGCGGGTATAGAACTTCTCCAGTCATGGTCACGTCACCTCTTATTGCTTTATTGTAAACGTCTTCATACATCCTGATAGACTCCAATGATATAAAATGGAACGATCCAGAAAGAAAAGGAGTCACAACAGAGCACAAACAATAATCACGGCATTCGCTTGTTAAATAAGCAAAATATTCTTTTTCTTTAACGTATTACCCTTCTCTTTGTAGGACTTACACCCCCAAGGACTTACAAGACAATGCCTTGGATCAGTAGCCTGTCGAAAAACAAGCAAACTCTGGATCACAGCATAACCAGGATGGGTGCTCAGCCCAGTGCCCGGTATGGCGGTGAAGAAGAAGGAAATGAAATGTAATGAGGAAAGGGATGATAGTAAAATTCGCGGATCAGGCCAGCATTTGCCTAGCGACCGAGGAAACTTGCGAAAAAACCTTCGGTCAGATTGGTCAGCCTGGGGTTTTGAACCCTGGACCTCCCGAATGCGGGCCATACACTTTACCGCCTGAGCCATCCCGTTCGGTATAAAAAAATCAACTGAAGAAAAATTCTCACATGACTTTCTCTATCCATTACCAGGTACAAAATACGTACAAAATGGAAGAGGTATAGTTGTTCGCAGGTTAAGAGGATTTTATATACTCTACTGAATTAAACATTATAGTCGTTGATTCTTTTCTTTGAACTGTAGAATAACCGTATTTATACTGTGATACCTTTGACTGTCAAAAGCTGTCTAAGGCTATGGATACGTTAAAAATTCTGAATAAATTTCTCTTTACATGCTTTTTATAAAATAAACACGCTTCGCACAACTTATAACTTAAATTTTCCCTTCATCTCGTGCCCACTAACCTTTCTTAAGCAGATCGACTGTAAGGGCTAATTTCAGCAATCGATAATAACCATTATAGAGTTTAACATAAACGGTGTCCCATCGAACAATGTTAGACGTAACATTTTGTTAATCTTTGTTTTACCTCGCTATATCTTAATTTATGGTGTTGAACAAACGTTAAAGTAAGAAAATGGCCACTACAAACCAATCTGTTGCGGGGAAATGCTGTACTTGGAGATTTTTAATCTCTTCCTAAAGAAAGAAGAGCCGTGACTCAAAAAGTTATTTTGAAAACCTGCAAAAGCAGGAACTTTTAAAGCGAGACAGGCCATCCAAAGCTGTCATAGATAGGTTTAGAAAAAACACCAGAGAGGTTAGAATACCACCAATAGAATCATTCCTCTTTCGGCTATGCTACAGTGTTAATTTTATGTTACTGGTACTTTTCATTTAATGGTAGGTGATACTGTTAGCATTTCCAAAGCCACCTTTTGTAGGTTTGTCCGAAGGTTTTCTTCAAGAAGTGAATATATATTTGTTGGGACCTTGTTGATCTTGAATCATCAACAGCACAGTTTCATCCACGTTAGTTTCAATATAGTGTCCACCATCAGTTTTATCGCTCTAAATTCTCTTCGCACCAGATGTTTTGGAGCTGCGTTTTATATTAGCATAAAATGCCGCAGGTGCGAAGAAATTCATGCATTGGAATTTCATTTCTCGTGGATTTCCTCTCGTTTCATCCTTCTATTTTAAGTCCGTTGGTTTATTTGCACTCGATAATTCCTCTCCACTTAGTAACCGTTTCTATAAATGACGCCTTTTCCAACAGTAAAACATTACTTCCTCTGCACCAAAATGTTCAGTTGACATCGTAATTCTAACCTAAAACAATCAGGTAAAGCATATGACAATAATTATGACTTAACCAGTGTTTGCTACTGAAATAGAGAGCGCCGCGATGCGTACACATAAGTACATTGGAGCGCGTTCAGAA
The DNA here is from genome assembly GCA_030765065.1 of Deroplatys truncata. Lineage (NCBI taxonomy): Eukaryota > Metazoa > Arthropoda > Insecta > Mantodea > Mantidae > Deroplatys > Deroplatys truncata. Next base: position 189,291,898 of record CM060986.1, on the reverse strand, counting down.
ATCGTGTATTTCGATCACCGCCATCTCGAAAGCGTTGCTTACAGTTGTCTTTACGTTCACAAGAAGTTAACTGGCAATTGCAAGCTGTGAAAGCTTGATGAAACGCAAAAGGTTTAATATCATGTTAAACTTTGAACATGATGTTAGCAAAACAGATGTTAAGAGTATTTTTAACTTTGGTTATTCAAACTGGCCCCGGATGAGTCATGCTGGTTCGCAAGACCTCTCAGAAACTATTTTAATTTACTAGAAACTAGGATACTGCGCATTGGATAGCATTGTTCACCGAAGTGCTTAATGTATACGTTTATATCCATGGTAAACCATAAGAGAGAGAAAAAAACGTACTACACAAAAAAACCTGATGTGATACATTCACATGACTTTCTCTACCCTCTATCTTTATTAAAGGTATACAAAGCTATACTTACTAAGCTTATTTTATCTACTACGTTTAATCCAAATAAACCTTTGCAGAAATAGCTACGTTGCATATTTTGTTAAAATGCAAAGAGAACAGCGGTAGTCAAATGTTTAAGAATTGGACGCTATATGCCGGCATTAAATTCCATGCTGTTGTCACGCAATCGCAAGAAACAAGCGAAAAGCAATGGGACTTCAAAAGAATAAGTATTGAAAGATTTGTATATTTAATAACTATATCTCAGAAACCTTTATGCCACAAAATACTTGTTTTAAGTGAATTCTGTGTTTTAAGGAGATCTACATTTTTTTCTTTGGTACGCTTTCGTCTATCACTTAACGTTTACAAGTTATACAGTATTACTCAAAATTCCTTCCGAATGAAGAGGACTTCATGAAAATTCAAGATATACATTTTATTTTTCATGTAAATATTTAGTACTTTAATAAGAATCGTTAGAGCTATTTTTAGAAAATCAAAATTTCGCAAATTTTTTCCATGTAAAGTGTAGTTGGAAGATACTAAACTCAAATACCAAGTTTGATAATTATGCGATGTTTGTTTTTGAGTTATACTATTCACAGACACAGACACACACATGGGCATGTTTCCAAAAATGCTTTATTTGGATTCAGAGCACCTAAAACATGTACTTCCGGTGAAATCTCAATATCAAATTTTTGGATGGAATGCAATACCTCCCCTACTTACTATACGAAGAAGAGAAAGTAAAAGTATACAAAAACACATATATTTGGTTTGTAAATTAAATTGAGTTTTATTTATGGACGCTCTTTAACTACTATGGTCCTTAGCGTTCCATTCTATATTGGGCGTGAAAGATCGGTAATTTTGCTCAGATGCCTCTTTATTAGGCTTGAGGATCTTTTACGTGCCCTAAATCTACGACACGGGACCACCGCCTTTACTTCCCTTCCGAAGGAACCCATGCTAAGGATTTTAGTGAACCATCGCCCTCCGCCGGGTTTGAACCCGCGACCTTGGGAACTAGAGGTTAGCATGGTATCACTAGTTCAGTAACCATTGAATATTCCTACAGGACTGGAACGTGTAGTGATACATTTTACTTTTGCATCAGTAACCACAGAATACTACTACAGGATTAGGCATTTCCGAGATATTCGTTGTTATTGATTTGGTTTTTCAGTATTGTCATTTTAAAAACTACCGTCTCTCTTCAGTTGTTTGTCGCGTTGCCATGGAAAGGGTATGGAATTTTTAGGCCAGCAAATAGCGACTAGTTTTTAAACATCTAACTATGGATTCGGTTTCCTTTATCCCCTTTTTACGCTCAACAAAATGCGTAATAAAACTATTTCTGCAAAGTTCATTTATAAACTATAAAAAAATAAAAATATATATAAAAACAATAATAAGTAGAGAAACCATGTGATTGTAACACATTAGATGTAAGCATATTTTACGATTCCAGTAGAAAAACCAGTTGCTTGTTTCACGTTACTTGTTTCTTATTGGACAACCGATATGCAGCGGTTAACAGGAGTGTGCTCCTATTCAGCAAGTTACGTTAGAATAAAAGAAAGTCACATGAAGAGTTCCCTATGAACAAGTTAGTTTTAATGTTCCCGAAGATGTTAATTTGAAAACATAGATTTAACTTGACGAATTCTTAGATAACTTAAAATATAAACATTTATGCCCTTTCATAACACCCTGGATAAATTAAAAAGGACTATAAACAGAGATAGATTGATTTGGGTTCGATTCCCGTCGGACCGGCCACTCTGCCTATGCGTTTTTTCCTGGTTTCCCCGGGTGGGTAGACGAATGCTGGGGTGTTTCCCCTTCTACCACAAATTTCTTGCCTATCAATTCCTATCTCCATCATTTCCTTTCATTTGTTTTAGGGTTCTAAGAACAGGCAACGGCAGTTTGTGTTTTGGGGCAGGACGGTAGAATTTGCTTTGGAAAGACTTCAAGCAGAGACTGCTGCTCCACTTCCTTCCTGGTAGTGTGTCGTATACACCCAGGGCCCCCAGGATGCGGGTGATTGGTGTCGTGTTGGAATCGTTAGGAACCTCGTTGTTGTTAGCGCACATCGTCGTCCAGATCTGGTCGCCCTTTAGTCAGACAAGCTTTAAATACAGAAAGTGAATATATTCATTTCAGTCATTCCAAACGAACACTAATGTGAAAAACAAGAAAAGAAAAAGAAAGAATTACCTTTTACTATCTTAAAATATGCTGAAATAGATAAAGATAACATTTTTGAAATTTGACAGAAAGGTGTGAAAAATTAGACATATATTTTCATTATAAAATAATATGAATTCTAACTTTAAGAAAAAGTATCCTTTTCTCCACTTGACGCATTTAATCTATCAATTAACTGAAACTATAAACGTACAGGCGCTTGCATATTAATAGGCTACGCCCAACTTAAAACTTGTTTTCTCTCTCTTTTTCAACATTTTTCCATACTCAAAATGCTCCACACGATGTAATTTCTCATTAGTTTGTTTTAAACTGTTTATATTGTCACTAAAAATTGCATTAAAGAAATTGACTACGTACCACGTACATAGTAGGTAGAAAAGGTATTGCATTCCACCCAAATATTCGACACAGAGATTCCGCAAGTTTTGATGTCCCCTGAACCAAAAAAAGCATTTTTAGAAAAATATGTGTGTGTCTGAATGTCTGTGAACAGCATAAATCACAAACGAAAAGTCCGATAAACACCAAACTTGGTATTTAAGTTCTGTATCTTCCAAAAACGTGACGCAAAGTTTTTAAAGAAATCCCCGTACCCAAAACTACTCTTTACAAAGAAGCATCGAAAGTTTTGACTTTCTAAAATATGACTAACGACTTTGATTCAAATATCATATATTACAGATATTTACTTTACAAATGAAATGTATATCTTGAATTTTCTGGGAATAATCTTTGAAGTCCCCTTCATTTGATTGGAATTTTGCACAATCTTGTATAACTGGTAAACGTTAAGTGATAGACAAAAACGTACTAAAATGTAGATCTCTTTAAAACACACAATGTATTTCAAATAACTAAATTGTAACATTACCCATTTCCGATATATCCGTTATTAATTATCCGAATTGCTCAATACTTGCAATTCTTTTAAAGTCCTGTCGCATTTCAATTGTTTCTCGTGATGTCATGGGAAGAAATGCAATTCTAAGGCCAGTGTGAGAGTCCAGTTCTAAAACCTTGGAATATCGCTATTCCCTTTATACACGTAACGAAATGTGTAACCTAGCTTTTCCGGAAAGGTTTATCATGATTAAAATGAAGTAGATAGGAAAATAAACTTTCATGAGAATAATTTTTATACCTGCTAGTAAGCGAGGGAGGCTGAGAAGGTCAAGTGAATTAATACACTATATTTTTTAAAATAATTCTATAATTTTGAGAAATGGATGATTAACTTTTGAAAAACCATACATTTTGAAGACTACAAAAACTAATATTTTTTCTACGATAGGGGTTAATATAAAGCATCTCGCCTAATATATATTTTTATAAACTCCTTCATTGTAAAATGTGAATTTGTGATGAGAATATTTTAAAAATGCATGATGTGATGAAATTTTATTAGAACAATGAATTTACGGATGAAAAACAACCATGAAGGCCAGAATTTTGAAACATGACAAAAACAGTACTGTTCGTATGTGTAGGCATAAATGTCAGCAATGTATCTTGCATATTGTTGATTTTCCAAATTTCACATATGCATTACCTTAGCATATGTGTTTTCTCTAAATATGCAGTGAAATTCCTCCTCATTGTTATTGTTCTCTATACAAACGGAGAATAGTAAAAGAGAGATAAAACCTCACTACAGGAATAATGTAGAGCTCATTAAAGTAAACAGCTTTTATGGAAGCTTTTCCCATAACATTAGGTGTTTCAGGAATGAGTAGCCAAGCTATAAAACACGCTATGTCCACAAAACTTAGAAATAGAGATTTCACGGCCGTCTCGTTCTGGACATTAAACTAGAGATAAATTTTAAAAATTTAGCACTGTTACAACAGCCAATATTTACCATTCAAAAAGAGGTTTAAAGTTTGGGTACTTTTGCAAAAGCTACTAAACCCATCCACCATCATGAAATAATACGTGTTTTGTTCACACTAATAAAATACCTTTCGTCCAATTCGTAACCTGTGCCTTTAAACACGTGCTGTTCCAAAGTCCGTCAAGTCTAGAGATCTCTGAAGGGCAGGTTAGTGTTGCACTAGAAAACCTACCGCCATTGATATTGGAACTTTACGCCGGTTGTATCTGAATATGGTTAGAGGTACACAGTTGTGTGTTGATGCTGCACTTTCAACATCTTCAATAACTGGCGAATCCCTTTCAGCAATTCGTTTGTCTGTATTTACTTTATACTTACACCGGCCACGTCGATTATTCATAATACATAAAATTACCCATTGTTGTATTGTAGCTCAATTCAATTTTGACGACCAATTCTAACGGAAATTTATATTAATACATAGCGAAAATGTCGCATTTGTGTTCAAACGGGGGATGTAAAGGGATATACCCGATAGCAAATAATCATAGGAAATAACATCATATAAAATATTAGAAATAGAGTTAAAAATCAATGTTAATATTGGGAATGGTTTGAAATGGCAAACAAACTTGTAACATACCTGTAATTAGAACAGGTGAGCTAGAAAGTGAGAGGTGAATGTCCATCAACACGCGCACTAATGCGCACAGGGTTCAAACTAATTCTTCTTCTTCCTTCCAAGGTTTAGGCCAATGACTTGTTCCGAGGCTAATTCTCAGTGTCAGTTGTGTTGATCACTTCATCGTCTTCGTGGTTGTCCCAAGCCTCTAGTTCTCTTAGGATTATAATACATTGCTAGCTTAGGTAATCTACAACGTGATATTCTCATTACATGCTCTTCCCATTGCTTCTGGTAGTTACTTATTTCGTCTACTATATTCTCGACTCCCAACTGTGTTCTTATGTCTTGGTTTCTAAATCTGTCTCTTCTAGTCTTCCCCACCACAAAACGCATAAAATACCTATGTGCTGCTTCTAATCGGCGTTTATCCCTGCTTCTCAGCGTCCAGGTTTCACTTCCATATCTCAGGGCTGGCTTGGATACTATATTATACAATATTTGTTTTATTTCAGTTCTCATACTCCTTCCAAAATGTTTCTTAATATATCCATTCAGTTTTTTGTAGTTTACAATGTTCGTTTTCATGTCGTGATTCATTCGTTCAGTACTTATATGATATCTCAGGTAACTGAAAGTGGAGATCTGTTCTATTATTTTGTTATCTACTACTATTTTCACTCGTCTTCGATGTTTCCCATTAATGGCCATTTATTTGGTTTTCTGTGATGATATTTTAATATCATATTCCTTTGTCATCGCATTCAACATATTCACGATCTTTGAAAGTTATCTTCCGAATCTGATAGTAGTAATCGAACATCAGGAAACAATATCGTTATTTCCTTTTCTTTACTTAAGTGGATTCATTTCGGGTCTTTTATAAGCCATTTTTCCAGAATTCTATTCGTATATATATATATATATTACAAACAGCAGAGGTGATAGACCACATCCTTGTCTAAGTCCTTTATTTTTCTGGAGGATATTTTGTGTTTGCTGCGCGATTATTGATATTAATTGATATTCTATTATTGTTGTACAGAGATTAGCATTAATTAAGATAGGTTCTATATTATAGCGATATAATGTCTCTCATAATTTTCCTGGTTCACCTGGTCATATGCTTTTTCATAGTCTAAAAACAGAAGGTAGGGTGGTGCATTAAATTCTCTCTTCTTTTCCATAATCTGCTTCAGTGTAAATATAGCTCAATACATGATCTTCCTTCATGAAAGCCATACGGTTCTTCCAAAAGTAGTGTTTCTGCAATTGGTTGTAGTTTTGTTTTCAAAATACCGGTGTACAGGTTGTAACAGATAGCTAAGAGAGAGATAACCACCTCTGTAGTTTTTGCAATAATTTCTGTTCCCTTTTTCTGTAAATATTTGTAATTTTTGCCGTGTTCCATTCTTCTGGTATTTTCCTGAAACCTCATATATCATTCAACAATTGTAGCAATCTATTTTTTAGTTTTGTACCTTCGTAGTTCCAAGTCCCATATTTAATCCATCTATCCCTGAAGCCTTCCTATTTTTTGCCTATTTCAATACTACTTCTAGTTCATTAATTTGTATTGCATTCCACTCAATGGTTTCATTAGTTTCTGTATTTTGTATAATATTCCTATCTACCAACCATTCCTCATAGTATTTGAGCTATTCTTGTATAACATCGATCTTTGCCTTATCTTCTGCTTACCAAAATTAAACCAACTAATATTATTATACATATTTCATTCGGTTTTGCAGATTTAGCTTTTTTCGTTTATTAAGTCATGCTTTATTGAAAGCATAATTCAAGAAAAAATTATAATTAATTTCAATACACTCGAATTAAATATAGTATGCAAATAATATATCTTAACATATCTTAACATATCTTAATATATCTTAACATTGTAATAAATCAAATGAATTAAAATAATAAATTCAAAATTTACACAATTATTCATCAACATATTATTATAAATATAGTTTAAAAAGTTTTTCCCTTGTTTCTCTTAATTTTTTTTAGAATTTTGAAACCATGCAGTTATGTCTCTTTCTAACTGGCTCACAAACTGATTCCAAGTTTCTCTTTTTGCCTTCCTACTGAATCTACATACCTGTTGCTTTTCTGTGTTTATAATTTATATAATCTTCTAGTTCTTTTGCACTAAGCCATTTCCTATAGGCTTCTTTCTTTAATCGTATTGCGTCCTGTAATTCCTGATTTCATATTTAAATCTCATTTTTTTGCGCACTTTTTAGTACCTAGGCTCTCTAATGCAGCTGTATAAATAGTAGTTTTTAATTTCTCCCAATCTATGTTCACATCTCCAGTTCTACCCTTCCAGCTGTTTTTCTAGCCTTTGTTGATATAATATCTGGGTACTCGTTTCTTCCAATAGATGTATTTTAAGTCTTCCTTCACCGACGATTTTATATATTTCTCGGGCAATTTTATTTTCTAATGTAAGGTATAATGGTCAGTACCAATTTCCAATTCTCTTCGAACTCTTGTGTCCATTATATAGGGTCACAAGTTTTTATTGACTATTATGTAATCTATTATTGATCTGGTATTTCGTCTTTCCCAAGTATATTTGCGGATATCTTTATGTTTGAAGAAGGAATTAGTAATCCTCAGATCATTAAACGAGCATATTTCCATTAGTTTTTTTTTCCATTTTCGTTTAACGTTTGTTCTCCGTAGGGTCCCACTAAGTTTGAAATTTTTACATTTCCAAGCCTAGCATTCATATCACCAGCTATAACAATATAATCATTTTTGCTTACGTGTCTAGATACCCTTGAATCTGAGAATATAATCGTTCTGTCTCTTCTTTCTTCAAATTAAGCGTCAAAAAATAGAAAGAGAGGGCAGGGAATAGAAAGACATAAAAACAATGGTCCATTTCCCGGAACTCGAGGGAGTTGGTAAAATAGAATAGGAAACATGCACTTAAGAGAAGGAAGATGCATTGGGTTTTGCCGAATAAGTTAGCAGGACGCGTGACTTCAGATATTTGGCACATTTTATTGTCATAGCATGTCATGTAACGCTAGTTAAAAACCAATGGAAATTGTTGTAAGAAATAAAGGCGCGAATTCCGGAGTCATGGAAAAACAGATAAGTAGGGAGGGAAGCCCCGAGTTTACACGATTTTTACTTTCTCTACTACGTATAGTAAGTAGGGGAAGTATTGCATTCCACCCAAAAATTCGATACCGAGATTTCACCGGAAATACATGTTTTGAGACCTCCTAAATCCAAAAAAAGCATTTTTGGAAACATGTCCGTGTGTGTGTCTGTGTGTGTGTGTGTCTGTGAACAGCAATAACTCAAAAACGAACAGTCGGATAAACACCAAACTTGGTATTTAGGTTCAGTATCTTCCAGAGATGCGACACGAAGGTTTTCAAGAAAATCCCCCCATCCCAGACTACCCTTTACATGGAACATTTTTCGAAAATTTTAATTTTCTCAAAAATGGCTCTAACGATTTTGATTAAAATATCATATGTTTAAGATAATGTCATGAGAAATGAAATGTATATCTCGAATTTTCTGGGAATGTCTCCAAAAGTATTCTTCATTGTGAACGACTTTTGCATAACTGGTAAACCATAACAGATAGACAAAATTTTACTACACAAAAAATGTAGATCTCGTTAAAATACACAACTTATGTCATATACATTTCTTTTGTTGAGTGAACCGTTTTCGAGATATTGCTTGTTATTCCCTTAAATTTTCCAATACTTATACTTTTTCTCAAATTCGTTATTCATTTGTTTATGTCCTGGACTTGCAAAGAGAATGGAATGCGCCGCATAGCAACCAGCGTTAAAATATTTGACCATCGCTTAAAAGCTGCCATATTCCCCTTGCATCTACAAGAAAATTAGCAATAAGATTGACATCTCGATATCTCGATTAACATAAAGCATATGGAGAATAGGCGTTTGTAAAAATAGATTGTACAAGAGTAGAGAAAGTCATGTGAGTGTAACACATCAGATTTTTTCAGATACTCTCTTGGTGTTAGTTTGCGTGCTACTACCGTAGCAACCGACATTAGAATCAGTGATGTAATTAAATTGTGCAACCAGGTGGAAGATGCTGCGTATGTGGGTGGGAAGATCGTGTGCCGAATGAGCTAGGTCCACAGAATAACATAAAATGATAGCGAGAAGGTTTAAGCTATAAGATTTAATAAGCACTTCATAAGGGAATATTGCTAGCCGCCTGAATAGACATCAATTTTTTCAATGAATCAAGGTTATGGGAAAATCAGTTATTATTTTGCCTTCACCCACAAACTCCCAGAGTTGTTCTCCAACTAGATAGGATAGGAATTCTTTCTTCAGCTCTTTGACTGGCAGCCGGCAAGAACGTCTGAAAAACAACGGAGATCCAGGAGGTACATGAGGCTACGTGCACTTCTGCCACAGGGACGGGCCACTTTTATCTACGACACCCTTTATTATGTTCTTAAATATGCTCTATAGTAGCAATATAACAAAATGCTGTAAAACCCACTTTAATTATATGCAATCGAAATTCCTAGTTTATCTTTATGAAAACATTCACAACTGCCATTATAACTGCCCCAAAATCCTGTATACTCATAATCATGAAAAAAACAAGTTATGTCTAACACATGTTTTTAGAACACGTGTTACCCTAGGATTTCATACGCTCCCTTCATTAATTTAATAGGCAATTCATATAAGCTTTAAATTAAACAGTTTTCCCTCATTTCTAAAAAAAAATCCTTGGACTTATCGTAGTTAATAATTGGACGACTCAAATATTCATTGTAATTGTTCAAACGTAACTAAAGTGATTTATTCTGGTGCTCTGTAACATGTTATTTTTTCCATTATGGGCTTATTACCAACAAAATCGACTTCTGAACAATAGAGAGTTGTTTCCGCATCTTGCGAATAACTAATTCCATATTGTTAAATTTGAAGGTTTTTCTTGGCGTAAGATATAACGAGCACATGTAGATTTAGTTTGGTACGCCTGAAGTTGATTCTCCAGGAATGGGTTGGTGGGCCTGTCCCGGAGGTATCAGCTTAGTGTTGACTAGTTGTTCCAGAAAGAGCTGGAAACATCAGAATAGTCGAGTAGTTTGAAGTGACGTATGAATCGGAAGTTGTGATGGGGACAATTAATTATAAAAATCATGGGATTGCTTGCTTCGCTCTCTTTAGCTATGGGATCTTATTAGTGTAATGTGGTACGGGCATCTGGCTTGAGGCGAGGGGGTTGCTGGGTTGAGGATGTTCTTGTAAAGGAGTTCTTGTAATATGTGATTTGTAAAATAAGAGATCTTGTGTTATTAAAATGTTCAAAATTGAAATAGCTTCTTTTGTAGTTCTTCATAATCGTCCTGGTTGTCCTGCGAGTTGAAATCCTTAGTTTTGCATACTAAGCGAGTAAACGTCCCCTGAATTAAGGAAAGTTCAGTAAAGTTGTTAAATTAATCTAGGGTCGTGACAATATTTATTATGATTACCGGAAAATGGATAGGATGAATAGCTTTTTGTCTGAATATTACATAAAAGGAATATCCATGAATTGGCAATTGTTGGACAAGGTTGGAAAGGTAGAATCAGATGACTGAAAAATTCAATGCCATAGCCAGGATTTGAACCATGGATGCCCCGGTACCGTCCAGTCTCTCTACCCACTGAGCTACGATAGCAATATGCCGACACCATATTAAATTCTCCAACTGATTCGAATATTTTGCGGTAAACCACAAGTAGAACTCAAATTGTGTTGAGATGACATACCCTAATGGCGACTTACAATACTGTAAACACTTCAAGTTCCGGGCTTCATAGTTTCAACCACTATTAGGTCAATTATTGGAATTAATTGTTCTTCCACACAAGCCGTGTGTTGGACGAGGTTGGAAAGGTAGAATCAGACGACTAAAAATTCAATACGATAGCCGAGATTTGAACCACGGATCTCCCGGTCACCGTCCGGTTACTCTAACCACTGAACTACCATGTCAACATACCGGTAGGCGTGTGATTCTACCATTATAAACCAGATGTTTTCTGAACGCTGTCCAGTAAACCCTTCTTGGATATGAACTCGGCTATGCGCTAGTTAAGTCTGCACGTATCTCTCCTTGAGCATTGTCTGCACGGATATCCTTCACGAATTATTCATTAAGATAAGCACTCGCAGCAACACATTAATGAGACACTTCACCGCGTAAATGATAAATGACTGTGCATTTCTCGTCATTGTTAGGCACTTGTCTCCCGCGGCAAAGATAATAGAGACATGACTGCCAACTTTGTGGTAATAACTTACCGCGGGAGAGATTACAGTCGCGCAATATGGGCGGGCGAACAGCAGGCATCATTCACCTCGCCGTGGGCGGCAGGATCAGACGTAACGGCAACTACGGTGAACCGATATCGGAAAACACTGCTCTTCTCTCAGTTTGTTCAGGTAACACACTAGCTGACAGCAAACTCAATGTACTGGCTGTTCGAAAACCTTCCCAGCGTTTATACAGAACGGGGAATGTGATTTCCGTTAATTACATAAGCGGTGCCAGAAATGGGCAATGTGGTTGTACCAAAAAGGAAAGAGAGATTAATGTTTGTCTTCTTCTTCTGTCAAGGATTAAACCTTTGTCGGTTCGTTCTGCTTCCAATTATTGTAATAGCTGTATCCATTAAGGTTGAAATGTTTGCCCGAGCAATATCACTTTAAGATAAAGCAACAACGAAAATATTATAAAGAATGAAAAGTGAAGCGAAACGCTAAATAGAATAAGATGTGAAAGAAATAAAGTTAAATAACAAAAGTGTAATAAAAGGGAAATACATATAAATTAAACAGAAGAAATATTAAACTATATAGGTTGCTGTAATGCAAAGAAAAAAAGAAAGGAAAGGCATTAAGTGAAGTAACATGTAGCTTTTAGAACGTAGATGCCCAGTGAAGGAATAAGGTAACGCAGGCAAAAAAAAAGGAAACAAAAACAAAAAACGAAAAGAAAGAAAAAATCTTATGTGTTACACTCACATGACTTTCTCTACTCTTGTACAAACTATGTTTACAAACGCTTATTCTCCATCTACTTCATGTTAATCGAGATAAACTTTTGCAGACTCTATCTTCTTGCCAATTTTCTTGTAGATGTAAGGGGAATATATATTTACAAGGGCAATATAGAAAGAAATACAACACCTTTTAAGCACATACATATCTCTATAGCTGGTTGCTAGGTGCAGCACCATTCCCTTTGCCACAGATTAATACTCTGCATATCCAAGACAAAAATATAAATAACGAATTCCCATTTGAGAAAATAAGTATATCTCGAAAATGGTTCACTCAACAAAAAAAATGTATATGACATAAATTGTGTATTTAAACGCGATATACATTTTTTGTGTAGCAAATTTTGTCTATCTCTTATGGTTTACCAGTTATGCAAAAGTCGTTCACAATGAAGAATGCTTTTGGAGACATTCCCAGAAAATTCAAGATATACATTTTATTTGTCATGAAAACATCTTAAACATATGATATTTTAATCAAAATCGTTAGAGCCATTTTTGAGAAAATTAAAATTTTCTAAAAACCTTCCATGTAAAGGGTAATCTAGGGTGGGAGGATTTTCTTGAAAACCTTCGTGTCGCATCTCTGGAAGATACTGAACCTAAATACCAAATATGGTGTTTATCCGACTGTTCGTTTCTGAGTTATGCTGTTCACAGGCACACACACGGACATGTTTCCAAAAATGCTTTTTTTTTTTGGATTCAGGGGGTCTCAAAACATATATTTCCTGTGAAATCTCGGTATCGAATTTTTGGGTGGAATACAATACTTCCCCTACTTACTATACGTAGTAGAGAAGTAAAAAACTGAATGCAAGTAAGGGCGAACCAACGAAGCAAACGTGATCAAGGCAGGGAAAAGCCAAACGCATAAAAATCAGTCAAACGCACAGTAAAGTTAATCAAAGGAAAGTAGTGTGGCAATGGATGACACTAGGAACATGTGCTTTCTAAAATACACCAACAGATAAACGTATACTAAAATTTATCAAGGGGGCTGAAGTAACATGACGAAAATAGAAAATGGGCGTGAAATAGAAATTTGTCTAGGCCAGGAGCTCATTTTCGAACGTGTAAACTTCGTTACTTTGTGTCATATTGTAGTCATGTCAGGTCAGGTGACTCCGCGGCAACAGTGTCGGCATATTAATCTGTAAAGAAAATGGATTGATGCGTTCATGGAGATGAAAACGTTAGGGCCCCTGTCCATGCTTGGGCACATCGTCTCCCGGATCTGGTGTCTTCCCTCATCCTTCGCTCCCAGAGGTTACGTTCGAAGCAAAAAGGACCTCTGCGGTGCTCCGCCCCACTTCGGTGACCCCTCCGTAATATGCAACCTTTCTTTTCTCTCGGTTTAATCCAACTTAGTAAGTGTTTGATAAAAGGTAGGTATATTTAATTGTATACAGATCTAATTAGGTACATTCATATGACTTTCTCAACTCTCTATGATTTTTTAGTCGGTATACAAAGTATTTTTACTCAAGCTTATTGTTTCTATGTACTACAATATAATTCAAATAAACTTCTACAGAAATAGCTACATTACACATTTCGTTATAGATATCAAGGGAACAGAGAGAGTCAAGTGTTTAAAAACTGGACACTATATATGGACCTTAAAATTCCATACTTTTTCCATACAATCGCGAGAAACAGCTGAATATTGAAACGACTTTAAGAGAATGACCAAGAAATGAACAATTCGAACCTTTAATAACGGATATCTCAGAAACGGCTTATGCCAAAAAAGCTTATTATAAATAAATTGTGTGTTTTACACACAAACTACATTTTTTGTGCAGTAGTTATACAAGATTAAATACAATTCCCTCGGAATAAAGAGAACTTCATGGGATATTCGCCGAAAAGTTCATATTTACATTTTATTTGTCATATATGCATCTTTATTATACAGTAGTTTAATCAAAATCATTATAGGCATTTTATATAAAATAAAAAAATTCGAAAAATGTTCCATCGAAAGAGTATTTTGGGTTGGGGAAATTTGTTGAAAAACTTCGTGTTGCATCTTTGGAAAATATTGAACCATACCCAGTTTGGTATTTATCCGACTTTTCGTTTTTGAGTTATGGTGTTCACAGATACACGGACACACACACACACACACACACATACACACACATGCGTGCGCGCGTGGACATGCTTTCAAAATGCTTTATTTGGATTCAGGGAGCCTCAAAACATGTATTTTCAGTGAAACCTCGGTATCGAATTTTTGGATAGAATGCAATACTTTCCCTGATTATTATAAGTAATACAGAAATTAAAAATCGACTAAAGGGGTTAAACACATTATTATTTTAAATGCGTTCCTATGATTTGAGACATCCTATAGTCATCAAAGGTCCAACGCCACGCGCCTGGAGATCCCTTAAGATATTCTCCCAAAATGAAAACAATAAAGGCTGCACCATTAAAAGTAAATAAAACCTTCGAAAATCTCATGAATTTACAAAACATCCTATCACATAACGTAACGGTAAAATCCTACAAGTATATGCAAAACATTTTAATATCCATTATGTTGGATTTACTTTCCCTACTACTTGTTATAATTAGGGGAAGTATTATATTCCACTTAAGAATTAGATATCGGGATTTCAGCGGAAATACATGTTTTAAGGACCCTGAAACAAAAAAGAGCTTCCCTAGAAAAGGTCCGCGCGCGTGCGCGTGTGTGTAAGAATAAACGAAATGGTATTGAGGTTCAATACCTTCCAAAGATGCCACACAAAGATTTTCAAGAATATCTCTCCACCCCATACTACCCTTTACATGGTACATTGTTTTAAACTTTTGATTTTACAAAAAATTACTAACGATTTTGATTTAAATGCTATATTGACATTAAAACTAAATGTATATCTTGAATTTTATGGGAATGATCTGTGAAGTCCACTTCATTTGGAAGATATTTTGTGTTATCTTATATTACTGGTAAACGTTAAGCGATAGACGAAAACGTACTACACAAAAGGTTTAGATCATTTTAAAGCACAAAATATATTTCAAATACGTTTTTGTGGCATAAGTCATATCTCAGATACCCCTTATTCAAGTTCGATTTGCTCACTTTTTGATCTTAAGTTCTGTGAACACTCAGTTGTTGCTCGCGATTGCAAACAGCATGGAATTTTAAGGCAGCATATACTGTCCAGTTCTTAAACATTTGACTATCGCTGTTTCTTTGTATCCTAACGAAATGTATAATGCAGCTATTTCTGCAAATGTTTATTTAGAATAACACGAAGTAGATACAGACATAGTTAGAATTGATTGTATACCCAGTAATAAACGATAGAGGGTAAGAAATGCATGTGAATGTATTGCAGTAGATTTTCTTTAATGAAGTGAAGGTAAAATATAGGTTAAATAAGGAATGCTAACAAATTCTGTGCTATTATTATGAATATAACGGGTGTACAAGCGTGTTACAAAACGTAAGATTTTTAAAATGATATCCTATCTTGTGTGCTGAATACCATAACGCCAGGCCCGGTTTAAAGGGGGGGCGGTTTGGCCTGCCACTGCCCCCGGCGGCAGGTTTTAGAGGCGGCAAAATCTTAAAACACGAACAGATATGTAAAAACATAATGAAATTACAAATCACGCTTAAAATGCATCTAATTTTTGGAGATTTTTTTGTGGTGACAAATGAAACGCCAAGGTGATTTGATTCCAACCTTCATTGATGGTCGTCAGAACATCCTATGCGCCCCAGGTGTTCAACAATAAACATCACGTTAATAAGCAGGAGTGTTTCGTCAAACTACTAAGGCCTGTTCCACATAACTTTGCCTTGTATCTCTTAACTGTCACGTGCACTAGTCGCCTTCATTGGCTGCCGCCATGGAATAGGTTGTTGTGCGGTACAAATTAGTTCCTTATTTAACAAAATCATTTATTTTAATGTATTCAAAGAGAATTGGCAAATTTAAATTTTCATAAACGTATGAATCACATAAGTATATTACGTAACAAAGTTAATGATAATTTGTTGTCATTTTGAAGCTAATTTCATTATGCCTCTCTCATAGAAGTCCTCACACCTATTGGCAAAATATTGAGACAGTCGATTTTTACAAGCCTCTCTTGAAGCGAATTTTTCACCAGGAAAGCGTTCGCCATGGACAGGAACAGATGGTAATCATTGGTACCAGATCTGGACTATAAGGTGGATGCATAAAACTTTCCTACCAAGCTCCCGGAGCTTCTGGCGAGTCACTATTGATGTGTGTGGCTTGGCGTTGTCCTGATGAGCACAATTCCTCTCATATTGGCCAAAGCTGGCCGATTCTGGGCGATTGCTTCCTTCAGACGGTCCAGTTGTTGACAGTACAGTTCCTAGTTAAGAGTTTTGGCGTAGGGGGCAGCTCATGGTAGATGATTCGCTGCCAAACCCACCAAACACACAACAAAACCTTCCTGGCCGTCAATCATAGCTTGGCCACCGCGATTCGACCACGACCGTTTTCGCTTGATGTTGTCGTAAGTTAATCCACTTTTCATCATCAGTCACTAGCCGCTTCAGAAATTGGTCGATTTTGTTGCGATTCAGCAGCGATTCGCAGATGGAAATTTGTCTAGGGTTTTTTTTTTGCGTTAACTCGCGTGGCACCCATACATCGAGCTTTCTTTTGTATCCAGCCTTATTCAAATGGTTTCAAACGGTTAGCTCCTGGGCAATCGAAACAGTTCTTACATGACGGTCGGACTCGACAATTTCCATGATTTTATCGACATTTTCGACAATTGGCCTTCCAGTACGTGGTGCATCTTAGACATCGAAATTACCGGAACGGAATCACGAAACCAAAATTGCGCGTGATTGGCTGTTACAGTATCAGGATCATAAAGAATATTCACATTTTCAGCCATCTGACTTGCTTTTTCGCCTTTATCGAAGAAAAGCTGTAAAATGCGCTGTTTTAGTACAAAATCTCGTCTTTCTAACGCCATCTACTATAAACCGATCGGACTTATACAACCTGAGATACAAATAACTAAATCCATCTATTGGAAAAATAATGGATTTCTTTTTACTACACCTTTTATATTGTGTTTAAGTTGACCTTCTACATTTTTGAAAGGTTTCTCACTCTCCTCGAGATAAACTAATATTATTAATTTCTCTACTACGTATAGTAAGTAGGGGAAGTATTGCATTCCGCCCAAAATTCGATACCGAAATTTCACCGGAAATACGTTTTGAGGCCCTCCGAATCCAAATAAAAGCATTTTTACTTTCTCTACTAGGCATAGTAAGTAGGGGGAGTATTAAATTCGATACCGAGATTTCACCCCAAATACATGTTTTTAGGACTCCTGAATCCAAAAAAAAGTATTTTTGGAAACATGTCGTGTGTGTGTGTCTGTCTGTTTTTGTATCTGTCTGTAAAGAGCATAACTTAGAAACGAACAGTCGGATAAACACCAAACTTGCTATTTAGGTTCAGTATCTTCCGGAGATACGACACGAAGGTTTTCAAGAAAATCCCCCCACCCCAGATTACCCTTTACGTGGAACATTTTTCGAAAATTTTAATTTTCTCAAAAATGGCTATGACGATTTTGATTAAAATATTATAAGTTTAAGATATTTTCATGACAAATGAAGTGTACATCTCGAATTTTCTGGGAATGTCTCCAAAAGTGTTCTTCATTTGAACGACTTTTGCATAACTCTCAAACCATAAGAGACAGACAAAACTTTACTGCACAAAAAATGTAGATGCCGTTAAAATACACAATATATGTCATATACATTTTCTTTGTTGAGTGAACCATTTTCGAGATTTTGCTTGTTATTCCTTTAAATTTTCCAATACTTATACTTTTTCTCAAATGAGAATTCGCTATTCATTTTTACTTTCTCTACTACGTATGGTAAGTTGGGAAAGTATTGTATTCCACCCAAAAATTTGATATCGAGATTTCACCGGAAATATATGCTTTGAGACCCCCTGAATCCAAAAGAAGCATTTTTTAAAACATGTCCGTGTGTATGTCTGTGTGTGTTTGTGTGTCTGTGTGTGTGTGTGTGTCTGTGTGTGTGTGTGTGTCTGTGAACAGCATAACTCAGAAACGAACAGTCGGATAAGCATCAAACTTGTTATTTAGGTTCAGTATCTTCCAGAGATGCGACACGAAGGTTTTTAAGAAATCCCCCACCCCAGATTACCCTTTACATGGCACATTTTTCGAAAATTTTATTTTTTTCAAAAATGGCTCTAACTATTTTGATTAAAGTATCATATGTTTAAGATATTTTCATGACAAATGAAATTTATATCTTGAATTTTCTTGGAATGTCTCCAAAAGTATTCTTCATTGTGAGCGACTTTTGCATAACTGGTAACCATAACAGATAGACAGAATTTTACTACACAAAAAATGTAGAGGGCGTTAAAATACACAATTTATGTCATATACATTTTTTTGTTGAGTGAACTATTTTCGAGATTTTGCTTGTTATTCCCTTAAATTTTCGAATACTTTTTCTCAAATGGGAATTAGATATTCATTTTTTTACGTGTTGGACATGCAAAGAGAATGGAATGTGCCACATAGCAACCAGCTCTTAAAAGATTTGACTGTCGCTTAAAGTCTACCATATTCCCCTTGCACCTACAAGAAAATTAGTAATAAGATTAACATCTCGATTAACATGAAGCATATGGAGAATAAGCATTTGTAAAAATAGCTTGTACAAGAGTAGAGAAAGTCATGTGAGTGTAACACATCAGATTTTTTCTGTTCTGGACATGCAAAGAGAATGCAATGCTCCACATAGCAACATTCCCCTTAAACCTACAAGATTAGCAATAAGATAGAGTCTGCAAATGTTTATCTCGATTAACATGAAGTAGATGGAGAATAAGCGTTTGTAAAAATAGTTTGTACAAGAGCAGAGAAAGTCATGTGAGTGTAACACATCAGATTTTTAGAAAAAGATCCGTCTGTGCGTGTCTGTGGGTCTTTGGGCAGCATAACCCAGAAACGAAAAGTCGGATAAATATCAAACTTGGTATTTAGATTTATTATCTTTCAAAGATGCGACACAAAGATTTTCAAGAAAATCCCCCCACCCAAGATTACCCTTTACATTAAACAATTTTTTAAAACTTTATTATCTCTAAATTGGCGCTAACGATTTTGATTAAAATATGATATATTTAAGATATTTACATGAGAAATGAAATGTATATCATGAATTTTCTGGGAACGTACCTAAAATTCCCCTTCATTCTGAATGACTTTTGCATAACTGGTAAACTGTAAGAAATAGACAAAATGTACTGCATAAAAGTGTAGTTCTTGTTAAAACCAACAATTTATGTTATATACATTTTTTGTTGGTGAACCATTTTCGAGATATTCCTTGTTATTTGTTTGAATTTTCCAATACGTATACTTTTTAACAAATGGGAATTCCTTATAGTTTTTTTTAAGTCCTGGACATGCAAAGGAGAATGGAATGCTCCACATAGCAACCAGCTCTTAAAAGATTTGACTATCGCTTAAACCCTACTGCATTTTCATATTCCTCTTGCACCTACAAGGAAATTAGCAATAAGATAAGTTTCTGTAAGGTTTTATCTCGATTAACATGAAGTAGTTGGAAAATAAGCGGTTATAAAACTAGTTTGTACAGGAGTAGAAAAAGTCATGTGAGTCTAACATATATTACAGCAGCAACCAGGTGTTAGTTGCCAGCAGGTTTTTCATTCAATATTGCGTTCGAAACACTCGACTACGCTTGTGCACATTCAGAAATTTCAGGTCTCATAACGCTAAATTTCGAATTTAAATAAGCACTTAGAATAAATGACACACTTATGAACCTGATTCTACGCAGGCACTTTATACATCTATTCTGCTTTTCTACTCTATTTTCCACAAATATCCAGGTTTATATTTTCACCCATACTGTTATAAAGAGAAACAATTTGTATGTACAGGCTGGAAGGAACCTTATTACAATCCTCTAACATGTACTTTATAGAGGTATTACAAACAAGAAAGTATAATTTTTAAAATTGGGAAGTTCTTGAAGTCACATATTTTCCACAGCTTTTGTCAGAAATAGTTTCAGAAATTCACCCTCTTGAAAAGGTTTTAGTGACCGAACAATCTACCAGGTAAGTATGTAACTAGCATATTTAATTTTGTATTTACACCCAACATCTTTCGGAACTTTGTACATAACATTCTTCACAGTTAACTTCTGCGGCAGTTTCACAGATTCAATTCCTAAAACAAATGATTAATATGATGATGACGATAGCAATAATCAGTTACAATAACTTCCCCGTGCAACATATGCCTTTAGTTTCACCATATAAAACATGACATCTTTGGATGCTGCCTCTAAATATGCCATGTAATGTTTTTGAGCAAATTAAACATTTCACATCCCCTCCTTCTGGGCAGCATAGAACCTCATTCTCCCATTCTGCACGAAGTTTCAGTTTTCCGGAAAACGATGGTTTAGTAGACAATGCCATCACAAACTCCACCACTGAACTGTTTACTTCCAACCATCCTCTCGCCTCTAGCTAGCAACACTGACGCAGGCTACGTGCGCTTTCAGTCGCGTTACGTTGTGACTACACTCTTAGTTGGCCCACCTCTGATGTAAATTTTTGTCAAGAAATATGCAGCAGTAATTTTGCTATCACGCTATATTAAATAAACATCACAAGATATTAAATAAACCTGTTAATTATATGTATGTATTTGAATATCAATTATAATATTAATTGTAAGAGTATATGCATATTTGTACTCTATCGTCTGTAATACGTTGTTGAGTTTCAAGACCCTTAGGAAATTTCCACTTTTATGTGCATGTGTTATACAACAGTGGCAAACATAGCCTTTGTAAACTTACGTGCTAAGAAGACACAAGTATTGTTGCTATTATTTCATAACGCGGGAAATTTTCTTTATTAGAAAACACGTTACTATCAAGGAACCCAATGGAAAGGAAACATCTCCCACTTAAAATTTTGAAATTTAGAAGTTGCACCCGGCAATGACCAATGAGGACAGGACAGCAAATCCAAGACCGCCAAAATGAAAACCTATATAAACTGATATTTTGGGTAAAGCAAGGGAGTCTTCGATGAACACACGTGACAGACAAATCTGCGGTAGTTAAGATAAACAGTTCGCGCAATGAAACCCCGCGCTTGAAAGTGAAATAATTAATACTGCGCGAAGAAGTCAGTTGTGGTGCGTGGGGAAGTATCATCAGGCATTTCCGTCTGAAGTTTTGCAGTGACATAATTCGCGCCAGTGTGTATTAATGGTTTGCGCCAAGACTAAAGTCACACGTAGATATAAAACTGAGGTTTACTATTAATATTAACAGTGCATAGGTAATTAACATGCAAAAACGTTGAACAAAAATCAGTACATCGGATTTAGCGCAAAAGCAGTTGAACAAAGGATGCACAACCATGTAAAACAAGGTGCAGGAATGTAAGTGCGTGTGCACCCTTTATTCTTCTTCCAAAGAAAGTAATTAAGCTTGTAAGTGAATTGATTCAAATTTACATATATTGTTTCACTAATTTATAACTTTTTGCATATCCTAAAGTACATTATTCAAAGTTAAACATAGTGTCATCCATTTAGCTATCGTTTTCTTCCACGCGACTTGAGATCTCCGACCCATCTCATGCTTATTTATAGCAATAGAACTCAATATCATCGAACCCAAGGGCAACCGAGGATTGATGTCATCACCGAGACAACAGATGCAGCCAACTAAGGGAAAAGGCACAAACTTGTCTCCGCCCGACTCAACAATCCACTACCCATCAACAGAGTCGAGCAGCTTATATGAGGTTCGTTCCCTCAACTAATAAGCTCCATCACCGTAATTAATCACTCTGTGAGAAAGACGATCCAAAATAGATGCTATGCTTCAAACCTAGGATGACGATAGCACGTGTATTTATATGTCATGACAAGGGAGAGGGGTTTAATAAGCAAACAGAGCAATCCTGTTACCGCACGGAGTATACGTGACGCCAAGTACTGTGAGAGACACACCTCTTCCCTCCCTAACAGCCGGTTTCGTTGCAAATGTTGCATTTATTCGCTGCATAATATACACCAGTGGAGAACTGTAGAAACATGCCTAAAGCAAAGAATAGTTTATACATCAAATTAGCATCATTTGTGACGGAATGTTGCAGGGAAGACATCAGCATAAATGACAAAACCATCAGATGTAAACATAGAGTTCTAAAGACATTTAAACGTGATGCTAACATTATAATTCAATGAAAAATAATGAACATTTAACATTATTAGAAAGGAACAATTAGGAAAGTGGACCTTTAACCTCCCCAGCCCCAAACTACAGATCAGAATTTTTCGAGGATCTGTGTCATACAATAATAAGAGCAGATATTGCTTTTAAAGATTTTAAACTTTTGAAATACTTGTTTCGTAGCTTTCATAAATTAATTGTACATTATCAACAGCTAAACACACATTGCTTTCTTTCTTCTAATACTACCACTCATCCTGATTTACCTACTTCCGAAGCAGGGTGTACTGCCTTCAACTGTTCATTATATTTGTATACAGAGAACACTGCAAGGTCGCATTGTTTCCAGCTTACCTCGCCACTAACCATCGATGTTTTCCTAACTTGATGGTTTACTAACTAAAACCCCTCCCCCTAGTCCTGCCAGTGTTTAGCGCATTAAAAAATTAAACCGAGTTTTATTTATGGACGCTCCTTAACTGCTGTGGTCCTTAGCGTCCCATCCTATGTTGGGCGTGAAAGGCCGGTAATTTTGATTAGAGGCCTCTTTATCAGGCTTGAGGTTCTTTTACGTGCCGTAAATCTACGACACGGGACCACCAGGCTTAATTCCCTTCCAAAGGAAGTCATGCTAAGGATTTTTACGCCCGAAAAAATCCAAAACCCTCCGTCGGATTTGAACCCGCGACCTCGATTTTTAGCGCATTTGCCCCAAAATAAGCCGCCCTCGCATATAAGCTGCACCCTCAAAATCCGAAGGGAGAAAGGAAGGGAAAAGAACTTTTGAAACGAAAATATGCTGCATCTGGATTGAGGGAAGAAAAAGTAGTATAAACGTTTAGTTTCTTGCACTTAAATGTCGTAAACATTTTTCCTAGCATGTGATACGTCACTTTGGCACCAAAAACATCATTTTGCGTTATTAATAATCATCACTACCGGAACTGACTTCATCACTCACACATTCTTCTCCCACAATATGTTATTTTCTTTGCCATCCACCGCATTCAATAGAAGCTAAAGAAACAATACACACAATGTAAATGCCAAAACGCTGGTAAAGGTTGTAGCGGTTCCTCCTTGGTAGGACCCCACTACGTTGATGATGATGATGATGATGATGATGGATGCTGTATTATGTACCTGTAGTCGTCTTGATGCCGGTCCTCTTGTACGTATCACAACGTTCTTGTAAACTGGAATCTGATGATCGTATACCTGTATTCTTTGTGTGTGTTAGTACGTTGTAATTATTATTTTATAATTGTACCACGGCTGCTGTATTTGTGTTGGATAGCACTTGTGTCTTGTGTACGGAGAACGTTAAAATATTTTGCACACACGTATTCTGTTAATTATTTCACTTGTATTTTAGGTACACCACATATGCTATTCACAATTCACTATGAAGTAGGTTTATTTTGAAGGAGGATTAATATTGTAGTTCCGTTGTTGGGGAGCCAAACTTGATGAGGTAACCACTTTTAAGGTCAACGACCTGGTTTAAGGTCAGGGATCCGGTGTTCATTGCCCTGAGTGAAGTTTGTTTATTCACTATCACAGCCACTATTAACCATTTTATTTGCTAGACATTTAACACTTAATTAGGCATATTAACACTGGTTACCCTTCATTTACAACTTATTTCTTAAACATATTTTTTTATATTTCTTACAATTTCTAACAATTTATACCTTATACAATATAAATGCAGTTCCGATTTAGATTTATTATGTTTTCCTTACTAACAATGGATTTTCTTTTATTACATCTTTTTATCTAAACTCTCTTTTGTTATATTGACAATTTCTTACATTTAGTAAAGATATTATTATACACTGTTTTTTAAATTACATTGCTTTCCATTTTTATGTTCCAGATACTTTAGTTCCTTTTTCTTCTTGTGCAGCAGACTGTTTACATTTATACGGATTTAACCTTCCAATTACATTATTTGTTTTATTGTTCCTAATTTCGTATGTATCTGTTCCAAGTATATTTATTATTTCATAAGGGCCATGATAGCTCAGAAACAATCTCCAATATTCTTTACGAAGTTTATTGGTCAACCTCTTGTTCTTCACTAACACTTGATCTCCTATCTTTACTTTCCAAATTCTTCTTTTACTTTCTTCATGTTTTTGTTTTCTCTTCAGGGCCTTTGCTTGTATTTTTAAAAATGCTAATTTAAAAATTTCCTGTTTATCTGGTAATTTAACTGATTGGTCTTCAATAAATTCTGGTACATTATGGCTCAAAGTATTGTATAACTTGACATGATAAAGTTCTATTGGTTTAAATCCTGTTACTGTATTTATGGATTGATTAAGTAGATTCTGAATAATATTGATGCATGAGTACCAACTGCTCTGCTTGTTATGACACACTACACGCAGATAATTTGAAATTTCTTTTATCTCTCTTTTTACTGGATTGGCATTAGGTCTATATCTTGATGAGAAATACTGTTTGACTCCCAAATCTTTAATTCCATTCAAAAATTTAGAACTGGCAAACACTCATGCATTATCACAAAGTATGGCCTGAACTATATATGATTTTGTTAATTTGTTTAAAGATGTTGTGCTGGTTGCATTCTTCAGTGCATATATTCGTACATATTTGCTAAATACGTCATAACACACAAATGAAAATTTGTATCCAAATGTACTTACAGGCATTGGACCATGCAAATCTAAACTTACAAACATCTTGGTTCATCTCTAAGTACTGAATTCATTGTATATTCATAAGCTACATTAATTTTGTTTGCTTTCTGACAAAGATCGCAACATGATATGTATTTTCTTACTTTATGTCTTAGTTTAGAGATATATACATTTTTCAAAATAGTTAGGGTTGCCTTCTCTGTACCTGCATGTATTAATCCTAAATGAAATTGCTCTATTACTTTTAATACCATACTTGTGAAATATATGTTTTCCACCTCTTTATCTCCTTTCCATGTTTCTTATATAATGTACCATTTTTAACAGCAATTGTACTATTCTTTGCCTCTTCTATCTTCGGAGCTTTTTCTTTCAAACTTGATAATTTAATGTGTTTTTCTTGCTCTTCTTTAATATTTTTAAATTGGTTCTTCAATTCCTTCTTCATTGGAATGTGTATCGTAAGAACTTTAATTTCATATTTTTGTCTAGAACAGCTTTCAGGAAATTGTTTGTTATGACTGATTCTTGATATTAAATCACTGAATGTATTTTGTTTTCCTGGAATTTCTACATCAAATTCCATTATGGCGAGAATTATTCTAGCTAACTTGCCACTATATAACCCGCATTTCTGAATGAAAGTCAAGTTAATATGTTCGGTATATATTTTCACTTTCTTCTGAAATATATATATGTCTTAAATTTAAGTAATGAAAAATATAGTACTCCAATTTCTAACATTGTTACTTATGTATTTCTTTCAATATTGGTTAAGCCACGTGAAGCAGTACTTATTAAATGAAATGTGTTGTCATGTTCTCTTTGCCCTAGTATTCCTGCATATTCGTGACAAGATGCATCCACATACAACTCATAATCTAATTCATCCCTTGGACGTTCCAGCCTTATTGCATTTGCAAACAACTTTCTTACATTTTCAAACATTTTTGTGGCTCTGCTGTCCACTTCCATTTATTTGTTTTCTTTAGAAGTTGTCTTAAAGGTACTACTTCTATAGCATATCTAGTAAAGATTTACTTTCATAATTCCAAATTCCAAATAAGCGTCGTAGCTGTCTAACATTTGTAGGTGGTGGTAGTTCTAATATGGCTTCCATTCTTTCTTCATCTGGTTGAATGCCTACTTCATTAATTACATATCCCAAGAATTTAATTTCAGGTACACAGAGTTTTGACTTTTTAATATTTAAGACCATGCCATCTTCATGTAACTTATTTAATACATAATTTACATTATTTAAATGTTCCTCTAAGATTTGACTTAGTATTAGAAAATCATCAGTGTGTCTGATTAAGAAATCATCTGCTGTGACAACAAAGATACTATTTATTGCTCTCAGGAATCCACTAGCACTATTTTTTAATCCATATGGGTTTATACAATATCTATGTTGTAATCCAAAAACTTGAATGGCTCTGTAATCACGTATTTTAGGATCTAGCTCGACTTGTCAAAATGAAGCTGTAAGATCTATAGAAGAAATATATTTGCCCCGTGATAATTTGCAATTGTTTGTTCTATACTTTCATTTTGAAGGTGGTCCTATAGCATGAATTTATTTAAATATCTTCCATCTATAGTGATTCTTAGACTATTATCTTTCTTTACCGTCCAACAACACTATTTGTGTACTGCGAATTGCTAAGCTCAATAATGTAATTTTCTAGCATATTAGCCATTAATTTTTTAGGTTCGTTTCTTAGGTTTATGGTAGGTTATTATATTTTCTTCTAAATTTTGGCACATTTTCTACTGTGAATCTGTGAATATATGATGCAGAACGTCATGGAATTTCATTGAATACATACTTATTGTCTTCCAATACCTTTTTCATTATTATTTTTTCACGGTCAGTCAGTATTGTATTTGTCATCAGTGCGTATTTTCCTGTCTTCTATCACTGTTGCATAGCTATTTTCTACCTGCTCTAGCATATTTTCTTCTGCCATCAGTTTCTTTGTATTAGGCTTCCCTTTGGTAAGGTCAGTTTTCTGTTCTTCGCAGTTAAGGGTCAATAACCTTTCATTGTTTTCCCTGCTTGCTTGGACATTTATTATTTGTATTACGTTTTATTGTTCTATACTGAACTTTTTGTTCCATTCTTTTCACTCTACATACTTTATATTTTATAAAAGGCACGTATATATTCTTTTATTCCTTATTTAATATAATTCTGTCCTTCTTAAAATCAGCTATCGCAGAGAACTCTATTAATGCATCACACCCAATTATAACTTCGCATATTAACTTTGGAACTATTAAAACCCTGACCTCCAATGTAATATCTGCTATTTGTATAGGTATCAATGCTTGAGATTTAATAGTTTGGGTCATTGTACCTATGGTTACCCTACATATAACATTACTAATTGGCACTGACATAAGTTCTATCCCTTGATTTAACAGTTGTTCATAAAATTTCTTTGAGCAGATAGAGCTTGATGATCCTAAATTTATTGCAACACTTACTTCCCTTCCTGGTATAATAATTTGTATATACGGTGATTCTTAATTGTTTTCTCAATTCCTTGTGTTTGTATTTAGACGGTAACAATCAAAGTGTGTAGATATTTTATTCTTGCCACTTAGAGCAGAAGGACTGTATTACCATAATCTACGTCAGGCAATACATAATTTAGTTTTCCTGGTGGGTATTTTCAGTATTTACAGGATTGCCATTTTGTACCGCAGTTACTATTATTTCATTATCATGAACATTTTTGTATGAGCCACGCGCCCTAGCTCTTGTTCTTGCATTATAATTACTATGTCCTCCACGTGTATATATTTCTGTATTTGTATTATCTGTATGGTTATAGTTGTGGAAGATTCCCCTGTTTTGTATACTTCCTCTATGCTGAAATCGATATTTACCCCTAGGTGAAGTAGAACTGTGCTGATTCATACTTTCCATTCGTATATAATTTATGTGTTCTTGTTTCCCTTGTTGTCTTGATTCTCTGATACTTTGTGTATTGTAATTGAATCTGGTTTGGCCCTGAAAATTCTTATTTCTCCTATTATCATGGTGATAGTTTGTATTGTAAAGCATTTCATTACGCCTATCGGGCCTAATTTGTTTCTCTCGTCTGTGTGGACTCCAAATTTCATTGCTGATACTATTTTTTGCTGTTATAATGATGATATTAGCTCGGTCATCTCATAAATCGTTTTAGGTCTTGAATTAAGATGTAGTTTTGTATGTGGAGAGGGTAGTGTCTGGTAATTAAATTAATTAAATCTTCCTCATGCATGGCTGGTGATAAATATCTAACATATCCTGTATACTTTATAGGATAATCTGTCATTGATAAGTTGTCATCTCTACTATACTGTGAATAACTTAAGCTTGTCCTAATCTTATGTTGCAGAGTGGTATTCCAAAATTTATTCATAGATAAAACTCTAAATGTTTCAAAATTCATTTCACTATATGCTAGCATATGTAACCATTCTAAGGTTTTGTTGTCCAAGCATTTCTAATAAGTATCATTTTAATGCTTCAGGCACATTCTTCAATTTAAAATATTCTAGTAGATCATTAATAAATTGTACTGGACTTGAGGATGCATTAAAATTAGGTAATGGTAGTTCATTAAGCACAGAATGATAGTTTGACATCTGATTTGTTACATGCACATGTGTGTCATCATTATTGTTTTGTGTTTGAGAGGCTGATGCTATGGAGAAAGCAGTAGCGTATCTTGTATTATTGGTTAACAAACATGATACACGTCTTTCTACTCTTGTATCATGCATTTCATTACCATTTACAGAACTAGCTACATTTGCATTTAGCTTTGGTACACAGGTACTTAAAGTTTCAAAACTATTTCTAAGCTTATCTATTTCTTTGCTACTTTCTTGTACCTTATCTTTAACTTCATTTATTATTGACTTGTGTGTTTCTTTAACTGCATCTGCATTTGTTTTTGTCATTTCATGCATTTTATTTATTTCCCCTGTTAAATCTATTTGTACTTGTACAGATTTGCATTTGTATTTTCAACCATTGTTTTTAATTCTTCACTCTGTTTATGTAACTTATTATAAATACCCTGTTTAGTATTAGTAACTTTCATCTAAATTTCAGTTGTATTTTTATCAATATGACTTAATAATTTCTGTTCTAGCTGATTGCAAACTTTACTTACTTTTAAGTCTATATCATTTTGAAGTGCTTTAGAAGATTGTTCTATTTTTATTTCTAACCTCCTACTTTCAGCTTTGCTTTCTTTCATACAATTTTCTATCTGCTTAGGTAGATCTTTTTTGATACTAGATAGCTCTGTATTAGTTTCAGATATCTTATTACTTAACTCTGTGCTAGTTTCAGTTAACTTATTACTTAACTCTGTACTAGTTTCAGTTAACTTATTACTTAACCCTACTCTCAGCTCTGTACTAGTTTCAGGTATCTTATTATTATTTTCAGTTAGCTTATTATTAAAACCTTTTCTGGTTTCATTTAGCTCTCCTCTCATTTCAGGTACTGCTTTTATAAGGCACATAAATTCTTGTTGTGAGAAGTTTCCTTGCTCTTTTTGCCTAGATGTGCGAGGGATAGTATTTATTTCATTTGTGGTTTCCTGCTATAACATATGTAAAGGTGATTGACCTTGCATACTACTGCTATCTCTTTCTATGCCTACCTGTGGATTTACAGATAACTGTTCTACATCTAACCTATTTGTTTCCACTAGCTCTGATTGTAAATTAACATTGTCGTCCGTAATGGCTGACCTATCCTCTCCTACTTCCATATTTTCATTGCTTTCTGTTTCCATTTTATTTTGTATATTTTCTTTTGTTATATTTGTTTTGGAATTGCTCAATTTTAATTTACCACTTCTTAACAACATTAAATTATCTTAAAAACAACATATTTTCTTAACCATTTTGACAATTATGTACATATAATGTATTGGAATTTTCTGAACTTTTGTTCTGCCTTTGTTAGTAAACCTTTTTATTCTGGTGTTCCTTCGTAGATTGTAGTTGAATTGTTGACAGCGTGCGCCGTACTCCTGAAAGAATTGTTGCTGTCCTTGAATGATGTTGTTGATGATTATTAAGTTCTCTGAAGTCCTCTGAAGTGAAGTCTTGTAGTTTCGTCAATTCTGGTAGCTCTATGAGGTTCCTTGATCTCTTCTTTTCAGCTTTTCACGCCAATTCTTGCCCCAAGTTTAGGCACCAATTTGAAGTAGGTTTATTTTGAAGGAAGTTTATTTTGAAGGAGGAGTAATATTGTAGTTCAGTGTTGGGAGCCAAACTTGATGAAGTAACCACGTATTGTACAAAGTTTCCGGTGGCCATTGCCCCAATGTTCACTTTCCGGTGATCTTCGCCCCAAGTTTATTTTTTGGTGGCCTTCGCCCCACGATTAGGAACGAATTTTTGTATTTTATGTTTCTTTAAATATTACATATTTATTTATTTTGCCTGATATAGAGAAATTTAAATTGAGTTTTATTTATGGACGCTCTTTAACTACTATGGTTCTTAGCGTCCCATTCTATATTGGGCGTGAAACACCGGTAATGTTGCTCAGAGGCCTCTTTATCATGCTTGAGGTTCTTTTAGGTGCCGTAAATCTACGACACGGGACCACCGGCTTTACTTCCCTTCCGAAGGAAGCCGTGCTAACGATTTTTACGCCCGAAAAAATCCATCGTCCTCCGCCGGGTTTGAACCCGCGACCTTGGGAACCTGATATAGAGAGCTATGAGATTATTTATTAATTACTTACACTTTTTAACACGGAATCTTTCTCTCTGTAATGAATTTTCGTCTCACACTGGATACGTATTAAACTTCTTGAGGACGCGTCTTGCGTTCAGTTAGGAACGCTGTCTACTAGCAACTGAATTCTACCGTCTGAATTTGTAAATTTCATCATTTTTCAAGTCTCTGATTGGCTAATTCTACTCCAATAGAATACTTTAATTTAAATAGCTTTTTCTGGTTGTTGATTGGCTATTTATAATCCGCCTCAAATATTACATTATTGTTGCTCCAAGAATTACTGGTAGCATTATTAAGCTTTCCAATTCATTATTACCTCAAGGTTACCTCATTGTTACCTCATTTTTAGCAATTTTTGACCTATATTCTCACAGCTCCTATATTATTAAATTACATAATACATTCACATAACATCATTAAACATGTATATAATAATATAAAGATATACAATGATTGTAATATACATTTTTATATGTTGTTACATACACTTATTTCTTTAAGGCGGGCTGTTATTGAATTTATATATTATATAATTAGACTACAATCATTAAAGTGTTAAAAGTACTGCCTCAACTATCACCTTTGTCATGTTAAAATATGTATCACCCGGGACAAATAGCTTGAGCTTTGTTTATGCGTGGCAAAAGTGGGAACTACACGTGTTGTGTCGATGTCTATAGGCTGTGTATAAAGTTGTTAGTCTAGTTGTTAACTGTGGTGTGACGCGTGAGTGCTGTAGTGCAGTGTGGTGCGTATCACCAAGTGGGTATCTTAAATAAGTTTTAAACATGGAAATCCCAAAAAAAGTCACTGCGGAGAGTTGTAAACTCGCAAAGTAGACAGATTATTCACAAAGTTTTCCAGTTCTGCACGGAGGAAAAACAAAACGGTCTAGTTCTTCCTTTGCAAAATGCAGTGGCTAGAACGTCTACAGCAGTAGGAAAAAGTGAAGCGACAGTAAAAAGGATCGCTAAAGAAAGGATCCAGGAAAACAACGGAGTCGGAAAAATAAGTTTGAAATGGACTATTTTGATAAGTGCGTCGTTCGCAGAACATTTTTGGAATATTATGAGGTGCGTAAAGAAATTCCAACAGTGAAGAAGTTGTTCTATGCAGTAAAGGGGAAAATCAATTTCGGTGGTGAGTAGAAAACATTCTGGCGAATATTACACGAAATGGGATTTACTTTCAGAAAATGCAAGAATATGCGGCAGATTTTAGTGGAAGGAAAGGATATAGTTGCTCGCAGAGCAGCCTATTTGCGAGCTCTAAGAAGTAATGAAAAGGGTCCCAGGAAGCCGGTAGTTTATACCGACGAAACTTGGGTACACACCCACTACGCTGTGAAGAAGTGTTGGCAACATGACGATATTCCTGGAGTTTTGGTGAACAAATCTGCTGGGCAAAGAGCAATAGTGGTGCATGCTGGCGGTGAAATGGGTTTCATCAAAGGAGCAGAATTAACCTACGACTCTAAGCCTGCAACAGAAGATTATCACAGTGAGATGAACAAGACCAACTACGAAAAATTGTTCAATGAAAGGCTGATATCAAACCTCCAGCCCAATAGCATTGTTGTACTCGATAATGCGCCTTACTACACCGTGCAGGAAAACAAAACACCAACGATGGCACCTCGGAGAGAACAGATTGTTCAGTGGCTGAAGGATAATGGTTTGGACCACGAAGAATATTTAACGAAGAGGGAGATGTTAGAAATTGTCAAAGCAAACAAACCACCTCCAGTGTATACCGCAGATAAACTTTTGAAAGAGCATAGATTTGAAGCCCTTAGATTTCCGCCTTATCACTGTGATCTAAACCCTATTTGACTGGTATGGAATATAATGAAGCAAAAAATAGCAGGAAAAAATCTGATGTGTTACACTCACATGATTTTTCTCTACTTTTGTACAAATTATACTTACACACGCTTATGCTCCATATGCTTCATGTTAATCGAGATATCGAGATGTTAATCTTATTGCTAATTTTCTTGTAGATGCAAGGGGAATTGGTAGGCTTTAAGCGATAGTCAAATATTTTAAGAGCTGTTTGTTATGTGGAGTATTCCATTCTCTTTGCATTACCAGGGCAAAGAAAAAAAAATAAGAGCTATAAAGTTTAACTGTGCAGTAAACACACCGTAGAGATAGCACTGGAAAAATGTTTTTAATACACTGCCTAAATCCCCCGGTATGATCCCTTGTAATGCAAAATAATTTGTCACTGCATTGCAGATTACTTTTGCATCATCAATTACAACATCCTGCAGCCAAACCTCAACAGTGCACAAGTAAGGCGGATGTGGCATAACATCATTATAGTTTCAAATTGATTTAAGTACAAATCATTGCCTAAATGAAGAATTTTATCAATTATTCAGAACTTCAAGCATCAATATTTATTACAGTTGAAAAACATAACGAGTTGCTTGTGCACTGTGTGTTTTTAAGCTCACCAAATATGTCGTTATTTTGGCTCAAAGTGCCAGAAATCACTTTGGCTGCTTTCCCGGAAAACAACTTCTTAACATTAAAATTAAAACTGGTGTGTTTCTTACTAGGCATTATGAAAAGTCTTAAAACGTAAACCAGTAAACAAAGAACAGAAACCAAAACAGAAACATCTGAAAATGGTACCATAACAAATAATATATTACTTTATATAATGAAGCAGCCTTTAAACCTTGGAAACAAAAAATATAAAGTAAAACAGGAACACTTAAAATGCTACTATAATGAACAACAAGTTATGAATTAATAAACTGAAACGATCTTACGAAATTGGTTCAAATCAGCATTCCTTTGAAGCAAAAGCCGATGGAAGATTCAGAAAATCATAGCAGTTCGTTTATTTCTCAGTATAAAAATATTTGACTATTGTTTAAGGCCTACTATGTTCCCCTTTTTTGTATTTGCAAGGGTTATATAGAAATACAGTAGCCTTTAAGCACATACGTATTTCTTAATAGCTGGTTGCTATGTGCAGCACTATTTCCTTTGCACAGATTAATATTCTTTGCATATCCAAGACAAAAAAATGAATAACGAATTCCCATTTGAGAAAAAGTATATGTATTGGAAAATTTCAGGGAATAACAAGTAATATCTCGAAAATGGCTCACCCAACAAAAAAATGTATATGACATAAATTGTGTATTTTAACGCGATCTACATTTTTGTGTAGTAAAATTTTGTCTATCTCTTATGGTTTACCACTTATGCAAAAGTCGTTCACAATGAAGGATACTTTTGGAGAGTTCCCAGAAAATTCGGGATTACATTTCCAGAAAATATCTTAAAAATATGACATTTTAATCAAAATCATTAGAGCCATTTTTGAGAAAATTAAAAGTTTCGAAAAATGTTCCATGTGAAGGGTAATTTGTGGTGGGCGGATGTTCTTGAAAACCTTCGTGTCGCATCTCTGGAAGATACTGAACCTAAATACCAAGCTTGGTGTTTATCCGATTGTTCGTTTCTGAGTTATGCTGTTCACAGACACACAGACACACACACGAACATGTTTCCAAAAATGATTTTTTGGATTCAGGAGTCTCCAAACATATATTTCCGGTGAAATCTCGGTATCGAATTTTTGGGTGGAATACAATACTTCCCCTACTTACTATAGGTAGTGGAAAAAGTAAAAATGTATCTTCCATTACTTTAAACGCACTTAAAGGACTAACCAGACAATGTTTAAATGATATCACTGAAGAGGATTGGAAAAAATGCATGCATCAAAGTGAAGTCCATTGAACAAGAATACTGACATCGAGATGCCTTGATGGAAGAAGAAATAGAAAGAATATTAATCAATGTGGGTTGGATAGCAGTGATGAAGAGGAAACAAATAGTTTGGCAAGTTTTGTGAATTCCGGAGTTGGTAATGGTAATTCTACAGATACAGCAAGTGATGCAGACATAACAGCAGATTTCCATCCTTTAAATTACAGCAGCACAGATGGAAGCTCTACAGATACAGCAAGTGAGACGGATATGCAGGAATCGGAATGTACACATCAGAATTAAGTAAGTCAATTTTGTTCTGCTCCTTAGCGTAGCATATTTTCTGCCTTCAAGGTTGTGCATACTTTTGTGACATACTGTTCACCTCTCCTCCCATCTGCAGGCCAGTCGGACGGTGTAAACAGATAACAGCGCCTCCACCGCGAGGAATCTTGCTAAATGTCCCGGAAAATATAACTGGTAGCTTTAAATACGTAGATTTAGCGTCTATTTAGAGACGTGCTTATACACCACCTTCCTGTTCAAACAATGACAGGCTTCTGTTAGCGTTCGCTTCAACCGTTTTCTTAACGTACGTATTTGAATTATAGATATGTATCAATGTACCTGATTGATGCTACTATCCAATAACATCCATTAGCAGCTTATGTTATATATATATATATATATATATATATATATATGTGTGTGTGTGTGTGTGTGTGTGTGTGTGTTTACAGACTTCCATCGTCTTAATAATGAATCCAAGGTTCGTTACATCTTACGTAGATACTACTGCATTTCTCGTAATTTTATATTACTGGTTATATAGATAACAATGGCCTTTCCCTCTTATATGATATTTTATATGTTATAAATTTATATACTTATTCTCTGCCATGTGCACATTATGAATATGTGTATTTCTAACATCTGTGAATTATTATGTGTACAATATTAGCAAAGAATACATAACACGTAAAACTTAGAACAAAATATTAAGGAAAGAAATTATTAATGTGTTGATGCTGAGAAGTTATGAAATAAATACCTTATTGAATTAATGAGTTATCGTATTATTTTGTCGTGGCTAGTACTGTATGTTGCTTCAAGGTTTGCACTGTTGCGTAATAAAATGCCGCCTGTTTCGGTTATCTGTATTGTTACAAATGAGTATAGATTTTAACAGAAAAGGTACATAAAAAGCCAAGCTAGGGAGTATAAGCCGCAATCCGACTTTTTGCCGTTCAAATTTGGACCAAACGTGCGGTTTATTTTGCAGTGCACAGGACATCCCCATCAAAGATATACTCTAATGAGAGCGAGAATTAAATAGTGATTTTTTTATCGTGCCTGTATATTACTGCATAATGGCAGAATATACCTCGTTTTTTCGCTAAAGCATCGAAATCATCTTATTTGTTACAAGAGGTCAAAAAGGAATTGTAGTGCATGCATTTAACGTACTCGCAGAGAAGAATCCGGCTTAAGTGAGTTCGAACAGCTCTGTTCTAAACCTACAGGTGTAAGGTTCGATCTGTAGATACATCGCGACGAGATTTTAAGGCAGCATTCTCCATAAAGGTGCAAGTTGAGTTTCATTATCAAGTTTAATTTGTGCATGCTTTCACATATTTATTTGCTTTCTTTGTTTCTGGCAGTTATGACACTTACTGCAAGGATTCCACTGGTGTAAAAGCCACACCTATGGCGCCAAAAACATTCGCCAATCAGATAAAAGGGAAAGGGAATGTTACGCGGATTAATACATTTCACGCGGCAAGAGTATAAGAAACAGGGTTTAGCTTTAGTTTATTTGCTTACACTGGTGTGTGGTAACCGTCCTTAGATTGATTAACCTGAAATAAGTGACAAAATACGTTTTAACCGTTTGTCTTGCGAGGTTTTATAACGTATGTAGTTTTTTGATGTGGAAATAAATGTGTGGGGAAAGATTATATTTCGTAGTTTTCATTTACGAATCACACCAATCCCCACAATTGGTGACCCCGACGTAATATGAACACACAACCTTCTGACCCTTCAGCGATCCGTGTATTTGTGTGAGTAGATGCAGTAAGAAAACCTCCACAACAACCTTATGAGGGTCCATTGCCAGTTACTCGACGAGACAGTAAATTCTTTATATTTGATCGCAATACTAAGCACGACACTATCGATCGTTTAAAACGAGTTTATCTGATGGATCAATCACATGGTTTCGTCGGTCTACGATTGAAACTCCTGCCCGCTAGTTCAAAGCCAGTACCTTCAAGTAGTGCTAGTCAAATAACTTGCAGTGGGAGGACTATACGGCTGCCTTCAAGATTCTTAACCACCCATTAGGAGGGGGAGTATGTACGCAAACGCCCTTATGGTTAACCTGAAATAAGCAGCAAAGTCCGTTTTAACAGCTTGTCTTTTGCCTTGCAGATTTTGTATTGCGGTCTGTTTATGTGGAAATAAATGTGAGAAATAAATAAAAGAAAGATTATATTCCGTAATTTTCACTCACGAATCACCAGAATCCCCAGGCAAATCGTGAACCTCTTGTTAGTTATCGCTCTAGTGGATGGTGGAACTCGTGTTGTGTGTTCAGTTACTTCTTTTGTTAGCCTATTTTGTTACTACTTCTGCTTTTAAGTCCAGAGAAACTCAATTGGACAACTTTGAATTAAATGCAATAAGAAGACAATCTACGGCACTACACCCGAAATGAGCATCCTAGCATACGCAAACTTACCTCTTCTCTTAAAGAAGTAGTGGTATTTCAGGGAAGCCTTATCTCTTTGAACAAGGTCCTCCATGATCTCGAAGTTGAGTTCGGAACAATAAATAAGAGAAAAACAATGCTTAAAATAACTAATTTTTCTTCCACACGAGGCATGTGTGTGGGACAAGTTTTGAAAGGTAGAATCAGAGTACTTGAAAAACTTAGTGCCATAGCTGGGATTTGAACCATGGATCTGCAGGTTTCCGTTAGGTTGCTCTAACCCCTCAGCTACCATAGCAACATTCCCGTAGGGTATTAAATTATCCAGCTGACTCGCATTTTTCCTGGTAAAAAACAAGATCTCAAACTGTTTTGGGATGACATACCTCAATGGCGACTTATAATGCTTCGTAGTTTAGCCTCTGATAGATCAATTAATACTTCTATTAATTAATTTAAATTAATTATGATTCTATCTTTCCAACCTTGTCCTACACACATGATTAGTGTGGAAGAAAAATTAATTCATTAATTGACCTAACAGATGCTAAACTATGAAGTTCGGGAATTTCTTACGGCAATGTAAGTAGCCATTGAGGTATGTCATCTCGAAACACTTTGAGATCTCCTTGTAGTTTACCGGAGAAAATGTGGGTCAGCTGGAGAATTTAATGTCCTACCCTTATGTTGCTATGGTAGCTCAGTGACTAGAGCATCCGGACGCACACCGGAAGATTGCCTATGGAATTGATTTTTTTAGTCATCTGGTTCTATCTGTCCAGAATTTGAAAGAACCGATATTGAAGCACTGAGAACATTATTTTAAGATAAATATAAAATAAGAATTTTAGCGAAGTGGTATGGCTGGCTAAAATACAGTTAAGCGCCAGCCGTATCAAAGTGCTGGGCTGACGACAGAATTGAAAGCTCCTGAAGCCATCCTCGGGACTTTATTGTTGTCCATGCTGGCACATAGCCACTTAGTGCTCTTCAATTCCAGAAGATCTGGGGAGTATCATGAGGATATTACCAATGACAATTTCTACAGATAGTTTAAGGACCAGTTACTCTTTAACATACCGCGTTATTGTTATGGACAATGTCCCATACCACACGTCCAAATAGGTAAGCGCGCATTGACAGTGACACTAAAGTACAAATGGTACATAACGCAAGATACAAAGTGTTTTGTTATTACTTGAATGTAACCTTATTTGCACAGACGAGTGCACAGAAATGTGCTGACGCTTCTGGTTTCCTTTATTTAATGCTTGCAGAATTTCCTTATCATCTGTGTTCAACCCCAGCCCTGCATGAAACAATTGTTTATTGGTTTCAGTTCTAGTCTGACACACACGCATTAGCCTATGAACAAAAGCCAGGACTAGGTGAGCGACGAATTGGGAGAAGTACGGAAACATTTCAACTGAGTGGCTGGAAGACATGTTTCGCAACGACAGTCCTCACCAGCCCCGGGATAAATCCGTCTCGTATTGGTTTATTGTCAAAGTCTGGCAGTGAAACATTAACCTATGGACACAGGTCGGTTTCGACGCTTCAGCTTCGTTTCCTTCAGGAGCAAAGGAAAACAGGGGAGTAGGACACATTAAGTGGAGTGCTAGCACAAGGCTGGGGATTGGAGTAGCACAGGCAGTTTGGTGTTTCCTTAAGAACATATGCCACTGGGCATTATATCGGCACGATCCCATGCACATTAGTACAAAACTAATTTACAGTACATTTATGATTGTGTTTAACCTCTATAAAACTAAGGCTTTTTGCGTATACCTTAATTGAGCAGTGGGTGTATACAACTGCCACGTGAGATATTCTTGTTTCATAATCCCAAGCTACGTAATAATATATTACACGTATTTATAAATCAGCCCACCATGGATCATAATTCCAGATACAGTTGATATCTTTATTGAGATAACCGGCAGAAACGAATAATGGCAAAACTTAGATGGCTGTGTTAATTAAAGAAAACTTTATTGCACTAAAAACTCATCTATCCACTTTCAAGTACCAATATTAAGTCAGAAGATGAAGCAACACTGGATACATAAGAAAATGTACAGGGACTGGAGTTTTTATTCTCTTTAATGAACTTGGAAGAATTTTCTGTTCTCAAGTAGAGCAGAGCGTTTCCATCTTGTTATAATGTACCAATGAGAAATCTTCTGGTTCACGCACAATTCATTAATCATTCTAATTACATCCCTTGGGACGTGGTAGAAAAAAAACGAAAGACGAATCAAGAGGAAGAAAGGGAACGAGATAATGAGATTTAGAAGATGAGGCGGACAAGTGGTCTCGGATTTTTTTCCATTACACAACTTCATCGTCTGTTTCAGCACGTGCATTTCTCTTAATTTTTTTAATTACTTGCAGCCTCCACGCTAATTAATAATTGACATTTAAAGGTTCCATCACCATCGTGCCATACAATAACGTCTACTGCTCTGTTAGAAGTTCCTCTCATTCCGATCTCTGTATTAGTATCATTAAAAATCGGAAGCATAATGGCTGGTTCCCGAGAAGTCCTCATTGCTGTTCAACTAGTCAGCAGGAATACACTCCAATCAAATACTTTATTGCAGGGATATCCTTAGAGACATGCATAACACGAAGAAAAAGTTTCTGAAACTATCATCAACATGAATAACATCAACACCGACATGGCTAGCCATGGTCATTAAAGCGATACTTGTGAGGGGAAGGTCTGCGACTAAAATCCCACCAGGACCGTCCTCCCTGATTGAGGTTTTCCTAGGGTTTTCTTAGTTCTCATAACTGGCAAGCCGGAGAGGTAATCTAATCTTAGCTTGGAACGCTTCCTTCTCAAACTTCCATTTTCCATTTACCATTTCATTTCATGCATAATCAGTGCCCAATGCCCGTGGTACCGTATGCAGTAAGATATGCGCTAAACACTACTAAAAAGAAACAAAAAAGGAAAATAGACAAGATAAGGAATTAATTAACCAAGGTGCATTTGGTCTTATGAAGGGCATTAAAGGGTAAAAAATGTCCGTCCTCTTTTATTTGGCAGGTGATTTTTCTACTGATGAAAAAGTACTATGATGCAGCTGCTACGAGCCAAGCTTATCGCATGGATGGTTTGTTGGAGAGACAAGCAGGGCTGTGCTCTTTGTGATGTAAATACCAGTAAGGCCTTCAAGATGCGACGAGATAATTCTGGGTGTTTCTGCCTCTGCCTTCCGCAAACTCTCTCGAAACTCCTACGATTATATATCGGCGAGCGTGCACGCGACAATGAGTTGTTACTAAAGTTGTTGAAATGATGTAAAGTGCAGGTTACTCAGTGTGTTCCAGAGCAAGTAATGGTGCGACTAGAAGGACAAGTCAAGTCCTGCGTTCGACATTTAACATGCGACTGGAAACCGTGAGCAAAAAAAACTAAGTCGCAGTGCAAATTGAACTAACTCACATTAGCAAAATGAAAATAAAGCTGAAGTAATCCACACTGGTGAAGTGATGGTGAAATCTGAACTAATTCACATTAGTGAA
This sequence comes from Deroplatys truncata, assembly GCA_030765065.1. Taxonomy (NCBI): domain Eukaryota; kingdom Metazoa; phylum Arthropoda; class Insecta; order Mantodea; family Mantidae; genus Deroplatys; species Deroplatys truncata. The sequence continues at coordinate 189,251,003 of CM060986.1, read as the reverse complement.
GTGATAGTGAATTCTTAACTAATTCACATTAGTGACAGTGAAACCGAACGTAATCATAATGGCAAAGTGAAAGTGAAAGCTAAACTAATTCACATTAGTGAAGTGACAGTGAAAACCGCACTTAATCACAATGGTGAAGTGGCAGCGAAAACTGAACTAATTCACATTAGTGAAGTGACAGTCGAAACTGAACTAATCCACATTAGTGAAGTATTAGGAAAACTGAACTAATTCAGATTATTGAAGTGAGAGTAAAATTGAACCAATTCACATTAGTGAAGTGACAGTGAAAACTGAAGAAAGTGACAGTATCAATTGACGGATAAAGACACTCAGTCATCCCCAGATTCTAAGAAATGATCTGAGAACTTCGTGAACGTGGATATTCTGAGTCATATTCAGTACGTTCACATTTGGTATTTTAATGGTTCCAGTAGCTTCTATTCCAGTGAACACAGTGATTACTCTTCAGCATCCGGAAATAAAGGCTTTAGTACTACGGGGTCAATTCTGGCAAGCGCTCCGAATGTTTCAGAGGCTGCTAACAGGCAGCTGAGCCTGCTGCTTGCTGAGCGTGGCTAGTCTGAGCGGTTGGGCCGAAACCTCTTAACCCATTTCAGCCCAATTATTTTCGGCCGAAACCTGATTAGTTAGTGTGGCGGATGTTAGAATTTGCCGTAATTTCGAATTTGCAACACAGCAATAAGGATTTCGAATTATTTCTGCAGTGTTACCAAGTTTCTAGTAAAGGATGGGGTGGATCCACGTAAAGCAACGGAGACTTACGTATGTGAATGTTATCATTATAGTGAAGACATGTTTTGAATTTACATAAAAACGTAAATCCATTTTATTTTATTTTAGGCTATGCTAATATAAAATTCAAAGAGGCATACATCATAAAGACAGAGAATAGTCTGAAGTTAGCCTTGGAAAGTCAGGATTTTTATCCTTCTTCCAAAAAATATACATAATGATGCCACATGGTAGCACTGGGCTGAAAGGGGTTAAAGCAGCTGCTGTAAAATATGTTGTATCTCAACTTGTATACACGGCTAACATGCGTATATAAAATATTCATTGACTCAGATTAGTTCATTTTCAGAAATTTACGACATTTTGTTTTGTCAAAGCTGGGTCTATGGTTGAGAAAACCGAGCCCTGATATTTTTACTTTCGATCTACTTTCTTTAAGAAAAATCCTAGCTCGATTTGTAACATAAATGTGACAATAGCCTCTTGCAAGGATTTAAATTCGATATATGCTAATAAATGACCAAGTGTATTATCGAAAGCTGCCGAATTACTGAACAACAAAGTGACTACAGCCTAACAACCTTCATCTAAGGAGGTGTGGCTCCTTGAGGATCAACGTTGAGCAAACGCTTGAAATAGCCGAAAGCGTATTGTATGATCCACACTGTCAAATACACTACACTGCAGTCTCAGTATGCAATTATATCCTCTGATTACACTAGCTGCCAAGCAGCTTCACTCGCTTCTCTCCGCTTAGGGTGGTATACAGTATAAGCTTTAATTTAATCTGAAAGAAAACGCCACAGATATTATTTCTGAGAGACTGATATATTCGCACCAAGCTAAATATCTATACTAATGGTAATTAAATTGTTGTTTCACATAAGCCTTGTGAGAAAGAAGTAGAATTAGACTGAAAAATTCAATGCCATAGCCGGGATTTGAACCACGGATGTTCCGATTTCCGTCCGGATTCTCTAACCAACTGCGCTACCATGGCAAAATGCCATCACGACATTTAATTCCCAACTGACTAGCATTTTTTCCCGGTAAACCAGTAGGAGAACTCAAATTCATTTTGAGATGACACACTAATGGCGACTTACAATGTTCTAAGTAGTTTAAATTCCGGGCTTCATAGTTTAACAAACTATTAGGTAGTCAATATTAAGTAACTGTTCTTTCATACAAGCCGTGTGTAGGACAAGGTTGAAAAGGTAGTATCAGACTAAAAAATGCAATGCCATAGCTAAGCATTGAATTCATCTCAAAATGAATTTTAGATCTTCTTATGGTTGGTTAGTTAGCGCAACCGAAAGATTTGAACCGCAACGTGGTTCAAATTACGTCTTTGGCATTGACTTTTTAGCCTGAATTTATACTAATGCTACAAGGATGGAAAAGTTATAAGCGTATACATACCGGGTGAGTCAGCTGCCCCTATTTATTTTTGAATTTATGCAACGTGCTAAGCGACATTTGTGACTTACGCCTTTCTTGAATGCCTTCTAATGGCTGATTTGCATAACACTTTATAGAGGAGCGATAGATAAATCAGTGCATAATTGTTATACAGGACAGAATGCAATCACTATATATGTGGATACAAAAAACATCCTACCCTGACACTAGGAGCTGCGGTAGCACTTTTAGCCAATTTTACAAACATTTATTATTTGGCATACATTCATGCACACCTTTGAAAACGCCCCTAAAGGAACAACCTATCACATGCATCGGTTGACGAAACTATTTGAAAACAAAATGGCATCTCTACGCAGTGCGACCAATTGAATTTAAACCGTCAGACAACGTTGTACAGCCTTGTCGAAAAAATGCTAAGTATTAGGCAGATAATTTCTCTTATGTCACAAACTATGGCGTATTTCAGATCATACAGCAATTGTAATGACTGATGCAATTGATTTGTTTTAATTAAAACTATCAAACCGAGCTCAAAACGCTGTATGACGCTGCAAAAAGCGTGTAAAGATTCAAGGTGGGGTCTAGTTCTGCGATTACTAATTCATATAGGAACGTCAGCTCGTAAGGTAGCATTGGCCGCATGATATTATCATAGTTTTAACACTGTGCCACTTCAGTTCGGGTTCGAATCCTTCGGCTTAAGTTTAAACATTTTATTACCTTTTGTTTTCTCTCTTTGGGCATATAATTTATGTTATGATATAAATAACATTTTTGATAACATTATAAGGTGTACAAAATGTAATAATCGCCATATTTTCTGCTGGCAGGGGATAATTTATACTGCGTATGTCTGATGCGGAATATTAGGAGTACAGCTAATTGGACCGTACTTTTTTTAAGGCAACCTCACAGGACCATGGACCTTGCATTTCTGCAAGAAGAGTTGCCATTGCTCTTAGAAGATGTGCCACTAGTAAAACGGACAGGAATGTGGTTCCAGCTGTATGCATCTCCACCACACGGACACTGATTTAAGGAATCACTTACATAGAATATATCTGCAAAAATGTATTGGCCGGGGTGGCCCAATTGCATGGCCATCTAAATCACCTGATCTGATCCCACTGGATTTCTTTCTGTGAGATCGTTTAAAGAAAGGGATCTGTGCTCAAGAACCGCAAAATCCAAATCATCTACGGGCAGTCGTACGTGAATAATGCAGGCAGATTACTCCGCGCATGTTACAGCATGCAACAACGTCTCTCCGGCAGCGTACACAAATATGCATTGATGAAGGGGGTTGTCATTTTAAATATTTACTTCCTTAATGAAATCCACGCTCTTTAACAATTTATTATTCTGTTTACCCGTGAACTTAGCACATTTACAACTCTTTTTTGAATAGAAAAGTGAAACATAGGGCTTAAACATGAAACAAAAACTCTTAGATTTAATTTCGTCGATATGCGCCCAAAAGAATGAAAGCCAACTACGTAACAGGGTTTACAACGCCAGTTACGGTACAGATGATTAGGGTAAATGTGATACACAATTATCTGATTGTAATTCTTGTTTCTTTGGCTCACAGGAGAGCTAATAAGAAAAATAAATAAATTAGTACACTAAAATACAGAAAATAAACACAAGGGGAGAGAGCGAGAGAGAGAAAAGAACCAACAAATTTTATTTTTGTATCAGATTCGAACCTACTAAACTAACCTTTGCTTCACCACATTCTGGCAGCTAACCTACTCGACCAGAACCCACGTAGTCTATTCTGCTCTGTGGGAAAGCATTCCTCTATCTCTTGCAAGCGTTATATCAATGAAACGTCGTTATTTTTAAGGCTTTCGCAGCTCTTTGGTTCTCATTCAAGCCTTTAAGCATTAATGCTAGTTATGTATAGTACCGAATAGAAGGGCAGAGCTACAATAACAGTTTGTTTGCTAAAAGGATCAATGTTTTCACTTTAGGCTATCAACTGCGGGTTGCATAGATACGAATACTTAGGGGCAGCTTTCTCATCTGGTATGATATATATGTGTGTGTATGTCGGGTGTGTGTGTAGGGTATCTCAAAAATCACTCAACTAATCTTTTAATTCTTTCACAATTGAAAAGCCTATACTTCCTGACGGGCATGGGCCTAAAAGTTTCTAAGTTAAATTCATTGATTACTAAACGACTAAAACTATTTGCAAATCATATGCACTAGAATACGAACACATTGAGGTTAAATAGAACAAACCTGCGAATAAAACTTTGACTTTTCATTGAGATTGCAATGAAATAGAAAATAGTTGAAGTTACTACACAAATGATGCAGTAACGTAAGATAAATGCTGGAGATACATCATTCCAAACATAATATGTGGTCACAGTTTAGCAACTAATAAAACAGAAGACACAGCAAAACAAGAGAGAATCGAATCCGCTTATGACGCTACGATACACACGTAATGTGCTTACGTTCTAATCAAGTTCGTTGTCAGGGCATGCTGAATATTATTGTGTAAAGAGAGAAAATTGCTAACATTAGAAATATATATTTGACTTTAACTGAGATCATTTTCTCGATTAACCAGACTGTGTGTGTTTTACAAATACGTTAGCTTTATGGCCTGAGAACCTTCATATTCACCAGCTTCAACTCTGTTTCGTGACTCAACCGCGCCGTATTTCACATGTGCTGATATCCCTTCGTGCGTTAAAGGAGCTGCAGAACTCAACTGGGCAATTTCAAGTAAATACAGATCAGTGAGGAACAGGTACAATAACGTGAGCGCTCTTTTGCTTATGAGCGAAGACGATGAGCGAATCATTCTCATTGAGAGGCAGTTTCTAGGCTTGTCGCACGTCATGATGATAGACAAGAACAGTGTAAACACACCGAAAAAGGCCCTAAAATGTTTTCCGCTTCAGTTACACAGACTTAATTTTCGAGGGTTTAAACTCACTTTTTAGATTGACAACCAATTAAAATGTCTTTATTTGACCAATCAGTATACCCCATATTATTTTTACTTTCTCTACCACGTACCTAGTAGGTAGAGAAGGTACTGCATTCACCCAAAAATTTGATTCCGAAATTTCAACGCAAATCTCCAGAATGCAAAAAAAAAAGCATTTTTAGTAAAGATCCGTGTGTGTCTGTGAACAGCATAACTCAAAAACAAAAAGTAAGATAAATACCAAACTTGGTATTTAGGTTCAGAACCTTCCAAAGATAAGAAATGAAGATTTTAATGAAAATTCCCCCACACAAGAACTGCCTTTATTTGGAACATTTTTCGAGTTTTTAACATTTTTTAAAAATTTCTGTAACGATTTTGATTAAAATAACATATATTAAAGATATTTACATTAAAAATAAAACGTGTACTTGAGTTTTTTGAGTATAGTCTGTGAAGTCCAATTCATTCGGAAGGAATTTGGTATACTCTTGTATAACTGCTAAACGTTAAGCGATAGACGAAACGTATTGCACAAAAAATTAGACCCCTTTAAAACACACAATTTATTTCTAATAGCCTTTATTTTGGAATCCGCCATTTCCAAGATATATGTTATTAACTGTTCGAATTGTTCAATATTTGTGGTTCTTTATAAGTTCTTTTGACACTTGTTTGTTTATCACGATTGCATGCAAAGAGTAGGTATGCCATTTTAAGGCCAGTACATAGGGTCCAGTTGTTAAAAATTTGACTATCGTTATATATTTTCTTTGTATCTATAACGAAATATGTAATGCAGCTATTTCCGGAAATATTCCTCTCTATTAATATGAAGTAGATAAGAAAATTAACTTTCGTGAGTATAATTAGCATACCCACTCATACGCGATAGAGGGTAGGGAAAGTCATGTGAATGTAACACTTTGTATTTTTTAAAAATTGTTTTACGCTGTTCTTATCTAACGTACGGACTATACGCACTGTAGGGATAAATGAAAACATTAAAGCTCCAGTAACGAAAACCATGTAAAGATGGGAGCACGTAGTGTTTCTCTGTCGATGTGTTCACTTGCTATGATATTATTATTGTTATTACCACCATCATAATCATCATTAAAATTATCATAATTATTATCCTTATTTTATATCATTATTGTTATATAATGGTAATGTTATGCTGACTTCACTCACAGAAGAGGTGTTCGAAATTTTGCCCCGATTGATTGATACAATATTCCAACCGTCTCCGTGAGTCCACATGGATGTTTCTGAGAACCGCTGGTGTGTCATGTGCACATGCTTTGACGACACTTTGACGTAAAATCTATTCATTGAGGGGATCTGTTTGAAACACAGTATTGATGTGGTCCCAAAAGAAAAACTTTCTAATGAGGTTAGATCAGAGATCTTGATAGCCAAGATATGGAGCCGCCTCGGCCGATCCAGCGCCCAGGATACTCTTGATTCAAATGAGCACGATCCGTTCATCGTCTATGATAAGAGAAGTAACTTTTTATTTTCTAAAAACTGGCTAACGGTTTTGATTAACATACCCTATATTACAGATGTTTACATGACAATAAAATGTATATCTGGAATTTTCTGAGAATAGCCTGTGAAGTCATTTGGAAGGAATTTTGTATAATCCTGTATAACTGGTAAACGTCGAGCAATAGACGAAAACGTACTAAAGAAGACATGTGGATCTCTTAAAGCACACAATTTATTCCAAATAAGTTTTAGTCCCTTAAATTCAAGCACATAGATTTCTTATGAAAGTTATAACCACATACTTTCATTATAAAGGATGTTGGAAATGATGTTCTTGAGCGCCACACATCTCTCACACATTTTAAGAAAATGTTGTGACACTTATTAATTCTTTATGGCCATGTAAATAAAACCATGCTTCGCCCTAAAAAAATTCAACGCAGGTTAGCAACAACTAATTGCAGAAATAAACTCTACTCACAACAGTTACCTAACAGGGTTTTAATCTTAAACACTTAGTGGCATTGCAAACCGTGAGCTGCGAAATTCCTGATCCCTGTGCAAGCTTTTTTAGAGATGTCTTTGAACGTCGTTCTACCTTTTCTGTAATGTTTGTCCTGGGTACGAACTAGGCAATTTGCGGGTTCCTAACAAGAATTGATCCCGTTTCTCTAAATCTGTTCAAAAGATTACGAACCGTTTCTCTGTGAGACGCCCGGATAGCAGAGAATTGGTCTTTATATTTTCACTTATTATAAAAGTTTATTGTTACATAGGTATCATAACACGAAGATTCTGTGTCCTTCAGTATAAGACTTTTTGTTATTATAACAGCATATACTGTACTATAACGACCGAGCGGAAAAAAAATTAAATTGAGTTTAATTTATGGACGCTCATTAACTACTATGGTCCTTGGCATCCCATTTTATATTGGGCGTGAAATTTTACTCAGAGGTCTCCTTATCAGGCTTGAGGTCTCTTACGTGCCGTAAATGTACGACATGAGGTCACCGGCTTTACATTCCTTCCGAAGGAAGCCATGCTAAGGATTTTTACTCCCTAAGAAAAGCCACCGACTTCCGCCGGATTTGAATTCACGTCCTTAGGAACTAGAGGCTAGTCACGGTACCCTAGACTGCGGAGGACGACAAAGACCGAGTGTGATAACTCAGATGGTAATGTCTGTGACCGAATTTGGGAAATTTCGGTTTCGATCACCGGTGACCACCCAGTCTGACCCACGGGCTTTTCGTGGTTTCCCCAGGTCGGCGGGAGAATGCTGGGGTGGTTCATCTTCTACCACAATTCTCCTACTCCTATATCCTATACCCATTCTGGTCATCTGTTTCAAGGTTGTAGGACTAGGCGACAGTGTTCCAGGGTTGCGGCGGGAAGATGGATATGTGCTTTGTGCAGATTTCTTCACTGGCGTTGCTGTGGGGACTGCTCAGTTATTTCTCTTCTCCCAGTGTGAATAGCATGTGAATATGTGTGTGAATAGCATAACTCATAAACAAAAAATCTGATAAATGCCAGACTTGATTGTAGAAAGTAGCAATGTTAACCCTTTTAACCCAGATTAGCATTTGGCAGTCGAACTACAGCTCAGAATGGAATGGATGCACATTGTGAAAGCGTTTCAAAAATGCCAACACCAACTGGTAATGTGTCAAGAGGATGTCGACATAGCAGCTTGTGATTATAACGCAAACTTGGTAATTAAGTTAAGTACTTTACTTCAAGAAAATCCCCCACCTGAAACTACTCTTTATATAATACAAAATGTTTAGTTATTTTTTATTTTCTCAAACGCGTGTGCTAATCGCACATCCATTGCTTCGCGAATTCAAAATTATTGTATTAGATCTCATCAGGTGGCATTGTGTTTTCTTGGTAATCTGATTTTTCCACGCTCTTCCTAGCTAGAGTTGGGTGTTTCTATAGGTGGGTCGACAGTTCCTTCTTTGCCAGAGCCATGGGACACATCTTGAGTTTGGTAGTTTCTGAATGGATTAGTAATCTGGTAAATTTGTATTTTGCTAGAGGGTTACTAACCGGAAATTTCTCAGGGTCCCTCCGTTGTTATTTATTTTAAGTTTTCCGTTTTATATAAAAGGGAATTCTTTGCAGAGTCCGAGACGGGAATCATGTTTGTTAGTTTCAATAGCTGTTATATTTGTAGCCTGGTAATTTAAGTTTAGGGATACGGAATGCAAGGAACATTTTCTAAGTAACTATATAACCTACAGTTTTTAAAAAAGCTTAAAGATTTTTAAAAATAATTTTTCTTTCTTGTGTAAATATTTCCCACATTTTAGAGTACATATTTGTTAAAAAGGTTGCCAAAGGTTTCTTTTCAAAACCCTTATTTCAGTGTGTGTAAAACACCAACACAAATAACTCCTAAAAATTTAAGATCAAAATATTAATTAATAACAAGGAAATTTTGAACTTAGGGAAATGAGCTCCAAAGTTGAAACATCAGTAGCAGTCTGCACCATAGCTTATTTCACCAAAATCCCCTTCATTTTCCGGTTCTATCTTCCTTTTGACACCTCTTTTGAACTGTTTTACTTGAATTAAGAGTTTGTAAAGCTTATTTTTTGCACTTCTGAGCCTCTTCAAATGTAAAAGGAGGCGGAGGTGGATTCATCACGCCACAAAGCATATCTCCTGAGGTCTTTCCCTTGCCAATGGAGCGCAGTCCATTCGCTAACCTAATATTTACAGGAAACACTTGTCTTATAGTACGCCCGTAGAAAATGCTTATAAAATCAAAAGGAAAGCGAATAAATTACCTTAGGAGTGAGTTTAGAACATGATGTGGTCTCTTCTATATCTGGTGCCCACCTGCCCGCCCGTTTTAGGTGGTATAGTTATATAGGCAAATCGCGTCAGGAACACAAGAAACGTAGCCATTTTCCCGATAAGTCACATGTTAAGTGGGTACTGCCAACCTAAATAAAAAGTGAAATGCACTAAATATGCGATGTGCTGTTTTTTCTGCGAACGTGAATGATTCGAGTTTTAGACGCTCAGATCCCTCGGCTACGCCCCGTCGTCGCTTCGCACTCCTCTCCTTCTAAAAAACATTCCTCGGCTATGCTTTGAGGCTGAGGGTCCTCAATCTCTCGGCTACGCCTTGATGCTGAGTATCTTACCGGCTTCGGTGGCATTATTCATATGTTGGCAGCATTACGTTAGAGCAAGCGTATGACGTAGAGTGACATCTGTTTGACTTACGACACATCATTTTCATCGCTGTGGGGCACACTGTAAGAGGAGATTATCGAATTGAAGTTCTGCTGCTACACCAACATGTCTATTTACACTAAGCTCCATGACTGTTTTTGCACACTGCTTACATAGCACATTATTTGAAAATATGTGTGCCAAGATGGGCAAATCCACAATTTAAAATTGTTCAAAGCCCTTATTTACGCACTTATATCTTTCTTTCACATCAGCGGCAGATTTGAAAAGCATGAAAGGGAAGAATGACAGCTTGACAGCTAGCAGACGACCATTGTTCAAGCCAAGCAGACGAAATTGTGTACGGCCATTCCTATATTTTAATAATTCACCTATTTCTAGGATAGATATCGAGGTAATTCCAACGACATAATGAAGAAAAAACTCCATACTTTCATATAAGATAATAACCCCAAAATTGAATTTTTTGACCAAAAACCACCTTAATGTATGTAATATCTGGATTCCGTTGGCCGTTTTTGGAATCTTAATGGTTTTAAATAACTCTTATTTCGATAACCTTTATGTAATTATTGTTAAGTTGTTGGCAGTTTACCGTAAATTTGTTAATTTTTCTGCTTATTAAAGCTGTTACTTTATTCTAAAGTTAAGTAAATTGTTATTCTTAACTTAAATTGTTAATTTTAATGTGTTTAAAGTCTATTTTATGGTTTATTTTGTAATTTGCTCATTTACGGCCTCACGGAAGTTTATTGCTTCATGAGAAGGCCAGCGTGAGGTGCAAATTTTGAGATACACAGTTAAAAGGGTTTGCAATTTCAGCATACATAATATTATGTTATTCTCCTTTTCTAATCACTAAACTTACATAAATTTGTATTACTGTTCTCAAGTATATGATACTGATGATTTTGCAATTTATGCTGCATGTAACGATGTATATTATACTTTGTATAAAGCTTCGTTAAATAAACGAAGAATATAAGACTTCGCCTGTTTCTCAGCATGGCTTAGGGGGCATTCCTGGTTTCTGCTATCGGCCTGACCCTGACCCCTTAGTCATGTTCCAAATACTCCTTGGTAGTTTTTGCAGTTCTTTTTAGATAATGTTTTCAAATACGAGGTACGATACAGAGAGAGAGAGAGGGAGAGTGAGAGAGAGTGTGTGTGTGTGTGTGTGTGTGTGCACATGGCTCAAACGATTTTAACTAAAATACCACATTTTTAAGTTGTTATTTATATGCTAAAATTTACGAGGGTAAGTCGATAAGTACCCTCACATAAGTTTTTGAGTTTATTATAACAACAATAGAAACTTGCAATTATCTCGTTTTTGTAGTATCTTTGTATCTCAATGCACATGGTCCATCGTGCACAAGCTTTCTGATGCCCTCAGAAAAAAGTTTTTCGGTTGACCAGCAAACCATGTACACATCGGTTCCTTCAGTTCTTGGTGTGTAGTGAAGCGACGGCCCCTTAAGACATTCTTAATTGGACCAAAACATATATGGTTTGCCACTTCATCGAGTCAATCTTCGGTTCAGGACACGGACTTGCTCAATGTTGGCGTCACTAGTGGATATGGATAGGCGCCCTGCTCTATTCTGGTCCTTTGCAGTTGTCCGACCATTTTTGAACTTTTCAATCCACTCGTACATATTTCACAGGGGTAAACATTGCCCCATATTGTGTGAATACTCTTCAACGGATTTTGGCTCCTGGTACACCCACAGACGATGAAAAACTGATAACCTCACGCTGTTCTTCTTTGGTACAAACGGCGAGGGGTGCAGCCATGCTTATTATGTAGCAATGCAACACTCACTGAAGTGATATCGGTCAAGCATTCCACAAGCAGAGACAAAGGAACAGTATGTCAACGTGCGCGCGCACAAACCGATACAGCCAACCTACAGAAAATTAAAAATAGTGTGCGTATACTTATTGACTTACCCTCGTAGATCTGTAATAATTTGAGAGTAGCCTGTGAAATCTTTTTATTCGTAAATAATTTTGTGAGTAATTTTATATAATTTTTACCATTAGAGATAGACAAAAGTTTATTGCATGGAAATTTGGATCTGTTTAAAGCACTAAATTTATTTAAAATGACTTTGCTGCAGCATAAGCATTTTCGAGATATGCATGGTTATTGGAATAAATTTGTTTTCAGTACTATGTAATTTTACCTGAAGTGGCCACCATTCAATTGTTTGTTGCGATGGCATGGAAAAGGTATGTAATTTCAAGGCCACCATATAGAGGTCCGCTTTTAAACATGTATAACTTCGTTAGGCCTTAACTCCTTGTATCTACAAAGAAACGTGAAATGAAACTATTCCTGCCAATGTTTAGCTCGATTAATACAGAGTAGGAGAATGAGCGCTTGTAAGAATATTTAGTAGAAGTTGTATACAAATGAACAACAGTGGGTAAAGAAAGTCATGTGAATGTAGCACATCAGGTTTTTAAAGACAGAACAAACTCAGGAGCACCATACCTTGACCGAAAATGTTTCGCGAAATACGGGCAGTAATCAGCTATAACTTCTTTTAATGAGCTAAAGATGTACTTTTTGCATTCCACCCAAAATTTCGATATCGAGATTTCACCAGAAATACATGCTGTGAGACCCCTGAATCCAAAAAAAGCATTTTTGGAAACATGACGGTGTGTGTGTGTCTGTCTGTGAACAGCATAACTCAGAAACGAACAGTCGGATAAAAACCAAACTTAATATTTAGGTTCAGTTTCTTCCAGAGATGCGACACGAAGGTTTTCAAGAAAATCCCCCACCCCAGATTACCCTTTACATGGAACATTTTTCGAAAATTTTAATTTTATCAAAAATTGCTCTAACAATTTTGATTAAAATATCATATGTTTAAGATATTTTCATGACAAATGAAATGTATATCTCGAATTTTCTGGGAATGTCTCCATAAGTATTCTTCATTGTGAACGACTTTTGCATAACTGGTAAACCATAAGAGATAGACAAAATTTTACTACACAAAAAATGTAGATCGCGTTAAAATACACAATTTATGTCATATACGTTTTTTGTTGTTGAGTGAACCATTTTCGAGATATTGCTTGTTATTCCCTTAAATTTTCCAATACTTATATTTTTTCTCAAATTCGTTATTCATTTTTTTGTCCTCGTAATGCAAAGAATATGGAATACTCCACATAGCAACCAGCTCTTAAAATATTTGACTATATCTTAAAGCCTACCAATTCCCCTTGCATCTACAAGAAAATTAGCAATAAGATTAGCATCTCGATATCTCGATTAACATGAAGCATATGGAGAATAAGCGTTTGTAAAAATAGTTTGTACAATAGTAGAAAAAGTCATGTGATTGTAACACATCAGATTTTTTAGATATAAATTGCATGCACTCATAAACAAAATCAATTTTTTCCTGTCTCTTTTAACGCAGGTAAGACAAGCATATATGTATACATAGCTTTTGAGGGGTAAATTTAAGCTATGTTGCCGGTAGCTTGCCGTGTGTAATTCGGTCGGTGGGTGTGTGCGGCAACCTTCGTCCAGTCCGAGGTCGCCTTACTTTAGACTCGCTGCATAATTATAAGGGATCTTCAGATTTATTCGGCCTTTATCGCCATTCGGTTTAAATGAATGACGTCATTATTAGTTTAGTGAGCCGCTTGTCTCAAAGAGGAGTTGCGGAATGAATCCGGACTGCATGCGTTCCCGACTTCGTAAACAGGTTGATGTACTGCGGCAGTGCAGAACAGGTTTTCACTGGAACATTTTATGCGTTACTTACGCGAGAAATGGAAGTGATCACCTAACACAGAACTTGCATGGTTGAGCGCTAAACCGAGACACACTGCGCTACAAGAACCTTCCAAATATTTGAGTTACCTATCAACATACATAATGAGATTGCGAGTTTACGAGACGCAAGCGAAATGTAAATGTAAATACTGGAAAGGTACTATACAAGTCCCATTTCAATGATGTGATCTCGAAACTGTTTACATCCATCCCATCCACCTATCTTTCTCTAGTACTCTGCCAGAGGCACTGGTGATAAACTCGCTTCAAAGTATTGACGCCATATGCACAAAACCGACTGGCGGCAAAAGCCAAATAAATCTGTACCCCGTATTGATTTACGTGAATAGGTCTGATGTAAGTAATAACCTATTTTATCCATTGCGCTGAATAAAACAGGCACATATTACAATATACAAATTATTATATGTATAGTTATTTATATGTTGCAGGATAATATGTACACGCGCTTTATGTACTACACGGTGAAATATTTTGTTATAATTATTTACATTATGATTACTTGCAATATATGTATGTATGTACATATGTATGTATGTATGTATGTATGTATTATGTATGTATGCATGCGTGAGTGTATATGTGTGTGTGTATGCATGTGTCTATATTCCGTATAGGCCTCTATACTCTTGGACTTATTTCCACCAAACTTGCCCAACATATTCTTTAGGAGAGGAGTAAATATCGGATGTGTTACACTCACGTGACTTTCTCTACTCATTCTTCTGAAAATTTTATTTATACAAATGGTCATTATTCTAGCTACATCTTGTTCATCCAGATAAACATTCAAATCACATTTAGACATTTCGTTGTACAATACAGTAGGTCGCATGTTTTAAGAGCGATAGCTTTAAATTTCCACGCTCTTTGCATGACTACGAGACAAAACTAATAACGACTTCCCATATGAGAAAATTACAAGTATTTAAACATTCATACCAATAACTAAGAATATATAAAAAATGGTTAACTTCACAAAATAATATATTTCACATAATTTGTGTGCTTTAACGAGATTTATATACTTTTTTACAGTAAGACGGTTTACCAATTAGTCATCACAAAAGTCATTCATAATGAACAGGACTTTAGAAAATTCAAAATATACATTTGTTTTGAAAAATTTTAAACATGTGGTGTTTTAATGAAAACTATTTGAGCCATCTTTAAGAAAATAAAAAAAAAAAAAAAAAAAAAAAAAACGTTTCCAAATAAGCGGGTAGGTTGAGGCGGTGGGGATTTTCTTGCAAATCTTCGTGTCGTATTCTTGGATGATGGTGAACTTAAATACCAAATTTGTTATTTAATCAACTTATCGTTTTTTAATTATACTCATTACAAGCACGCATACACACATAATGACATTTTTCTAAATTGGTTTTTCGTGGCGTTTCTGGGAGTCTCAAAACCTGTATTTTCGGTGAGGTCTCCAAATCGAATTTTTGGATGAAATACAATATTTCTCCTACTTAATGTTGGTAAATTGGGTGGAAATTCTTTGGCGGCAGGGGCTTCTCACATGGACCTGTTTTATTAATAATGTTTCTAAATAAAAGGATAAATATTGCCCCTTCATTATTTCAGGGCATTAATGTAAAACACACCCCTAATGGGGTCGGGGATTGAAAAACCTTCCATAGCAAACACTTTGGATAGATTTTCAGTAATAATAGAACATTTGATAAATATATATTTTTAGGACAATGTAAAACTACTTCAGGATGACTTTCACAAAAAAAGAAAGACAGAAAGGAAGGAAGAAAGAAAGAAAGAAAGAAAGAAAGAAAGAAAGAAAGAAAAAAAAATAAAGACAACACTCCTAACAGAAAGGAGGCGGGAAGCTTTCGTTGGAAAGCATTTCAAGGTTTTTTGAGACAAGAAATGGCCCATTTTCTCAACACTGTTCTGAAAAAGTATATAAATTAAGTTTTCTTCATTCTTTTAGGGGTGGTATAACAAATGTCACCCCTATGGGGGATGGATTGAAAAGTGCTCGACAGAGAGCTATTTTGAGGATATTCAAGAACATACCCCTTTTTTTCTCAACAACAAGAACAATAATAATAATAATAATAATAATAAAAATAATAATAAAAAAGAATAAACCTTGTCCTCTTCATTCGTTTAGTTGGAAACATACTGAATGAGAGGCAATTTGGAGAATTTCCAATATTAATGGGAAATTCGTCACAATGCAGTTGAGATGATCAAATTAAAAGAATTAAATACTGGCAATATTGTGACTGCTTTACTTCATTAACCCTTTAATGTCTCAAATGCGTCGCGAATCTGCGTAATACCACTTTAAGTATTACTTTTTCTACCTCGTACATGGTAGGTAAAGAAGGTATTGCAGTCCACCCTTAAATTCGATACCAAGATTTCACCAGAAATATATGTTTTGAGGCCCCTTGATTAAACAATTTTAGGAAAAGGTGCTTGCGTGTGTATGGGGGCGGCCAAATAGCATAACTCAAAAACGAAAAGGCGGATAAATACCAAACTTGGTATTTAGGTTCAGTACCTTCTAAGAATGCGACTGTAGTTTTTTAAGAAAATCTCCCCACCTCAAACTACACTACAAATGAAACTTTTTCGAAATTTTTATTTTCCAAAAAATTGCTGTAACGATTTATTTAAAATACTCTATACTAAAGATATTTACATGATAAATAAAATGTT
Organism: Deroplatys truncata; assembly: GCA_030765065.1. Lineage (NCBI taxonomy): Eukaryota > Metazoa > Arthropoda > Insecta > Mantodea > Mantidae > Deroplatys > Deroplatys truncata. The sequence goes on along the minus strand of CM060986.1, from coordinate 189,234,645 downwards.
TACCTTGAATGTTCTGGGAATAGCCTGTAAAGTCCTCCATTCGGAAGAATTTTGTATAAACTTGTATAACTGTAAAACGTTAAGGGATATGGACGAAAACATACTACATAAAAATTAGATCTTTTTGAAGCATACAATTTATTTCAAATAATTTTTTGTGACATCAACCATTTCCGAGATATTCACCATTAATACTACAAAATGTTCATACTTAGCCATTCTTTTTAAGTCCTGTCGATTTTCAATTGCTTCTTGCGTTGGTATGGAAAGAGTATGTAATTTTAAGGCAGCGTATAGCGCTCCATTCTTAAACAATTGACTATCGCTGTTCCTTTTGTATCTATAACGAAATGTTAATGCACATACTTAAGCTACTTCGAAAAGATTTATCTCGATTCGTAAGAATAATTTGTATATCCACTAATAAGTGATAGTGGGTAGAGAAAGTCATGTGAATATAACATTAGAATTTTCTTGGAAGGGTATACACTTTACTTTGGCACCCTGGTGACAACTGATGCATGTTTTGCACAAACAAGAAGTTATTTGGTCTTGTATTGCAGAAGGCTTCTGTAGGTAAGAAAAGGATAAAACAAGAAAAGCGAGAGGCAGAAATAAAGATACAGGACCAGTAATGGAATATGAGTGTAGGGGACCAATAAAAGCTGTAGACCCTAAAAATGCTGCACCAGTTCTTCTATAAAAGAAATGAGATGAAGCTTCAAGGTATCAAATAGTTAGGAAAATAATTTAGATTTATATTTATTTTAATCCACCGAATTCAGCAGTTAAGTTTAGGATATAGTATACACAACGAAGGGGGAAATCCAGCTAAGTGAAACCTACGAGAGATCATTGCGGCTACTACACTCACGAGGAAGGAATGAAGGAGGCTACAGGACACAGACGCGCGTACGTCCCTAACAGTTCCTGGCTTGAAGACGCGTCCCACTACTGAAACTGTCAGAGAGGACGATAAACAACTCGTCAGACGATAAAATATTAAAATCTTCCAGGCTGGAAGGCCGTGGTCTAAGGGTAAAATTACTCAGTCGTTATTAAGTCACCCAGGGTGTTACCCTCTTGAAGATGGCAACCAAAGAGTTGACTGAAACATCGAGTGTAAATAATAATACCCACAGCCTTCCAGTCCGTAAGATTTTAACATTTTATCCATTAACTCCGGCCGTGAAAGCCCTCGCACTTATTTAACTCGTCAATCGTCAACCAAGCAGCCCTCTAGTGTCCCTATATGCTGTTTGCGATGAGCAAGCGTCCTAAAAGTACACCTGAACATGAGAAAGAAACAGAATGAAAGGAAAATGATGAAAAGAAAATCGTGGTAGATAAGAAACCATCCCAACATTTACCTACCGACCAGGAAAAACCACGAAAAACGCAAAATCAGAGTAGGTGTCTACAGGAGTCGAACCCGGGACTTCCTGGATGCGAGCCTCATACATTACCGTGGCTGGATACCAATCAAGTAAGCAATTTCTTACTTAAGATATTTTGCGTGAAGAAACTTCTCAGTACTAATCATATAACATTAATTTTAGTTTGTTCCTCCAAGTGGAACTTAATTCGGGGAGCGAGGTTACATTTAAACAAATATCTGGAAAATTGGTGATGAAAGCATAGAACAACGCAGGATATTTCTGGTAGTTATAGATAAGCGAGAATGCAATTACATTCTAGTTAATTTCTCTGTTGCCGTGGTATTACAAAATCAACATAAACATATTACATTAAATTATACTGTACACAAGCTATATGTTATATTTCAATGAAGCAAGGATGATAATTCATTTACAGGCAAACCAAAATGAGCGCTATTGGACGAAAACTGACACAAAACGCATGTTAAACTCAGATTAGATAATTAGCCCTGAATATGCAATGATAAATTAATATATTAATCGAATAAATCAGACAGCACAAGCTACACTAAATGCCGGAAGTTGTCAAAAAATGAACTTTTAAGTTTTTTCAGCCCATCTTGATAACTTTAACCCTGCTTTAGGGGAGATTTTTCTCCATAAATTGACACTAGTTTATATCAACTTCTCTGTGCTAAGAAATGTAATTCTTTCTCTGATTATGATAATAGTGATAATGATGACGCAGAATCCAATTGTACTGTATGCACTTCAAGTGACAGTGAAATTAATAGGAATATTAGTGAGAATAACAATAGTACAAGTGTAAGAATTGTGAAAGGGTTTATGTACCTGATCCGTCACGTCCCACGTGAAGATCTGTTACAAATATAATACGTAAAAAAGTCTGGACTGCAACAACCTTCAATAATTAATTTAATTTGAATTTTCAAGATATAAAATATTTTATTAAATTATATAGTATAAATATATATATACATATATATATTTGTTTTCTTAATATACAATATTTCTTACTTAATTCACTTAATAAAGAACTAAAACTTATTAAAAACTGTAAATACAACCATAAAAGTAAAATATAATGGTGGACATTATTTAGCTCTCCCTCGGTCCAGCGTGTTAACAAAAAAAAAAATAGTTTGGTCCACCTAGGGTTAAAGCACAAACATCTTAGTGTAATCTCGCAGTAAACCAAATATACGAGTATAGTTGTGGCTCACGATCTAAGCAGGTCCTTTTCGCGTAACACGAGCCAGTGTGAGGAATATTATAACTACGACGTAAAAAAGTTAAATGTTTATTAAGATAATATAACTTACACGGCAGATGTTGCATTAAGAGCACACATCTGTAAACTTTCAAAAATTCACAATTCCATTTTGATTCATTTGAAATTTTAATTCAGCAATTTCATACATATTTTTACTTTCTCTACCACGTACATAGTCGGTAGGGAAGAAATTTCATTCCACCTAAAAATTCGATACTGAGATTCAAGGTCTCAAATGCAAATGTTTTATTTGTATTTACAAATAAAGCGTTTTTGGAAACATTCCGCTTGTGTGTTGGGGGTTATTTACTGTCTACTTAATTTATATTGGGTTATAAAGTGTTCGGTTTTTACATATGTTACTTCTGGGTTCGTGGATTCTTCAATATTTCTCATAATTAGGCCTTGACTGCATCAGTTCTAGTTGGTCGAGCAATACTCTTCTGAGGGCATGGTGCGGGTGAGGAAAGTTTAGTTCTAGTAACATACAAGTAATAAGATCGACAGTGCAATTTATCAAAATCAGCTTTCACTTCTATTAATACAACCTCCCTGCATTCAGCACTACAAAAGCACTGTTTTCTCATATAAATGGAGTTGGTTTAAGCTGTAAGGTAATTCCGAATTATTCCAATGCCTTTATTTCAAACATGTGCAGTCAACCGTTGAATTTTCAAAGTTCGCTAGGTAACTTGAATAATTTTAAGTCAGTTGTACTACATATTCATATCAAGGATCTGTTAATGTGGTGTATTTTCACGCTATAGCATTTATATTACATTTTCGAAGGAACTTATTATTCTCTCTTCACTACTTTATCTAACAAGGCATTACATTCTGCACCATAATAGATCATTAACACAACTAACTTTACTTGGGTGCGCTCTTTCTGGCGTCCTCTACTTAAAATTTTATATCTCCTCTCATTGATACTTAGCTACTAGCAGACACTATTTTTCTGTATCTTATTTGGTTTTAACTTACACGTGACAGTGTTCAAAATTTTTACGTTAGCCACATTCTCCGCTGTTGACTGTTAATGAACTTTCTCAATGCATCTCGCTATTGTACTCCCACAGCAAGGTTAACGCTATTCTTACTTCCGCTAGGGTTTGCTTTTTATGATTGTGGACTTCACACAAACTGTTGCATTTCTAGCATATTTCAGCTCCAACTTTTATACATACACGTAAATACATTGTAAAAAATATTTTACACTTATTTCCAATAATATACTGTATACATTATCTTTTACATACGTAATTCCAAAGATTATTTATCGGTGTTATGCGGGTTATTATTTTATTACATTAATATGAATATTAACATCATGATAATGGCTTAAGTGTCTGTGTGCCTGTATGTCAGCCTGTGTGTCTTTGAGCAGCATAACTCAAATGAAAAGCCGGATTAATACCAAACTTGGTATTTAGGTTCAGTACGTTCCAAAGATGCGACACGAAGATTTTCAAGAAAATCTCGCTTTAGACTACCCTTTACGTAGAACAGTTCCTGAATTTCACTTCATTTTCTATAAAATGGCTCAAAGAGTTTGATTAAAATACATTATACTGCTTATATTTATATTACAAAATAAAATGTATATCTTGAATTTTATGTCAATAGGCTGTGAATTCCACTTCATTTGGAAGAAGTTTTATATAATCCTGTAAAACTGGTAAACATAGCGACAGACGAAACGTACTGTACAAAAGATGTAGATCTCTTTAAAACACAATTTACTTCCAATAAACTTTTTGTGGTATAAGCCGTTTCTGAAATATCCGTTAATAAAGGTTCGAATAGTTCATTTCTTGGTCATTCTTTTAAATTCTTGTCAACATTCAATTGTTTTTTTGCGATTGCATGGAACCAATATGGAGTTTTATAGCTTCCAGTTCTAAAACATTTTATTATCGCTGTTCTCTTTGTATCTGTAACGAAATGTGTAATGTAGCTATTTCTGCAAAAGCTTATTTGTTTAAAAATGTAGTAGATAGAAAAATAAACTTTAGCAAGAATAATGTGTATACCCACTAATAAAATATAGGGTTGTTTTATTGATATGAAAAATTTCTGCATATGATGCACATATTTCGGAAAAAATTAGTATTTTAGAATTAAGCTTTTTAATAGTAGACATATTAATAAAAAGTAAAGATAGGATTTTAATAATCTCACTAGTTTGGGTGGAAATACGTGTCAAATTCAATTCAATTTTTTACTCAAGATATGATCATTATTGCTAAATAACATAAAAAATATGTATGTTAACAAACTTCATCTCATAATTTTGCTATGTTATTAATTATAAGCAGGTATAATAAATTTCATGGACTTATACCAAAAAACACAACGTATGGAACAGCTCAAAATCAGAATGTGACAACTAATTAAACTCCCAGAAAAGGGCTTTAAAATTATAATGGTAGAGTTAAGCTGTTTATTTTTCTTTTGCTGTTTAAAAAGCATTCGGCGGCTACATAGACCCTCCATGTTTTTCTTTTTGTATGCAACTAATGTACTATTTGAAAATTCCTGAGTCCTCTCTTGATTGGTTTGTTTACTTTAATAGGCAAAACTTGTTGTTTTTTAATACAATGTTATAGACAATTTTATACGAAGCTGACAGAGCTTCTAAAGCATGTCATAGCTATTTAAATATATGCCGTGAGTCTAGATTGCTATAAAATTGTAATGAGAAAGGATAAGTTTGATCTACACCAAAGTGTACAGATCCCTCATGTGAATTACTGAATAACACAGAGTAACAACTGTTTTGCGCGCTACTGCAGATAAGATAAACAACTTGAGCTTTATTCCACAATCTTTTCCATCCTTTATTATATGTTTTACTTAATGTTTACTTATTCTGATACGTATAGTACGTAGGGGAAGTATTGTATTTCATCCAAAAATTCGATACCGAGATTTCACGGGAAATACACGTTTTGAGGTGCCCTGAATTAAAACATCTGATGTGTTACACTCACATGACTTTCTCTACTCTTGTACAAACTATTTTTACAAACGCTTATTCCCCATATGCTTCATGTTAATCGAGATATCGAGATGTTAATCTTATTGCTAATTTTCTTGTAGATGCAAGGGAAATTGGTAGGCTCTAAGCTATAGTCAAATATTTTAAGAGCTGGTTGCTATGTGGAGTATTCCATATTCTTTGCATTACCAGGACAAAAAAAATGATAACGAATTTGAGAAAAAGTATAAGTATTGGAAAATTTAAGGGAATAACAAGTAATATGTCGAAAATGGTTCACTTAACAAAAAAATTGTATATGACATAAATTGTGTATTTTAACACGATCTACATTTTTTTGTGTAGCAAAAGTTTGTCTATCTTTTATGGTTTACCAGTTATGCAAAAGTCGTTCACAATGAAGAATACTTTTGGGGACATTCCCAGAAAATTCGAGATATACATATCTTAAACATATGATATTTTAATCAAAATCTTTGGAGCCTTTTTTGAGAAAATTAAAATTTTTGAAAAATGTTCCATATAAAGGGTAATCTGGGGTGGGGGGATTTTCTTGAAAACCTTCGTGTTGCATCTCTGGAAGATACTGAACCTAACTACCAAGTTTGGTGTTTATCCGACTGTTCATTTCTGAGTTATGCTGTTCACACACAGACATACACACAGACACACAGACACACACCCGAACATGTTTCCAAAAATGCTTTTTTTGGATTCTCGTGGTCTCAAAGCATGTATTTCGGTGAAATCTCGGTATCGCCTTTTTGGGTGGACTACAATATGTAATTCCCCTACTTACTATACGTAGTAGAGAAAGTAAAAAAAAAAATCTGGTTGTGTTACACTCACATGACTTTCTCTACTCTTGTAAAAACTATTTTTACAAACGCTTGTTCTCCATATGCTTCATGTTAATCCAGATGTTAATCTTATTGCTAAGTACCTTGTAGACGCAAGGGGAATTGCTAGCCTTTAAGCGATAGCCAAATATTTTAAGAGGTGGTTGCTATGTGGAGTATTCCATTCTGTTTGCATTACCGGAACAAAAACCTCTGATGTGTTACACTCACCTGACTTACTCTACTCTTGTACAAACTATTTTTGCAAACGCTTATTCTCCATATACTTCATGTTAATCGAGATAAACATTTGCAGACTCTATCTTATTGCTAATTATCTTGTAGATGTAAGGGGATAATATATTTACAAGGGCAATTTGGAAATACAGTAGCCTTTAAGCACATACATATCGCCTTAATAGCTGGTTGCTAGGTGCAGCACCATTCCCTTTCCCACAGATTAATACTCTTTGGATATCCAAGACAAAAAATGAATAACGAATTCCCATTTGAGAAAATAAATTTTGAAAAATTTAGGGGAATAACAAGCAATATCTCGAAAACGGTTCACTCAAAAACAAAAATGTATATGACATAAATTGTGTATTTTAACGCCATCTACATTTTTTGTGTAGTAAAATTTTGTCTATCTTATGATTTACCAGTTATGCAAAAGTCGTTCACAATGAAGAATACTTTTGGAGACATTCCCAGAAAATTCAAGATATACATTTTATTAGTCATAAAAATATCTTAAACATATGATATTTTAATCAAAATCGTTAGAGCCATTTTTGAGAAGATTAAAATTTTCGAAAAATCTTCCATGTAAAGGTAATCTAGGGTGGGGGATTTTCTTGAAAACCTTTGTGTTGCATCTCTGGAAGATATTGATCCTAAATACCAAGTTTGGTGTTTATCCGACTGTTCGTTTCTGAGTTATGCTGTTCACACACACAGACTGACACCCACACAGACACACAGACACACACACGGACATGTTTCCAAAAATGATTTTTTTGGATTCAGGGGGTCTCAACACATATATTTCGGGTGAAATCTCGGTATCGAATTTTTGGGTGGAATACAATACTTCCCCTACTTACTATACGTAGTAGAGAAAGTAAAAGAGCATTTTTAGAAAAAGGTCCGTGTGTATCTATGAACAGCATAAGTCAAAAACAAAAGTCGGATAAATACCAAACTTGGTATTTATGTTCAGTATCTTTAAAAGATGCGACACGAACATTTTCAAGAAAATCCACCACCCCATACTACCCTTTACATGGACAATTTTTGAAAACGTTGATTTTGTCAAAAAATGGCACAAATGATTTTGATTAAAATATCATATATTGAAGATATTTTCATGACAAATAAAATTTAATTTTGAATTTCCTGGGAATGTCGCCAAAAGTCCTCTTCTTTCTGAATGGCTTTTGCATAACTGGTAAGCCATAAGAAGTAGACAAAATGTTTCTTAACAAAACATGTAGAGCTCGTTAAAGCACACAATTTATGTCATATGTATGTTTTGGAGTGAACCATTTCCGAGATATCTTTGCTATCTGTATAAACTTTTTAATACTTATACCTTTTCTCAAATGGTAATTCGTTATTCGGTTCGTGATGTCCTGGACATGCAAAGAGAAAGGAATGCTCCACTTAGCAAACAACTCTTAAAATATTTGACTATCGCTTAAAGTCTCCCGTATTCCCCTTGCACCTACAAGAAAATTAGCAATAAGATAGTTTCTGCAAATGTTTGTCTCGATTAAATGAAGTAGTTTCACGAATTCCCATTTGAGAAAAAGTATAAGTATTGGAAAATGGAAGCAAATAACAAGGAATATCCCGCAAATGATTCACTGGACAAAACAAATGAGTATGACATAAATTGTGTCTGTTAACGATATCTACATTTTTTGTGTAGTAGAATTAGTAAAATGTTGTCTATGTTCTACAGTTATGCGAAAGTCATTCAGAATGAAGAGGAATTTTTGGGACTTCCCCAGAAATTTCAAGATATACATTTCATTTGCCATGAAATGTCTTAAACATATGGTATTTTAAACAAAATCGTTAGAGCCATTTTTGAGATTATCAAAATTTAAAAAAAATGATCCATGTAAAGGGTAGTTGGGGTGGGGGGATTTTCTTGAAAATCTCCATGTCACATCCTTGGAAGATACTAAACTCCAACATCAATTTAGATATTTATGACTTTTCGTTTTTGAGTTATGCTGTTCACAGGCAGATTGACAGACAGACGCACACACGGACATGTGTTCATAAATACTTTATTTGGATTCAGGGCACCTTAAAGTATGTATTTCCGGTGAACTCTCGCTATCGAATTTTTGGGTGCAATGAAATACTTTCCATACTTAGTATACGATTAGAAAAAGTGAAAACATGATATGCAACGTGTGTTAAAAGTAGTTTTATTTTGCTCCTATAATTTGCTCCTAGGCCGTCGGAAAACATTCCTACTCACAAAATAAAACTACTTTTACTCCTTGTATCATAATGTACTATTATTACGAATAAAGTTTATATCTTGAATTTTCTTCGAATACATGTGAAGGCCTCTTTTATTCTGAATGATTTGTATAAATGGTAAACTGTAAGAGTAAGACAAAATCTTGCTACCAAAGAGTGCAGATATCATTAAAACATACAATTATTGTTTATACTGCGTAAATTTTTTTGACATCAACCACTTCGAGGTATTCTTTGTTATTGGTTTAAATGTTCAAATAGGTATACTTTTCTTCGTCAACAAGCAGCAATGTATAATGAATCAAAGGAGAACTTCCAATGGAAAACGTAAGTAGATGTGTATTTCATGAAGGATGGTGCACAAGTACAAAGCATAAGGGCGCATTATGGCCTGTTTTGTACAAGAGCATGCATGCACAAAGCGGCGGGTTTACGCATGTGGTCGTGTCAGTGAGACGTACTTTCTGAGGACAGTTTCAAAAAGAGGGATTGTTTGTTGTGTCACGGTGTCGGCAGGTATTAGCGACCCGCACTAACGATGATTGATGGAGCTTTGGTGTAATCATTGGTTATGGCTCAAATTCTTCCGTGCGAATAAATCGGTACTTCATCGGGTTTGCTCCGCAAAAAATTCTTGGTTATAGCCACTACAGCTTTCTTGTTTAATGGTAGTGACGGTAATCAAACTATACGTTTATAATAATAATAATAAACATGCACGGAGTAAACATTCAACTCATGGTAGATCTATCATCCCATCCCTACGACTGGATAATTGAGGAATTAATTTGAAATTCTCTTTCTTTGCATTCTTACGTGCGAATCACTTTTTAGACAGCTTGCACTAAAAGTATTGCTTCTACAAAGGCTGTTCCAGTAGTACCCGACCTAACAATGAAAACACAAACATTTTGGGATAAAACATCTTTATTTCTCTACATAGTCTCCTTTCGGCTCGATACACTTTTTCCAGCGATGTTCAATAGCTTCGATATCCTGTTTATAGTGAGAACCGTATAGTTCTGCAAAATAACCATCAACTGCAAACTCACCTCTTCATTGGCAAATCCTTTGCCATTAAGCTATTTCCTCAACTTTGGAAACAGAAAATAATCAGAGGGAGCTAAGTCTTTGAATAGGATGCATGAGGAAGCAAATCGAATTTTAACCCATTGATTTTGGCCATGGCGATAGTGGATGTGTTTACTGGTGCATTGTCCTGTTGAAACAGGACTTTGTTTTTCACTAAATGCGGCCGTTTTAACTTGATTTCATCATTCAAACGCTACAATAAGTTTGCATATTACTCGCCATTGATTGCTTTTTCTTTGTGGAGATAATCAATGAAAATTATCCCACGCGCATCCCAAAAACTGACGCAATGACCTTGCCTGCAGATGGAACTGTCTTCGTCTTCTTTGAAGCCGATTCTCCCCTTTGAATCCACTGTTTTGACCGTTTCTTCGTCTCAGATGTGAAGTGGTGGATTTATTGCAGCGAAACATCGCCAAACACTTGACTGAAACATCCTCAGGATGCTATTTTTGTTCCATTGTGAGTAAACGCGGCATCCATCTTGCGCACAGCTTTCTCATGTCTAAATTTTCGGTTAGTGTGCATGTACAGCACTTTTTGAAATGTTTACGATGTCTGATAGCTCGTTCACTTTCAGCCGACGGTCATCCAATATCATTTTGTGGATTTTCTTCACAATTTCTGGCGTGGTGACCTGATTTTATCGAACACTGCGATGTTCTCTTGGCAGCTCATACGCCTCGCTTAAACTCTGCCACCCAATATTTTACTGTTGTAAACGAAGGAGCGGACTCACCCAGAGTAGAATCTAGCTGAGCTTTAATATTAGTTGGACTAAGACCTTTCAAATGAAAGTGTTGTATCACATAACGGTGGGCAGTTGTATCTATGTTTACAAATTCGCTGGGAGATTTCGTTATTAATGGCTGCCACACAATTACTAAACAACTTAGCATCGTCAAATTTCAAACTTAAGCTTCATAAGTGTGGTACTTTCTACCATAGTCATTTGTTTGAAACAGCATCCACTATATATACACCAGGTCGGGTGCTTCTGATACTGCCCTCGTAGCAAGCCACAGATATTAGAAATTGAAGCATTCATTGGAGTAAGATGGTTATAACATCCCACTGTTACCATCTTGTTTCTTACTGAGCGAGAATGCGCCGCGGTAAGTTTGCGACTTACATTCGGGAGGTCCCGAGTTCGATCCCCGGAGACCGCCCACTCTAACAGGATTTTTTCGTGGTTTCCTCGCAGTCGGCAGGCGCATGCTGGGTGGTTTATTATCTACCACAATTTCGTTTCTATAATTTGCTTTTCATTTCGTTTCCTTCCCATTTTTCAGGTGTGCTTCTAGGTTCCGTGGCGTATGGCGGTGCCGGACAGATATCGCGGACGCATGCTCAATGGAAAGAGTACTTGCTGTGGACACCATAGGACCGCTTGATTGGTGCGTCGTTCATTGCCCTCTCCTGTGGCCTGTCTGCCTAAGGTCTGTAGCCTCCTGTGGTTCCTTCACCTCACGCCTTCCTCCTGTGAGGTGGTAATCACAGTATACCTGTGCAGGTCCATTGTTTCTTACAATGTACATACTTATATTGAAACAGATTATAAAAATGCACAGTTTTTAAATGGTTACTAATGTGTTATATTTGATTGTGGATGCAAAGGAATTCCACATTTTTTCTCATTGGTGTTTGTTAATTAATGTAATTCCTATTAATTGTGATTTATTGCTACTAATCGTAAGTATTGTGAATCGCTTTTGTGTTAGCACTATGCCAGGAAATCTACATTGAATTTAGGTTATGTTTTATTCTAAATTAAGTTTACATGGCCATCATTAATGTCCGAACGATAGGCTGCGGAATGCGCGTATGTTTTGTTACTACTCATCTATGGAGAATCAACATATAAAAGAAGTTGCAGCACAAAGGAGCAATGCAGGTACAAAGCGAAAGCCACTAAGGTAGTGTTGCTGTCTGCAGGTGTTTGCGTGGTAGTTTCGTACTAATAAGCGTCGCGTGGTCGCCTGCATGTGATCATTCAGACAAAAAGATAACGTTCACCAATAACAACACACGGATATGGTTACGATGTGAGCGGAGACACATCAAAATGCACTGAGGCTCAAAGGCTGTGTTCTGAACATTTTCACCCGCGCCATCTGTCTTCTGCGCACTTTCGTCTATGTATAGAAATAATATTAAGAAGCCTGGGAGGCCCTTACATAAATTCTTTCACCAAGGCGGGCATGTTTTTCCACTTGCTTATGATGAATAATGCACTAATATAAAATAATTTAATTCTAACAGACTTTTAAGAGTAAACATAATAAAAATTTAATTTTGTTTAATCTTGTTAACTTTGCGACACCAATTGTGCCATATAGTTGTACTATTGTAGATTAACTGTCATGGAACTAAATGACACGTGTGCTCAAGCGTGAAGAAGATGGTTTATTTCACTATGAAAAGTCAGTTTGAAGATGATGTATTATATTTCGACTGTTGGGGAGCCGAACTTGAAGTAGTTGCAACCGCACGTATGGTAAAAATTTTCCGGTAGCCTTCGCCCCAAATGTACTTTCTGGTAGCCTTTGCCCCAAAAATGTTTAAAAAACATTAACTTTGTAATTTTGACTGTTTCTTTAACTATTATATATTTATGTTTGCCTCGGCTGCGTCAGTATTTATATTTTTTTTTAGAGACATGAATGTCTTAGCAGGGAATGGTGCGACTGAAGAATGTAGGATTACACAGATTATAATTTTACTTCACTCCTTTTATTAATGCTTGACACGATTTAAATAACAATTCACTGATATAGAGAGAGAGCTGTGAGATCTTTTTATTAATTACTTGCACTTTTTAACACTAAACTATTTTTGTCTTACACAAAATACGTATTAAATTTCTCAAGGACGTATCTATCATCCGGTTAAGAACGCTGTCTACAAGCAACTGACTTGGTTTCTACCGCCTAAATTTGTAAATTTCTGTATTTAAAGTCTCTGAATGGCTATTCCTAATCCAATAGAATACCTTTATTTAACTTAAGCTTTTTCTGGTTGTTGATTGGCTATTTTATGAACTGTCTCAAAATTTACATTATTGTTGCTCCAAGAATCACTAGTAGCATTATTACTTTCTATTTCATTATTGCCTCAAGGTTACCTCATTGTTAGCAACTTTTAACCTATTATTCTCACAGCTCCTACATTATTAAATTACGTAATACATTCACATAACATTATCACACATATATACATTAATATAAATATTTACAATGACTGTATATACACTTTTTATATATTGTTATATACACATATTGCTTTAAGAAGGGCTGTTATTGAATTTATATATATATTATATAATTTGACTGAAATCATTAAAGTGTTTAAAAATACTGCCTCAAGCGGCAATCCTGAATTCTTGTTAATGAGCGAATTGCTTATTAAATAACCGATAACACTCCCCTCACACATACGGTTACTCTCATATTCAAACACCAGACTCTGGTCATACCGTGAAGTGTTTTTGTTTAAATATAACTTACTCGAGCCCAGCAAGGAATCGAACCCGGAACACCTCATATAGTAAGCAGTTTCTCTACTGAAAGAGCTCTGCGATCAGTAACAGCGGTTAAAGTGTTCGTTTTCAAGAATTGGTCTTTCATTTAGCGGTTTCCTCTCTGTCGGTATGGAGTCCCCTTTACAGTTCTGCTTAGGCAAACCTTTTGGTATCCGCGCTATCCGGTATAAACTAACTTCAACTAAGGATGGCTTATGTGAGTCACCTGTTATATGTTGGATTTTTTACGAAGATATTAATAAATTATTTAAAATCATACTTCGTGATGATTATTAAAGCTCCCCTATTACTACACCCTGAAGATGAAATAAAAGATTTCCATTGCTCAAGCAAATCAAATAAAACAATAATAATAGTAGTAATAATAATAATTCTCCGCCAAATTCATTTTATAAAAGAAACCTCTGTAATATTAAGTGGATTATTGCAGACTATTTGAAATACTTGGAAACGGATTCTGCATAACCAGAAGAAATTTTGCTAATAGCAGAGAGGATAACGTTGGAACGTTACCAAAGAAGTCAAGGAAATAACACGATATTGCAAACAATACATTTCTTCAATGGAGTAAGGTAAAAAAAGCACTACTTGTGTAAGTGATCATGTTATCACTAGTACTACGAAAGACAAGCAACAACAGACTAGAGCTCATTATTGCGCAGGTCCGAATATATATATATATATATATATATATATATATATATATACTGCTATTTACACGCAAATTTTAGCTGGATACTTGATATTTTAATATTCATGATTGTCCAAACAATATATGTGATAAATGTACCGAACGGGATGGCTGAGATGCTAACGCCTGTGGCCCGCATTCGGTAAGTCCCGGTTGCGATTCCCGGCGACCACCCACTATGACCAATATGTTTTAGGGGGTTTTCCCAGGTCGTCAGCTGAATGCTGGAGAGGTTTCTTTAATTCCCCGAATTTCTATCCGTCCATTTCATTCCATTAAGAATTTCATTCATCCTTAACCTCTATGACCTCTTCCAGCGTTGGAAGCGTCAGCAATGGTGTTTCGGTGCAACGTGGCAGGGGAAAAGGATGCTCTCTGTGAACCTTCCTCGGCCTTCGGCTGGTTGCCGGAGTATAAGGACCTCCCCTTGCTGTGTGGGTAACCTCCTCCGTCTGCTCTGTTCATCTATATCTGGAAACGGTAGCGATCCTGTTATTACTGTGCCGTCACTCCTGGTTCCGGTCGCCCGGAGTCTCCCTTCACCTTATCCTTCTCCCCCTAGGGCGTTTTTTATTTATTTTTTTTTTTTATTTTTTTTTTAAAAGTTCCCTTGTCGTTCCCAGATTATACTACTGTGTTTTTCTGTTTTATAGCGCTTATTTCCGCAACACACACACACACACACACACACACACACACAAACACCCATGCCCGAGGCGGGACTCGAACCCGCGACCCTCAGCTTGGCGGATGAGCGTTGGTACAATACCTTCATTCCTGGATCGGTACCGTATCCCCTACGCTTCACAATCCAATTAAGTGTGATAAATGTTAAATGTAGTTTCATTTTGCTTCTGGGATTGTTGCTCGCAAAGTAAAACTCCACCTTTAACACTTGTATCACAGATATACCTTGTATAACTTGCTATTATGGTTTGAATAAATAACTATTATACTTTGTAACTATGTCACTCAGATTTTATTTAAGTTCTACTCTTCTCTAGTGGCTTCACCTTTGAATTGGGTTAGAAATAGCATCTGTTAAACTTATTTAGCGACGGTATCGCACTCCAGGGTTGTACCAGCAACACCTCTGTCCTGCAAGAATTCCTTTATATGCCAGTATATCTAATAATATTAAGCTATTACCTTTAATCTCACTAAAAATTTCATCGTCCTGACTCTGGTTACAATCCACAAACTTGTGTATTGAAAGCCAAGGCTCGACAAGCTGCGCCACATACCTATAGTTCAATTTTAAATCGATCTCCTCTAGTGCTTCCTTAACCGACTTTATAAGTCTCATTCTCGCTGTTTGGATTCTGCATTAATTTTTACTTTCTCTATGAGGCATAGTAATTAGCGGAAGTATTGCATTTCACCCAAAAATTTGATACCGAGATTTCACCGGAAACACATGCTTCGAGGCCCGCTGTATCCAAACAAAGCATTTTTGGAAACATCCGTGACTCAAAACGGAAAGTTGGATAAATACCAAACTTGATATTTAGATTGAATATTCTCAAAAGATGCGACACAAAGACTTTTAAGAAACTCCCACTACACCAAACTAACCTTTATATGGAACATTTTTCGAAATGTTTTATTTTCTAAAAAACGGCTCTAACGATGTTTATTACAATACTGTATATTGAAGATCTTTGCATGAGTTTTTGGGAATAGCCTATGAAGTCCTCTTCATTCGGAAGGAATTTTGTATAATCTTGTGTAGCTCGTAAACATTAAGCGATAGACGAAAACGTACTGTACAAAAATATAGATCTCTTTAAAACACACAATTTATTTCAAATAACTTTTTTATAGCGCCAGCCATTTTCGAGATATCCGTTATTAATGGTTCGAAGCAATCAATACTTAGCCATTCTTTTACAGTGGTATCGATTTTCGGCTGTTTCTCGCAATGTCATGGGGAGAGTATGAAATTTTAAGGCGAGCATGACGTAGCGTCCAGTTTTTAAACATTTGACAATCGCTGTTCCCTTTGTATCTATAATGAAATGTATAATGCAGCTACTTTTGGAAAGGTTTATCTGGATTAATGTGAAGTAGATAGAAAAATCTCTCGCAAGAATAATTTGTAATAAGCGACAGAGGGTGGAGAAAATCACCTCTGGTGAATGTAACACATAAGGTTTTTAGAAAAATTACCGTGTGTGTATCTATAAATAGAATAATTCAAGAAGGAAAGCTCCGCTAAATACCGAACTTGGTATTTAGGTTCAGTATCTTCCTAAGAAGCGACACAAAGCTTTTCAAGAAAATCTACCCTTTACATGGAAAACTTTTCGAAACGTTTTATTTTCTAAAAACGATTTGGATTAAAATACCACATATGAGAAATATTTACATGAATGCGTATCTTTAATTTTCTGCAAACAGCCTATGAAGTCCTGTTTACTCGGAAGGAATTCTGTATTTATTGTATAACTGTTAACGGTTAAGCAGTAGACAAAGACGCGCAAGCAATATAGATCTCTTTAAAACACACAATTTATTTCAAATAAGTTTTTTGTGGCATAAGCCATTCCTGTTATTAAACTTCGAATTGTTCATTTCTTCGTCATTCTCTTAAAGTCCTGTCAGCGTTCAGTTGTTTCTCATGATTGCATGGAAATTGAAGTCTAGCGTATAGCGTCCAGTTCTTAAACATTTGACTATCGTTGCTACCTTTATATCTATAACGAAACGTGTAATGTAGCTATTTCTGCAAAAGTTTATCTCGATTAAATGGAATAAACCGAAAAATAAACTTTTATGGGAATCATTTGTTTACCCATTAATAAATGACGCAGAGTAGAGAATGCCATATGAATGTAAAGGTACTCGTCCACGATGCAACTTAAATGGCTTGCAACTTCGAACTGCGCAACAAAAGTGGAGTTGCATCGTGTAAACTGCCAAGCAAGTAGGAAAATTGCACGCGCAACTTCTAAGTGGCGTGCAACTTAGGAAGTTGCTTCGTGTACGCAGCGAAAAAAACAAAGTTGCGCTATCTGAAAGTGGCTTGAACAGTTTAGAAAACTTTTGTGGCGTATTCCGTGCAACTTTGTTATGTCCTCTGCTGTAGTAGTACGTAAATAGCTGTTTGAGAGGTAGGTACAAGGATACAAGGATTTGTGTTACACTAAATACAGAATTAAGACAGATACGAGCATTTTATTTCCTTAACAATACGAAAAATTGATTGTAGTACGGTGACAATTTGTTTCTTCATAGCTAATAATGTACATTGAAGAGGGAAATGACAAAAAAGTTTCTTGAACTGATTGAGACCAAAGATTGCTTGTGGAGAGTAGACACTGCGGATTATAGAAATAAACAACAGCAACAAAATACGTTACATGATATAGAAATACAGTTCTACATGTCAGCAGAGGAAATTAAAGTAAAATCCACAGGTTGAGAACCCAGTTCACCAACGAAAAGAACAAACTGAAGGCAGCGAAATCTGGAAGTGGTGCATAAGACAAGTATAAAACAAAATGGGAATTTTACGATGCCCTGCAGTTTATGTTTTACTACACCAGCACCAACAATGATCAGTAGATAAGTAGATTCTTTGGTAAGTACCAACACTCTTTACTGCCATGGAACCTCTCCTTCACGGTAAAAAATACTTCTTGAATTCCTAACGTTTTTTGCTGCAGTATGAGGATTCATACTTACAGTTCTTTGCAATGGCACAGTCTTAGTTCTTGTTGTGCCAAATATAAGAAATAAATACATCTTTGACTGATAGCTACTGCCTAAAAAAATAACATTGATTATATAGATGACAGCCGAACGTGTTATATATTAAACTCGGTAATGTTGCCGCTCCATTATTTTAAGCTGAATTACCTGTGGCTAGAAATCTCAGTGTCAACACAAGACGTTCTGTTGCTGATATTGACCTCATTATTGTATCTTGATTTTGTATTATATGTGCTATTCTTCTAAGCAGATAATTAAAATCAACCGCTGACATGCGTAGGAAATTCTAAATTTTGATCTCCGTCGTAGAGCTCTTGCAGCAAGTTGTTTACTGGCCGTCTTTTACGTTTTTCTCTATGTCGACGAAGTAAAATAAGAGACAGGCATGCTACTTCATTATCAGACGACATATTCGCCATAACAAGCACACAACTGACTAGAAAGTGGCATGCAGAAAAATTGCCGCCACAAATATAGCATCGTGTAAACGCTCGGTGCAACATTTCTGTGGACGTGCCACTTTTATAGTGGCGCAACTCGAAATCGTGCAACTTTACAAGCTGTGTGTAAACAGAACGTGCCACATTTGTGGCCCGCAAAAAAAGTGGCATGCCATAAAACTGGCATCGTGGACGAGCACCTTAACACATCAGATTTTTATTGTTCCTTGTCCAATTTTCACTGCCATATATAATGGCAATTACAGTACAATATTTCAACTGTGCTTCTTTCCCTGTCTTATTCTTTAATTATGTATTAATACAGTCTCTCCCGCCTGGATGTGATGTCATTACTAACCCGATGATGCCCTTCTTCTAATTGAAGCTGTCAAACTGCCAGAACTCAATGCACGTGCAAGTGCTACCCTGGATATCTTCCATAATTGGGTCAGAAAAAAAAATTCAGTTAAACCTGAGAAATACTAAAGCAATGTTAGTCACAATAAGAAAGAAGGTGAAAAATCCTGAAATAATAATGAACGGCCGCAGAATAGCATCGGAGGAATTATGACAGACAAACATTTGTCTCTTAGGGCTCACCTTCAGAAGCTGAAAACCAAAGCTATAAAGTTTCTACAACGTATAACTGTTGCAAATAGGCCATTACTGCGGCTCAATTCAGAAGTTCTACAAATAATCTATCACACAACATTTATACCGTACCACAGTAGAAGACTTCCAAAAAGTTTTGCTTTTGGAATTTACCGTGTCTATCGCACAATTTAAACTGATGCTGCGCCTGTTACTGCAGAACTGAACCTATATTTTAGACTAATTGGTAAGGCAGAACTAGCAATAATCCAGAGAGATAAAAGATCACCAGTACCAATCATTCAAATCACCATAGAGGAACAACGCAATATCTTCAATTCGGGTATCCTAGTATTTTTAAGTTGCTCAAACACCTATGACTCTATCTCTATGCTGATGGCTCACGCAGTTCTGGCAAGGATGAAAATGATCAGGTCGGTTGTGTTTTCATTGTGTATGAAAAGTGAAGTAGTTTCGTATTGAAGGAGTTTATTATATTTCAACTGTTGGGGAGCCGAACTTGTAGTAGTTGCAACGCACGTATTGTAAACAGTTTCCGGTAGCCTTCACCCTAAATGTATTTTCAGGTGGCCTTTGCCCCAAGTTTAAAAATAGTAGCTTTGTAATATGACTGTTTCTTTAGATATTATATATTTATGTTTGTCTCGGCTGCGTCAGTATTATTGTTAGAGACATGGATGTCTTGGCGGGGCGTGATGCGACAAGAATGTAGGCTTACACGAACTATTATTTTACTTCACTCCTTTTTATTAAACTTGACACAAATTAAATAACACTTCACTGATATCGAGAGCTGTGAGATTCTTTTATTTAATACTTGCACTTTTTAACACGTAAACTATTTTCGTCTCACACGAATACGTAATTAATTTCTCGAGGACATATCTCGCGTCTGTTATGAGCACTGTCTAGAAGCAACACGTCTGGTTATGAGCACTGTTCGGAGACAACTGAACTGTTTTCCACCGCCTAAATTTGTAGATTTCTGTATTTCAAGTCTCGGATTGGCTAATCCTAGTCCAATAGAATACCTTCATTTAACTAAAGCTTTTTCTGATTGTTGATTGGCTATTTTATAAACTGTCTCAAAAATTTACATTATTGCTGCTCTAGTAATGGCTAGTAGCATTTAAACTTCCTTACTCATTATTTCCTCAAGGTTATCTCATTGTTAGCAACTTTAAACCTATTTTTCTCACAGCTGCTACATTATTAAGTTACGTAATGCATTCACATAAAATTTTTGAACACGTTTACAATAATATAAGCACATGTAATGACTGTTACATACATTTTACAAATTATTACATAAACATATTGCTTCAAGGCGTGCTGTTATTGAATTTACTTATTATATAATTTGACTAAAATCATTTAAGTGTTAAAAATACTGCCTCAAAAGGTAAAGGTACGTATCATGGAGGGGCCCCCGGAATCGCGGCAGAGCACCGCACGCAGGCCAAGACGGCCCAGTGTACTTCCAATGTGACCCCTGGGAGTGAAGGATGAGGGAGGGACCCGAAGGGCGGCCAGATCTGGATGTCGACGGGCGCAAGCATGGACGGGATCCCTAACGTTTCCAGATAGAACGAATCCACGCCACACGGTCCCTAACCACAAGCTACCAACTTTCATGGACCCACGGAGAGCGCCCTACACTGAGGAGAGGCCTAACTGAGCGGTAATGCCGAGACGCTAGGGAAGAAATCTACACAGAGTGCAAGCCACATCCCAGCAGCAACTCGCCGACGCCGTCGCCTGGTTCTACAACCCTACGATCGTTTTAGAAGCTGAACTACCCCAGTATTTGCCTGGCGACCCTTTTTCATTGCATATGAAAATGGCCTTAAAATATTATCAGCACAACACAAATTCTCAAGCTGTTCGGTCTTTCAAGCTGAACTTGGGCCATTAAGTCAGCACTAGAGTGATGTAAAGACAACAAAAATGCAAAATTATACAGTTATTCACAAGCAACGTTGAACAGTAAACTATAAGTACAATACCAACACAATAGCACTGATATAAGATTAATGGCTCAACATGGCCTCCACACCTGTCTCTCCTGGTTCGCGGACACACAGGTACTGTCGGAAATGAGAAATCAGACCTACTAGCAAAAGTAGCTTGGAAGACCAAGATAGTTGTAGATAGTCTTCTGCATTTTGTGACAATGAACTGGCAAATTCTCTGTTTCATGTAGTACTCAAAAATCTATACTTTTATTTCATCCTGGGTGTTCACGGTTGGTGCTATTATTAAAATATTACATACTTTCCGGGCTTTTAAGACGTGGTAGAACAATAAAATTGCTAAAACTTGACGTTTCGTCTGCAACTGTGGAGGACATACTCAGAAGAATAGGGTAACAAAAAAACAAAAACAAAAAAAACACAGTTTTATTTATGGACGCTCTTTAACTGCTATGGTTCTTAGCGTCCGATTCCATATTGGGCGTGAAAGACCGGAAATGTTGCTCAGAGGACTATTTATCAGACTTGAGGTTCTTTACGTACCGTAAATCTACGACACGGGATCACTAGCTTTACTTCCCTTCCAAGGAAAGCCACGTTAAGGATTTTTAAGCCCGAAAAAATCCATCGCCCTCCGTCGGGTTTGTACCCGCAACCTCGGGAACCAGAGGCTAGCACGGTACCCCTAGACCCGGAGGACGACGAAGAGTAGGGTGGCAGGAACAGCTGACTACTTAAAGTGTTATCGCTTTTTATATCAGAAATATTTACAATGTTTAATATTGAATATCCAGAATAAAATATAGATGGAAATTTTACCTAATGCACGAAAATCTCTGATTTAAGGACCTATACGCAGGCAAAAATTAACATACACTTGAAGGCTTTATTTTATAATTTGCTGTTTTGCTTTATTTAATTCTAAATGTTTTTAATTTAGCAAGTCCTTGCCTATAATAGACAGAGCGCCACATTGTATCCAGAAATCTCGTAAGAAAGAGGACGAGAGAGAATGGGCTACGTTATCTGTGTACATTTATGATTTTCTGAAAAATGCCAAGCGTATATGTTAATTTTGTGTTGCACTTGCTTTCGGTTATACGGTTGAAAGGATAACACTGTAATAAACTGATAAATCTTATTGGAATATGCAGTGTAAACCTAGTTTTTCCGAGAAATTGTTATTATTTTTATGATGGGTTTCTGACTCATGCTCCTGCATGTAACAGCTGTCAATACTCATGGAGATTGACCAGACTAGAGTAGACTCGGTCTCTATTAAAGGCGGTTTTAACACAGATTTATTTATGGAAAGTTACAGGTTTTTCCCCGAAGGAAAATATAATTCCACATATGGTTAAGTATCATAACCGTGTTCTCAAATTTCCATCCACTTCTTGAAATTTTACCTCATAATGAATGTATGTTGCAGGGGTTTCATGGGTGACACAAATTTTAATCATTTATGAGTTGTAGCTCTGCATATGCATATATACGTAAAGTACAGGCTGCAGTAAAGATATGGAACTCTATAGGCGGGATTAATGTTCGAACTCAGAGCTCTTTGATAGAAATTCATCTCCCTAACCAGTCGTACACAAAGCACAGTTGCATATATGTAGCTAAGATAGCTACCTAACAGGTAATCTGATTCATGAAGGACGGGATTGGATTGGTGGATCGGCACTGATCCACATAGGGGATGTTGCACTTACGCCCCACAAGGGGGTGTCCTCGGGAGGAAGGATGAGGCGAGACGGTCGGAACCAGGAGTGACAAGTCCCTAGGTTTTCCGGATATAGTCTCCCCGGTAGACGGACAGTCGGGCTGGGGACCCCACACCACACAGAGGGGATTTAACGCCCTCAAGGGGTTTCGGATACCCCTACCAGCTAGGCGAAAGCCGAGGGACGAAGAGACTCACAAAGAGCATTCTTTTCCCCTACCGCACTACACCGAAACACCATCGCCGACACTTCCAACTCTGAGAGACCAACGGATGGAAAATGAAGTGAAATGGAGGAAGAAATTCAGGGGATGTGAGAATCCTTCCCAGCATTCGCCTGGCGACCAGGGAAAACCCTCGAAAACACCTATGGGTCACTAATGTCACCCACGGGAATCAAACTAACGACTCCCGAATGCGGGTCACAGACGTAATCGCCTGAGCCATCCCGCTCGGTTATGAAGGACGGGACGTATTATTATTATTACTATTATTATTAATAATAATAATAATAATAATAATAATAATAATAATAATATACACATTATTCCTATTATACACAATACTATGGGAAGTAAACAATGAACAGTACACAAACAGTATGTCGGTTAGATCGATGTAACAATCAAAGCTAAATGTTACTACACCAAATACACTTGTCTCGTACTCGGTAACAGTGTTAAAAATACCAGAACGCAATACCAGAAATAAAATAAATGGAAAAGAAACAAGTAGCCTTGAGAGACATTTTATCATCCATGATATCAGTTTGGTTGCCTATTCGAGCAAAGTGGACGGCGATTCGGAAACACCGTATGCACTATTATTACAACACCTATAGCTTTGTGCTTTAGCCTTGGACGGCTTATATCACTGAAAACCCTTACAAAAAGGAATATTATAGTTTCGATTTTCTACGTAATAAGTATAGAATGTATGTGTGACTTTCTACAAGTACAGTATCAATGGACTATGGTAATGTCGAGATATCATCTAATGCGCTCTACACCTCCCTTCCCCTTCTTCCTGCTGCTGAAATTTAACAGGCATAAACAATTGTGTCAGTAGCATTTAGCAGCTATATAGTTTTGGGGTGAAATCCGACGCATTTAGGGAGTTGAAGCTGAGAATTGCATAATGCTATTGCAAACCGTCTCTTATCACTTTGGACTCCAGCTTGACAAAACCGTTTCTCCTGTCCGAAATAATGAAAGAGAGGCAATTAGTGGGAGGAAAGTTCCACGTCCTGAGTTCATTGCATCGTAATCTTGGAATATGTCGTTGCTGTTTCTGTGGCATTAGAGTGATTCACATTGAAATAGAGAAGGAGAGCATTTGAGAAACTAATATCTGTTGAACAAAAACAAGGGCTAGCTTTATTCTTAAGGACACCTATGACTGAAATTTTGGAAATTTTAAACAATAAAATTTATGAAATTTATACCATATGTATATATATATATATATATACATCATTCAATTTGCTGTAATGGTTTAAATTGTATGGACATATTTGTCTGTTATTTTGTTGCGCCAATTAAAAAGCAACTTGCGGAAGAGAGATTCAAATTTTGGCCTCATATTGTAAACATAGGTTCACAATACATATACCTTTTAAAATTACCCTAGGTTTTTCAGTATTTCATCTAGTTTGGGCTCTAAAATTGTTTTAAATTTTCAGTACGGATTTTGTGCTTAAAATATGGAAATGTTGTGTTTGAAAATTAAAAAGGGTTGAGAAGTTGCGTGCCAAATTTAACCTCTCTATCATCGAAAGTGTTCTACAAGGGGCATTTTATCGAAAGAAAAATACTGAAAATATCAATAAAGAGAAAACAGCAATTTAAGATTTGAAAACACAAGTTTGGTAGGTTGGACCAAGTGATCGCATCGGCGTCGCCACTCACATTCATATCATGATAGAATTATACTTTGATCGCAGACGGGTGCTTCAAATATAATACTGGAGCGAATACTTTGATAATAATAAACAATGAATTTTAGCAATATATGTAAAAAATAATGTATATATTTTTTTGTTTGACTCGCTATTTATAGGAATCGTTCACAGAGTCAGTAGACGTCAGGTTGGACGGAACAGATTCCAAGTTGAAGTCTTTAAAGGGTAGCGTCCCTACCTTTTGGCTGTCACGTCTCCTCGACCGTCCTAAACACGTAACGTAACCACGTAACACCGCGTAACACTACGTAACCAGTAAATGTAACAACGTAACCAGTAAATATAACAACGTAACCAGTAAATGTAACAACGTAACCAACGTAACCAGTAAACATAACAAGCAGACGTAACCAGAAGATGGTGATGCTTTCTGGAATAGGCGTCTTCCAGTCCGCAATTAGTCTGTCTGGTTAAGCCATCTAGATGTCGACGATCTATTGCCTTCTAAAGTAAAGTTTGGCGGTGGATATAGTTTTGTACAGCATGCATTGTGCTGGATGTCCCTAACACGTCCAGCTCTCGGACCGTTGCTCCTTGTCGCGCATCTCTGTCATCTACATGTATACGATCTCTTGCTTTCTGAAGGATGACGTTGACGGTCGGTATAGATCTGTACATCTTGCATTGCGCTTGGCGCCCCTAACACTTCCATCTCCTGGAAAGTTCCAGCTAGTTGCACGTCCCTGTCATCTTCATGTCAAGGATCTGTTGCCTTCTAAAGTAAGGTTTGGTGGTCGGTATAGATCTGAACAGCATGCATTGCGTTGGGTATCCCTAACATTTGCAGCTCTCGGACCGTTCCAGCTAGTCGAAGTTCTCTACCATCTACATATCAACGATCTGATGTTTCCTGAAGGAAAGTTTCATGATTGGTATAGACCTGTAGTCTGCATATCACTGGGTGCCTCTAACATTTCCAGATCTCAGGCCGTTCCAGCTAAACACGCGTCTCTACTATCTTCATCTGATGCCTTCTGAAGTAAAGCTTGGCGGTCGGTATAGATCTGAACATCTTGCAATGCTCTGAATGTCCCTAAAATTTCCTGCTCTCCGAACGTTCCAGCTCGCCGCGTGCCTGTCATCCATATGTCGACGATCCATTGCCTTCTGAATGAAAGTTTGGAGGTCGGTATAGATCTATAGTCTGCATTGCGCTGGATGTCCTAACATTTCCAGATCTCAGGCCGTTCCAGCTATTCGCGCGTCTCTGCCATCCTCATATCGACTATC
The DNA here is from genome assembly GCA_030765065.1 of Deroplatys truncata. Classification (NCBI taxonomy): domain Eukaryota; kingdom Metazoa; phylum Arthropoda; class Insecta; order Mantodea; family Mantidae; genus Deroplatys; species Deroplatys truncata. Next base: position 189,208,651 of record CM060986.1, on the reverse strand, counting down.
TATTGCCTTCTGAAGGATGGGGATTGTGCTCGGTATAGGTGTGAACAATCGTTTTGCGGATGATGAATGTTTCCAGAGAGCATCCTTTTCCTCTGCTCGCAGTCTCCATCTTCTGGTTACGTGGCGTTGTAATTTTATGTTACGCTGTTGGGACGGTCCATGAAGCATGACAGGCAGAGGGCTGGGTCCCAACCTTTTAAAGATTTGAACTTGGGGTCTGTTCCAACCAACCTCGCGTCTACGGATCCTGAGACCAATTGCTGTCTGGATGACTAAGGTTTCCAGAGAGCATCCTTTCCCGCTGCTATGCATAGGTCGAGGTTCCCTCGCTATTCTCATCCGAAATATATACATAGTTGCGTTATATGAATTCATTCATTCGCTATTAATTCCTTCGAGCGTTAGCATTCACATACTCATTTAATTTCTTTTACAGTTTTAGCATGAGCTGTTGCCGGAGAAAATCGCTGAAACCAACTTATGAGAAACTCAGTTTTTCATACATTACAATGGAGGAAAACGACTATTAAATGCTGTTTATGTGGTCGGATTCTTAAGAATCGTTCTTTGTCAAAATTTAAGCCTCATAGAGCAAGATGTGCTGAATCGACTCTCTCTCCTACACTCGAGTCTCCTGAAGGCGAGGAATCAGAATACAAGGTAAGTCGTGTGCTTACTAACTTGATGCTTCCATATGGTGAGAATTCAGTGATATCTACGGTTGAAGATCCGAAGTTGTATAGAGGGAATGTTATTCCGGATCGGGCCTCAGTCCTTCACTTGAGTCTACTGCTGGTGAGGAATCTGGATACAGCGGAAGTCGCGGGAATTTGAAGTCTCCATGCGATGATAATTCAGTAATATCTACGCTTGAAAATCCGAATATACCGGTAAATATATTGAGCTTACTAATTCAATCGAAAGAGGTTGGTATTAGCGATCATGGATGGAGATTCAAGAAATTATAAGTAAGCTGAAAGCTTCTGAAGTTATAGCATGACAGTATTAAGAAATTGTGTTAATCAATTTCGACGATACTTAACAGGAACTTTGAAATATCAAGAACCAATACTTATAAAATACATTATCCAGACATTGCTGAGATGTTTAACTTTTTACGGATAAGGTGTTTACATGCAGGTCTCTTTCTCTATGATGTATATGATTAGATAATTGAGTGTTTAGAAGGTCTAGACTATCATCATTGTCTTTAGGAAATATGTATGGTTTTTGTGAAGGAATGTAATAGGATAATGTTTACAAAATAAATGATGTTTATATTACATAGTTCTCATTTTCATTAATCATATTATACACCTGATATCACACCATCAAATATTAGACGGGTCTGGCTTGCAGATTCCCCTTTATTCAAGTGTCTTTCAAAAATAGTTCAACAATATTTTTGTTTAGATTTCATGTAGCAACAATGTTTTAAGATATTGCATACTCCTTTAAACAATTTCGAAATTATTTATGAAATGAATGGTATTGTATGTAAAACAATAGTAATGAGCAAATAATTTATGTTATTGCTAAATTCTACACACGCAAATGTTTGTTTTCTTGCAGGTTCCACGCTACCCGGTGCTGCAAATCGTCATTGAATAAGATCAATGGGAGTTGTAGAGAATGTTCCTATTACATTTTTGTTTATGTTGTTTTACGCTATCTCGTTCTTCCTCTTCATTTACCTTCGCCCTTGCAGTCCTGTAACACACATTCAAATTATTTGCAGCTTGTTGTAGGCATATGCTTTGAGGTAAAGAATCATTGAAAGGACTATTAAGCTTCTTTCTGCATGACCTCCCCCAGACTACAACCTAGACGTTATATACACACATTTGATTTAATACAGTGATGCCTACTTTAGGCAAATGTTATCCTAGTGAAGTGTGCATTTATAAACTCAAAGGTTGTAACTCTAAAGGAAACATTGAACGGTTATCTGAATTACTTCTACAAACCTTAATAGAAAGAAAAGACAACTTACATGCCTTAAACTTGCCAGCAGGTACTAATCCGTGATATACCATTTGAAACTTCCCTTGCATTTCCTCCAACTTCCTCCTTGTTAGGGTTGAATATCTTGCCGGAAGAAAAACCTGCTTCTCGCCTAAGACTGCAACCACTCTAGCACCGTATCTCGCATTATTTTTTCTTATGGCTTTTATATTATAAGACTCCTCTGGCTGAAGATCTTGTAGTGTTTGAACAGTCGAGTAAATGCTATCCCCAAGCAATGTGTTAAGTTGAGTTGCCAATCTCTCTGCATTAGGAACAGAAAAACATATTGTTTATTAGAGAATGTATTTCATAAAAAATCATTTATTTGAAAGTCTCAAAATATTTAACATATTCTGTATAGTATAATAATAATAATAATAATAATAATAATAATAATAAGGAATATGTGTAAATATAAAGCAGGTTCTGATTCACTAATCAAGTTCATTGAGTACTCTATTTTTCGATTTAAATCATTTAATATAATGTAAACATTTACTTTATTAGAGCGAATGATTCGCGCAACAGGCTTTTTTGTAATACTCTAAAAGCAAACACGTTAAGAAGGTATTCAAATAAGTGTATTTGTTCTCTAGAAATGAATATACTTAACCGCAAAATATCCTTATTAAAACATCTAGAATAATAATTTTGGTTGAAACTCAATAATTAACTAAACTACTTGTATTTGAGAATAATGAAATTCACACAGCTAGCTATTAACTGTAGAATGTTCCACTATTTGTATATAAACACCTACATTCAAAACAAAACAAAAAACAAGAACACATTTATAAGTTAAATGCACAGAGTAATAAGTGAACTTTTAAGGTAAATAAGATGCTTTTACAACTTACCAGACATGGTGTTTGATGAAATTTCACACAGCGATGTAAAGTCTGAAGAGTACTTAGGTCGACGTGTTATCACAAGACAGAGTGAAAATTGGCGGAGAAGCTATCTCTTTTATGTCATTTTCCCATATAAAACTTGAGGCGAGAGGCGTGACGGTATATAATACATAGATTTGTTTGGCTACTCCAACCTCCTCGAGTATGTAGGGGAGGTAGCCTCGCGCAGGGAGTATTTCATAAAACATGTTTAAACCGTCGTGGGGAATTCCTCCATCATGCCATATGTCTGTAAGGGAAATCCTGCTGTATATGACGCTAGAAAATAAAATAGAAAAAATTATTTTTCACATGTATTGCTAAAATTCCTTGTTTATTATTCCCAAAATATTTGCTCCAGTATTATATTTGAAGCACCCGTCTGCGATCAAAGCTTTATTCTATAATGACATGAGTGTGAGTGGTGACCTGATACCATTACCTGGAATTCCAACCTCATACGTAGGATTGTATAGAAAGTATTATTTAACAATAATTTTAGAGTGAAAATAAGGAAAAAAGAAAGTATTGTTTCTGTTGATATAATTTTCGTGGTGTGGTGTAAAGATCCTGTAATTTTTAGGTATGGAGACTGAAACATCAGTCTGTTTAAATGAAATACACGAATAAGCTTTCTTGACATAATAACAATAATAGTAATAATAAACTTCATTGTCGCACTGATGCGATAGTTACGAATGTTTAAATACAGGGTTATACAGGATCTATACACCATACCCGCTAGGAAATATATTACACCTGCGCTTATAAAGCCCGTTAATGGGAGGGCTTGCCCTTGATCGGTAACTCACCTAACCGAGATTCGAACTCGGGACCCTTCGAATGTGAAGTAGACACGTTACTTCGCAGAGAATCTGGATATTGTTTGGTGATGTTCGTACGTCCTCGTGCATGTTAGGGTGGTTGGTGGGAGTGAGCGCTTGAACCTATGTATTCGTTGACCTTCATGCATGTCCTAAAGACAGACAGGGTGGTCAGCGGAAATCGAACCTAGACCTCTCGAATGCGAGCCTCACATGTTATCGCGAAGTAGTTTTTATCAAAACAGGATTTAAACATATTTTACCTAAGTTAAATAACACTCATTCATCAAGTATTTCATTAATCTATAAACCAGCCCATAAAGGCAGGTTTGCCTCAAAGACAAATAAAGTAAAATGCCTGATGTGATACACTCGAATGGCTTCCCCTTCCTTCTGCGAATGTTAAAGTATACAGCTCTATATACAGGACCTATACATCTTATCTTCTAGGAAAAATGCATGTTTTGAGGGTCTTGTCTGTATTTTACCTTGAGTGAGTGAAAATACTTGTTTTAAACACCAGCCATTCCTATCCATTTAGCCACATGCGATATACATCTACTTTTTTTATTCATAAAGCAATTGTATCGATTTAATTCAGGCGTTCAGTATTAAATATTACCGGTCAGAACCGAGGAGGTGAAGAGTAATGTAAAATGAGTATGTAGGTGAAACGGGAGGGGGGAAAATTCGAGTTTGTAATGAACCTTCGCAGCAGTCACCTAGAGTGACTGGAAAGCCCCGAATTCGGAGTGCCAGCTGCTGGTAATTAGAACCGCAACCTCCGAATGACATCCATAGACGTTACCGTCTGAACCATTCCGGTCGATTAGTTAGTGTTTTACACGCAAATGACCTTAGTTGCGTAGTCCTCTTAGAGGATTTGTAATCAAACAGCTGGCGCTCGTTACTGATTTTCTTTCTTCAAGATCTTTGTTTAATATTTCATAAAATCGGTTTATTATCCGTAGCATACAAACAATTATTGTATTTTCTAAGAGACGATTCCTATAAATATCGAGTCAACAGAAGATTCAATAAAATAGAATAAAAAATATATTATTTTTTACATGTATTGCCAAAATTCATTGTTTATTACGAAAATATCGGCCCCGGTATTATATTAGAAGCATCCGTCTGCGATCAAAGTATTATTCTATCATGATCTGAATGTCTTGTATTTTCTAACAATTTTTGTATTTTCTAAGAGACGATGCCTATAAATATTGAGTCAAACAGAAGATTAAATAAAATAGAATATATATATATATAATTTTTACATATATTGCTAAAATTCATTGTATGTTATTACCAAAATATTCGATCCAGTGTTATATTTGAAGCACCCGTCTGCGATAAAAGTATTATTCTATCATGATATGAATGTGAGTGTTGACGCCGATGCCATTATTTGGAACTGCAACCTCATATTAGGATTATATAGAAACGTATTATTTAACAATAATTTTAGAGTGAAAATAACGAAAAAAGAGAGTATTGTTTCTGTTGATATAATTTTCCTGGTGCGGTGTAGAGATCGTGTAATTTTAGGTATGGTACTGCAAATAAGCCTTCTTGACGATAATAATAATAATAATAATAATAATAATAATAAACAACTTGATTGCTGCACTGAAGGAGGAAATATTACTTGGAAATAATTGCGATAGTTACGAGTGTTGAAGTACAGTGTTTTAGGAAATATATTACGTCTGCGGTTATAAAGATTTCATTATTTATTTATAACGTATCATTTAATTATAAATTTAGCGTAAAAACGATTAAAAAGAAAGTATTGCTTCTCTTGGTGTAATTCCCGGCGTCTTAGGCTAAATCCAGTGTATATGTCTGGGCAATTCTTTTTGAAGACATGTACTGCTAAATACCCACTCAAGTGTAACATTTGAAACATTCACTTGTAGATGTTATCTCTCCTCAGGAATCCCATCCATTAAGCTGTATGTGCGGATGGCCCCAAAACTGGAGAAACCCTATTTGTCGAATTTCTCGAAGACCACTGGTGTGCGTGTTTAGAAAAATATTTTAAACAAATATAACATGTATGCTTGAAATCTTCGTAATGGTTAGACCTCTCTGCTGGAGTTGTCAACATATCTTTCGAAGGGAGGGATGTTTAGAAGTTCTCGCCGTATGTTATTTACTCCTTTTCGCGATACTTATATATTTACTAAGAAAGGAAGGCTTGTTTGAAAGTCTAGGTATTTCTTAGTTTGAGTTCAGAGTGAAATTTCCCGCTGGTACTCAATACCGCTTTAAACATTGCATATCTAAAAAATCACGAGTCGGTTACAATCGTGTTTTTATATTTGTTACGGGAATAGAAATAGATACTAATAATAATAACAATAATTGCCAAAGTTACGAATGTTTAAGTACAGTAATATACGGGATCTATACCCCATAGTCGCTAGGAAATATATTACGCCTGCGCTTATAAAGAACGTTAATGGAAGGGCCTGCCCTTGCCCGGTAACTCACCTAACTGAGATTCGAACTCGGGAGCGCTCTAATGTGAATAGACAGGCTATCTCTCAAAGAAGCTTGATATTTATTTCTTATCACCTTGGACCGATGCGGAATCAAATAATTTTTAGACATGGCGGCTGAAACACCAGTCTGTTTGGGACGGTTCGTATTTCATTATTTACTTATAAATAATGTATAGTTTAACAAAAATTTTAGTACTAGTAATAAAAAGAAATTATCGTTGTTTCTCTCGATTCAATTCCCGGTGTCTATAGGGAAATCCACTCACCCGTATACGTCTGGGCAATTCTTTTTGAAGACATGCATTGCTAAAATCCCACTCAAGGGTTAAGTTTGAAACAATAGCTTGTAGATGTTATCTCTTCTCAGGAATCCCATTCATTAAGCTGTATATGCAGATGGCCCCAAAGCTTGGAGAAACCTACCACCCCGTGGTTTACCCTCTTTAGGGATATACAACATATTTTACAAGGGATGTGTAAACCGCCATATAAATCGTAGTCGTCTCTGACATAACATATCAGGGGATTAGTAATTATATTACTGCAGCATTGTGCTAGCGCAAAGGAGAGAGAGAGAGTGTGTGTGTGATTGCGTGGTGGACGCGGTTTTTTAGCACCAAGTACTGTTTTAAATTCCCTGCCTACGCGTGTGCTTGACTGTGCGGATGGGGTACTTTATCTAAATTGTCTGTTTTTAAGTCCCTAACTATGCGCTTGCTTGCGCGAATGGGCGGGGTACTTTATCGACAATGCCTGTTTTTAAGTCCTGTTTATGAGAAGGCTTGCGCTGGCGGGTGTGATACTTCATCGACAACGCCTGTTTTATGGTCACTGCCTATGCGCGTGATTGCGCGGTGGGTGGAGTGTTTTATCGACATAGCCTGGTTCAAAGTCCGTGTGCATGTTATTTTACTTATGGAAGACCGTCAAGTATGAAGGCCTTCTGTATTTTACCTCAAGTGTCTTTATATACTTCTATTGAGTTTTACTTATAACTGTTCTTTAACAAGCGTTAATTACAAGAGTAACAAGGGAGGTGTTTTGTTTAGGGTAGTCTCCATATTTCATTATTTATTTAGTTAATTATTTATAACGTGTGTATTATTTAAATATAATGTTAAACCCCATTTATTTCTTTTTTCAGAGCCTGCTCTACGTGTAAACATAGCTTAGAAAGGACATCTTTAAGCGAGGAGTTCCTTATCACCCTTCAAATGATTTATACTTGTTATTTCCCGGGAGCCAACATGGCCGCCATCCGCGTGTTAAACCCATAAAATGGCCGACTTCCGCCTTCTTCCTCGCAGCCCGGAACAGTAAACCTTCGTCGCCGTCCGCTAGAGTACGTAAAAGAAGCGCACTGAAGGCAGTGACAGGCCGGGAAAGGGAAGGAATGATTGGGGAAGGGACGAGGTGGGTAACCCATGCCTGTAGATCCGAGAAATAAATAGCTCGATAGCGCGTGCACAAGATGGACCGCGCGCTCGGGTTTTCAGTGAAAGAATCACACGTTAACGTCTCGTGTTAGCTATTTACGTTATCTCAATCCTTTCAGGCATGCATTCTTAATTCACCTAAGTGGTGTAATATTGTTATAAACCGCCCAAAAATTTCCCTGACAAGCAAAATTAAACAAGTGTGATTAGTCGTATAAATGGTACACTCGTAATAATCACCTTAGCACACACATACACTCACATATATGATGGCAACCAAGTAGGCAAGTCAATTCTTACATTAATTAATCAAAAAATACATGCGACGGGGTACTTTGATCGAGGGTCTGCGCCCAGCTCTTTAGACGTACAATGCTGGGATGTTAGCAGTATAAATCCATGATTATTTTTCAATATTGTTAGATGATGTACTGCATGGACGAACATTATCTGATTGATTGACACAATTATCTCCTACATCGAACAATAGCCCATTGTTCGATGATCCCGTGCAGCCGGTATCAGTAACGCACAAACAGCCACCTCCATTAGCGACGAGAACAATACCCTGATGTCCTCGTGCGAGTACAATAGCACATTGTTCTACACCCTCTAAAGGGCGGCATTCAGACCAGCACACAAAAGACAATAGCCCACTGATCTACACCTCTCTCTGGCGGTATGACAGTAGCACACAAAGAAGCGGGTGTGGTCGGCGGCTTTCGGGGTCAGCACACAAGGAAGGGGGGCGGGAGTTGGCGGCACAGAGCAAAGGATATCTCACTGCATCTTTTCAGTTGTCGGCGTCTGCTTGTGTGCTCATACGAACATCTTTACCTACTATCCGAATTTTCGTTTTTGAGTTATACTGTTCACAGACACACATCCACACAGACACACATATGGAGCTTTTTCTAAAAGTGCCTTTTTGATTCAGGGGGCCTCAAACATGTATTTCTGGTGAAATCTCGATATAGAATCTTTGTGTGAAATGCAATACTTCTCCTATTTACTATACCTAGTAGAGAAGGTAAAAGGAAACAGATCGGGTGTGTTGCACCGATATGATCTTTTCTACTCCCTGTTGCTTATCAGTGGGTATACAAATTATTCTTATGACAGTTTATTTTCCAATCTACATCATTTCAATCGAGATAAACCTTTCCCGAAATTGCTGCGTTAATTTTGCGTTGTGGATACAAAGGAAACAGAGATAGTCAAACGTTTTAGAACTACGTTACACGCTGGTCTTAAAATTCCAAACTCTTTCCTTGCAATCGCGAGAAGCAACTGAAAATCAACAGGACTTTAAAAGAATGTCCAAGTATTGAACAATTGGAACCATTAATAACGCATATCTCGGGAATATCTGATGCCACAAAAAACTTGTTTGAAATAAACTGTGTGTCTTCAAGAGATTTACATTTTTATGTAGTGCGTTTAAGTCTATTGCTTAAATTTTACTAGTTATACAATATTATACAAAATTCCTTCAGAATGAACACTTCACAGGCTATTTCTAGGAAATTCAAGACATAAGTACATTTTATTTGCAATGTAACTATCTTTAATATATGGTATTTTAATCAAAACCATTAGAGCAGTTGATGAGAAATGAGAAATTTCGAAAAGTGTTCCATGTAAAGGCAGTTTGGGGTTCGCGGATTTTCTTGAAAATCTTTGTGTCATATTTGTGAAAGGTATCGATGTAATTTTACTTTCTCTACTACGTATAGTAAGTAGGGGAAGTATTGCTTTACATCAGAAAATGCTCTGCATTTCACCGGAAATACGTCTTTTGAGGCGCCTGAATCCAAAAGAAGGACTTTTAGAAAAAGGTCCGTGAGTGTGTCTGTGTCTTCGTACAGCTTAACTCAAAAACGAAAAGTCGGATAGTTACAAAAACGTGGTATTTCGATTCAATATCCTTTAGAGAGGCGACACGAAACTTTTCAATGAAGATTTTCACCCCAGACTGCCCTTGACATGGAACATTATTCTTAAAGTTTTGATTTTCTCAAAAATGGCTATAACGATTTTGATTAGAAGTTCGTATATTTAAGATATTTTCATGACAAATAAAACGTCTATCTTGAATTTCCTGGGAATGTGCCCAAAGTTCCCTTCTTTCTGAATGGCTTTTGCATAGTTGGTAAACCGTAAGAGATAGACAATTTTTCTACGCCAAACTTCTGGAGCTCTTTAAAACACACAATTTGACATATACATTTTTTTAATAAAAAACATTTACAGATATACTTTAATATTTCTTGAATTTTCCAATACTTGTACTTTTTCTGAAATGGGAATTCGTAATTCGTTTTTTATGTACTGTACATGCAAGGAGAATGGAATACTCCACATTGCAACCAGCTCTTAAAATATTTGACTATCACTTAAAGCCTATCAATTCCCCTTGCAGCTACAAGAAAATTAGCAATAAGATAGCTTCTGCAAATGTTTATCTCTTTAGCATGAAGTAGGTGGAGAATAAGCGTTTGTAAAACTAATTTGTACATATGAGTATAACACATAAGATTTGTTTAGCTGTAGCGAATGACCTCGGTTCTCGCGAGAGACGCCATGCAAATTGATGCCTCCTACTTGAAATAAACAAGAAACTTCTGAAAATGCGAACGGATTATATGACAGGCACTGTACTTAATGACGCACCGTCCGTGATGTTTACTACATGGAAGTCGGAGAGATACTAACCTGACAACCCTATGCTGTTGTAAATACAAAACTGACTCTACCACAAACCACTGCATAACATTACGCCATTCTCCCCGTCTATAGAATACATCTATACTGAACCTAAGTACCAAGTTTGGTATTTATCCGACATTTCGTTTTTAGTTATGCTGCTCACACACAGTGTAATATCAGATTTTTTATTAATTTACCACAGTAAATTCTCCTGCGTTGTAATATAAGTAGGTAGCATTATAGTTAATAACCTTTGATCTAAAATATGCAAGGGGAAATGATTAAACTATCCTTTATTTTCTACTTGAATGCGCTGGAAACGTTATTGATAACAATCTGTGACCTTTTGATAGCTGAGAATTAACTACGTTCTCTGCCTGTCAATTCTAGTTGTTTGACATAGTAGTCCCTAGTTTTGGTTGCGATTTTTTTTTCGTAATTTTAATGTAGAAAATGTAAATTATGCGCTGCTTGAAAACACGTTGACCTAGTATAGACAGTTGACGGATGTTTAATGCTGCCGTTTCCCTTCTCATGCATGCATGCCTGTCTGCACGTTGTAAACGCGCTTTAGAAAGGAAGGTTATAACATGGTTGAACCAAACCAAGGATCCAAATACAACATGAGAGAGCAAACGAGGGACCGTTACACAAAAGGAGTAACGTATAAAAGAAAGAATCAAACAAAGAAACAAACAGAGTAATAAAAAGAAGCAGTAGAAAACGAATGAATGAAAGAGGGGAAAGAACAAAAGGGAGAAGGAAATGTTAAAAAGAAATGCCGTTTCACAGCAGAAAACCTATATAGCTCGTCATAATGGTGGAGTCTACAGTGAAGTTTTGAAAATGAGAATGCCTGTCGATATCCCAGGGGACTTCGCTTCTACCTTTGAAATTACCCATTCTGCACGTAGCAAACGCTTTAAGCTGCAACCACGCGCTGTATTTGCACTCTGCTTGCGTGTGCATTTGTGTACTCGGACGGTTTAAGGGAAAACGGGGTCCTCTGTCAGTAGGGGCATACTTCGTTCCTGCTTGAATTCTTCGTAATGGATTGAGGCTCATTAACCAGAGATTAAAGACCTATCTCACCAGTGTTAAATCTGTTAAATTCATGGCCCATTTGTCTCCGAAGTATTTAATGGCCCTTGTACACGATCAAACTATTTTTTTCAATTCAGGTTTACAAGAAAAATTGTAAAATATTTTTCAATATGTGACAAGATTGAAGAAAAGTTGAAAAAACCTGGCAAGACTTGACAGTGCCATAAATATGTATTAACAGGTTGTCCCTTTGCCAAACTGAAACCCTTCAGAGCACATTGATAATTTATCACGCGTAAAGCAGTTTACTATTTGCGTCACGGTATAACAATTTGCAGTGAAATAATGTTTTTTACTAATATTATGTAGCACTTTCACGTATTATACCCAATGAAATCACATTACGATTATGGAATACAATATGAATAACAGCAACTGATAGGTTAACCACACTATATAACATTGCACTTATTTCATTATCTGCTTCATCTTGTTGCGTTAATCATGGAGCCCTCGACGTACAGACATGGCCAGCTTCTGTATAACCTAATCAGATCGTATACGACATACCTTGGCCGGATAGCCATTTTTGTTTACTTTTCGCTTTCAGTTATTTTGCGGATTTCGTGACGTACTATAGATACTCGTGTTTCATTGACCAAAGCCATCAAAACATTGTCATTGTCATTTATTGACGTTTAGAGTTATTTACTTTCAAAACTTTCAAAGACGTTAAAAGTATTGGAAGCAATTTAAAAAGAAAAGTTGTGAAACTGTGACAACTCTTGAAAAGTCTTTTAAAGTATTGAATTTGACAAAAATTTGATCATTTACAAGGAGCTTTAGACAGCAGACAAACATTATACAGGATGCAGATGAATGCCTTCTAATTTTACCGATTTACTTGTATCCAATAAGTATGTTTCTCCAAGATCGAAGCTAAATATTGGTTTCTGGGTTACCTAAAGGAGAGAAGAAACATCACATTTTCTCTTAGGGAGATAATGTTATACTTCTCTCTCTAAATGAGAGAAATATTAACAAACAATGAAAACAATGAAACATATTAACTTTCTCACTTATTTTTATTTATTTATTTATTTGTGTTAAGCTAATAAATACTAAAGTATGAATAGAGGATTCATCCAAGGTTATTTGCCAGTCATACCCACTCCAACCGAGCGGGATGGCTCAGGCGCATTCGGAAGGTCCGGGTATCGACCCCCGGCGACCTCCCACTCTGGCACATGAGTTTTTCGTGGTTTTGCCGAGTCGCCAGGCGAATGCCGGGGTGGCTCATCTTCTACCACGATCACCGGCGACCGCCCACTCTGGCCCATGAGTTTTTTGTGGTTTTTCCGAGTCGCCAGGCGAATGCTGGGGTGGTTCATCTTCTACCATGATCCCCGGCGAGCCCCCACTCTGGCTCATGAGTTTTTTGTGTTTTTTCCGAGTCGCCAGGCGAATGCTGGGGTGTCTACCACGATCCCCGGCGAGCCCCCACTCTGGCTCATGAAATTTTTGTGTTTTTTCCGAGTCGCCAGGCGAATGCTGGGGTGTCTACCACGATCCCCGGCGAGCCCCCACTCTGGCTCATGAGTTTTTTGTGGTTTTTCCGAGTCGCCAGGCGAATGCTGGGGTGGTTCATCTTCTACCACGATCCCCGGCGAGCCCCCACTCTGGCTCATGAGTTTTTTGTGGTTTTTCCGAGTCGCCAGGCAAATGCTGGGGTGGTTCATCTTCTACCACGATCCCCGGCGACCCCCCACTCTGGCTCATGAGTTTTTCGTGGTTTTGCCGAGTCGCCAGGCGAATGCTGGGGTAGTTCATCTTCTACCACACTCTTCCACCCCTCATTTCCTGTACCCATCATCTTCCTTTTAATCCGTTTCAGGGTTGTAGAACCAGGCGACGATGTTCGGCGGGTTGCGGCTGGTGGTGGCTTCCACTTTGTAAAGGATTCTTCCCTGGCGTCGCTACGGTAACGCTAAATTAGGCCTCTCCTCAGCGTGGGCCTCCGCTCTTGGGGATCCTGGAGGTTGGTGGCTTATTGGGCCGGGACCGGGCGGCGTCGGATGCGTTCTATCTGGAAACATTAGGGAACTTGTCCATGCTTGCGCCCGTCGGCATCCAGATCTGGTCGACCTTCGGGTCTCTCCCTTCATGATTCCCTCTCAGGGTCACGTAGGAATACAAAGAACTGTTACGACCTACTTGCCCTAACATAATTTCTTCTACACTCATTTTCTAAAATTCTCTACAACTATCAATAAAGGCATTAATATCTAACAAAAGGTTATGTTAACTCATATTCCCTGTGTAAAGATCGCTTCCATTTTTTCTTAACTTTACTTAAAAACTGACCTAAGCTTCTGCCATCCTTTCTCAAAATCCCTCTTAATGCTATTTTTCTACCCACCTTAGCCTATAAAATCCTTAAACTTTAAACAAATATAAAAAAGATATGGCTGAACTATAAAATACAATTAAGGAATGGAAAGAGTATTATAAGATTTTATGGAATGCTACAGTATAACTAGTGCCAACGTTATTGTAAAATCTGAGAATGAAGATGATATAGATGATTTAACAATGTAGGAGTTTCAGGATGCCCTAAATGGTATGGAGAGTAAGAAGATACCAGGTATAGATAATATGTATGTAGAATTGTTAAAATACTCATGTCAAAAGGTTAAAGAGAGACACTTAAATATTTACAATTTATACTGGCATGGCAAGTGTGTACCTCAAGAATGGCTAACTGCTGTAGTCGTGCCTATCTTCAAGAAAGGAGACAGATCTAATTGCAACCATTGTAGAGGAATAAGTTTATTATCAGATTATAAAATATACTCAGGAATAGTTTAAAAAAACTTGCTAAAATAATAGGTTGTTTATTATTGAGAGAACAAACGGGTTTCAGAAAACAACGTATTCACCATCCAAAAAATAATAGAAAAACATAGATAGAGAGTTTAATATACCAACACATATATTATTTATAGGTTACGTGAAAGCTTTCGATAATTTTGATAGGGTTAAACTCTGGGAAATACTGAACAGAAGAGGAATACCATCTCATATAATAAATGTTGTTAAAAGCCTATATCACAGGATTTTAGGATAAAGAAGGACCAAAAAATTAGGGAAAACACAATTCTTACCACTGAAGGACTTAGGCAAGGCTGCCCATTGTCTCTAGTATTATTTAATATACAGGATGGACCATTTAACTTGAGACTGTACAATATCTCCAAAATCAAGCGTTGGGAAAAGAAATGTCTGGAATGAAAGTTACTTAATATTATGAGGGAAAGTAAATGCCATTAGTTCGTGTTTTATTTGGAGAACATTGTGATGCTCATTTTAGGGTCAACTTAAAGCGACGCTAATTGTAGGTTCTCATTTAAAAAGATTAAATTGACCCTAACGTCCTCCAAACAAAACACAAATATTGGTATTTACTTTTCCCCATAACATCAAGCAAAAGACATTTTTTTTACAACGCTTAGCTTTATAGATATTGTACAATCTCAACTTAAATGGTCTATCCTGTATATCTGATGATGCTATGACAATGGAAAGCAAATATCGATATTGGTTTTAATATAAATAATTTTAAGTTATCCACATGTTTCTATGTTTATGACCATATCGTGCTATCAGGGTCAGAAAATTCCTTACAAAGATGTTTTTATAATTTGGGCAAAGTGATTAACGGTATCTACAGTGAAAACTAAATTAATTGCATTCCGCGGAAAATTCCCAATAAGAGGAAAAGTAGTAATAACTAATAGCATTATTGAACAACTTGATAATTTTCATTATTTAGGATGTGTAATAAGTTCTAATCCTAATGCATACAGAGAAGAAAATAAATAACTTTCAAATAATGTCTGGCACTATTATAAGAGCACTGAAGGGGAAAGTAAGGGAGGATATGCTTCTAAAGTTTCACAAAGTTATAACGGTTCCTGTACTACTCTACGGATCCGAAACCTGGAACCTAACAAAAAGCGACTACAAGCGTATCCAAGCAGCAAAAATGAAATTTCTTAAATCAGTGGCAGGCTATAAGTTAAATGATAAAAGGAGAAGTGAAGACATCACAACGGAACTGGGTATTTTTTCAATAAATGAAAGGAAATCTGATTATAGGATAAACTGGAAAAGTCACTTAGAGAGACGATCTGAAAGCAATATACCCAGACAAGTCATATATTATACAGCGACAGGCAAAAGAAGTATAGGACGTCCCAAAAGAAGATGGTCGCAGCAGTCTTTTGAGGCCGGAACAGGCATGGATACCTAATCCCTGACTGTAGACGACGACCTATCCACCTTAGGCTACATCTGCTTCAGAGATTCCTTCCTCCATAAATCCGTTCCTTGACATTCAAATACTATATGCTCCAGATCTTTCTTCCCTTCACAAATGGGACACTGACTTTGTCGCATATCCCTCTTAATCTCCAAACACCAGTTCTTAACCATGATAATCCCTCTCTTTGCTCGTTATTTATCCTAACAACGTATGTCTCCCTTTCCTATGTAGCCTTCATTGGTATATAGTATACCAGAGACCATTTTTCCCATTATCCCACCAAAGAGTTCTTTGATTTCTATGTCATCAAATCTCTTCCTCGTTATTTTCCAAAAATGATTATGATTATACTCTCGTCTCCTCCAGTTTTCCCCATCGTGGTCTAAGGATACCATGCTATCCTCTAGTTCCCGAGGTCGCGGGTTCACACTCGGCGGAGGGCGAGGGATTTTTCCGGGCCTAAGACTCCTTAGCATGGCTTCCATCGGAAGGGAAGTAAAACTGATGGTCCCGTGTCGTAGACATAAAAGAACCTCAAGTCTGATAACGAGGCCTCTGAGCAAAATTACCGGTCTTTCACTCCCAATATAGAACGGGACGCTAAGGACCACAGTAGTTAAAGAGGGTCCATAAATAAATCTCCATTTAATTTAACTTCTCATTTACTTCCAGGTTCTTTCCGATGCCACTAGTTCTTCCAAAGTTCTCTTTTCCTAATACTTTACATACTGCCTAAAATTACTCGTAAATAAATTCAGAATCCTAAAGAAATATTTCAGTGCTCCTCCTAAAATTATACCTTCCTCGACATTCTTCCCATCTCCATCCGCGCTAGTTCTTTTGCCATCGCACTTGCTAAGCCCAATACTTCCCTACAGAACATCCTATGGACCATATCACTGCGTTCCTCCCCACCATTCAGTCCTCATATTTCTATTCCATGTACCATTTTAGGTTCTACCAACATGTTATATTTTTTTTCCAACCACTTAACTTCAATGTTTGGTACTATGTACTTACGAATTCTGATTACTGACATGGTTCCTTTTCCTTTTGTCAATGCTAGCTTCTTTTGTTTTTCTCACCCTGCACCCCGTCTATTCTAAGGCCTAAATAAATACATTCTCGTACTTCTTTATACACTTTGTTCCCCTTCTTACACGTTTCATATTTACTCAGTTTTGCTCCCTTCTTAAACACCACTATTCACAGTTAGGTTCCATTCATATTCGTAACAGTATTTATCTACTTCCTGAAGCGCTTGATTACCATTAACTGTAAGGGATCCTCCTAACAGATTATCAATAAAGAGTAGCCCAGCGATATTATTTATTACAAACATACAGCTATTGTTCTTGCTTATCCCTAATGACAAGTCGTCAATAAATAAATTAAAGAGATTGGACTTAATTTACATCCTTGCCTTAAACCTTTCTTGTATTGTCTCTCTAGATACTATTTCTTTTCCCACCCTCAGACAAGGTTTTCTTGTACAGGACTATCAATATATTTACCAATCCTTTACATATTAATTTATGCCATAGTAACTGTGGCTCCACCCTGTCATTAACTTTCTCTAGGACAATAAATGTCGTGTATAATTTTTCTATTTTTTTCCTTAAGCTATTTATCAATAAGTGGAATTAATTGTTCTTCCACGCAAGCGTGTGTTGGACAAGGCTAGAAAGGTAGAATCCGACGACTAAAAAATTCAATTGGAAAATTTAATGTGCTACCGGCATGTTGCCATGGTAGCTCAGTGGTTAGAGCAACCGGACGGAGACCGGAATATCCGTGGTTCAAATCCCGGCTATGGCATTGAATTTTTCAGTCGTCTGATTCTACCTTCCTAGCCTTGTCCAACACACGGCTTGTGTGGAAGAACAATTAATTCCATTAATTGACCTAACAGTGGTTGAAACTATGAAGCCCGGGACTTAAGTACTTACAACATTGTAGGTCGCCAGTGGGGTATGTCATCTCAATATAACTTGAAAGGATATTATTTTCTTCTACCCAATTCTGTATCCTATTCGCCAAAATTCCAGTAAATATTTTTCCTGCATTAGATACTAGTGCAATCCCACGATAAATTGGGTGTATAATTTTTTTATAGAGTTCACCGGTACATACCCCTTTTCTTTATTTGGGTTAAACAGCCCTGTCAAATTCTTAGCTTTATATATGTCAGTGTGTCATTTCCTCACCTATTAACATTGATTGTGAGGATAAGGTGCGTAGTGTTCTTCAAGTTAAGCTGGGGAATCCCATTACATGATAAAATGGGATTATTAGTTATATCTACTGCATTTTAGGGAGTGCTTTGGCCTTGTAAGTCTGGTGAGTAATGCTAATTTTGCTTGCAACACAATTCTTTATGTAATTCTTAGCCACATTTGTACATATTTTCAGTAAACGCCATTTTTTTAAAAAAATCTGATGTGTTGCACTCACATGACTTCCTCTATCCTCGTACAAACTATTTCTACAAACACTTATTCTCCATCTACTTCATGTTAATCGAGGTAAGCATTTGTAGAAACTATCGTATTGCTAATTTTCTTATAGGTACAAGGGGAATATGGTACGATTTAAGCGGTAGTCAAATATTTTAAGAGCTGGTTGCAATGTGGAGCATTCCATTCTCTTTGCAGGTACAGGACATAAAAAATTAATAACGAATTCCCATTTGACAAAAATGACAAGTATTGAAACAATCCAACAAATAACAAGGAATATTTCGAAAATTGTTAACTCAACAATAAGAAACATGTTTGTGACACAAACTGTGTGTTTTAACAGGATCTATATTTTTTGTGTAGTAAAACTGTATCTCTCACGGTTTACCAGTTATGCAAGTCATTCAGAATGAAGAGAACTTTTGGGGACACTCTTAGAAAATTCTAGATATGCATTTCATTTGTAATAAAATATGTTAAACATATGATATTTTAATAAAAATTGTTAGAGTCACCTTTGAAAAAATCAAAGTTTTCGAAAATTTTTCCATGTAAGGATAACCTGGGGTAAGGAGATTTTCTTTAAAATCTTCGTGTCGCATCCTTGGAAGATACTAAACTCAAATATCAAGTTTGGTATTTATCCGACTTTTCGTTTTTGAGTTATGGTGTTCACAGAGTGTGCGGCGATCACCTCCTCATCCGTTGCTGTAGCTTACCTTGATGCTTCTCCCGTTGCTTCCAGAAGTTCTCAGCGTGTTGGTTCTTCAATTTATCCTCGGCTAGCTGCAGTAATTTTCCTTAAATTATATGGGAGCATGGACTTATCCTCGGTAAAGGAAAACGTAGATCTCGGGTGGTGATATAGGAAGACATAGACTTGCTTTGTTTATGAAAAGATGACACTGCCGTTTCTTTTTATTTAATTTAACACTCGTAGTATACAAAACTGGTATTGCCGCTGTAAAATACTGTCCACCGCTGTTAGACTATGGCGTGGATATGTCACGAAATATAACTATTCTTATTGTCGCTTTCCGAGTAGCGGATCTTAGGTGTGTTGCTAAAACTATTTTGATTCCCTGTTTTGGCGCGATATCTCACACATCCTGCAGCATCTCTCCCTGACCACACATTACGAAAACTCTCGAATAAAATGCAATACTAAGCTGACATGACAAATTTGACTTGATTCCCTTTTTGGCGCGATATCTCACACATCCTGCAGCATCTCTCCCTGACCACACATGACATAAACTGCCCCGAATTTTCCCCAAACAGATCCATTTATAGTCTCAGGCTCCTGAGGCTGCTTCCTTTCCTATTGGTCCATTTTTAGCGCGACTCGACGCGTCTAACTATTTCGAATAAACTTTCAGGGATCTCATTGGTCCAATTTTAATATAAATCGCGGCTTTTCCTACATTTACCGTTAAGGTTGTCTTTCTCACTCACTTGGTCACGGCGAATTATCAAATAATGGGACAAAGGCTCTACACCCTCGCTGTAGGAATAATAGCACAGCGACCGGAGAGAGGTAATAAAACTAGGTTTTCTGCCTTCGAAAGCACTATTCCTGTAGCTAAAACATTCCACCGTGGACAGTATTTTAACATAGCGCTTAAATTATTTACATTAAACCATTTATAACTCTACTAATATTAATAACCTAGATAGATACATAATGTTAAATCACCCTTCTTAAAATATACAAGCAGTATGAGAAAAAGATATTTACATAATACGATTTAACATCACTAAAAGTTAATTAATAAGTTATCTGTAATTATAGTTCTTGGGCTCGGCCTAGAGTTGCCGTTTCAAATTGCCCTGTTCTGGAAAAGAATAAATTTTTCAACACTTGATACAATTTTCTTTTACAGAATAATTCCTCTGATTATGGCCTTTGTTCGTTTGTTTTGTTGACAGAGACCCTTCGCTATACCTGCTCCTTCACAAGGGCTCTGACAAACCGGTGATGTTTATATTTGGGTCATTCACTCTACACTCTCCCTTTAAAAACAGGTTTCCGAGAGACATTCTTATACACAATACATTTCCCGCACACGAATAACTTGTGACGCATACAAATACTCTAATACCCAATTTAAGTTCTAAAATTAAATCTATTTACATACATGTTGGTACATAATTATTATGCCTTTATTTATTTCTTTACATCCTTATTTATCGGGTGTATTACCTTTACTATTTGTTCACAGGGTTGCTACCTCATTTCGAGTAAAACTAACCTGACTATTTTCATTACATTCTTCACCCTTCTCATTCTCTAAACATTTGTATGGTTTGATCAACTGTTTATGATATCTCCCTACGATTTTGGAATTCTTTATTTCTTGTAACTCAAATGTATCCGAGCCAAAAATGTTAATCACCCGGTATGGACCTTTAAATAAATTTTCCATTCTATGATACCTTTTGTTCAGAATGCTAGACTTTTTCTTGTCCCGTACCAATACTAAGTCTCCCAATTTGATCAACCAGTGTTTTCGTTTCTTTTTCTTAAACTTTTCTTTTCTTTTCTGCGCCTTATTGACCATTCTTTCAAAAGCTTTCTTAAACATCTCTTCTTCCGTTAGTGCTTTCGGATCTTTAGCTTCTAGTGTCTGTGGTAATTCCCCTTCAAGTGTTTCCATTAATTTCCCCTTCATCAGCTCGATGGGCTTATAACCGGTAGTAGGGCTCACACTTTCATTTAAAATACTTTCGATGCGCTGATAGTGATTTGCCCAATCACTGTGTTTTTTATTGGCCAAAATTCTCAAATAAACCGAAATGTCCCGTATTATTCTTTCGCAGGGATTGCTTTGTGGGTGGTATTTTGAGCAATGATACAACGTGATTTCGTTTTCTTTTAAGGTGTCTACAAATTTTCTGCTGGTAAATATTGAAGCATTATCACATAAAATTGCCTTCATCTTTCCAAATTGTGGAACATACGACTTCTTTATCTTCCTTAGGCATGTTTCACTTGTAATCTTCCTGACTGGGTAAATTTTCACAAATTTTGAAAATACATCTATTAACACCACTATATACCTAAATCCAAATTTACTACAAGGCATCTCACCATGACAGTCCAAGGTCACTAACATGCCTGGTTTTTCCCTTAGTATGGAGTTTGTCTCGTATTCATATTGTATATTCAATGGCTTTGCTTTTTGACATTGTAAGCATGTCGAAATTATTCTCCTTACTTTATGGTGTAATTTTGGAATATACAGATTTTCTTGGATCATTAAAGCTGTGCGTTCTGAGCCAGAATGTGCTAGAGCTTGATGGAACGTGCTTATGAGTTCATTCTCCATGTTCTTAGGTATATATGTCTTCCATTTCTGTATTTCACTGCCATGTAGTTTATATAACACGCCCCCTTTTACCCCTATGTTTCCCTTGATATTTTCATCTATTTCTGGGGCCCTTTTTATTAATTTATTTAACTTCTCATCTCGTCGCTGCTGGTCCCCTATTCCTTTTAATTCTTTTATCAATCCTTTACTCAAGGGTATTTCAATACTCATTAATGTTACTTCATTTTTAGGGCGTTCTATTCTCTCCGGTATTTCACTGTTGTTATGTAACCTAGACAGCAAATCGCTAAAAACATTTGTTTTTCCTGGAATGTGTTTCACCTCAACATCATACGAAAGAATCTCATGGATGTACCTAAATAATTTAGTACTCGTAAGCCGACAACGTTTCATAAATGAAAGACTCACATGATCTGTGTATATAATAACCTTCTGTAGATATATATATGATCTAAATTTCTGTAGTGCGTAATACACAGCACAGATCTCTAATTCGGTGACCGAAGCATTTTTCTCTATTTGACTTAAACCTCTTGAAGCGGTACTTATCACGTGCAGTTGATTTTCCTCATCTGATTGGGCTAGGACACACCCATACCCGTGACCTGAAGCATCCACGTAAATTACATATGGTAGGTTGTCCTTGGGTCTCTCTAGTAGAATTGATTTCGCAAATAGTTCTTTTATCTTTTCAAAAGCTTTCTGGTGTACCTCGTCCCATTTCCATCGCACTTTCTTTTTAAGTAATTCGCGCAAAGGCGCTATTTCTGCGGCGTACCTCAGGATAAATTTGCTTTGATAATTTAGCACTCCAAGAAAGGACCTAACCTGCTTAACACTCTTGGGCGCTGGTATTCTTCTCACAGCCGCTACTCTTTCTTCGTTTGGCTTCATTCCTCTATCATTAATTACATAGCCTAGAAATTCCACCTCACGGATGCAAAATTTGGATTTATTAATGTTCACCGTCATACCGTTTTCTCTCAGCTTTCTAAGCACATAATTCACGTGTTTAATATGCTCATCAAAATTTTCATCAACTATTAGAAAATCGTCGATATATTGGATCAAAAATTCGTCGGCTGAGTCGCCAAATATTTTATCGATGGCTCTTAATAGTCCACTACATGACGTAAGCATACCAAAAGGCATTCTCAAAAATTCGAACTGTTTCCCAAAAAATAAAAAAGAAGTATACTTTCTAACATCCTCGTGAAGCTCAATCTGCCAGTATGACGCCGTTAAATCAATAGTGGAGAAATACTTGCCTTTGGTTATTTTTGACAGCAATTTTTCTACACTTTCGCTCCGAAATCTGTCTGGTTGTGTATATTTATTTATCCTTCGAGCATCTATTGTCATCCTAAGTTCGCCATTGCGTTTCGTCACCCAACATAATGGACTGCTGTACGGAGAATTTGACGTTTGTATTATTCGGTCTCTCAACATCTTATCGATCACCTGTTTGGCTCTCTCCCTTAATGCAATCGGAATATCCCGATACTTGTGTGTGAAGGGTGCAATATCTTGTACCTTAAAACTGTGTTTGTATGCTTTGCACTTGCCTGGGACGTCCGAAAATACCGCTTTGTTTTCTTGTAACATTCGCCTTAATAGATGCCTTTGTGTCTCTGTGAGGTTCTCGGCAAGGGTCACTTTCTCCTCTACTGCTTCTACCTGGCTGCCGGTATCTTGGAATTCTTTATTTCGGGCGTAACCATAATCTTTCTCATTGTGCTCCGTATACCCGTTGTAAAACCTGTCAGCGAACGCATGCATCTCATCGGTTTCTTCCCCTTGTACTATAGCAATTAATTTCTCACTCCTACCTGTTTGTAATAATTGTACGAAAAATCTTTCTTCGGCTATATCTTCTTCTCCTTGGGTTTTGTTATAAGTATCCTGCTTCATACCCTCTACAAAAGGGATTTCTAATGTTTTTCTGTTCTTCTCTATTTTCAAAACTTTATCAGCAAAATCAACCCTAGCTCTTAATTCAAACAAAACGTCACACCCAATCAAAATGTCACAAATCAAATTATTGATTACCAGAAAAATAAACTCAAAATTTTCTTCTCCTATTTTCATGTTCAACATTACTTGCATTTTTATTCGGGTAACCTCTTTGTTAACTGCTACCCGGCATACCGTGTTCCTTATGGGTAATGTCATTAGCTTAATTCCTTTATTTACCAGGTTCTGATATAACCTCAGGCTGCATACACTCACATTGGCTCCAGAGTCTATTAAAGCGTTATATTCTTCATCCAATAATACTACTTTTATGCTAGGGGAATCTGTCAGATCCTTTTCCGAGTGATTTTGAATAGTAGTTATCAGTTCTCCCAGTATAAATTCATTTTTGAGCCCTGTTTCACATTTTCTGTTTATTTGAGAATTTTGCGCGCTTAGAATCCGCTCCGAGCTCTTGAATGGATCCTGTCTTAGTTTTCCGGGTTATCGACACTATTTGGTGCTCCGCTAGTCTCTTCCACATTTCCCTCTCTCTGCATTTGCCTATAGTTTCCTCTGCTTCCTCTAAAATGTCCCCGGGAATGTCTCTCTCTCCTTTCGTTTCTTTCTGGATAATTTTCGTCATACCTTTCTCCTACATCACTTTCCCCTCGGTCAGAAAAATAATGTTCTCTGGATCTGTTTTCATTGTTTCTGCCTCTCCTATAATTAAAACGGCCACTATATCTTGGTCTGGTTTGTATAGCATTTATGTGATATTGGTTATCACCTTCCCTCCTGAAACGGTTATTTTGACAGTTTCTGTTCCCGGATTGAGGTACGTCGTTCCAGTATCTCTCTCTGGGGTTATAGTTCCCTCTCGCGTTTCCTCTCCAATTCGCATTCCTTGAATTATCCGGTAATGTTCGAACTGTATAGTTTTGTACGTGGTTCCTACTACTTGTCTCGAATGATGATACCAACTCAATCAATTCGGGAATAGAATTTGGCTTCGCAATGAGTAGGTAATGGTGTATACGTTCTGGATAATGTGGTACAATCATATTAATGAAATCCCTCTCGCTTATGGGTGGCTCGATTAGTCTACTACTCTGTGCTTTAGTTAGCAAATAATCTACCATGCTTAGGTTTCCGCGTTCATCGTACTTGCCATTAACTAGGATAGATCTCACCTGGTTCTGAGTATTAGTACTCCAGTACTTATTCAAAAATGCCCTTCTGAAATATTCAAAATTATTATTCTCCCCCAAAGTCAATCTTACCCATTGGAGAACCCTTTGACGTAAACCTTTACGAACGATTAACATCTTTAGCTCGTCCGGAATCTGCTTCAAACGGAAATACTCCTCAAGGTCATTTAGGTATTGTTTAGGATTATCAGCCGAATTTTCCTCGAAAGTAGGTACCCCTATCTCATTTAATAAATGGTAGTTTGCATTACTTGCATGGTTAGATGTACATTGGTGCCCTGAATTAAAATTATATGGGTCGGCAGCTGGACTTTGGCCTCCATTTACCTCCCTAAAAGTGGTGCTAGTTTCACTGGGTGAGCTATCATCACTCTGTCTCACACTTATCCCTAGTCTACCAATAGAGCGTTTTAACTCCTTTACACAATTTTCATGCTCTTCCACCCTCTTCACAATTTCATGATGATTTGAGAGCTGTTCAGTCATTTTTGACGAAAGTTCATTCATCTTTCCCTGATCCTTTTCTAACACTGTTCTAAATTCTCTGAACTCCCTTTGAATGTTAGATTCTAATGTACTTTGTTTTTTTTCTAAAGAAACATTTACAGCTCTTAAGTCATCATCCAATTGCTCCTTTATGGCTAAGCTGGTAACACTTAATTCTGTTTCTACATCCTTCCTTAGTTTTTCTACATCGTTTCTTAGACATAGTTGTCCTGCCTGAATTTCTTGCACTACCTTCCCTTGCTGACTGAATTTGGAGTCCAATTGACTTTGTAATCGGGTGACCTGTTCACCTAAATATTCCCTCATCTCCTGAGCTAATTCCCCTCTCATCTTCCTGTTTTCCTCTCTGACATATTCACCTATATGTATACTCTGCTCATTTAATTTCCCTTCTAAATTTTTACTTTGTTCACTTAATTTTTCTAAGTTTTTACTGTGCTCACCTAATTTCCCCTCTAAATTCTTACTTTGCTCACTTAATTTTTCCAAGTTTTTACTCTGCTCACCTAATTTCCCCTCTAAATTTTTATTTTGTTCACGTGAGTCCTTCCTCTGCTCATTTAAGTCCTTACCCATCTCGTCTATCTTTGTGCTCAAATGTTGAAGCAATATTAGCAGCTGGTTTTGACCTGCGTCAATGACCTGCTCCATCGGTGATTGCCTTTCTAGCCTAACTTCTACTTCTGCTGCACCCATATTTTTTCCATCTGTTGTTATGCTGACAATAGCCTCCCCATCCAGTTCTTCTGAACCTTCCCTTGACCTACTCATGGTTCCGTTAGCAAGTTCTACCTCCCTAGTAATGACTTTACCCCCTCTCAATAGCATGTGTTCACCAAAACTGAGTCACTACTCTGCATGCCTTTTTGTTTGTTTTTGAATAAATGTTCTAACCTGTATTTTTTTTTATGTTAACTGATGCGTTCCGGGTTCGAATCCTGGTGAAGTTCTAGAAGCGATGCTCTCAGCTGTTTTGTTGTCCCACGTAGGTAGACTAGAAGTTCGCGTTGTAATTTTGTTCTGCTGTGCCCCTTTCCTCTGAAGATTCTTCGTCTGTTCGTTGTTTCCTAGTCCTCCGTTTGTGTCGTTCTTCCCTTCGAGCTCCACGTTATGGCGCCAGTTTGCGGCGATCACCTCCTCATCCGTTGCTGTAGCTTACCTTGATGCTTCTCCCGTTGCTTCCAGAAGTTCTCAGCGTGTTGGTTCTTCAATTTATCCTCGGCTAGCTGCAGTAATTTTCCTTAAATTATATGGGAGCATGGACTTATCCTCGGTAAAGGAAAACGTAGATCTCGGGTGGTGATATAGGAAGACATAGACTTGCTTTGTTTATGAAAAGATGACACTGCCGTTTCTTTTTATTTAATTTAACACTCGTAGTATACAAAACTGGTATTGCCGCTGTAAAATACTGTCCACCGCTGTTAGACTATGGCGTGGATATGTCACGAAATATAACTATTCTTATTGTCGCTTTCAGAGTAGCGGATCTTAGGTGTGTTGCTAAAACTATTTTGATTCCCTGTTTTGGCGCGATATCTCACACATCCTGCAGCATCTCTCCCTGACCACACATTACGAAAACTCTCGAATAAAATGCAATACTAAGCTGACATGACAAATTTGACTTGATTCCCTTTTTGGCGCGATATCTCACACATCCTGCAGCATCTCTCCCTGACCACACATGACATAAACTGCCCCGAATTTTCCCCAAACAGATCCATTTATAGTCTCAGGCTCCTGAGGCTGCTTCCTTTCCTATTGGTCCATTTTTAGCGCGACTCGACGCGTCTAACTATTTCGAATAAACTTTCAGGGATCTCATTGGTCCAATTTTAATATAAATCGCGGCTTTTCCTACATTTACCGTTAAGGTTGTCTTTCTCACTCACTTGGTCACGGCGAATTATCAAATAATGGGACAAAGGCTCTACACCCTCGCTGTAGGAATAATAGCACAGCGACCGGAGAGAGGTAATAAAACTAGGTTTTCTGCCTTCGAAAGCACTATTCCTGTAGCTAAAACATTCCACCGTGGACAGTATTTTAACATAGCGCTTAAATTATTTACATTAAACCATTTATAACTCTACTAATATTAATAACCTAGATAGATACATAATGTTAAATCACCCTTCTTAAAATATACAAGCAGTATGAGAAAAAGATATTTACATAATACGATTTAACATCACTAAAAGTTAATTAATAAGTTATCTGTAATTATAGTTCTTGGGCTCGGCCTAGAGTTGCCGTTTCAAGTGACATACAGACACACTCACGGACATGTTTCCAAAAATGTTTTATTTGGGTTCAGGGGTCTCAAAACACGTATTTCTGGTGGAATATCGGTATTTAATATTTGGGTGGAATGCAATACTTCCCCTATTTACTATACGTAGTAGAGAAATTAATAGGTATACGACCCTTCGTATAATATTTTGGATTTTTTTCGGTTACAAACACTAACTACCTCAATGGCACCTCCTTTTGGTTCTTCAAAATTATCCATTTTGCATTTAAATTCACAATGTAAAGAATGCAATATGTAAATAACAACGTTGCTACGCATATCCTTTCAATAATTCCAAGTACTTCAATGAAATAGTTGCAGCAAAATTCAATAAAAAAGATCTGATATGATACATTCACTATACCTGTCGTTATCAGTGGGTATACAAACTATACTTACTAAACCTTATTTTTTCTGTCTTTACATGTTAAGCCTTTGCAGTAATAGATATTTCACACATTTCGTTATAGATATAAAGGGAGCAGCGATAGTAAAATGTTTAAGAACTGAACGCCATACACTGGCCTTAAAAATCCATAGTTTCCGTGCAATCGCGAGAAACAACTGAATATTGACAGGACTTTAAAATGACAGGTAATGAACAATTCGAACCCTTAATAACGAATATCTCAGAAATGGCTTATGCTACAAAAAATAACTTATTTCAAATAAATTGTGTGGTATAAAGATATTTGCATCTTTTGTGTGGCACGTTTTGTCTATCGCTTAATATTTACCAGTCATGCAAGATTAGGTACTTCACATGCTATTACCAGAAAATTTAAGTAATACATTTTATTTGTAATGTTAATATCTTCAATATACGGTACTTAATCAAACCGTTAGAGCTATTTCAGAAAATCACAAATATAAAAAAATCTTCAATGTAAAGAGTAGTCTGGGGGGGATTTTCTTGAAAACTGTGTTGCGTCTTTGGAATGTACTGAATCTAAATACCAGTTTGATATTTATCCGAATTTTCGTTTTTGAATTATGGTGTTCCAGAAACACAGACACACAGATTTACATACAGACACAAGCGGACATGTTTCCAAAAATATGATGTGTTACATTCACATGGATTTCTCTGCTCTCTATAGCTGACTAGTGGGTATACAAATTAATTTTGCAAAAGTTTGTTTCCTATCTGATTCATTTTAAACCAAATAAGCCTTTTCAGAAGTAGCTGCATCACATATTTCGTTATAGATACAAAGAGAACAGCGATAGTCAAATGTTTAAGAACTGGAAGCTATATACTGGACTTAAAATTTCATTCTCTTCCCATGTCACCGAAAGAAACAACTGAATGTTGACAGGACTTTAATGACAAAGTATTGAACAATTCGAACCATCAATAACAGATATCTTGGAAATGACTGGCGCCACAAAAAATGTATTTGAAATAAATTATGGTTATAAAGAGATCTGCGTTTCTTGTGTAGTATGTTTACGTCTATTGTTTAACGTTTACAGTTATACAAGATTATACAAACGTTTCTCGAATGAAGAGGACTTCGAAGGCTATTCCCAGAAAATTCATGTAAGTATCTTTAATATATGGTATTTTAATGAAAATCGATAGAGCTATTTTTTAGAAAATAAAAATTTCAAAAAATCGTCCCTGTAAAGGGTACTCTGGAGCAGGGGGATTCTCTTGAAAATCTTCGTGCCGCATCCTTCGAAGATACTGAACATAAATAAGTTTTTTTTTCATTTTTGGGTTATGCTGTTCACAGTCACATGCGCGCGCAGACCTTTTTCTAAAACATGTTCCTTTTGGGGGGTATTCAGAGAGTCTGAAAGGATGTATTTCTGGTGAAATCTCTGTATCGAATCCTTGGATGGAATGCGATACTTCTACTTTATATACGCAGTAGAGAAAGTAAAAATGCTTTATTTGTATTCAGGGGCCTCAAAACATGTATTTCCGGTGAAATCTGGGTATCACAATTTTGGGTGGAATGTAATAGGTACCTTCTTTACTTACTATATACTTGGTAGAGAAAGTAGGTAATAAATAAAATGCAACAATTTAGCTCCAGTTTTGGCAAAAATGGTATATAGAATGTTAAAACAAAGTATTCCATATTTTTTGAGGTGGTAGTATGGACCAAAACAAGAACAAAAAGGTCTATCTAGTAAACATGGGCTCTAAATTGCATACCTTAAGAGTTATGAGTGCTTGTTCATTCGATACTATGAAACATCTGTTCTACTGCAAGCTCTTTGCTATTATGTAGGACCTACAGAATGCAGTAAACAAATGAGGATACATTACTCTGTTACTGTGAAACAGCATAACTTCTAATGTAATCTGCCTGCAATTACATACGACCTACACTTGTGAACCATCGCTAAAGGAGGTGCTCATGTGGTGCCCATTCATAGTAAGGCATGCTGCTGTCCGACGTCTTCGGGAATCACGCACTCTCTGAAATACTCCAGGTTGGTCACGGATGCTCTGGCAGGCACTGATGACGCCTTCCTGTAGTATTTGTACATCATTAATGGGGGTTGCATACACCAAACATTTCAAGATAAAACTACATGTTATAGCATTTCACAAACTTATCAAAGCACAAGCTGATTCAATTAGAACTTAAGAATATGCGTTGCACTTATCCCGAACTGTGATTACGGTTTACAGTAACAATACTATGATAACATTTTTACTGCATGCTGTATCCATGGATAATAACAATGACCTCATACAATGTCCTCATTTGTTTACTACGTCGTGTTTAATACACGTACGCAATAGCAAGGTGCTTCCAGTAGAACGCACGTTCTTTCAGAGTAGCGAAGATGAACAAGTGCTCATAGATCTTAAGGTATTCATTTTAGAAACCATGTTTACTGGAAGATTTTTTCTTGTTTTGGTCCACACTACCACCTCTCAAAATATGAAATACCTACTTCCTTTTAACACCTCGTATACACCACGGGTTCGTAATAGACTTTCCCTTCAGTACATTTGCAGTCCTCTGTTGATTAAAATTTATCGGCAATTATTTCTTCTATATCATAGGCAACCACGTTATCAACACGAAAGAAGAAGCATGGCAGTACGAATAGGTTGCTTTTATCATCCTAAAATTTAATTTAATATCTCTAATAGTTTCTGAAAAAATACGCGTAATTTACATCAGAAAATATCATTCACAGAAAAAGGTTGTTAAAAGAAAAATGGAGAAAAACTGGCATATATTTGCAGAGAAAGTCACATGACTTGAGCACACCCCAGCTAGCATTTAACTGTAGTACCAATTTATAGAGCAAAGTTCCCCTAAAACATGGACCAAAGTTTACCTCTCTACCCCAAAACCTGTAGCAATTATGATTTCTTTATTCCACGCAGTGGTGCAGAATTCACAGTACAAAATGGTATAAAGGTAAAGATAGGTATCACGGAGGGATGCCCGGAATCGGGGCAAAGCACCGCACACAGGACTGTCGCCCCGTTGTACTTCCAACATGTCCCCTGGGAGGTAGGGATGAAGGAAGGGACTCGAAGTGCGACAACTTCCGGATGCCGACGGACGCAAGCATGGACGGGATCCCTAATGTTTCCAAATAGAACGCATCCGACGCCACACGGCCCCTGCCAACAAGTCACAACCATCAGGGACCCCCTGAGCGGAGCCCCACGCTGAGGAGAGACCTAACTGTGCGGTACCGCAGCGACGCCAGGGATGAAACGTTTTAAAGAGCACAAGCCACCGCCCAGCCGCAACCTGCCGAACACCGTCACCTGGTTCTACAATCCTGAAACAGATGACAAGGAAGGTGATGGGTACAGGAAATAGCAGGAAGGAGAGTCGTGGTAGAAGATGAACCAATCCATTCACCTGGCGACCGGGGAAACCACAAAAAATCTATGGGCTAGAGTGGGCGGTCGCCGGGGATCGGTTTCTGGGCTTCCGTCTGAGCTATCCCGCATGGTACAAAATGTTATATACAGTACCATTGTTTAAAATACAAGTATTATGTCTACAATGATAAAATATATATCAAATAATGAAATAAACAAAATCAATAAAATAAATCAAATTCATGAATAAATTCCAATTTATAAGGCTTGCTAGTTATAAAAAGTCTGCTGTGATATATTCACATGACTTTCTTGCCCTCTGTTTTTGTTAGTAGGTATTCAAACTAGTCTTACTAAAGCTTATTTTCCTATCTACGAGTAATGCGAGTAATGCTAATGCGAGTCAGCTGGAGATTTTAATGGCGTGCCGGTATGTTGCCATGGTAGCTCAGTGGTTGGAGCAACCGGACGGAGACCGGGAGATCCGTGGTTCAAATCCCGGCTATGGCATTGAATTTTTCAGTCATCTGACTCTACCTTTCCAACTTATGCTTAATCTTAATATAACACTTTCAATAACATTCATCAAGATTATATATTTGTTGGTAAATTACTATTTTTTATTACACACTTAGTAAGGCATACATTTTTATTTTGAGATGGAGGTAAAATATGTATTACATTTCGTCATGGTTAAGAGAGAACCTTTGTACTTTAAACACATGTTCGTTTTGTGTTCTCCCGATGCTATTTTACAGTTTTGTTTAACAGAGATATATCTGGAGCATGTTTACTGCTAAGGATGTGAGGAAATAGATCGCAAAAAATTAGGAGAGTTTATTTGGAAATGTAATTGTCAGTCAAGCCCATTCGTATCACAAGAGAAGTGACAAGGAGGGAGACGCTACAGGCTTAGACACCCGGGGGTTAATGCTGAGACATTCCACGAGGGAACAATAACTTCTATAGCAGATCACTGAATTTTAACTGCTCGTTTCGAAAGCTCGTAACGTAACGTTCACGGCGCGCACCAGCACTAAAACAGGCGCATCGTATGCTTAGAGGTCTGCGGACCGGTTTCGGATGAATATGAAATACGCTTGTCGGCCTCGGGCTTGAAAATAAAGACGAAAAGCAAAGGAATTATCGCATTTAAAATACACATTTTACTTGTTATTTAAATATCCTTAACATACGTTATTTAATAAAAGTCATTAGCGTCATTTATTATAAAGCAAAAAATAACGATAACTTTTCCATGTAAAGATAAAATAAAGAGCAAAAAGATTAACCTTTAGGTCTGCGATGTTGAGATGCTCGGAATAGAACAATTATCACAGCATGCTCATCCATAGTAGTAGTAGTAGTAGTAGTAATACTAGTAACAATAAACAAATGCTCGCTTCAGTCAATTGCAAATGACGTTAGAACAACACGGCAGCTGCAAACTCCGCCTCCCTCCGTCCACCCACACGAGGAACATCCTGGGTAGAGTGCATATAATAGGGACGGCATAAGTAGTATATATATGTACGTTCAGCATCAATTTAATGGTTATTTAATTGGTTTAATTGGTTTTAATTGGGTTTAATTGGTCTTTCGAGCATAGGCGACTTAAAGGACATATATGTTCTGGATCAAATTTATGGTTACTGGCGGAATTTGTAGTCTTAAACTGGGTTTAATTGGTCTTTCGAGCAAAGACGACCCAAATAGCGTGTATGTTCACCATCAAATTTATGGTTACTGGCGGAGTTGACAGTTTGTCATTCCCGGCCACGTGGCGGCTTTTAGAAGAAGACCCGACCTAAACGACATGTATGTTCACCATCAAATCAAGGATACTGGTGGAGTTGGTAATTTTGAAGGTCGCTTACATGGACACGTGGTGGCTTTTAGAGGAAGACCCGACCTAAACGCCATGAGACTTGAGCATCAAAATCAAGGTTATTGCTGGAGTTGGTAATTGTGAGGGTCGCTTACATGGCCACGTGGTGACATTTAGTGGAAGAAACATTTAAAAGTCGCGTCCGTCCTTAAGTAAAGTACAGGCTTTGGGTGGGGGAGGTAATCAAAATAATGTCTGCATCTCCAGTCAGTTATGAGACATGATTCAGTGACTATAAAGCGTTAATTCTAATAACGCAGCTCATATACAGCGCATAAAAATACGAGCTTCAATTTTTGTTGCGAACACGCCTAACGAATGAAAATGTTTTAATAATCAAAAGGTTTCATTTTCACCATGTAAGAGTTTATTGCCGACAGTTGTTGCTTTGTACGCCATGAATAACATGCTATGGTATACCGTGTTCGCTAACTAAAGTATGCTGATATATTACGGTGAGAAATCACAAGCAATGAAAAAATAAAACACGGTCGCGTCTGCTCTCCGTTACAGGACACACCACAAAGGAATAATGATCGCGCCCCTATGTCTGGGAGTTTCAATCAGGGAGGTTGGCTTTCCTCGCATATAAGGCTGGTATCTATTGTATTGTCCCCTACTAAAAGTACACATTCTCCCGGCAGATGCCAGAAGGCTACAGAACTAACACTTGTAATTCATATCTGGCAGTATAGATACCGACAGTATCCAATCCTTATTGATTTTTCATTAAAACTGCATGAGAGTCAAACACACATTAAACTATAATGAAAAAAATGTTTCTTTATAGAGATAGCTAATTACACTGTTACAAGGTGTATGTACAGTGAAATAAAAACGAATCACATTTAAAAAAAATTCTCATATGCTACAGAATTTTTGAGTGAAATACAATACTTTCCCTACTTACTCTACATAGTAGAGAAATTTAAAATACTTAGTTATAACAACGCGAAAGATGACTTGCATCTTTTTCCCACGAGGTGTATGATTCATACAAGGTAATTGAACACTGCCTTTATTATTTCATTAACAGTACACCAAAAGGTAGCTGCAATCATCAGAAAGTTCCCATCCTTAAGTTACTTAAGTGAATGAAGATTTACAATTTCCTGTCTAAGGGCAGTTTATCTTATCATTTCCCACGAGGTGTATGATACATACACGGTAATTGAACACTGCCTTTATTATTTCATTAACAGTACACCAAAAGTCAGCTGCAATCATCAAAAAATTCCCTCCCTTAAGTTACTTAAGTGAATGAAGATTTACAATTTCCTGTCTAAGGGCAATTTATCTTAACATTTCTTAACAGATGTATGATTCATACAATAAAGAGTAATTGAATACTCCCTGTTTTAATTCAATAAGAGTCTACGAAATTATATTAGAGGCAGCTGCAACCATCAATAAGTTCCCTCCCTTAAATTACTTAAATTCAACAAGATTTACAATTTCCTGTCTAAAGGGAATTTATCTTAACATTTCTTAACAGATGTATGATTCATACAATAAAGAGTAATTGAACGCTTCCTTTATTATTTCATTAACAGTACACGAGAATATATTACTTAAGACACGGTGTCATATATACTTATAACTTCACCAGATGTGATTAAAGATCCAGGGAAAAAAACCTGAATCATTAGACAAGGATAGATATAGCAAGCTAATATTGTTTAACCAATCAAAACACTGGATTACGGAGTGGATTCTTCTGCGCAGTCCTTCTGGGAGAAGACGAATGAACTTCAAAGTCTATATAAGAAGAAGCAGGAGAGCTAAAGTTCATTCTTAAAGAAATAACTTCATGTTAGTGATAGCGTGTGTTAGTGCAAAGATCTTCGACTACCTAATTCATCTTAGAATTCAATTCGTAAGGTAAGTGCATATAATAGATTTCATGCCGGCAGTTCGTGTGATTTATTCTTAAAAAATCGAGTGAAGATAGTGAAAGTCAAAATCGCATTTTAAAAAAACGTGTGATCACCTAGGTTCGTAAAGTTTGTCTTGCAATGATGTAGCAGGGTCAGTGTCTAGATGTATTATTTAAACTTGTGTAACACTAACCAACGTCTCAAATCACACAAAAACTTTAAACACAATACTGTAACAAAAATAACCGAGCTCAAGCAAGCTAAAACATAATAATTCTACCTGAACAAGCTCTTACGTAAATATTCAGTTTTCAGAACGCTAAAGTACGATTAAAAAGGAATATATACGTTGAAATCAAGTTCCATTTCCACGCAAATTAAAAAAAATACAGAATACGAAGATCAGAAGAAAATACAAAAGTAGACTGAAAATGATCCTACAAGCACAACTAGCAGAAGTTATTTAGGGCCTTGAGTTACTTTCAAATTCAACTTATTTAACTCCAGCAACCTTAAGGCAGGTCTTTTATTGGCTAATTTTATAATTATTAAAACAATTAGTGTTTAAAAATACTTCATTAACATACTAATTAACAAAAATTAACTTAACTCTGAATTTTTCGTTGAAACTCTGTAATCTGCTATAAAATAGCTTGCATATTATATAAAAAATACCCTTACACCATACAAAAACCTTAACATACTGAAAACTTAACCTATAATGTAAAAAAACTGAAAAAAGTTGAAAATTGGTAATATGCTAGAAAATGACGTTTGGAATATAGGGAAATTATCCTTTTCTTCATTCATCAAGTTTACATACCTAAAATTATTTTCCAGTGAAGATGCCTATGAAGTCGAACACAAGCAAATTGAGTCTGGCAGGACGTGTCCGCCGCTCACCTGTCGCGGCACAGGACGCTCCTGGGCCCAGCACTCTACCGTCACCACCACCACTATCACCACTGCTAGACGATGGGGCAGCTGCGTGGCTTGATGAAGATAATGCGGGGGACTTTATCATCCCACCTCCGACAGGTTTCGGAGATGTTATTGAGAATTCAAGCGTCGCCAAAATAACGACAGGGAGAATACACCAATGGAGGGAGTTTGTACCTGCACTAACTGCGGGTACAAGAACGCGCTCATCGAATTGCTTCAGTCATGCCAGGGTAAGTCTTTCACTTCTTTTAACATTAATATTGATGCAATTTATTCCCAAGTCTTCTACTAGATCATTGCATGTTTGATTTGTCACAGATGCTAACAATGTGATGGTTCTATTGTTGCAGATCTTGAACCTCTACATTATGAGCCAGAGCCTCAGGCAAATAGGGCTTTGAGAAAAGGTGTCCAGAGACCTCGTGAAGCAGAAGAGTAGCGTGATGCTGAAGAAGGAAAGTGCAGCAGCCAACCCTCACGCGAATTGAACCAGCAGGAATATGCAGCACATGTAAACGGAGCCGTAGCAACATCTTCCAGACCAGTCCAGACAACTGATTCATCCTCACCATCACCGGCAAAAAGGGTATGTCGAAATGATTACGATGCCCTAGAATGTAGGGTAATAGAGTCTGCATTCAAAGGTCGTATTTTCAATAGTAAAATTGAAAATACGGCTGGGATAATTGACCCCAGCGAGTTTCTCGAGACATGCAGGGGTCTTGTTATTAAGGAAATCGTATCCACTCTAAAGAAGAGTATGTCTGGGATAAAGATGAGTTGTTCATTGAACGCCTCATACTTAATCCAGACACCAGATCATGAAAAACTGGAATCGATATTTCTCAGTTCCAAGACAAAGGAGATCCAACAATCATCTGACTTTGATGTCATCTTTCATGCAATGAAACACGAAATTTTAGAAAATCTAGCCTGTTTTGAAGACCAATCTAGTTCAAAGACACTGTTCGCAATTCTCTCGCTGATAAATAGCGCAGCAAACTATAATCCCCTTCGTCCTTCAGGATACATAGAGTTGCCAGCATGCATCAAGCGAAAGAAGGCAGTCGTTAATATTCAGAATGCCGATGATTTCTGTTTCGCTTGTTGCATGTTAGTTTCCAGATACCCAGCAAAATTCAACAAAAATAGACCAAATTCATACCTGCAGGATTTGCTATTCAAGGCGTTCAATTATGCTGGAATTACTTTCCCGTTTTCCTTCGATCAGATTGAACGATTTGAGAAGCAGAATCCAGATGTATCTATAGCTGTATTTGCCCTGAACTCAGTGGAGT
This sequence comes from Deroplatys truncata, assembly GCA_030765065.1. Classification (NCBI taxonomy): domain Eukaryota; kingdom Metazoa; phylum Arthropoda; class Insecta; order Mantodea; family Mantidae; genus Deroplatys; species Deroplatys truncata. The sequence goes on along the minus strand of CM060986.1, from coordinate 189,171,330 downwards.
CTATTCATAAACCATCTGAGAGGAAGGCTAGACAAGTGAACCTCTTAATGGTTGAAGAGGTGACAAGTCTCACTACTGCCTCATCACCAACTTATCGAGGCTTATTAGAAGTCAGATAACACATAATTGCAGAAAAGTGTGGCTATGCGAGGCATGCATGACAAGGTGTTCCAATGAGAGTGCATTAACTGCAGTGCAATAAATGTCAGATCCTCAAAATGCCAAAGCAGGATGAGGTTCTGGAATTTAATGCATATTCAAAGTGTGCCCCTGTACCTTTTGTGATTTATGCAGATATCGAATCTGTTTTGAGGAAGGTCCACTCATGTGAACCCTCTGACGCAAAGAGTTGGACCCGAGCCATACAGGAACATGAAGCGATATCCATAGCGTTAAAGGTTATATGTAGACATGATCAGTCCTTGTCGAGATTCAAGCTCTTGAGAGGTGACAATGCACTGAATGACTTCTTCATCGAACTTAGAAAGATTGCTGATGAAGTCATTGAGATATATGGGCGAATACAGCCCATGCATATGTCGCCTCAGGATGTCCTGGATTTCGACAATGCTGATCACTGTCACATATGCAGGAGAGATTTTGCTATAGATGATGTTAGGGTGAGGCACCATTGTCATATCACTGGAGCATTTCTTGGAGCGGCTCATAATGCTTGCAATTTGAACAGAAAATTGCCGAATTTTATTCCAATTTTCTTTCATTGCTTAAGCAATTATGACAGTCACTACCTGATCAGGCACATGGCATATGACAAGGCTCCTATTTCATGTATAGCACAATCATCTGAACGTTATCTGGCATTTGCTAAATGGTACAAGGGCATTAATTTCAGGTTTCTCGACAGCTACAAGTTTCTCGATGACAAGTTGTCTAGCTTGGCAGACATGCTGAGTGGTGATGACTTCAAGGTCACCAATGCCGAGTTTTGTAATCCAGAAGATCTGGAACTAATGAAGTGCAAGGGCATATTCCCCTATACATACCTGGATACCATCGAGAAGCTCCAAGAAGAGGAGCTCCCGCCGATAGAGCTTTTCGACGGTGTCACAGAGGAGCAATATGCTCATGCAATTAAGGTATGGAGCGCATTCAACATAAAGAATCTCGGGGAATATAGTGACCTTTACCTAAAGACTCTGCTTTTAGCAGATGTATTCGAGAAGTTTAGAGACTTGTCGCTGGGGATGTATAACCTGGACCCAGCATGGTACTACATTCTGCCATCACTAGCCTTCGACGCCATGCTTAAGACAACGAAAGCAAGGCTCCAGCTAATAAGCGATCCCAGCAAGATAGAATTTTTCGAGGAAGGTATTCGCGGCGGGCTTTGCACGGTATCAAAGCGGTACTCCAAAGCCAACCACGAATACCTTGCAGACTACAAATCTGATGAACCTCGAAACTTTTTATCGTACTGGGACATCAACAACTTGTACGGCAAGAGCATGGCGTCCCCAATGCCGTACGGGAACCTCAGATGGCTTGATAGGGATCAAATAGACACCATCGACTTCGCTGCGATCCCTGAGGACTCCAAGACAGGATATGTCCTAGAGGTGGATTTGGAGTATCCTGACCATCTCCATGATGCACACAATGATCTACCTCTCTGTCCCCGGAGCGAGATACCACCCGGCAGCCAATACAAGAAACTGGTTGCAAGTCTTGAGAACAAAAGCAAATATGTCTTGCATTACAAAATCTTGCAACAGTGCCTAGATCTGGGGCTGTTATTGAGACATATTCATCGTGTGGTTTCATATGACCAAGCTGAATGGCTTAAGTTCTATATTGACCTTAACGCCGAGAAGCGAGCCAGGGAAACTTCCAAGTTTGGTCAAAACCTCTGGAAGAAAATGAAAAACGCTGTGTACGGTAAGTTCATTGAAAATGGTCGCAAGTACAGAGATTTCCGTATTGTACCTACATGGGAGCAAGCACGGAAATTGACGGCTCGTCCAACATATGTATGCAGCCACATTTTTGATGAACACTTAGTCGGCATAGAGTTGGCTCGAGAGGAGATCCTCATGAACAAACCAATCTATATTGGCCATGCAATTCTCGATCTATCAAAATTCATTATGTATGATTTCTTTATAAAGTAATGAAACCCCAACTGAATGACCTGGTCCTGAATTATATGGATACAGATTCATTCATTTTCGAAACTTCTTCAGACATTTACAAATTCATGAAAACCAATCCCCAGCATTTTGACACATCAAAATATAACCAAAGTATTGTATATGGCATAAAGCAGGCCAACAAGAAAGTGATTGGATTGTTTAAAGATAAGTTGGGTGGCATGGTGATGACTGAGTACGTTGGACTTAGGGCAAAGTTCTACAGCTATAAATATAACGACAGCACCATCATGAAAGCGAAGGGGATTACCAAAGGTGGAATGCGAACAATCACCTTTCAGAAATGTTTCGAGTGTCTAAAAGATTTAAATAAAAAATTTTTGGCTAAACAAATTTGCTTCAGAAGTTCAAAACATAAAGTCTCGACTGTGAAAATTTACAAAATTGCATTGCATGGAGGAGACACGAAGCGCAAGATGATTGATGGCTCTCATGCAACTCTCGCGTGGGGCCATTATTCACTTAGGGCCTCGTAATCCATTCCGACTTCCCTGGATGTCTCATCCTCATCTCATGTATTATATTGTATATAGGTTATTTATTGTCTAATTTATTAATTGTATATATTGTATTTAATTATTTTTACTGTTTTTAATTATTTTCTATTTTATATAATACAGCGTTAATAGAACATTGTTCAGCTCAATGTATCAAGGGGAAAAATTAAATTACTATAAATAAAACACGAGATACTGCATTTAAGACTATTTGTTTCAGTATTAGCTACAATAAATCCCTTTCCATCAATCCATTGGCTATTAGGGAATCCATACCATTTCAATAGAATCCTTTCTCCTTGCCTACGCAAAATCTTCTCCACTAAATAAGTGTTAGGCAGTGTAGAATGCAGTTTATGCCCATAAAATGCTCCTTTTATCTGCTCTCCATCCTTATCCTTTATGATGTAGGTGGTAGGATTGGTTCGTTTCACATGAGCCACTTGGAAAGTTTCAACACTCCAGTTGGGTTCAAAACCCTTTTCGAAATGTCCTTTATTCTTGGATATCCTCACATAATCGCCGATACTAAATCTCCTTGCACTCCTCTTCTCTCTTTTGGGATGGTTATACTTGTAAACAGTCAGTAGAAGGTCATTGTTCCTCACTTCACTGGGTTTCATTTTTATGGTTGAGTGGTAAGTGTCATTGTGCTCTGCAACGATTTTAGGTAGAAGATCTAGCCACTTGTATGATCCTTGAGCTAGAAACTCCCGATACATCATAATCTTTAAAGTTCTGATTAAACGCTCAACAGCTGCAGCCTTCACATTAGTATAGGTACTGTAGTGATTGACATTATACTTTGCCATTAGATTTTTAAAGTGCTTGTTATAAAATTCTTTTCCATTATCACTCTGTATATTCTTGGGTGGCTTTTCCATGTCCTTTAGTATATCTTCCATGGCCTTTGCAACCTGTAGTCCTGACTTGTCCTTTAATGGCCTTGCATAGGCCATTTTAGAGTAGAAGTTGACTGCAATCAGGATAAATTTGAAATTCTTGTTGAGATTTGCATGGGGGATCATCTCAACCAAGTCGATTTGCATCAGATCATGCAGACCTTTGCTAACGATCTTTCGACGCAAGAAGTTTCTTCGGGCGGTAGCATGGAGTTCTCTTGCTATATCTTGCTTCACCGTCATGCTATAATCCTAGCCGATTTCAGTTCTTGAATAATTTCTTCAATTTCTTGTGTGTGATTATTATTTCCGGCGTCTCTGGATGCAGTGGGAAGCCTCAGGTGATTCACCAGATCGTTACGGTCGTTCCAATAGATGTAGTCTTGCCTCGTATCAGGGCGATGCTCCTTCCACTGCAAACCTAAACCCTTGTGTTTCGTCACCAAAGGCCGTATAATGCTTTTATACTTGTAGGAATTGCCTGATCTCAGTTTCCCGAGTCTGCTGTAGTTTCTACGATGAACCTGGCTTGCTTTCAATATTCTGCTATATGTATCCAGATCCCCTTCTGCATATACATGCATTTCAGGTATCCTCTTGAAGATGAGTTCACTCAATCCAGGTGTCACCTCGTACGTTTCATCACCTACTCGTAGTTTATTGTTGAGGAAGTCAATGATCTTGTTCCCCAGCATATAGCTTCCATCTTCGTATCTCACAACGTAGGCATTGTCTATTTCATTCTTAACATTCCTTCGAAATTTCTGCAGGAAGCTTAAGATATTCTCATCTTTCACCTCTTTAAGTGGATCAGTCTTTTTCTGACTTTCCTCTTTGCTTGAAGTATCACTATTGTTTTTCTGAATTTGCAGTATATCATGTAACGGTTCTGCTACTGGCTGAAGAGCTTCACTCATTACTCTCTGGGTCTCAAACTTTTGTCCTTTTAGTGCACGTAGCTTTTCCCTTATAGCCTTTGTATGCCTAGCTACAGATTCTTTAAGTCTTATGCTCTCGCTGTCCATCTTGAAATGATCTTGAATTTTGTTATTCGCCTCAATATGTAGCTGTTCTATTCTGTTGGTCTCAGATTATATGCTATATTCAATTCGATATTTAGAATATGGCCATCATTTGCTCGACTGGCCGGAGCAGTAAAGGTGGGTGTATCTCCATTTGCAATAGGAGCAGGGAAGGTTCTGACTGTGTTATTGTTTATAGCAAATAATGTATCTGCTCTTACAAAAGGAGGTGTTGACGATGTCATATAGCATACAATGACCTCTCCGTTTACAGGTGTTCTGTAGTATTCAGGACCCGATGTTAATGTGTATCTTAGTGAATTCCCTCTGAAAGGCTTCGTCTGCAGGGTAATAACGTGTTCACCTTTCATTTGATCTAATATCGCATTTATAACATTCACTTGTGATTTAAGAATATTCACATTATTCATAGCAATTGTCAACTGCTTATCCATGGAACTCTGTCGGCTCGCCATAGTTTCCATATGTTTCACTACTGTTTCGGTGATATCATTTCCAATAGAGGCTAGCCTCCTGTTTAGAGCTTGCTGTGCTTCATTGTGCTTTTTACCAATAATGTGTTTAACAAACTTTTTACTAGCTGCATCACTGTCATCGATGGGGTCTGCTATCTCTCTTATTCTTCTTTTTTGAAAGGAAGCGTTCCCATCTGAATCGATCGCTGGTGTTCTTGCATTAACATACTCCGATACATATTTCCTATTCGGTACATCGTAGTCCTCCTGAGGTGATAATATTTACTTCATTCTTATTGTATCTAGAATACTGTTGTTCCCACCGTCTCGTTTAAGTGCATGTTTGTCCAGGTACGTCATTAGAGACTCATATTGCCCATCTAGCGATTTCTGGATGTGATTCCTTATCATAGTTTCAAGTTCACCCATACGCTGATATGCCACTTTTTCGGTGAATTCCTGCATTCGATTTTCGGTAGAAGTCGTAAGCGTATGAACATAACGTTTAGTGCTTGCGTCATTGTCTTCCTAGGGATCATGAACAATGCATAGTCTTTTGTTTTTAAATTGATAATTTCCTTTTCCATCTCGGTTTATGATGAATTGATGAAGTGCCCTTTTAACTGGAGCAGTCCTCTGTGAACCGAACCTGTCAATACTCATTTCGATTTATGAATGATCCTTTTCTTTCTTTTCTACTTTAATATATACATCGAAGCCGTTCCTATATCGACCCTCATTCATAGGGAATTCAGGAACTATCACTATAAAGTGTCTTCCTTTCGAGACACTTTCCCAAACATCCTTGCACAGGTCTTTAAATTCAGTATATGACATGTCAGTGTTTACATAGTCATCATATATATGTTTCAAGTTTAAATTATCCTGCTTGAAGAGAATAATCATATTCGTGTTGTCTCTTATTAGATGTTTAGGCACTTTAGCATACGACTGTGCTAAATATATAGAGTCCACATTACGGTCTCTGCCCATGCTGTAAAAAGAGGTGATCTTCCCCTGCTTTTCAGTGATAACGTCATCAAATATAAATATGGAGATTTCTTTAACTTCAGAGGGATGTAAGACACTTTCTCCATCTTCATAAGTGTTCACTTCTATCCCTTCAATGTTTTCGAGTAGCTTGATGAGATATTGATGCTTTGGCTGGTAAAGGGACTTTGAATAGATGTACAAGTTTTTAAAACGTAAACCATTCACATGAAGCAGCATATTCAGTAATACATTAGTTTTTTCGGAGCTTGAGCTGCCTAGAATAAGAGCTCTGACATTAGAGGGAAATAACTTTCCGTGTCGATTGCATCTAAAATTACTTTCAAAGTATAGCACCTGAATGGGCAGGGGGAAATCTATTTTCACGAGCTCCATCTTAATAACTAAATATAAAAAAGCATGCTTAATGTATATATACATATATATCAGGTGCGCATGTATTTCAGTTTGTAGCTTGAGAGTATAAAAGTCCAATACTATTTTAAAGTCAACTAGTCTATCATGGGAGCTAGGAGGATCAAGATCTCCAGAGGCTCTGGGTTAATTAACTCTCTCATTAATTGGCTGCCCTTTGAAGCACATTTACTTGGGATACAGATATTTCGGTCCGGGTACGAAGTTGAAAAAACGCCCACAGAGAGGAGACTCGGGAATTAACCCATTAGACGAAGCCTGTAAGCAGCACGACATCGCCTACGCTGAGCACAGGGACTCTGCTACGAGAAATATAGCCGATAAGATCTTAGCCGAGAAGGCGTGGAAAAGAGTACCGGCATCGGACGCTACTTTAGGAGAAATGTTGGCCGCCAGGCTAGTTACAGCAATTATGAAGGGCAAGGTGGCTGTAGGTGCTGGCTCCAGGATGAAAAAGCACGGAGGATTTCTGCCTCTCATTCCTATTATTGCAGCCCTAGGTGCTGCAGCTGAAGGCGCAGCTCAAATCGCCACAGCAGTGAATAAGAAAAAGGCTGCAGATAAACAGCTTGCAGAAATGACAAGATATAACAAAGAGATAGAAGCAAAAGGAAAAGGTCTTCAAGTGAAGAAGAATAAGACGAGAAATGTCAAAAAGAAGAGACGCAACAGCAAGAATGGCAATTCAAAAAACTCTGGAAGAGGACTGTACTTGTCCCGGAAAAAACCTTGAGTAACATTGATCTCGACATGTATGCTAGACGTTTAAAGATTCCGCATTTTAGAGGTGTATATATGATTGATGAGCTGCCTACAAAGCCTCATCACCATGAGAGGATTATCGTCAATCTCGATTCTTCAGAGAATGAAGGTACCCATTGGGTTGCTGAAAGGAAGGAGGGTAACATTGCATTTTATTTCGATAGCTTTGGGAACCTAAGCCTCCTAAAGAGATAGAAAGGCATCTCAGAGGTGTTCGGTTAATGTATAATACCGAGAGGTTTCAGAGTTTTAGCTCAGTCATCTGTGGACACTTGTGCTTACAATTTCTATCACAATGAGTTACACTATTGCTGTTAGCGGTAATGAATCTGTTCTGACAACGCACCTGAATCCTCTTCTGAGGATCGATCCTAAAGGATATTATGAGATCGCTGTTTTGAATTTTGAAACCTTGTATTCTATTCCCAATGTGGATCGTAGCAATAATCAGTTTCATTACATTTACAGTGACAATCTTAAAGTCATTGATATACCTCATGGAACTTATGAGATTACTGATATTAATGCATACATCAAAGATAAGCTTTAATTGGATGAGGATGTTTTCTTTATTCGGCCTAATAATAATACAATGAAGGCTGAAATTAAATGTCCTTTTCCTATGGATTTTTCAAGGGAATTTTCCATTGGAACCCTTTTAGGCTTCAGCGAAAGGAAAGTCATTCCTGCTAATCAAGTTACTGAATCTGATTTCCTAGTAAACATATTTAAGGTGAGCATAATACGAATCGAGTGCAGTATTGCAACAGGCTCTTTCATCGACGGTAAAAGCGGACACTCGATCTATGAGTTTTTCCCTTCTGTTCCGCCAGGATATCACATTTCGCAAGAGCCTTCAAATCCCATTTACCTGCCTATCATAGACACTAACTTTATCGACCAAATCACTCTTCGAGTAGTCGACCAGAACGGTCATCCCATTAACTTCAGAAACGAGGATATAAGCATAAGACTTCACATACGTCGTAATGGGAATAGATTTTAGCAGAAGAAGACGCCTACGAGGATATAATAAGCCTGTGCATCGTCGTATAAATCATACTCTACCTGCGACACTCAGTGTGTTAACATCGAGCAATAGGAGGTTCCTTGAAGCATTGGACTTCAGAATTCTGTAATGGACATCTTCAGTGTGACGGAAACACCTGCATTCGAGGACAAAATTGCTATAGAAGAGGAGCATGTGTTTTACCGTATAATACTTCGGCTCTGGACGCGAATGATGAGATCAGAATCCCTTGTCAAGCTGAAGATTTATATACTCTACCTAACCGGAGTTATCTCTACATTGAGGGATCTGTTACTAAACCTAATGGAACAACTACTACAGCAAGGCTCACCAATAATGCTATTGCATTTATGTTTGAGGAGATTCGATTGGACATGAATGACTCGACTATAGACAGAACAAGAAATCCAGGGATTACATCAACTATGCGCAACTATGCTGCACTCAACCCTATGGAATCCAACCGTTTACTCAATGCTGGATGGTGCTACCCTGGAGAAGATATGGATATTGTGCATCCTGCAAGTGGAGCATTCAACGCTATAGTACCGCTGTCAATGCTTCTGGGATTTCCAGATGATCTCAAGGAACTCATACTCAACAGCAAGTTTGAGCTGGACCTCATTCGATCCAAGGACTCTAAAAACTGTATTCTGGCACCCGAAGGTGAAGAAAATGCTATTGTTAAACTTACACGTATCGAGTGGCGGATGCCTATAATACGCCTTTCTGATGGTGAAAATGTGGAAATCCTTAAGATTGTCAAGTCAGACAAGCCATTACATATAGCCTTTTGAAGTATGGATCTGCATACTCAGCCTGCGGTACCTCAAACTAGATCATTTACATGGAACGTTGCAACAACATCGAGACCCGAGAAACCAAGATTTGTTATTGTGGGAGCGCAGACTTCGAGAGTAAATAATGCAACTAAAGACTGTTCCGAGTTTGATCGTTGCAACATAACCAATTTGAGACTTTATCTCAATAGTGAATGTTATCCCTACCATGATATGAACTTGGATTTTGGAAACTCTAGATTTGCCTCGTTATATGAAATGTATTCAAAGTTCCAAAGCTCCTATTATTCGAGAGAGAATTACCCCTTATTGAGGAGAAAAGATTTTCTTAAACATGCACCGATATTTGTCATTGACTGCTCACATCAGCCTGAGGAGGTTGTAAATGGAGCTTTCAATATTAGACTGGAAATACAAACTAGTGCAAATATTCCTGCACAGACATCTTTGTATTGCTTGATAATTCATGACAAAGTATTTACATACAAGCCCCTGTCTCATGTGATGCAGTCTTTAATTTAAATGTAGTTATTTTATGCTTGATATAAGGAAGTGTAAGGGTTTTTTTCGTGAATAAAAAACGTTATAAAAGAGATATTCACTTCTTTATTTTCTTATTATAAATTTCCAGCGCCTTCTGCCTCCAGCTCCTTGTCCCTACATAACTGTCTTCATTTACAATACACAGGTTCTGCAGATGTCTATCTATATAGGATTCGAGTCTTTTTATTAGTGATACCACATCATAATTCAACTGAATTTCACCGTAATTTAAAGAAGTATTAAAAAATGTAATTTTCCACTTTCCATAAACACCGTGATATTATAGGAGAATACAACATGTTCACTGTACTCTCTGTTCGGGCACTTCTTCACTTTCAGATATGTTTCGAATCCTGTGAGAATTTTTTGAATTATGTGCCAGTCATATTTTGTCATATACACGAAATTATTATTGTCTGTTTCTTTTATGAGGAGCACTGGGATTTCATAATACAATTCTATATTGATACTACTGCTTCTTGAGGTGTAGCCGCCTTGGAGCACGAGTGCGGGTGCTTGCATCTCTCTTCGGGGTGTTAGTGCAGGTAATTCGCTCTTCCAATAGCGCCAACCTCCTATGGAGATCTTCAAAGGTTTTATTGTTCTTCCTCCTGGTGGGCTTCTTAGTAGCGGACCTGAAACATTACATATTGCGTCTATTAGAAAAATCATTTTTTTTAAATAAATTCGCAGGTCTCCTGAAAGGAATTGCAAATGTTAGAGACCATGAATGGGAGCGATGTAGTTTATTTAAAGCATGAGTGTTCTTTCATAGATTTGAAATTAATACTCACTGTATTGCTTTGTGTAATTCTGCTCGTTTCCTGGGTGAATGTTCAGGAGTCACCTGGAGTAGATCGCCATCTACTTGCAAATTGATTGGCCTCTTTTGGTCATCCAAAGTCATCAAAAGCTGCGGTACATGCGGGAAATCTACTTCATCTATGTCCTTTGTAGGAATAGGCGTTGTCTGACGACTTCTGGAACAATTTTAATTATTTTTTTAAACATTAGATATTCTACAACCCCGTGCAGGGTAAGAGCATCTAGATATTTCCAATGTCACTTACCTTAGGTTTCCCCGCCTGAGTAAGAATACAGCGCAGTTTTCATCACACAGGAAGTACGACTTCATTTGATCGTGTACCTCTGGCTTCTCGCATAGGGTTACATGCGTATCACCATTACAAAATTCAGAATGGTATTGGACCGCATGGGTGGTTACATGGACATTGACATCATTCACGCCTCTGTGTTGTTCCTCATCTGCATCCCCTCCTCTGGAAGAATGAACATATTTCAAATTCGTTATTTTCTTTAAAGATTAGATGTAGCATAGTATTTGCTAGAAAGGAAAAAAAAAGACGGTCTACTTACAGGTACCTTCTTCTGTAGACTGGGCAGTTCTCTGTGCATATTTCTCTTGAAGACATCTGGTCATGATATGAGGGCATGTTACAGACAATTGAATGTATGAACCCATTGCACTCCTCCTTGTGGTAGTAGGTGTAGTGGTACGCTTCCTCTCCACACTCACTCCAAACATCTTCCATTCCTGCCATACTAATAACGCGCAGATTGAGAAACTCTTTCTACAAAAACCTTCAAATAATACTTTCAGTGTGCTAGGCCTGGGACCTTATATAGCAGTGGTATAATGGTGGGGATAATTGCAGAAGGGTAGGGCGGCGCATGCGCATTCATAGGTTTGAGGGCGGAGCTTGAAGCGAAGAACAGCCGTCTATTGGCTTTCACGGATGCGGTCCATTAATTTTTAAGTTTGCTACTGTACCGGATTTGAAATATTTATTAGTCAACATGGGAAAGCGATGTAGCAATGGTTCTCACGGTCGGTGAATCATGTTTCATCTTAAAGTAATTACCTCCCCCACCCAAAGCCTGTACTTTGCTTGAGGAGGGACACGACCTTTAAATGTTTCTTCCATTAAATGTCACCACGTGACCATGTAAGCGACCCTCACAATTACCAACTCCAGCAATAACCTTGAGTTTGATGCTCAAGTCTCATGGCGTTTAGGTCGGGTCTTCCTCTAAAAGCCGCCACGTGGACGGGAATGACAAACTGTCAACTCCGCCAGTAACCATAAATTTGATGGTGAACATACACGCTATTTGGGTCGTCTTTGCTCGAAAGACCAATTAAACCCAATTTAAGACTACAAACTCCGCCAGTAACCATAAATTTGATCCAGAACATACATATCCTTTAAGTCGCCTATGCTCGAAAGGCCAATTAAACCGAATTAAACCAATTAAACCAATTAAATAACCATTAATTTGGTGCTGAACATACATATGCTACTGGCATATGATTAAAACGGCCTCTTAATAAATGGGGATTCCAGCACCTCAGGCGTCACTATTTCTGTAAAAAGGCTCCCCATTTATTTCCAAGAATCTAATGCATCTCTTACCAAGCCTCTTACCACAGAAAAAACTCTATTCTGATACTGGAAACCGAATTCGACTCCCTTCGCAGCACATGTAGCAGTGTTTGGTGGATTAATAATAATAAATAATAGTTGCAAAATAACTCTATTTAAAACAAATTTGGACAATCGGGAGCGGCCGGCTGGTAGGTAGACTACCTATAACTTATTCCCGAACTCATTTCAGACCGTGCAGGTTGATCCTAAGAATTTTGAATGCTAATTGATGTTAATAACGAACGCTCGATACATCTGCGCTAGCTTGTGCGACTGTTAACTTTGTTACTATGCTTCTTCATATGCTTCATATGAAAATTGGGTTTTCGTACATTTATCCATGAACAATAACGATTTTTACAATCCACAGCATAAGAGAAGTCGGTATTGAAGGTTAATGCCATAAGACTACATGTCAAATTTAGCAAACTTTAGCTGCACATAGTAAGAAAAATAAAATCTGATGTGATACATTCACATGCTTTTCTCTACCCTTTATCATTTATTAATGTGTATACAAACTAATCTTACTAAAGCTTATTTTTGTATCTGTCACATTTTTATCCAAATAAACCTTTGCAGAAATAGCTACGTTACACATTTCGTTATAGATACAAAGAGAACAGCGATGGTCAAATGTTTAAGAACTGGACGCTATATGTTAGCCTTAAAATCCATACTGTTTCTATGTAATCGCGAGAAGCAACTGAATATCAATGGGACTTGAAAAGAATTACCAAAGTATTGAACAAATTGAAGCATTAATAACCGGTTCATGTAAATGGATGAATCTACAAAAAAAAGCTTAATTGAAAAAATTGTATGTTTTTAAAGAGATCTACATTTTTTCTATGATACATTTTCGTCTATCGCTTAACGTTTCTCAGTTACATTCGGACTTCCGGAGGCTTCCCAAAAAATTAAAGGTATAAATTTTATTTGTCATCCAAATATCTTTAATATATGGTATACTAATCAAAATCGCTAGAGACTTTGTTTAGAAAATCAAATATTTCGTAAAACGTTCCATGTAAAGCGTAGTTTGGAGAAGAGAATTTTCTTAAAAATCTTCGTTTCACATTTTTGGTAGGCACTGAAGCTAAATATCAAGTTTGTTATTTATTCGACTTTCGATTTTTTAATTATGCTGTTCACATTTACACACGCACACACACATACACGGACCTTTTTCTAATTTTTTTAGGATTCAGGGGGCTTCAAAACATGCATTTCTAGAGAAATCTGGATATCAAATTTTTGGATGGAATACAATACATCCCCTACTTACTTTAATTAGTAGAGAAAGTAAATACGGCACCCATAGCTATGAAAGTTTGATACAATGTAGCTAAAACTTGATAAACCTTCAGAGTGGTAAAACTCATTTAATCGTCAGCGTATGCAAAATAACAGCTGAAAATTACCACTTTTACTTTCTCTACTGCTTACTGAGTGAGATGGCGCCGCAGTAACGTGTGCGACTCGCATTCGGGATGTCCCGGGTTCGATGCCCGGCGACCGCCCACACAAACCCATTGGTTTTTCATGGTTTCCCCGGGTTGACAGGAGAATGCTGGAGTAGTTCATCTTCTACCACGATTTTCCTGTCCCCCATTTCCTGTACTCATCACCTTCCTTGTCGTCTGCTTCAGGGTAGTGGGACCAGGGGACCGGTTGTGGCTGAGCGGTGGATGTACGCTCTATAGAGGTATCTTATCTGGCGATGTTACACAACTGCTCAGCTAGGTGTCGTTTCCGAGTGTTCTCGGACGGACGCCCCTTCTGGGGATCCCCAGGGGTTAGGGACTTGTGGGGCGGCGACGGATGCTTTCGATCCGGAAACGCTAGAGATCCCGTCCATGCCTGCGAGATATCCGGATGTGGTCGCCCTTCCAATCTTTCCCTTATCCCTTCCTTCCGGATGAGGCAGTATTTTTAACACTTAAATGATTTCAGTCTAATTATATAATATATAAATTCAATAACAGCCCGCCTTAAAGTAATATGTATATAAATAAAAATATAAAAGTGTATGTAACATTCATTTTATTAATTTTTATATTATTATGTACATGCTTAATGAAGTTGTGTGAATGTATTACGTAATTTAATAATGTATGAGCTGTGAGAATATAGGTAAAAAGTTGCTGGGCAATAATGAATTGGAAAGTAATAATGCTACTAGTATTTCTTGGAGTAACAATAATGTAATTTTTGAGACAGCTTATAAATAGCCAATCATCAAACAGCAAAAGCTTAAGTTAAATGAAGGTATTCTATTGGAGTAGGATTAGCCAATCACAGACTTGAAATAGATGAAATTTGCAAATTCAAGCGGTAGAAATCAGTTCAGTTGCTTGTAGACAGCGTTCCTAACTGGGCGCAAGGCGCGTCCTCGGGAAGTTTAATACGTATTCAGTGTGAGATGAAAATTCATTACGGCGAGAATATAAAGTTTACGTGTTAAAAAGTGCAAGTAATTAATAAATAATCTCAGAGCTCTCTATATCAGTGAAGCGTTATTTAATCGCGTGTAGGATTGATAAAAGGAGTGAAGTAAAAATTATAATCTGTGTAAGGCGTCATTCCTCAGCCGCACCACACCTTGTTCAGAGATACATGTTTCTACAAATTAATACTGACGCACCCGAGGGAAACCTAAACATGTAATATTAAAGAAACATTAAAATATAGAGTTGAAAGTTAAGTTGGAGCGAAGGCCACCGGAAACTTTTGTACCATACGTGGGGATACAATCATTCAAAGATCAACTACTTTTCAAATTGGCGCTCAAAGGGCGGTGCAAACAACTATTACAATAAAACTTCACGTGGTCACGGTAGAAACCAAAAGGGACTTTATGGACCAGATATGGTACTCTGGGTCGTTTGGGGGGCCCCTCCGTTCTCCGTACATTTATGTTTATACCTTACAGTATAGGAACGGAAGGGGACACCTCGCTCACTGCAACCTACGTGAGATTATTGTGATTGCCAAGCCGCGTGAGGGAGGGAATCACAGGAGGCTACAGACTGCAGGCAGACTGAGATGCACGGAACTCCCTAACAGTTCCTGGCTCGAAGACCCGTCCCACCATTGCAGCTACTCAAATAGGGCGATGAACGCCATCGAAACCCCTCTGGTGTGTATGGGAAAACTCTATGCTTTGAGCAAGCATCCGCGCTAACTGTCCGGCACCACAATACGCCACGAAACCTAGAAACACACCTGAAACATGAAAACGAAACGGACTGAAAGGGAAATGATGGAAAGGAAATCCTGGTAGAGCATTCCCTTACCGAACAGCGAAACCAGAAAAGCCCAAGGTCAGAATGAGCTGTCGAGAGAATCCGACACGGGACCTCCAGAATGTCAACCTTACACGTTACCGTGGAGCCACCTCGCTCGGTTTACCTTGTAGTAAATAGAGCAAGTGTAGCACTCCACATAAAAATTTTGGTACCAAGATTTCATGGAAATACACTTTCTGAGATCCCTAAGTCCAGAAAAGCATTTTTAGAACAAATTCCTTCATTGTGTGAAGGTGTGTGTGCAATATGACAAAATCAAGTTTTAGAGCGATTATGATTCTCTAGGTTTGTTCTATGGCAATTTCAACGATCGTTCAAAGCCTTCTTCACAAGAAATTGGTGCCTACCTGCTCTACGAGGAGTCCAGGGTTCGATTCCCGGCAGGGCTCAATAAAATAACGCTTGACTGACTTCTAGTGTTAGCTGGACACAATATTCTTTCTTTATACAACTATTTAGCATGTCATGCTAACGAGCTTGAGTATAACACAAAGGGGACAGACAAACAACAACTTTCTTATATGAAGGTTATTAAAATGCTTTGGTATTGATATCGCATGCTTATCGTGGCGTTATAAGCAAATTCGATTATATTTTCGTTGCACTGTCTTCCATTTTCTTAGTTGCTAAATTGTGACCAACTATATTTATTGTTTATAATGAAATATCGGCGGCATTTTTCTTACTTACCAAGTATTTTCTGTGGGGTAACGGGTAGCATATGAGACTCGCATTCGGGAGATCCCAAGTTCTATTAACTGCGACCGCCTACTCTAACTGGTGGATTTTTCGTGGTTTTCCCGGATCGGCAGGCGAATGCTGTCCCTCATTTCTTTCATTGCCACCTGTTTCAGGCTTGTAGAACCAGGCGACGGTAGAGTTTTCTTCCCGGCTGCTGGTGAGGGCTGCTCGGTTAAGACCGCGGGGGTTAGGAACCTGTGAGTACCATGCTTGCGCAAGTCATTATCAGGAGCTGGTCACCCTTCGGGTCTCGCGCCTCATACGTCCCTCCCACGAGAAGCACAAAGAACAGGAAACTTACCTGCAGCACTCTGTTCCAGTTTCGGGTGTGCCTCCGTTCGTCCGTACCTTTAGCTTTATCTTTCTGTAGAGTAACAATTATTTTATACTCCATGGCAATCTCAACGAAACGTCAAATCCTTCTTCACAAGAATGTTGAGTCCTTTGCGAGGGGTCCCGGGTTCGATTACTGGCTGTGCTCGAGAAATTGTTCTTTAACCGAGAAGCTTTCTGGTGTGGGTATTATCGGACTGCCTCTGGGCATAACCTTAAGTACACATGCTAAGTCTTACATGATAATTAATATGCAATCATTACACTTGTATGACAACAATAAGCACGGCAAAGTTAACAAGTAGGCTCCCCCAATGTGTTCGTGTTCTAGAACATGGGCTTTGTAAATCCTTTTTAGTCTTGTGTGATTATTTATTATTGAAATTACGTATTTTATAGCCCATGTTCCACAGAAGGAATAGAACTTTTCAATAGCGAAGGAATTATCAAAGTGGTTGAGTGGTTTTTGAGTTTACCCTACGTACACAAATACACACACACACACACACGCACGCAAACACCAATTTACTGTCCTTATAATATCACTATGGTTACTTTGTGTGACTAAGATGTTACTTAGTCGGCTTGCCCTTATCGTATGTAGGGCTTACATCCCTTTGGACTTATAACCGTGCCTAGATTCAGAGACCTGTAGAGAATAGACGAACATTGAATCAGAGAATGAAGAACCCGGAACGGGGTTCGGCCCGTAGCCAGGTATGTATGAGATTGATGGTAGGTGATATGAAATGAAGGCGAAACACATAAAAGGAAAGGTGATCATGGAGCAGTTGGTGGAATGAACGGCCGGGCAAACCGGAGAACCCGACTGAGACGCAATGAAGTAAGATATAATGTGTTTGTTATTTATATTTATAAACCAAAATTATACTAGCGAGCATAAAACAGAACTGCCTCTAAACAGCAGTATATTTTGTGTATCCAAGCATACAGCTGTCTAACCTCAAATCAACAATCGGCATTTTGAACATTTTTATAAATACTAAAGCACTTGTTCAATTCTTGTTTTGATCTTAGTTTAACTATGTTTGAACCCTTTCAAAAGCATATGTTTGCAACGGTTAATTTTGTTTTAACTTTTCTCAAGTAATCTCTATAATGATGGAGAACATTTCAGCAATAATAGTAGTGTTTGTGTATATATGACAATAACCTGTATTCGCAACTGCAGATCGGTTAAACATGGCTTTGACCTACTTCAGAGCACATGAATTTTATGGCATAAATAATTAAATAAAGATTTAAAAGTTACTAAGTGAATGTAAGAGAGTTTTGCATTGTTTAAAGTTAAAGATACGCGACTACTTTTATTTTAAAACTCTCACAGTGCAATTTAGTTAAAGATGTGTAGCATGTTCGGTGGGATTCCATCTAACCCACCACGATAACAAGACGTTTACGGACATACATTCCTGAATCACACTTTAAAATTATTCGGTGTTGTTTTGACTCATCCTGACATACCAGGTGAAAGCGAAGTTATTACATTAATTTAAACTAGTTATACATCTCATTATTTGGAAAATATTTTATTGATTTGATATTTTCTACGAGCATTTTTTTTAGATATTTTAGGTCTTTCGAGAATATAAAACGCACAGGTTAGCATCGCTGCAGCGCACGGTAGCCGAACGGTAGCTGGGAGCGGGGTGAAATTCTCTCTTTCAAAACAAGTCAGCGCATAAACAGGTTTCACTTTTGCTGGCGCGTGGTTCATAACCGTAAATGAACGTTTCGTGTATTCCTCCCCATAGGTTCACAGCAAATCACGTTGAAAATTATGTTCCCTGATGCTGTGAGGGTTTTCTTACTTTTATGTATGGATGCTATGAAAATTGAAAATACGATTTTTTGTAAAGGTAGCTTTGTCTGCTGCCATAATTAATTGTGGCATATCTGCATCTGCGCCTTGTTCTAGAAACCAATTGACGAAAGCTAGCCTAGGCGCGCAATCCGCTGTTGTGGGACACTGTACCCGTTGGAATGATACGGTCGCAATAGCTGTTCTTTTAGCGTACTGAGAACAAACCAATGGACACGCCGACCTTGACTACTGCTGCTGGGTTGTTCATCTACAAGACTTAAAATTGCTTTCTCTGCTTTGACGGTACTTCAGGCTCGCCCCCCTCTGTATGCTTACTATGCGCTCCCTAAGGTTTACGAGATGCCGGATGAAAAAGCTGGCATCGCGTAAATCTGCTCTAAGTATGATTATCCACTAAACACACCTTGGGTTCTTTTATCACTAAACTTGTGAGTTCCAATCCTAGTATGATAGTATTCTAATAATTACTCAACTTGTAGTGCAGCCGACGTAAACGTGATGTGCTTTTCAGTCAGCGACCGCGATTTGCTTATTGGACATAAAGGCATTACTTTTATACTGTCAGTGTAGATCAAAAGCAACTAAGTTGTACTTGTCATTTGGCCACCGCCCTTTCGTTTTGTTTGGATTAAGAGTCATGTTGAAAACAAAAGCGCTAGTCTCCCATCTCCTAGTTCAGGTATGTTGTTTTGGTTACGTCCGGGAGCCGGTTCTAACACTGACCTACCGTAACCCAGCAACGTTTCGTGTGTCTCCGACCAGACTATGTCCGCAAAACGCTGTTCAGAAAATGATTAATTTCAAAATTCTTGATGATGTCACACAGTTACTACTGAAATTAGGTCAGGAATAGTTTATTCTACGCATCTTACAAGTAACGAACCATTATATTCATATATTCTCGTGGAATAAACCGTCTATTTGGAAAAACAATTTTTTTCTCGAAAACAGCTAATCACAAAGCAAAATGTCATTATACTTTTGTTTGTAATACCTTTATTAAGTACATATTAGAAGGATTGTAAAAGTTCCTTCCCAAACTGTATACCAATTTTCTCCTTTATTATATTAGTATGGATTACCCTGTATGACTAAAACGTTATTACGTGAAATGTAAGCTTGTTTCTTCTTTATATAATAAACCAAAATTATATTAGCGAGGTTTATAAACAGTACTGTTTCAAAATAGGAGTATTTTTGTTTTCATATCCAAGCACATCCAAACGCAAGTACTTAATGTATGCTTCCATTGATATTTTCCTTCTTTTATTTGATAATTGTATGACCTTTTCAAGGGAAAACGTTACCAAGAAGTGCCGTTTACTCTCGGTCTCCCTCACAACACTCTCCAGTCGAGGAGATGTGAAAACAGGCTGTAACATACCCCCTCCATACGACTACAAAATTCAATCTGGAGTTCTCTTTTCACAACGTGTCTCCCACATGCTACCAGCTTTCAACAAGAAATTTGTCCCTTTCCTTTCGAGGCCAGGAGAGTGAAAAATAAAACAGGAATGCATGCGTGAGATGAATAAATTCACGACGTGGCACGGCTATCGCCCAAGGGTCAGATTCACAGACACATTTTCAAAGTTAATACTATTTATTAATTCAGGTTCTCTCACTGCAGCTCCTCTTTCGTGACCACAGAGAGAAAACCTTTTCCTGATTTCTTTCTTTGTTTCTTTATTGTAGCGAGCTACCAAAAAGTAGAAGTCCCGTCTTCTCTTAAATTAAATGTTGACAGAATACGTACTCTAGATGACCAAAAGGTAACATAACGGCAAATTTCTAAAAGTTTCGTTATTGCAATGTTTACAAAAGTAACGGGAAAAAATTGCTAGTTACAAGGGAAGGGTTTCAACTCGAACAGGAATTTTTGGAAAAATGCTTGTAGGGATACTTACCTCATAGTGGTAATAAAGACCGTAATAGTATATTGCGACACAAGTGCGGTAAGCCACTGTTGCACAAGGAGACAGATGTCTTCCTGAATAATCGTCTAAACTGGCAGCTATCGTATTCAATCAGAACTAACCAAAACAAACAAGACACCTTTGTTTTAGAAACACTAGCTTTAGAATATTAATACAGGCACTTATGGTTATCACACCATTGTTGTCTAGATCCGCAGGTTATTGTTTGAGCAAACTGGGAGCTGCCTTGGGAGAAAAACCAGTGGTTTGATAGAAATGAAATAGAATATTTATGATAAAGTATTGACTTATTATATTACACGAGCACAGACAAGAGATAAATAATACAAGGGAGAAATTATGAAAAGCTTCGGATGTAACGACAAAATTCTTTAAGAGAGACATTGAGATTGGCTTTAGCAATTATGGTATGTCATTTCCCGTATGTGTAGATCAGGATAAAGAATCAAAGGTTGCCGAATTGTTTTGGTAGCTGCTGACTTGTTTTGGGAAGGTGCTAACAGTGGCTGACATCAGCGTATATCGAAGCGCTTACTTAGAGACTCTATACAATAGTATAGAGAGAGACTTTTAAAGGGCTGCTCTCTTCTCTCTGCCACGTGCCTGGCCTAATTCTGACGTTTGGCTCTTTAAACTATTTTAAGTATATAGTCATAATCACCCCAGAGACACGCATCATATCGTATTCCGTGGTCTAGCGGTACCATGCTAGTGTTTAGTTCTCGAGATCGTGAGTTCAAACCCGGTGGAGAGCGATATATTTTTTGGGTCTAAAAATCCTTAGCATAGCTTCCTTCGGAACGGAAGTAAAGCCGGTTGTCGCTTATATCTACGACACTAAAGGAACTTCAAGCCTAATAACAAGGCCTCAGAGCAAAATGTCCGGTCTTTCACGCCCAATGTCCGACAAGTCCCGCATCATAAGAGATATCATTTGTTTGTCTTTTATCATAATTAATCTATAATATTAGCTCTATATAACTGCCCCAAATTCCAAACATGCCTGGAGACGAAACTTCATGTTACTCAGAACACAGTGTAACATATCAACAGTAGTTTCACATTTTCCCTCGATCCGTGTTCGTAGATGTTACAGATCACGATTCTTCACATTTTCTTAAAATTCCCTTGGTCACCCAGTTTATTATTGCTGTGTTTTTACCGTTTTGTATCACCGCTTATTACAGCAATTACACAAACACACACACACACACACAAACACCTATGCGCATGGAGGGACTCGAACCCGCGACCCTCATCTTGGCAGAGCGCCGAAGCTACACGCTCCAGCGACCACGGCTACGAGGGCTAGCAATTCATTTGGTATACCCTTTCTTTAAGATAGCCCCCGAATGCAAAGTCAAGGAGGTTTAAGTCTGGAGACCAAAGAGACCATTCTCTGGTTCCTCTGCGTCCTATCCACCTACCAGCGAAGTTGCCGTCTAGCCAGTGCCATACATTTGTGGCATAATGTGCTGGAGCACCATCCTGCATAAACCATTCTAGAATTTCATCAATCAGATCCAATTCAGGCATAAGCTTATCTCCAGCAGCTGGGGATATTTTTCTCCATCAAATGTTCCAGAAAAGAAGAATGTTCCAATGACGTGGCCATTCCAAACTCCACACCATACACTGATGCGCTGTGCTCCTTGCTCCCTACTTCCGTCGCACCAATGATAGTGGTGTGCCATTACCGCAGATTCTGTTTATTTATCTCCCCATTGACGTAAAAGTTTGCCTCGTCAGAGAAGTGTACTTTCGTGAGAAATCTGTCATCTCGGTCTATCTCAACAAGAAACCATTGACACATTTCCATCCGGCGGTCCAGGTCGCATTCATATAGATGACACATAACTTGAAAATTGTATGGATGGAATTTTCCATTTTTAGAATATTATGGATAGTGCTCCTAGGCACGATCAGTTCCATACTTGTCCGTCTTAGAGACTTTTTTGAACTGACCATGAACTTTTCCATCAATGCTTTACGAACTTCAGGGGAGGATGGTGGATGTCACGATGTTGGAAAATCGTTGATAGATCCCGTTCTCTGAACTTTTCAAGTAGCCGAGATACCGTACTTTGCCTCAAGCTTCCGTTCGGATGCCGTCTATTGAATTCGGCCAGTATTTTGTGACCATCGCAAAAGTCCGCACAGCAAAATGATCTGAATGCGTTCTTCCTGCGTCAGCATGATTCACCTAAGTGAAAAAAATTAAAACAAAATTGTGATATCGCATATGATACGGGACTTATCGGACATTCTGTAGAACGGGGCGCTAAAAACATAGCAGTTAAAGAGCGTCCATAAATATAGTAAAAAGAGCTTAATTCCATAGCATTCATGGAGCGTCGGACCTCCTCCTCAACGCACTACATAACGTAGGCTGTCTGGCGCAACTATACGCCAAGTATTTAACATGTATTGTTTGATTAGATTTCAGATAATTAAAAATAGACTTGCAACCAGAGTTGCAAAAGATTGTTACATCCCGTCGAAAACCTTCCTTCTTGAACCACTTGATCCTTCTGGAGCTTCCCCATTAAAGTGCAATTCTTTCCCTGCTTGTAAAGCCAAGACCAGCTCTACCAGAAATTTGAGAACCCGGTTACACTTAGTGATGTAATCTCACCGGTTTTAATGGAACCGACGTGACATATGTGGAGAAAGCATCGGCGTCGTGCAACAGCAAGTTATTGTAGGTTGCCTCCTGATTTCATTAATCGATAATCAGAGGATTCTTGTTGCGAATAGGGTAAGACAAGGGGCCCCCAATTGCTAGACCTCAACACTGCACGCAGGCTCATTGTCTCTTGCATGATTCTTGGGATAAAGGTGGACAAGGGGAGACCCGAAGGGCAACCAGATTCGACGACGAAGTATGTTAGGAAGGACGAGGTACCTAACGAACACCAAACATGATGCCGGCGCCAGCCAACTCAACTGTCCAGGGAACCAAAAACGGGCACCAGCCTACCATTCAAACGCCAGGAATAAACCCTTTACACAGCGCAAACAACGTCCCGCCACCATGCATTAGTCGTCGCCGCCTGGCCCTGCAAATTTGGAACATATGAAAGTGAAGCAGACGAAAGGAAATGAGGAGGACAGGAAACGATTACCTTTGCTTGTGACATTGTGAACCACACTAGCATTCGGCAATGAAAACCACAAGAAAACCCATGGTCAGGTTGGTCGCAATAGGAGATTCGAAACTAGGACCTTCCTAATGCAAGTCTACACGTTATCGTGGAACCATCTTGCTCAGTTCATTTTCGATATAGTAGGTATTACTGATTTTGCAACATGTTTATAATGAGAATTGCCATATTTGTTATTATGATAAGCTAATTATAAATCAGATGCAATTGCAGAATGAGGAGAAGCCAGGACTTCTGGATTCAGAACCGAACGAGATGGCTCCGGGATAAAGTGTGAGGCTTGTATTCGGAATTCTCGTGGGGGTGAATTCTACCACGAATTCCCTGTATAACATTTCCCTACATCTGTTTCACCTAATCTCTTTCAGAGTTGTAGGTCCAGGCAACAGCTGTTTGTGTCTTGCGGCAGGACAATAGAATTTGGGCTCTGAAGATTTATCTCTGACGCTTGGTGGGGCTGCTGGAGCCCCACTCCTTTCTGTAAGTGTATCTCTACACCCGGGACTCCCAAGTTGCGGGTGGTTAAAGTAGGTCGGATTGGTGTAATGTCGGATTCGTTAGGGACTCTATTCTTGCTCGCGCATATTGTCGTCCACATCTGGTAGCCCTTCGGGCTTCCCCTTCATCCCTCTCTCCATGGGGTCACGTTGGAAGCAAAAAGGTCCCACTATGGTCTAGGTGCGGTGTTATGGTTCTCTTACTGCAGGCCTCTCCTGCCTACTCCTACTTCTTAACTCTGGACTGAGAAGCCAGAACGGAGACCACTCGACCACAGAGGCAGTATTCACATTTTTATTTTTCAATGAAATCTTAAGATAGTCCATTTGGCTGGTGAGATCTTCATTTAATGATTTACATATTTTACTGAAGTGAAAGTTCAGAAATGTAACAACGCTGCCATATTTGCCACACTTCTATGTGTCTGTAACAGCCTATTATCTGCGTTTCCCCAGCATTCCCTAAACAATTCCGTAGCGACTATACTGGGTGTTCATTACAAAGTGTGTTACGATATGCTGTATGACGTTACTTGTCTAGCCACTGAGCCTAGAATTCATTCCGCCTGCTACTTTCGCTGGGCCGTATAGCTCGTGTGTCCGAGAAGTTGTCTAACGAGCACGGCGTTCTCTCTGAATGTGAGAACCTTCCACGTCGTGACAGACCAAACACTCTTTCGCACTGTGCTTCGTTTGCTCTATATGGAGGTTTCGCGAAAATTGTAAGACGGAGAGTGGCGTTCGCTAGGTGGGTCGTACGACAAACTGAACAAGATCCACAATTTTTGGCAACTTCTTATCATCGCTAACGTAAGCCAACATGAATTTGTTAACAGAGTGTTTTATAGCTCCTTCCACGAAGTAAACAAAACGCTATATGTTTGGAATGAATGAATTCTAGGGTTATGCAAGAAAGATTAACGTTTTATATACTTTGTTTTAGTTTGGTTTACACCTTTGCTTCTGACATTGCGAGGCCCGTTATATTTATGGCAATTACCTATTGCATTAGTACCCTTCGGACTTATACCGTGCTTGCTAGGCAACTTCTTCGCCACACATATACTAAGTTATCTCATTTCCCTTAGAGCTTACACTCGCTTTAAAAAAAGTTACATGTGTTGCAGTCACATGGCTTTCTCTACTCTTGTACAAAGTATTTTCACAAATGCTTATTCTCCATCTACTTCTTATTGCTAATTTTCTTGTGGGTGCATAGGCAATATGTTAGGCTTTAAGCGATAGTCAAATCTTTTAAGAGCTTGTCGCTATCTGGAGCATTCCATCCTCTTCGCATGCCCAGGACATAAAGAATAAAGACTTTCCATTTGAGAAAAGGTAAAGCTATTGGAAAATTCAAACAAATAACAAGAAATATCTCAGAAATGGTTCACTCCACAAAAACAAAAATAAAAAAAATGTGTATAACAAACAGTGTATTTTAACGTGATCCTCATTTTCTTGTGTAGTAAGACTGTCTATCCCTTACAGTTTACCAGTTATGTAAAAGTCACAGTACGAATAGGACTTTTGGGGACACTCCAAAAAAATTAAAGATATACATTTCATTTGTCACGAAAATACCTTAAACATATGATACTTTAATCAAAATCGTTAGAACAATTTTTCAGAAAATCAACTTATTTTAAAAATGCTACATATAAAGGGTAGTCTGGGTTGGGGGAATTTTGCTGAAAATCTTCGTGTCGCATCTTTGAAAGATAATGAACCTAAATACCAAGTTTGGTATTTATCCGACTTTTCATTTTTGAGTTATGCTGCTTACACACCGGCACACACAGGCAGACACACACACACACACACACACGAACCTTTTGCTAAAAATGCTGTTCTTTGGATTTAGGGAACCTCAAAACATCTATTTCCGGTGAAATTTCGGTATCGACTTTTTTGGTGTAGAGAAAGTAATTAACTAAAAAAGGTCAGAAACATTAAGAAATGAAATCTACTTATGCTTGTTCTGGCGCAGGTCTATAATCACACACCTGTGTTTATGAATTATGTTGAATGTGATTTTCCCTTGAGCCGATTCGGCGCGCAAGCTCATAGCCTTCTCGAGGGTGGCGTCTCTGTTGGTTGTAACTAGGTATGTCTTTACCGCTACGCTGGCGCCATTGTCGCGGATTCACTTTAGCTAGCTCGCGTTCGTTTTGTCTCTGAGTTAGTGTTCGTCTTTGGACCAGTGTGTTCGAGGCGGGAGCAAGTTTCTTAGTGTAGTGTAGACGCCGTTATTATAACTCGTATAGACTATCTGACTCTTTTTTCATTGCGGCTTTGCCTGTTGCGTTTTGCGCACTTGTCGTCCTGTTATAACTACGCGATGCCACAAAATTACCTTTTAGATACGACTATCTTGTAGCAGTGCACTTTAATTTGGGGTCAGTCATACTAAATTGTTTCACTGTTTATGAGTTATTTAAATCCTTTTAATGTTCTGCCTCTATTGAATTTGTACAATTTTCGTGGTTTGTTTGAATTTTTTAAATTTTTTTGGGTTGATTTTAATTATTGTAATCTTTGTGATTCACTTTAAGTGTATCTTAATAGCCCATTTAATTGCTTCAAAGTTTTAGAGTTTGTTTTAATGGTTGTAATTCTGAAGCTCATGGACTGTGGGCTTTTATCACAGAGATGTTTTGAAGTACTAGGGTAATCGTTTATGACGCTGACCTCTGACGCATCTGTGTTGTTCCTGGCAGTTGCTTCAGTGGACTCAGAGTCCTGGGTTCGATGGTTGGATGGCAGGGATTTGGAATTTGTTTCGGTAGAGCTGAGTTTCTTGTTTTCAGGGGTGATGACACTGCCTTGATGATATTAATAATTCTGCCGGCGAAGTTTGAGTTATTTCTTTATTTTGGTTACGAAGATTCCTATCTGGTCAACCCGCCACCTTCGTCGTCGAAACCACTGTTATTCTTATCACTTTCGATGTCGCTACTTATGTGTTTCTCCGACTAGCCCTCGAATTGCCTAGGTTTCATAACTTCATTTTAACACTATAAACTTTCTGATTATTTTCTTCTAATCTTGTTTCGTCGACCGTCCTCGTGGTTAGTTTGTACCGCAATGTCCCTCGCGTTTCCCTTCCTCCTTCACGCCTTTCGCCAAACCTTAGCATTTTCCCCCCTTTCTTAAGTTTCGTACCGTCTTAAGTTCAAACGTATCATGTGATGTATACGCGATCTTTCGATTGGCTATCATTTTGTTTCATGATTTTTATTATTGGCTACCCCCACTTGACAACTTTCACATCTGCTTCTTACAGCTTATTTTGAGTTTTTAAAATCTTCCCACGAACATTCTTAGATCGTAGATAAGGCACATATATTTCCTGACCCACCTAAGCTGTGAAACCGTTGTAAACCCTGTCCGAGCCAGAGTACAAAGGCGAAACTTCCGGTAGGCTTGTTGTCATCCACGCAGGTAAAATACCTTGGAGGACAACAAACTTTGTTTCCTGTCTTCCCTACAAAACCCATTCCTAATATGAATTCAGCACATTTTCGTCGCTATGTTCGATCCTATATTATTATTATTATTGTTATTATTATTATTATTATTATTATTATTATTATTATTATTATTATTTCTCCTGGGTCTCGATAACCAGCTTCATATGCCCTGACGGTAAATTTATCATCGGACCTTTAGGTCGGATGATGGATTTATCGTTAATGTCTCATCTAAACTAATCTAATGTCCCTCACTCCCTCTGTTCCTTTCATTTATCATTTTATTTATTTATTTATTTATTCATTTATTTAGTGGCTTACGACGATTTGATGGCGAGCCCACCGTTACACATTTATTCTGTTCACAATACATTTCAATCACTGAACACAATGCAATTTCAAATTTGACACAAGTATTTTTTTTTACAAAATAACAGAAAAACAATCTACATAATATCTGGCCGTCAACAACCAGGCTACAAAACATTTATATTTAAGTAATCTGTTTATACACATACAATACATTCTTCAAACAATTTTTTTTAATTATACATCTTAGTTCATCTCTCTCTCTCTCTCTCTCTCTCTCTCTCTCTCTCTCTCTCTTGCACATTATATACAATACTGGTTTTCTTGAGGTTATTAGCTGCCTCCACACTCAGACACCTTTTGGTACCTTTTTTTGCCAGGTATACATTCTGTCCGGTTTTCTTACTGTATGTCATTAACATCGTGAATGTCAAGCACACGGTTTTACAGGACATTGCTATCCCAAAGCTACCAATTTGTTTGTAAACAATGTTCGCGTATATGACTTTCCTTACTCGTGTTCCGAGTGCGTTTGTACATTTTCCCTGTCCTACTCTACTAAATTTCTTTGGTCCTGCTTAAATGGACGATTGGAGTTGATATACCCTGTCCCCGAAGGTTTGTGATATCCAATAAGGACCTTTCCAACACATATGCATACGTCTGTATTGCTTCTTTCGCTTGATGGTTTAAGCAGTCTGTTGATGCTACACGTTCGTTTATACCTGATAGGGACATGTTTTGTTTACCCACTACCTGCGAGTCATCCGGTCTCTCACCGAAATAAACATTTTCATTTTCTGTGTATAACCCACAATACTGGGGTGCTTGACCTACTTCTGACTCATCAGCTGACTGCAGTGGCGTGTCGTTAAGATCTCTCCCTTCGCACAGTTGTTGCGTAAAAATTCTCACAACATCAGTGCCTTTTCCCAATGTGCAAATATTCAATAAAAAAATTGTTCGTCTTGTATTTTTGTTTTCGTTCCCTGTGTAATGCGAGAACCTGCGCGCATTCTCTAAGGTTGAGCCTGGGAACGCTACGACTCTTCCTGTCTCCAGTTTTCCGACCGTCGTGGCCACGATCCTTGACTGGGGCCTATCCTTTGGCCTATGCTTTGTCCTGCCATGGTCCCGCTTAGGTGACCTATCGCGTCATCCATTTCGCGGTGGACATTTTGCGGCTGTCGTGTCTGTGATGGGTACCCGCTCGGCGTCAAAACGTGACTGTACGTAGGCATGCTTAAGAGCTCGTGGTTCTCATCTCTGCGGGGTGGGGTCACTGGCCGGCTTGGAGGTGTTCTTGGCCTGTTCGGAGGTGTCCTTGGCCTGCCCGGGGTGTTTCCAGGTCGGTTCGGGGGAGTTTCTGGGCGGTTCGGAGGCGTTCTTGGCCTATCCGCTGTTCCACCGTGGAGGTTATTTCCCCTGTGTTGCCTACTATTCGCTGGGTACCTGGAGAATCTCATGTACTGAACGGGATACTCCTCATGTTGCCTCGGTGGCCTACCCGTGCCCGTTTGGTCCCAGGGTCTATAGTTTCTCTCCCGATTTCTCGTAAATGGCTCTTGATAACGCTGTCGGACCGTGGAAGAGTTGTTCAACGCACCTTGTGCCCTCGTACCATCATTACGATGCGAATGTATCCGATCAAAGTGTCTACCTTCAGTCCTGATTCTGGGCCTATCTTCTTCCCGCGTTCCGTACCCCTGCAGAGCGGTAAGTAGTTCTATGGCTTCGCTCAGCGTCCTCGGACGTGCTACCACGAGGTGATGACGTATAACGTCTGGGAAGTGTCGTGTCAGGAGGGATACAAATTCACCTTCGGGCATCGGTGGCTCCAGGAGTTGACTTAGTTGGCCGAGTCGCAAGAAGTAGTCAACCATCGACTCACGCTTCTCTTCCCTGTATCGGCCATTATTTATTTCAGCGCGCACCCTGTATTGTGCAACGCCACTCCAATATTTTTCTAAAAATGCAGCCCTGAAATGTTCATATTGTGCATGCTCGCACACCGTCAATCGAAACCAATTCAGGGACGGGCCTATCAAGCTCCTTTTTATAATTACCATTTTGAAACGGTCGGGAATTCCCCTAAGCGCGAAATAAGATTCGAGGTCATTAATGAACTGCTTCGCATTATCGACTTCACTGTTGAACTTGGGGATTGGCAGTTCATTCAAAAATTGTAAAGGTATATTGCATTGTTGCAGGGGCCCTACGGTGCTTGAGATTTCACTTGCCGTGTGCGGTGAGGCCGAAGGAAGGAAGGCAGGCAGGTTCGTTCGACCTCGGTTCGCTACTCGGGTTGTACACTGGAACGACGAAAGCGCGGAAACCTGAGAGGTAATTCGCGCATCCGTGGCTCCTTGGGATCGCGGTTCGATTTGTTCTACCGCGTCCCTGCGAGCATTGACGGTCTGTGTCAGTTCCTCCCTTAATTTGTTAATTTCATCATTAACCCCTGCTTCAAGTTCCTGCTGCTTGTTCTGTAATGATACACAGACTGTCATTGCTTCTTCCCTTGCCTTATCACTAATTGTACATATTAAGTTTTCATTGTTTACAATTTGTTGGGCCCTTATGGCGTCCATTTCCACGACAAGTTCCTTCCTTACTACTTCTACACTATTCTGTGTTGCTTTTAGTTCGTTTCTTATGTATTCTACATCCTCGTAGATTACATTTTGACTTGCTCTAATTTCTGACAAGACACTCTGTATTTTATTTTCTAAGCCCTGATTGATTTCCTTATGTTGGATGCTTAATTGTGCGGCTATCTGCTGCTGCAATGTTTGTTCCTGTACTGTTAATCGTTGAGTCAGTGTTTGCCCAAGTGTTTGCTCTTGTTCTGATAATCGTTGAGTCAGTGTTTGCCCAAGTGTTTGCTCTTGTTCTGATAATTGTTGAGTCAGTGTTTGCCCAAGTGTTTGCTCTTGTTCTGATAATCGTTGAGGAGGTTCAATTGAGCCAACATTTGTTGCAGCATTTCGCTCGTGTTAAGTGATCCGGTAACTCGGTTTTCTAATGTTTCGCTATCTCCATTTTCTACACCTACCCGCGTGCTATTGTTAGTGAAATTTTCCCCTTGTTCGTTGCTATTACCTTCCATATCGTTGCCGGTTAATTTCTTGCTTCTTAACAGCATTTACAAACATACATAACCCAGTTTCTTATATGTATTGCATATACACTCCCTTCCAAAATTTTATTAACTTATGTATCATACAGTTAACACTTACTCGGTGCTGGGTTGAGCTGCTGCGAAGTGTTGTAATAGTTCACTAACCACTTCACTACACTTACACACTTTTTGAACACTGATGATGTCTGCGCTGAATGTCTGCTTCCTTGTTGTAATGGAGCGGCGTCGATGTCGCTTGTTGCCACGCGTCTATCGGTACACTCTGCTGCTGGTGGTTGCTGATGTCGTCATCGGCGTCGTCTTTCTGTCCTTCCTTCCGTTGTCGGTTCTCCGGGTGTGTTATCCGCTGGCAGTATTTCGAGCCCCAACGTGGTGGGCGCCATATGACGCTGACCTCTGACGCATCAGTGTTGTTCCTGGCAGTTGCTTCAGTGGACTCAGAGTCCTGGGTTCGATGGTTGGATGGCAGGGATTTGGAATTTGTTTCGGTAGAGCTGAGGTTCTTGTTTTCAGGGGTGGTGACACTGCCTTGATGATATTAATAATTCTGCCGGCGAAGTTTGAGTTATTTGTTTATTTTGGTTACGAAGATTCCTATCTGGTCAACCCGCCACCTTTGTCGTCGAAACCACTGTTATTCTTATCACTTTCGATGCCGCTACTTATGTGTTTCTCCGACTAGCCCTCGAATTGCCTAGGTTTCATAACTTCATTTTAGCACTATAAACTTTCTGATTATTTTCTTCTAATCTTGTTTCGTCGACCGTCCTCGTGGTTAGTTTGTACCGCAATGTCCCTCTGCGTTTCCTTTCCTCCTTCACGCCTTTCGCCAAGCCTTAGCATTTTCCCCCCCTTTCTTAAGTTTCGTACCGTCTTAAGTTCAAACGTATCATGTGATGTATACGCGATCTTTCGATTGGCTATCATTTTGTTTCATGATTTTTATTATTGGCTACCCCCACTTGACAACTTTCACATCTGCTTCTTACAGCTTATTTTGAGTTTTTAAAATCTTCCCACGAACATTCTTAGATTGTAGATAAGGCACGTATATTTCCTGACCCACCTAAGCTGTGAAACCGTTGTTAACCCTGTCCGAGTCAGAGTACAAAGGCGAAACTTCCGGTAGGCTTGTTGTCATCCACGCAGGTAAAATACCTTGGAGGACAACAAACTTTGTTTCCTGTCTTCCCTACAAAACCCATTCCTAATATGAATTCAGCACATTTTCGTCGCTATGTTCGATCCTATATTATTATTATTATTATTATTATTATTATTATTTATTATTATTTCTCCTGGGTCTCGATAACCAGCTTCACGTTAATGTTTACGAGAAAAGTAATAGCTTGGCGACCTGGGTCAATGGTGATAAGGTAAGTTTAGTCGCGGAATCTTGTCTGATGTAGCGCGAGTTGCTGAAGACAGGCGCTAGGTAAACTGTGCACATATTCCACTGCAACACTTAGTTTCCGTCAGTGCCCTTTGTTAAATTGTTGTCATTTAGTGTAAAGTCTAATGTTGTGCATATATGTAAATAGAGAGAGAGAGAGACAGGTGGAAGTGAAACTGTTCTGCAGATTGGGGAGGTGGGAGGGTGGATGTAGATGAACAAAAACCTCGAACTCTTTTTTGTAATTAAATGCACAGTTAACTAGATAATCGGGTTTAAAAGTAGGAGTATGTGGCAACCTGGCGCAACTTGTTGATTGAGTAGTCTGCTTCTACTGGCGGCGCCTTTAACTATTGCAACATTCTATAAAACCATTTAAGTAACGTTGGCCATGCATAGAATTCATATGTTTTGTCGCTGGCGGGCGAGATACCACCAAAATTCCGGGGAAAAGTCAGGTTATTGCACCCTGCACCGTATGTAAACATTACCTGGAATTCTACATTCCCATCTAATTACAAATGTTTTATTTGATATGTTTAAAGACTTGAATATCTGGCCTGTTCTGTTTGAGAGGCTTATGCCATGGCAAGGTAACAAACTCACGTGGAATTGTTACTGATATTAAACAGTTTGAGGTTTGTGTACACATAATACCATTGCAAGTAGTTAAATGTAAAGGTACATTTTAATTATCATGCAATGCCACACTGCAGTCATATTTATGTGACAATGTAATGCTTTGCTTGAAGTGAAAATAAGCATTCCGAAGATTATGGCACTCTTATGTGAAAAATCTCTTACGTTATTAAGATCATTATTCTGTGTTGAATTTAACAATGCAGTACCAATAATTGCTAAACGTTTGGGAAACCACAATTTATAATCTGAATTTACACTCCACAGCAATATACTTAAAGGAAATTTTTGTGCAATTGCTTATAGTCTTGGCCAACCGGGAAGTGTACGCTTCTAATTAATTTTTAATATACCCGTTTTAAAATGAGACTGATGTGCCTCATGCCAACGTATATAGGTACATCTCGTAATGCCAGTCTAAAAAGGAATCGGCATAACATGATGCACAAGTTTTTGGAAGCAGTTTCGCCAACGGTTACTCCAGTATGATTTAACAATAAGCTTATGAGAGCAAAACAAAAAAGAAACAAAAAAGTCGATATTTGGTGAAATTTGCAACACTAACGTTACTGATAAGATTTGTGTACTTGAGTGTGACAGATATAAAAATATTTCAAAAAACGTAGGTAAACAAAATTAACACTGCTCTTCGTGCCTAATGAATTCCACAGTCACGGATTAGCATTATTTACTTGGCAGCTTTAGAAACAAAAAATGACCATAACCTTAATCCTTAATAACCTTAGCATTTACAAGTATGCGAAAACGTTTTGGGATTAACTTAAAATATCCGTACTTGCCTCCAGGATGTAAATTTGAAATAAGAATATAGTGGAAGTGTTCCATATACCCTCGATTTTGACAACTAGGAATTATACTACCCGTATCACGGACCCACTGGCAAACGGCAACAAATGTGTCTGCACTTGGCGTGATCCTGTTAGGAAATCTTTCAGCATACGCCAAAGGAAAAAGTTGTCATTCATTAAATTTTGTATGAATATAGTCATAAAATAAGAACCTTTAATCAACAGTAACCCAGCAGGGTGATGGTAATTTTTTTTGATAAAAGCATTTTTTCTCGAAAATGGTGCATTTAACTACAGAAAAGTGTTGGAGGATTTTGTTCATCTACATCTACTCTCCCACCTCCCCGACTCCGCAGGAATATTTCACTTTCACCCTGTATGTATGTATGTATGTATGTATGTATGTATGTATGTATGTATGTATGTATGTATGTATGTATGTATGTATGTATGTACGTATGTATGTATGTATGTATGTATGTAAGTAAGTATGTATGCATGTATGTATATATGTATGTATGCATGTATATATGTATATATGTATGCATGTATGTATGTATATATGTATGTATGCATGTATATATGTATATATGTATGTATATATGCATGTATGCATGTATATATGTATGCATGTAGTATGTATGTATATATGTATTATGCATGTATGTATGTGTATATGTATGCATGCATGTATGCCTTTATGTATGTATGCATGTATGTATGCAAGCATGTATGTGTGTATGTATGCGTGTATAAATGCATGTATGTATGCATGTATGTCTTTACTCTGCCTAGGTCAAAAAGCATTTCACTAGTGGAATCCTCCATGGTTCAAGTGAGCAAAGCACGAAATAGATGATGCACTCTACAATTTCTATACAGTTGACTATATATCCCAGTACCCATGTTATTGATAGGCTACAATCTGCTCTGTAATTATGCAGATTACGCTCATTGATATGCAGTAAGCATTGGAACCTAATAGTATTTACTTCTTCCTGGATGATTCTCTTGTTTGCTTCCCTTGTAGCACGTGACAACAGACTCGATGGCAAAAATGTCCAATCTAGCTGTAATGAAACGGTTCAACATGGAGATTCCCATTTTCCTCCGGCAAAATAAGAGTTCCGGCAGAAAATAGAAGCATCTAGCTTTGTGCATAATAAACGAGAAGCCCATTCATTTCATTGATATGATGATTACTGAACCAATGTTTTTGGATTCTTCGGATAAATAGACATTCGAAGTGAAACTGAAGGATTTTCAATGAACATTTTTTTATCCCACCAAAGTTAAATCTAATAATTTCATCACACATCTCTGAAACATTTAAGATATCAGCCTGAAATTATTACATTCTCTAGCACGTATTTAGTATATAGAGAAGGTATTGCATTCTACCTAAAAATTCAATACGTGTTTTGAGGTTCTCAGAATTAAAAAGGCCCGCCTGTGTGTCTGTGAACCGCATAACTCAAAAACGACACTTTGAATAAATTCCAAACTGCGCATTTAGATTCAGTACCTTCCAGAGATGCGACACAAAGATTTTCAAGAAAATTCCCTCATCTCAGACTACCCGGAAGAGATTTTGAAAGTTTTGCGTTTCCAAAAAGTTACTAACGATTTTGATTAAAATTCCATATATTGAAGATATTTATATTAAAAATAAAATGTTTATCTTGAATTTTCTGGGAATAGCCTGTGAAGACCACTTCATTCGGCAGAAATGTTTTACAATCTTGTATAACTGGTAAACGTTAAGCGGTAGATGAAAATGTACTGCAGAATAAAGTAGATCTCTTTAAAACACAATTTATTTCAAATCAGTTTGTTTTGTGGCATAAGCCGTTTCTGAGATATCCGTGATTAAATGTTCGAATTGTTCCTTTCTTGGTGATTCTCGTAAAGTAATGTCAACATTCAGTTGTTTTTCGCGATTGTATCGAAATAGTGTGGAATTTTAGGACCAATATACAGCGTCAAGTTCCTAAAGAATTTGCCTATCGCTGTTTATTTGTATCCCTAACGAAATTTGTAATGCAGCTATTTCCGCAAAGTTTTATCTCGATTAAGATGAAGTAGATAGGAAAATAAACTTTCGTAAGAACAAGTTGTATAATCCCCTAATAAGCGCTAAAGGGTATGGAAAGTCGTGTGAATGCAATATAAGTTTTTTTTAATTACCAAACATCACATTAATACTAAAGAGGATTCAAAACGGCACTTGCAGTAAATCACAGAAAAAAATTCTTCAAAGCAAAAATGTAGGAAGAAAACTCGCATGTATTTGTACAGAAAGAAGCCACATGACTTGAGAACAGAGAAGCTGACATGCTTAAGGGAAAATGTAGGTAAGTCTTGTCACAAAACCGATTTTTTCCTAAGATTTTTATTTAATAGATTAGACACTTGTGGACACGCTCCAAAAATAATTTGTTCGTTTTTCCACTTCTAAATTTACTTAAAAATTTAAAAACTGTAGCAGTACAGCTGTGACACGCCCCATTTCCAAACAGGTACCCGTTGTGTGTTTGTTAGTTTGAGTTTATGTTGTTGCTTATTCGAATAACGTTGTAAATTCTTTTAAGTAACATAAGTGGTTTATTACAAACCAACCCCAAATTACAATGCTACGTTTAAAATGAGCATAGTAATATATTTAAAAAGTTTACAAAACGGGGATCACACTGCGCGTTACTAGCTGCTCCAACCTCAGTAGCACCAAGTTTTACAGCAGAACTTCGCCTAAAACATGAGCTATAATTTACTACTCCATCCAAAGTGTCTAGGAATTATGCTTTTTTACTGCGAAGTAGCACAGAATTCACAGTAACAAATGGATGATGTGGTAGCATTATTACACATATATTTAAATTATGAGCATTGGGCCTAAAATGATAAAATATACAGACTGGACCATTTAAGTTGAGACTGTACAATATCTCCAAAACGTTGTAGAAAGAATAATAATAGAAGTTGCTGATATTATGGGGGCAAATAAATGCCATTAGTTGTGTTTTATTTGGAGGACGTTGTGATGGTCATTTTAGGATCAGTTTCATTTTTTAAAATGGGAACCTACAATTAGGGTAAAATTAAATTGACCCTAAAATGACCATCAAAACGCCCTCCAAACAAAACACGACTAATGGTATTTGCTTTCCTCCATAATATCAAGAAACTTTTATTAAGGAAATTTCTTTTTGCAGCGCTTAGTTTCTGAGATATTGTACATTCTCAAATGGTCCACCACTATATAAAATTATGTAGGAAGATTCAACTTATAAGCCCACATAAAAAAGTAGAAATTCATTTTCTCCAGCTAGTCTCCCCTTGAATGGTATGTTACACTCCACTCTTGTAAGGATTTTGTCAACCAACGGTTTATTTGGTATTACGTAATCTCAAAATGAATAAACATTGAAATAGAAAATCCTTTGAGGAAAACATCCCAGCATATAGAATGGAAATAAAATAAACGATGTTCCATACCTTCTCTATACACTTCACATAGTCTCATTCTTCCATTGTGTTTAAGGGAAGCCAACATTCCAATACTAAATTAGACCCCTTATGTCAGGAATCATAATAATTATTAACATGCAATTGTTCTTGTGCACTATCCAAGCTACTTCTTTTGACCTTCTTGTTTTCTTTCTAAAAGATTGCAATACATAGGCTTTGTAACAAACTCAAAGTCTAGAAGACAAAACTAGATTTAAATTTTATTTTACGCATTTTATGTAAGTATTTTATTTATTAAAAACACATTTATAGCAATACGCGCCTTAGCTCTAAAACTTTTAGTTCCGTATCTTAGTTTCTGAAAGAATGAACCAAACCTATAGAAAAATCTGATGTGTTACACTCGCATGCTTTTCTCCACCCGCTGTCGCGTATTACTGGTTATAAAATATGTTATAGTTACGAAATTTTATTTTCCCATCTGTTTCATTTTAATCCAGATAAACCTTTACAGAAATAGCTACATGGTAGAGTTCGTTATAGATACAAAGAGAACAGCGATAGTCAAAACAATTAAGAACTGGACGCTATATGCTGGCCTAAAAATTCCGTACTTTTTCCATGCAATCACGAGAAATAATTGGAAATCGACAGGTTTTTAAATAATGACTAAATTATTCAACATTTTGAACCATTAAAAACTGATATTTTGGAAATGGCTGATGTTACAACAAATTTATTTTAAATAAATCGTTTGTTGTAAAAGATCTAGGTACATTTCTTGTGTAGCATGTTTTTATCTTTCTCTCAACGTTTACCAGTTATACATGATTGTAAAAAATTCCTTCCGAATACAGAGGACCTCACAGTATATTCCCTGAAAATTTAAGATACATATTTTATTTGTCATAAAAACATCTTTCATATATGGTATTTCAATCAAAATCATTAGAGCCATTTTTTAGAAAATCAAAATTTTAGAAAAATCTTCTATTTAAGGAGTTATTGGGGCTAGGGACTTTCTTGAAGTCTTCGAGTCACATCCTTGGAAGATACTGAACTTAAATACCAAGTTTGGTATTTATACAACTTTTCGCTTTTGAGTTAGTTAACCTGTTCACAGAAAACACACACATACGACATACAGACACCACACACACGGAGCTTTTTCTAAAAATGTTTTTTTCGATTGAGGGGCCTCAAAACATGTATTTTCTCAATATCAATTGTTGGGTGTAATGTAATGCTTCTCTACCTACGATGCACATATAGAGAAAGTAAAAATGATTCTTTTTGGATTCAGGGGGCCTCAAAAAATATATTTCCGCTGAAGTCACTGTATCGAGCGTTTGGGTGGAATAAAATACCTTCTATGTACGTGGTAGGGAAAGCAAAAATTAATTACTATCTGAAGTTATTGTCATAGAAAGTGAAATTCGTTAATGGAATGTTTTTGAATGAGCGTCTAAGGAATCAAACTGAATTTTTCATTGTTTTTGTGTGCTAGATGTACTAAGGCCAATGTTTGTTATCGAGAACAGTCGAGTGTGATAACAGCTGCATCCAGGTTTTTACTATGCTGCTAAATATTTCTTCACCTTTGCTGATAATTTCATGAATTCGCCGTTACATTCAAGACATAACACCTGGTGTCCCGAATCCGGTGACGATGAATGTCTCTGAATTTGACACGTACCATGAGGATGTCTGCTGTATATAGCTGCCGAACAGCATAGAAACTACATTTTGCTTCGCAGTAT
Organism: Deroplatys truncata; assembly: GCA_030765065.1. Classification (NCBI taxonomy): domain Eukaryota; kingdom Metazoa; phylum Arthropoda; class Insecta; order Mantodea; family Mantidae; genus Deroplatys; species Deroplatys truncata. Next base: position 189,132,436 of record CM060986.1, on the reverse strand, counting down.
ATTACTATTACATCAAGATACTACGTGCTTGAATATTTGAGCGGTACATGACCTGAATGTAAACAAAAGAAATGAGAAGACTATCTGATTCTCCTGGTCATACCCACTGTTAACAAGCACACGTGCTGATAGCCAGGTGTCCTCTTACTAAATGCGACGCTACAAGTTCCTTAATGTGTACCCTGCCTTCAAGTTTAGTTATGCTTTAACCTTAATTTGCGTGAAATTTGCAAAGTAGTAACATTTCGTATCGATCGTATCAGTATGGTAACAACTGAGAAGCCCATTGCTGGAAAACACACTGAATTTGTGATTCAGGTGCTCGCATAGCACACATTCAGAACATAACACAACTGATCCGTCGAATCGAATCGCAACTGAACTGCTGAGTCATAAACAGCAACTGAAGTACAGCGTTATAACTCACAACTCACTCGGCACCGTTCAAAGTGTCTGCGCAAGAGACATATATAGGCTTCGCAAACAATCACGCATGTTCTGGAAAGGGAGGCTACTAGTACGTGCCGAAATGAATGTTCTGGAACAGGGAAGCGACACATAATAGGCCATTGTTCCGCACTGGCTATCGTTCCGACGGCCTACCCAGGTGCCGACCCAGGAGGCGCTTACCGGCGGCTCGCAAGTAGCTTCCCGCGCGCGGGTACAATATGAAAGTCAACAAGATGGCACTAAACTGTTTGGTTACGGTATAGATATAGACGGCTATATATAATAATAAAACCTGTCATTACTTGCTGAACCGTTAACTGCAATCTAGTGGCAAATATCTATATAATTGTACATACCTCTGAAATGTTTGATTGGTTGCTTTTACATAACCTTCTCTACTCACATTTATTACAAACCATTGGTACAAATGTTTATTCTTCTATCTACTTTTTAATCGAGATAATATCTGTGATATGTAGGTATAAGAGGATAAAGTAGCTAAACCGATAGTCAAGAGTTTTAAAAAGCGGGTTATTAAGTTATGTATTTGTCACGACGAGAGAAAACGAATAGCGACTTAACACTTGAAAAAATCACAAGTGTATATTTTAAAATCTAAAACAATAACAAAGAATAGCTCGGAAGTAGTTAACTGCACAGAAAATATATTTGGAATGCGGTATGCTTTAACGAGATCTACACTTTTTGTGTAGTAAGGCTTTGTCTATTTATTATGGTTTACGAATTATACAGTCTGTCATAATGAAGAACATTTCAGGGACTACTCGCAGGAAACCCAAGATTTACATTTAATCTGTTATACAACAATATCTTAAAACATAGTATTTGAATAGAAATCTTAGAACTGTTTTAAGAAAATAGAAAATATCGAAAAGGTTTCCATGTAGAGGGTATTTAGGAGTATGCGATTTTCTTAAAAGTTCATGGCGCATAGTTGGAAGATGCTGAACTTAAATACCAAGTTTGGTAATTAAGGGACCTTTCATTTCTGAGCGCCACAAGTTATGAGAGCGTGCCTGAGAAGGAAAAGGCGTACGGACTTAGCTGTAAGAAAAATCCATTATTACTTTCACTACCATGCACGTAGTAAAAGTACGTATCACAGAGACCCTGTAACCGTGGCAGGGCGCAGCAAGTAGACCAGTCGGCCCTTTTTGCTTCCAACGTGACCCCTGGGAGGGAAGGATGACGGGAGAGACCCGAAGGGCTACCAGATTCGGATTCCGACGGGCACAAGCATGGACTAGGTCTCTAACGTCTCCAGATAGAACGCATCCCACGCCGCACGGTCCCTGCCCCATTAGCCACCAACGTCCAGTGCCCCCTAGGGTGGAGCCTCACGCAGAGGAGAGACCTAACTGGGCGCTACCGCAGCGACGCCAGTGAAGAAACCTTTACAGAGCGCAAGCCACCACCCAGCCGCAACACGTCGAACACCTCGCCTGGTCCTACAACCCTGAAACAGATGACAAGGAAGATGATGGGTACAAGAAATGAGAGGAAGGAGTGTCGTGATAGAAGATGAACTACCCCAGCATTCGCCTGCCGACTCCGGGAAATCACGCAAAAAAACCATATTCCAAGGCGGGCGGTCGCCGGGGATCGATCCTGGCACTTCCCGAATGCGGGTCACTGACGTAACCGCCTGAGCCATCCCACACGGTATGCACATAGTAGATAGAGAAGCTATTGCAATTCAACCAATAGTTCAATATCGAGATTTCACCGGAAATACATGTTTTGGGGTCTCTGAATACAATATAAAATTTTTTAGAAAAAGGTCTGTGTCTGTGAACAAATTAAGCCATAAAAGAAATGTGGGATAAATACCAAACTTGTATTTTATTTCAGTACCTTCCAAAGATGCAACACGAAGTTTTTCAAGAAAATCCCCTACCGCAAACTACCGTTTACATGGAATATTTTTCGAACTTCTTTATTTTCTGAAAAAAACTCTAACTTTTTTGATTAAAATACCATATATTAAAAATATTTACATGAAAAGAACAATATACATCTTGAACTTTTTGGAAAAACTTGTGAAATCCTCTTCATTTGGAAGGAAATTTATATAATCTTGTGTAACTGGTAAACATTAAGCGAAAGACAAGAAATGTAAATCTCTTTGAAAAGCATAATTTATTCCAAATAACTTTTCTGTAGCATCGACATTTCCGAGGTATCCGTAATTAATGCTTTGAATTGTTGAATACTTAGCCATTCTTTTAAAGCCCTATCAATTTTCAGTTGTCTTGGAAAGAGTGCGGAATTTTAAGGCTAGCGTATAGTGACCAATTCTAAAATTTTTGGATATCGCTATTCCCTTGCATCTATAACTAAATGTGTAATCTAGATATTTCTGTAAAGATTTACATCGATTAAAATGACGTAGATAGAAAAAAATCTGATGTGTTACACTCACATGACTTTTTCTACTCTTACACAAACTATTTTTAGAAACGCTTATTCTCCATCTTCTTCATGTTAATCGAGATAAACATTTGCAGACTCTTATTGCTAATTTTCTTGTATATGTAAGTGGAATATATATTTACAAGGGCAATATAGAAGTAGAGTAGCCTTTAAGCATATACATACCTCTTAATAGTTGGTTGCTATGTGCAGCACCATTCGCTTTGCCACAGATTAATACTCTTTGCATATCCAAGAAAAAAAAATGAATAACGAATTCCCATTTGAGAAAATAAGTATTGACAAATTTAAGGGAATAACAAGCAATATCTCGAAAATGGTTCACTCAACAATAAATGTATATGACATAAATTGCGTATTTTAACGCGATCTACATTTTTTGTGTAGTAAAATTTGTCTATCTCTTATGGTTTACCAGTTATGCAAAAGTCGTTCACAATGAGGAATACTTTTGGAGACATTCCCAGAAAATTCAAGATATACATTTTATTTGTCATGAAAATATCTTAAACATATGACATTTTAATCAAAATCGTTAGAGCCATTTTTGAGAAAACTAAAATTTTCGAAAAATGTTCCATGTAAAGAGAAATATGAGGTGGGGCATTTTCTGAAAATTATCGTGTCGCATCTCTGGAAGATACTGAACCTAAATACCAAGTTTGGTGTTTAACCGACTGTTCGTTTCTGAGTTATACTGTTCACAAACAGACAGACACACACACGGACATGTTTCCAAAAATGCTTTTTTTGGATTCAGGGAGTCTCAAAACATATATTTCCGGTGAAATCTCCGTATCGAATTTTTGGGTTGAATACAATACTTCCCCTACTTATACGTAGTAGAGAAAGTAATAAACTTACGTAAGAATAATTTGTATACTCACTAATAACTGATAGAGGGTACAGAAACTCATGTGAGTGTAATATATAGGATTTTTTGTATTTTGTGTTTAACTGGTTCGTGTGTTCACTTCTTTATATACCTTACACCTGGTTGCGTGTGTTATTAAACCCTTAGGGTGGAGATATGTATATTCCGTGTTCTTTTATAACGCCCAAGTTCACAATAACCGACACTCGTGTTTCCTATTGACTTCTCAACTGTTCTTCTAATGGCCTCAAGCTTCGTGTTCCTTTCTTTAGCCTCCATCTAAAAGCCACCGGATGCCTCTCTGACTGACCGGTTTCTTTTAGCGAGGCATCACATCTCAAACAACGTTATTCTGTAACTTTCTTACTAAGGAGACTGTTGCTATTACTGTTATGGCTAACAAGAAGCCAGAACAACTTTGGTGATATTTGGTATTCAGTAACTGCGTTTGTTATATTTAACACTGCGGGTTGCCTTCCATATCGTTAAGCACCAGAAGCAATTGGAAATTCGGACGTTTTGAAGCGTGGTTTGTTTTTCTCATCATTCTTATCATCCTTGGGACACTGCAGTTCCAGTCTTAATTATTTTAGTAGATACTTATGGAGTGTCGTTCTGGGAATCTGTGCGAAATGAAAAGAAAACAAAGTGTTAAAACTGCGTCAGAGCAATACCACATACGTGGAATATTTGAGAATCAAACCTGTAATGGAAACTCGGCGAATTGTTTCCATATATGAACGCTTAAGAACTGTAAAGTGAATAGGAAAATCTGGCCCGAATTTTAACACCTGCACAGTTGGTCGCAAAAGGATGTGAAACATAAAAAAGTGCAGTTTATTATCTTTTTATTGATCTATTTGTATATACATTTGCAAAGCTCTAATATTAAATGAAGCAATCAGGAGGATTTATTACGAGATCACTCAGGCGGCCCGCATGTCTGTGGCCCGCATTCGGGAGGTGTGGGTTAGATTCCTGCGGCCGACTTTCCTGATCCATGGGTTTTTTCGGAGGCTTCCCTGGATCCCTAGGCTTATGCTGGGAAGGATAATTACATCCCCGAATTTCCTGTCTCTCCATTTCACCTCCATTCTTATTACACTTCACCTTTCATCTGCTTCTTTCAGGGTTGCAAGTGCGGCGGTAGCTCCTGGAGTGTAGATGGCAGGGTAGAAGGATGCTCTGAGTAAACCTTCGTCCCCCGACTGCGAGTGATCTCCTGATCCCGGGCCACCCAAGGGATGTGTAAGCCCACAGCGGGTAGGGGAGCCGCCTGTACCAGCCAACACCCTGGGAATTAAAGAATCTGTAAAGGTAGGACTCTGCCCTCTGCCTTCCATCCCCCCGTTAGAGGGGGAGCTAGGCGAGGTGCTAATTCCCCTCCTCTTCTAGTCCTATTCTATCCACCAAACGGGATGACTCAAGTGGTTACATCTGCGCCCCGCATTCGGGAAGTTCCGGATCGATCCCCGGCGACCACCCACTCTGGCCCATGGGTTTTTCGTGTTTTCCCCGGGTCGACAAGCGGGTGGTTCTTCTTCTACCATGACTCTACTTCCTCTCATTTCCTGTAAGCGTTATCTTCCTTTTCAATCGTTTCAGGGGTTTAGGACCGCGACGTTGTTCAGTGGGTGTGGCTTAGACTCTGTAAAGATTTCTTCCCTAGCGTCGCCGTCGTACCGCTCAGTTAGGTCTCTCCTCAGTGTGGGACTCCGCTCCGGGGGAGCTTGGAGGTTGGTGTCTTGCGGGCAGATGCATTCTATCTGGAAACGTAAGGGACCCCGTAAATGCTTGCGCCCGTCAGCATCCAGATCTGGTGCTCTGCCCCGGCTCCGGGGCTCTTCCGTGATATGTATTCTTACCTTTACTTATCCTATCCTACTACCTTCTGTACTATGTTCTTGCAGTATGTAGAGGAAGTATTGTATTCCATAAGAATTGGATATAGTTATTTCATCGAAAATACATGTTTTGTTCTTGCAGTATGTAGAGGAAGTATTGTATTCCATAAGAATTGGATATAGTTATTTCATCGAAAATACATGTTTTGTTCTTGCAGTATGTAGAGGAAGTATTGTATTCCATAAGAATTGGATATAGTTATTTCATCGAAAATACATGTTTTGTTCTTGCAGTATGTAGAGGAAGTATTGTATTCCATAAGAATTGGATATAGTTATTTCATCGAAAATACATGTTTTGAGGTCCTTGAATCCACAAAAGGTGCCCATATGTTTGTGTGTGTCAACATAACTCAAAAGTAAAAATTCTGTTCGATAGGTACCAAATTTGGTTCATCACTTTTCAAGGATGCGATATGAAGATCTTCAAGAAAATTCCCAACCCAAAACTGACTTCAGATGGAAAATTTTACGAAAAAGTTTATTTCCTCAAAAATGCCTCCTAACGCTTTTGATTAAAACATCATAATTATGATTAAGATATTGAAGTCCTCTTTATTGTGAATGACTTTCGCATAATTGGTAGACCGTAAGAAAGAGACAAAACCGTATTAAACACAAATGTGTTATTTTTTATGGGGTTGCCTATTTCCGAAATATTCCACTTTATTGGTTTGAGTTTTCAAATACTTGTACTTTTCTCAAATGGAATAGTTTAGCTCGATTAGTATAAAACAATACGTTCTTAGAATAGTATGTATGAGTTGAATAAAAATAATTGATAGTGGGAAGTACAATCATGTGAATGTAACGCAAGGAGTTTTATGTAACCTGAAACGTTCTTCATTGCTTTAGGCTTGAATTTTTCAGTTTCTTTCTACCTTTCCAACTGTAGCCTATGCATGTGTGGAAAAAACCTTAATTGTTATTGCCTCAACAGTGGTTAGTTATGAAACCCGGTCTTAGAATAGTTACAAATTGTAAGCCGCTACTGGGATAAACATCACAAGCTAGTTTTGAGAATACCTTATGTTAACCAGGGTAAATACGAGTCATTGGGGAATTTAATGACGTGCCGGTATTTTAACTTGGTAGCTCAGTTGGTTTGAGCAGCGGCACAGTAAGCCGAAGATCCGTGGTTCAAATCCCGGCACTGACATTTTCAGTCTAATTCTATCTATCAAGCTTTAGCCTACACATGTCACGAGGAAAACAATTATCATTGATTGACCTAATAGTGGTTAATAACTCGTATGAAATCGGAATTTGACTGGATTGGGAAGCGGAGGGGATTTGGCACGATCCAGCAATGAGGCATTGTACCGACGTCCTATGAGGGGGGTGCCCCCGGGATGGAGGGATGATTTGAAGGGGACACCGCGGCCGGAACCAGGAGCGACAGCGCAGAAATGACAGAGTCCCTACAGTTTGCGGATCTTGACACCCGATAGGCGGACAGGCAGACCGGGACCTCGCCACACTCAGAGTAAATGCCCTCGAAAGAGTGGTTCTTATACCCCTCCAACCACCCGAAGTTTGGGGGATGGAAAAAGGTTACATTTTCCCTGCCACGCTGCACCGAAACACCATCGCCGACACTTCTAACCGTCAAACAGATCAAACGGGGTCAAGGAGAATGAAATTATTAATGGAACGAAATGGAGGGACATAAAATCCGGGGAATGAAGGAAACTACTCAGCTTTCGCCTGACCACCCGAGAAAACCCCGAAAAAAGATGAGTGATAGTGAGCGGTTTTTCGGAATCGAACCCGGGATATCTCGAATGCGAGACCAACGTTACCGCCTGAGCCATTCCGCTTGGTGTGAAACCTGACCTTGAAGCACCTGCTTACGAAATTGCAAGTCGGCATTTGGAGATGTCCCAAAATGAATTTGAGGACACCTTGTGGCTTACCGGGAGTCAGTTGGAGAATTTAGTGTCAAACCGACACTAGTAGCTGAGTTGGTTGGAGTAGCGGCACCATAAGCCAAAGATATGTGGTTCAAATCTCGGCTATCGCATTGAAGGTTACAGTATGATTCTCCCAGCCTTTAGGCTATAGACCATATATGAGAAAGGGTAATTATTTATAACTTGAATTATATCACTTCATGGCAATATTTGAAATATGGAACCCATTGATAGGTATGAAAATTATGCATATAGAAGCATTTGCTTTTTAACGAAAACTATTTAAGAAAAGAAGTATGTTTCTCGTTGAAATTAATTGCTTTTCCACACAAGCCGTGTGTTGGACACGTTTGGAAAGGTAGAATCAGACGACTGAACGATTCAGTACCGTAGCCAGTACCTGGATTTAAACCACGGATCTCCCGGTTTCCTCTGGTTGCTCTAACCACTGAGCTATCATTACAACATGCCGGCACGACATTAAATTATCCAACTGATTCGTATAATTCCGGTAAATCGCACAAGGAGATCTCAAATTGTATTATGACATACCCCAATGGCGACTTACAGCGCCGTAAGTCCCGGCTTCATAGTTTCGACCACTATTAGGTCAATTAATGGAACTGATTGTACTTCCACACAAGCCGTGCATTGGACAAGATTAGAAAGACAAAGTAGAATCAGACGACTTAAAAATTAAATGCCGTCGCCGGGATTTGAACCACGGATCTCCCGGTTTTCGTCCGGTTGCTCTAACCACTAAGCTATCATGGCAACATGCCAGTACGACTTTAAATTGCCCAACTGATTCGCATTTTACCCGGTAAACTACAAGGAGATCTCAAAGTGTATTGAGAGGGCATACTCCAATGGACGGAAGCCGTGAAATCCGTGGTTCAAATACCGGCAATGACATTGCATTTTTCAATCGTCTGATTCTACCTTTCCTATGTTTCTGGTTGTTTAAACTAGATCTATTGCTTGTTGAAATGGTATCAATGCTGCTATAAATATGTCATTTCAATTTACTTTAGTGGCAGACATGGTCGTTTCGATGAATACTTGCATTAAATGGAATGGTAATGGAGTTTCTAATTATTATTTGTGAAAAAATGTTCATACAACATCCCCTTTTCATTAAAAAGTTAATAACATAATGTATAACGACATGTTTAATTAGATGGCTAATTATATTCCTTTTGATCAGTTTGATACAAAACATTTTCGAAGCAGAACACTAAAGGAGATTAAAAACCCTACCGTCCAATATTAAATCTGTTAAATTCATGACCCATTATCTCAAAAACGATTAAACATATCAGATTGAAATGTTTACACATGTAGATTCATGTCTTCTAAGTTCTCTGATACTTTTTTTTACAATAAACTTGTTTAATGAAGAAAGTAGGATTTTTTCTCACCTATACAATGTTTTGATTAAAATTTATCATAAATTATTTTAAAAAATAGCCAACCATATTAACACAAAGGTATATCCATTAAAGCACTTAGTTGTTGGCTTTATCATCCTAAAAGTTAATGTAGCTATCTTTAATGTTTAATTTATACCAGAAGGTGTAAGTCGAAACTGCCATGCTTAACAGTATTGTCAATTTGTAGAAAAAAACTTCCCCTAAAGGTTAGGCTAAACTTTATCTATATACTCCAAATTGTGTAGGAGTTTTGTTTTGTGAAGTGATATTGAATTTATAGAATAAAATGGCATATACGCAGAACTATTTTTAAAAATATAAAGGCTGTTCGGCGCATACGTGTAATATTACAAACTTTTATAACTTTAGTTGTATCAGATCCAGATAAATAACACATTTAACATATGATTAGTAGGTCTCTTACCATTTATGAATGCAACAATGACAACAATGATCACATTATTAGATTAGAATGTGCAAATATGGCTAAGGGGATACCACAACGGAAGGTTTTGTGTGCTCTTGGACTGGCTGAAACAAAATCTGTGAATTTATTCAAGGAATCTAACCTGGGCCGTCACGACGATTTCCTCTCCTATGTAAACGTTATGAAATGGGACAGACAGTTTTCATTAGTGCACACCGCACGTTTAATATTGGCAAGTCTCTTTCGACCTAAAGAACCTCACGAAGATTTTCACTACTCCAGATACGACAACTATGTCTGTTAACTTTCCCATTCATATTGAAAGTTGCTTCATCAGAGAAGCACACTTTATCCAGGAAAGCACCGTTCTCTTCAACTTCATCCAAAATGTCTGCGGCAAAGGTCTTCCGTTTGTTTTTGTCGTGGGGATAGACTTGCTGACGTGACTGAATCTTTTAAGCCCGTAGACATAATCCTTTCTGGACTACATCACAAACCATAGACCGAGGAATGGCAAGTTCTAAACGGTGTGTCGAATTGAATTCTTAGGACTTCAACAAAATTTCGTTGTACTCGCTTCACAGATTTTGTTTCAGCCAGTCCAAGAACACAGAAAAGCTTCTGTTGTGATGTTCACGTCGCAATCTTTACACATACTAAGCTAACCTAATAATGTCATCATTGTTGCCATTGTTACAATCATAAATGGCAAGAGACCTACTAATCATATGTGGAATGCTTTTTTTACCCGGATCTGATACAAATTAAGTTATACAAGTTTGTAATGTTAAACGTATAGCCCGATGTATATTATATAAATATGAAATTAGAAATGATATTCCAGTTATGCGTAAAATAAATTATAACGTTTTTTTTTGGCAATTTTCGCTATTTAGCCTCCCCCTAACGGGTGACATTGAAATAACACGGGTTTAAAGTTGCTCAAGTATCTTTTATACAGGGTGGACCATTTAAGTTAAGACTGTACAATATCTCCAAAACTAAGCGTTGTAGAAAGGAAGGTCTTGAATAAAAGTTGCTTCATATTATGGGGAAAGCAAATGTCATTAGTCGTGTTTTGTTTGGCGGACGTCATGATGGTAATTTTTGGGTCAATTTAATTTTTTTAAATGGGAACCTCAATTAGGGTAAATTGAAATTGGCTCTTAAATTGACACTAAAAGGACCATCATAACATACTCTAAATAAAACACGACATTTACTTTCCCCCATAATATCAAGCAACTTTTATTCAAGACATTTCTTTCTACGACGCTTAGTTTTGGAGATATTGTACAGTCTCAACTTAAATGGTCCACCCTGTATAAAAACAAAGAAGTGCGCTATATTACCACCTTCACCTCTGGTTATGTACTTAGGATAGCCATCTGTGAGAAAGGGCCAAAAATTGCCAAAATTCGTAAAAATATGAATGTTAGTGTTATTACACACCAAAAACTTCTACTTTAATTGCATGACCTTTTATGTCATTGATTTAAATGTCTGCATGTAAGTCGAGCTTCTTATAAAAATTTAGTTAAAACGATAAGCTTTGCCAACATTAAAGTGAACAGACTCTCCAAGAACAGCCTCAGGAATCGTCAAATACTAAATTAAATGCAGAGGTGCAGAGCCTGTGTGTCTACTAAATAATACTTTTTAAACAGCATTAAGACAGAAACAATGTTATTTTAGCGGTATGCTTCTTAAACTCTCTTTTCTCGGGCTTTCATTTGTCGGCATTGCACGATGCACTTTTTGGTATAAATGAATGAAATTTTGTACCAGGGCGGATCGAAAAGTGACGCCCAATAATTTCTTTTCTGCCTTGGTATTGCAGCTGGAATGTTGCAATTTCACACAGATATATTTTGAAGTTTTCACTACAGAGGATATTTACTTTCTCTACTACGCATAGTAAGTAGGGGAAGTATTGCATTCCACCCAAAAATTCGATACCGAGATTTCACCGGAAATATATGTTTTGAGACCTCCTGAATCCAAAAAAAGCATTTTTGGAAACATGTCCGTGTGTATGTCTGTGTGTGTGTGTCTGTGTGTGTATGTGTGTGTCTGTGAACAGCATAACTCAAAAACGAACAGTCGGATAAGCACCAAACTTGGTATTTAGGCTCAGTATCTTCCAGAGATGCGACACGAAGGGTTTCAAGAAAATCCCCCACCCTAGACTACCCTTTACATGGAACATTTTTCGAAAATTTTAATTCTCTCAAAAATGGCTCTAACGATTTTGATGAAAATATCATATGTTTAAGATAATGTCATGAGAAATGAAATGTATATCTTGAATTTTCTAGGAATGTCTCCAAAAGTATTCTTCATTATGAACGACTTTTGCATAACAGGTAAACCATAAGAGATAGACAAAATGTTACTACACAAAAAATGTAGATCGCGTTAAAATACAAAACTTATGTCATATACATTTCTTTTGTTGAGTGAACCGTTTTCGAGATATTGCTTGTTATTTCCTTAAATTTTACAATACTTATACTTTTTCTCAAATTCTATATTCATATTTTTTATGTCCTGGACATGCAAAGAGAATGGAATGCGCCACATAGCAACCAGCGTTAAAATATTTGACTATCGCTTAAAAGCTACCATATTCCCCTTGCATCTACAAGAAAATTACCAATAAGTTTGACATCTCGATATCTCGATTAACATGAAGCATATGGAGAATAAGCGTTTGTAAAATTAGATTGTACAAGAGTAGAGAAAGTCATGTGAGTGTAACACATCAGATTTCTTTGTTTCATGTGCAGCTCTATGGAGAGAAGCGTGAACTACGCAACAAATATGACGCGCATGTTACTGTCGTCCACGTGTGAAGAGCAGAGAGCATATTTGTTGGCAAAAGGGCATAAACGAGTGATATTCACAGGGACATGCATGGCGTGAATGGGGATGATTATATGGACAGTAGCAATGTGTCCAATTCTTCCTAGAGGGCCGTGTGAACCTTAGTGATTCGCCACGCTCCGGGAGGCCGGTAACAGCGGCAACCCCGCAGAATATCAGAGGCATGGAAGCGGCAATTTTGATCGACCGACGTGTGCAACTACGAACCTTATCACAACAGTTCAACATTCCCTATGGGGCAGTGTACGATATTGTTCATGATACGTTGAAATTTCGTAAAGTTGGTTTTCGCTGGGTGCCTAAGAACCTGACAGACAACCACAAGGGCCAACGAAGGATGAACGTGGATCACCTAACGCATTACACCGTAGATGGGCATGACTTTATGAAAGGAATCGTCACTAGTGATGAGTCGTGGGCATACCACTAAACGCCCGAAACCAAGCAGACAAGTATGGAGTGGAAACATGCGGGTTCCCGGTGAAGAAAAAATTCAAAGTGGCTCGATCTGCTAGGAAAGTGCTTGTGACGGTGTTTTGGGATTTGCATGGTGTTGTATTGGTGGACCACTGTAAATGATGCAGCCTACATGAAAACTTTGGTGAAGTTGCGTCGTGCCCTTCGTGACAAACGCCACAACATGAATGCTGACGATGTCAAAATTCCTCATGACAATGCTCGCTCCCATGTTGCTGCTGCTGTTGGTCAAAAAATCACCAAATTTGGTTGGGAGGTGCTCCAGCATGCACCATACAGTCCGGACTTTGCACCGTCGGAGTTTCATCTGTTTGGTCCCATGAAGAAATACTTGGACGGTCAACGCTTTGCGACAGATGCGGAAGTGAAATCAGCAGTCCTCAGATGGCAGGTGGCTGATGGAAACGGACTTGTACGAACAGGGCATATTGAAACTGGTATCACCATGGGAGGAATGTGTTAATAAATTTAGTGATTAGGTCGAAAAGTAGGTAAAAGGTGTAAGCTCATTTGTGATTTTTGTTGTTTTAACTGTTAAACTTTTTTGTAAAAAAAATATTGTGCGTTACTTTTCGATTCACCCTCGTATATACAGGCTTGCTAGTACAACTAGTGGCGGGCGGAGCAGACTGCCGAGTGACCGACAGAACGCGGTAGATTGCGTCTCGCCAAATCGTCGGGCGTAAAATGTTTACTGAACGCATTAAATAAAATAGCAATAATAATAATAATAATAATAATAATAATAATAATAATAATAATAATAATGGAACACTAACTTGTTTTAGAAGCTATGTTCTAAATATTGTCTCTCAGCAGCAATACATCGATGACATCTGCGTATAAAATTCCCTTTACTTCATTAGTGCCTGAGACGTAATTGTAGTAATTTTTGTGTGAAATTTGCTTTTAGATCCTCAATTGTATGGCAGCTGTTCTTATACACTTTATTCTTTATGTTTCCTCATAAATGAATATTTCAAGGTGTCAAATATTTTGAAAGCACTATTGACGGTATAAGATATCGAAGATACATTATACAGCCTTTCATACAACAACCGACAGATATTAATTCCAGCAGTCTTTCTTTCAGCAAGACTCTGCTACTGCACACACTGCTTACGAAAGATTTGATTTGGTTGTAGAAAATTTTTAGGAAAGAATTACCAGTACTGGCTGTGGCCCGCTCGTAGCCCTGATTTGACGCCTTGTTATTTTTATTTACAGGGAAACTTAAAGAACAAGGTGTATCAGAACAGTCCCTATACAACTGATGATCTAAGAGCAAATATCACACAACAAATTGCTACAATTACGTGTCAGGAGCTAATGAAAGTGAACGGGAGTTTCATACGCAGATTCGATGTATTGTTGATGAACTACATCTTCAACATCGCTTATAAAACGGGTTAGTGTTCCATTATTGTTGTTATTATAGTTTTCACTAATGCGTTCAACAAACGCCCGCCGATTCGGAGTCTCCTCGTGTAAGCTACTGCACTCCGCCGGCCACTAGTTGTAATAACAACCCTGTATCATGTATAATGGAATAAAAAACAATAAGTTAAATTTTTGTTAACATGCTCAGTTGTGATGTAATTAAATGATATTCATATTGTGTAAATTTTTAAATAAAAGATTTAAGTCTCATGTTTAGTATTTATTTTCTACCAAACTAATGGGAAAATTAAAAATCTACCCCTGCAATACATTAATTTACTATTAATTAGTTTAATAAATTATTCTTTTTTAAAAAATAAATAATTTACCAGGAAATAATTTAAAACCGTGCATGAAATTTGGTGTTGGGGAAAGGCCCCTAATTTGAACCGCCTCTTAAATTGAACAGCCCCGATATTTTCTAAACTATTCGACAGATGTCACCATAACCCTAGCAGAAGCGTAGCGTGTACAACAATGAATGCTTGGAGTTGTTGACTTTGCATTCTGAGCTGTGGTTTTAGTTCTATGAAGTGTTGTGTATTTTTGGTGCTTCAGAAGTAATATTTGACTCATCTAGCTAAGCTTATACGACCAATTAGGCAAGTTTGAGATGCTCTATATACATTGCATGTTATGAAGTGTTTTTAACAACAATAATTATGCATACGTTTTTTCAAGCAGCGTCTCTCCTAGTCACATAGATGCTAAAGATTCCAAAATGGCGCGGTTCGTAAATTGAAGCACTGTTTAAACCATATATTGAACTGGTCTAATTAAGGAAACCTATTGAAGTTCTAGGATTGTTCAACTGCAAATAGTATATCTTGTGAATAAATATCGATATAATATGTTAAGTTAAAAAATATCATGTTAAAAACAGTGGTTGACATGAATATGTGAACGTGAATTGTCTGAAATTATGGACATGATCCTGTGTATGAGTTGTAGGATATGGTTTCACCAAAGTGCGCAAAGGTTAGTGCTAAGAAGAAAGTGTTTTATTCTGAAGACTGTGTATAATTGGGCTCTTTTGTATGAGAGTAAAAATTAGTAAAAACTATATTTGCAAATAATGCCTATTCCAGAAACCAAGTTATTGTCATTATATAAAAATTCAAAATGTTCAAGGAAATTGTTATTCTTATCACAATTTGGAGTCTACTTTTGTTGCTGATAGCATATTTGTACAATAAAATATGTGTATTTTGTATTAATAAAAATACTTTTAAACTTAAAAGAATATGGTTCATTTTAAGGCACGGGTGGTTCAATTTAAGGACCACGTTCCTAATTTGAACCGATTTACACCATCTCACTTTTTAAATGTTATTTAATTGATAATTGTATTAATTTTAAATTGTGTTGAGAATATTGAAAGCTCAAGGATTTGTCACTTTAACGATTGTTTTTCTGAAAATTTTGATTTGAAATTATAATTATTATTTACTATTTAGGCGTAAGTGGTTCAATATTCCTCTATATATTATATATTAATCCCTGATTGCTATATTAAAATTTCAAAAGACTCGAACTGAAATTGTGGATTTTAGACGTTTCTCGGATGGGATCCTTAACTCCAACCTAGCAGGGTGAAACTTTCAGCGTTGTATTCTGTGACACATTAGGTACATTGCTATGATGCCCTTGTGGTCTGTCTTTGGTACGCTAACTTGTAAATGCTGTATGTAGGTGTTCTGTTAGCCAAATATCTCTAGTTGAGTCCTCATCTCATCATTTAGGATTCTCTCTGATGTTGATGTTACTAACTTCTGCTGGCAATCCAATTCCAGAGGCCTGCAGAGTTTTAAGGAAGTGGCATCAAACACTCGGAACATACTAAGGGCTATCATCATGTCAGACGTCATTAACACTTCAGCTCTCAAACTTTTCAGAACACAGTGTACACAGGCTTAACAGTATATGCTTCATCGCAAATCCTCCGGATCAAGAATGTTGTACCATAGAATACAAAGTTGAACTTCAATTACTTGTGGATTAATACTGTGACGGTGATCGTTTTATTTTACAAGAATGTGATAAATATAATTTTTAAAAGTTCGAAATATTCAGGACAAACTTTGTTAAACCCAGGAAATTGACTTTAGAATTATTGCGAGTCATTTCCTGGATGCTTATAGTACAAGCAGCGGTTAGATCGTATAAATTTTAGCGGAAATTATCACAAGTTCAAGGAATGTTCGACACGTGCGTGGATTACGCAAATCATGCTGACACCCGCTTACGTCAGTGCTATCTAAAGAACTGGTCAGCATACTCCTCGGGTATTTAAACTTAAGGATTTTTAACGGCTCGCGCTCTGCTAGACATATCCCAATAGGAAGCTCCGACACTAAGGGCCGGTTTCACCAACAGCGATATTTTTCCGTCGTATTTTAGTTAATGCATCCCAGTTATACTTCTACCTTCTTCTTGCGGGTTTTTCGGGCGTAAAACTCCTTAGTATGACTTCCTTCGGAAGAGAAGTAAAGCCGCAGGTCCCTTGTCGTAGATTTACAGCACGTAAAAGAACCTCAAGCATGATAAAGAGGCTTATGAGCAAAATTACCGGTCTTTCACGCCCAATATAGAAAGGGACGCTAGGAACCACAGCAGTTAAAGAGCGTCCATAAATAAAATTCAATTTAATTTTACCAGTTATACTTCTTTATTGCTGAATCATGGAAGCACATTTCACCACGAGTTTGCAAATCCAGGTAAGGAAATCGTAGCTTTGATTTATGCGTGTTATACGAACCAGCAATTTCTCATACATAACAAGCGAGAAACGCTCTCCGCTGCCTGTGCACGTCGAACATCAAAACTGCATTTGAATGAAGCACACGCAAGCTATTCTGTTTTGAAGCTCTGCACCTTGCAAACCACTATACATTCATTAGAATAAAATATGTTTAGTCTAAAATTTAAGCTTATCAGTGCTAATAATTGATGCAAATACTTAATAGCACGGTGACACAGATGTTTTATATCGACAATGATATAAATATTTAGGCTGTAGAATTGAAGAGAGAAGGTGTAACCCGAAAGTTCGCGTATATTTTATTGCCCCCTGAAATGTGTCGAGAATGAAACATATACAAACATTTGTTGTCTGTGAAGAGAAGTAGAACATGTACCAGGAGTGACAGTAGACGATGCAGTGGAGAAATAGAGATTAGAAGTTTTGACGCAAAAAATGAGAATTATTAATCTTTAATTCATTTTTGAAATTTCTATTCCTTCACAGTTTAAATATTGGATACGAATTCCAATTCTTGAACCTTTTGTTCCAAAATAGAGTACTATATTTTTAGTTTCATTTTTATATTCCCTATAACTTCTATACTCATATCGGGAGCATTGACACGAGAAAAAACAACGTTATTTAACGTTACGTTTTAATAATTTCTATCCTAAAACATTCTTACATTCGCACCCATATGCATATACCCAGGCTCCGCAGAGGCTAGGGGAAAATTGTAATAAAAAAAAAAGGTTTTTCTTTGTGTAACCTCGAGATTGTGAAGTCAAAACGCTGAACACTCGACTACGGAGACAGACCAAAGCAACTGGTCTGTAGGCTGTTATGCTATGCGGAACCATGAACTAAATCTCATTTATAATGCAGGCAGGTGCATTGAAATAATAATTCCTTCGCTCTGTGATCCATAGTGGGGCTCTATTTATGTCGTATTGCACACATTGATAACCATTGTTTTCCATAACCTAATGCATTACTCGTTGCGGCGCCATCTTTCTTTTTGCTTCGCTAACTCCGATTTCGATCCATAAACGGTGGAACCCCAAACCGAGTTCACGGGCCACGGCAACCATTACGCTGGTTGGTGAAGCAGCTGTTTTACCCAATCTCGGTTTTAACACCTTTTACCTGAGTTGAATAAGATTATCGTTGTTGGTGAAACCGGCCCTCAGTCTTTTAATGTTTAATCTAATCTTCAGCTACGCCGCTACCGCCGGAACATGGGAACGGGAAGCCCAAATTCTTCCAACCCCAGGTAAAACTCTCTCCTGTAAAACTTGAGCCAAATAAATACTGATGACATGTTTATTGCAGTGTAGAATAGTACATATATGATTAAACTAAATTTGGAAGAGATACGTGTCACTAAGTTTCCATGCTTCACCACTGCTTCTCTGCCAAGCTTTGCTGTCCGGTCTAGAAACTAGAATTATGAGCCCTTCCTCGTCCCATCCAAAGAAAACAGTGGCGTCATCACAATATCATTAGTTATAAGAGTTTAATTAGAGAGGTTAAATCTCAAGTAATTGAGTCATCGATGTTATCAGGAACATTAAGGGACATTATTTGGACTGATAAAGCATATTCGAATAGAGAGTAAAACCCGAATAGGTGAAACTTGTGTCAGGCCAGTGAGGAGTTGCTGACATTCTTTAGTGGAAACAAGAGCTGAAACAAAGAAAATAGAAGAACTTGTTAGAACAAACGAAATGAAATTTTTAAGATTAATAACAGGATATAATTAAATGATAAGAAGGCTAATGAAGAAATAAGAGCGCATTTTGGATTACAGATATTACGAAGTGGACTAAACAAAGAAGGAAAAGATGGAGAAGGCAGGTTAACAGAATGAGGGAAGATCGTCTCTCTAAACTTGCGATGAACTTCAAACCAGACACACCAAGCTCAGTGGCAAAAATCGCATACAAGATGGCAACAGAGTCTGTCACCAATAGAAAGAAACAATAATTGAAACATACGTGACATTATGCTAAATTAATAAGATCCTGAAAAGAAATTTTACGTTTCATGACATTTACTCAGGAAAAAATCTGGAGCTCGTTATCAAGCTGTCCTGGGTGTTACATTCTTGAAGATGGCAACCACAGAGTTGACCGAAACGTCGGGTACTGGTAGTTTTACCCTTAGACCACGGCCTTCCAGCCCGGAAGATTTTAATGTTTTATCCATTAACTCCGGCCGTGAAAGTCTTCGTACTTATTTTTTAAGAATAGTTTGTATACCCACTGATAAGATATATGGGGAATACAAAACCATGTGAATGTAACACATCAGATTTTTTAAGTTCATTTATTCGTTTTAAGTTCATATTCATTCTGAATATTTGAATTAAATTGGTTACAAACTATATCGCATATAACTTTTTAATGCGCAAAGGTGTAAGGAAATACAGGCCATTAAGCGGTGTGCTCATAGTCATTTACGAGGATCGTCCAATAAGTTTCCCTATTTTATAAAAATACCGTGACGAAGTGAACAGCTGGTTACGAGCACAGGACTCGACTTCTGGTTCACTTCTGATTCATCTTCGTTACAGTGTTAAAGTGCTTACTTCCAAGATGACCTTTGAGTCAGGGGAACATGTGAAAATAACTTGGGAAAAGATCTGGTGAACATGGAGGATGCGAGAAAACTTCCCAGTTGAATCTTCTGAGCTCCGCCTGGGTCAAGATTCAACTTGGAAGTTTCTCGTATCCTGCGTATTCACCGGAGCTTGCCCCAAATGATTTTCACATGTTCCTCCAACTCAAAGGTAAACACTTTTAACACCGATGTAGAAGTCAAATCAGTGAACGGCTGGTTGCGAGCACAGGACCCGACCTGGTACAACACTAGCTTGGAGAAACTTGTGCCACGTCCCCAAAAATGCTTGGAAAAACATCTTGACTATGCAGAAAAGTAACAGAAGGATTGTGCAATATAAATAAAATTAATTCAGGACGATCAATTTTGTGTAATGTTCTTTTTTTAATAGGGAAACTTACTTATTGGACGCCCCTCGTAAATTGTCTTGTGTTAAAGATTTAAAGGCTTCTGAGAGGAAAATTCATAGTATGTAATTAAAGCTAAGCGTTCAAAGTATTTTGGAGATAAAAGTTAGTTTTTAAATTTTTTGAAAGTTTTGGTTAAATTTCGGTTTGGATACCCTTTACTCGCTAAGTTGAAAAGAGCATTTATTAGGTAGATGTACTTTTACTTCCTCTAACACTTAAGTACGTTAATGACTGTTACACGTCAGATTTTCATTACAAATCATCATTTATCTGCGGCCCTCCTAGCCGTAGTCGCTGGAGTGTATAGCTCCGGCGCTCCGCCAAGCTGAGAGTCGCGGGTTCTGGTCCCCCCATGGGCATGGGTGTTTGTGTGTGTATGTGTGTTGTGTAATTGCGGTGATAAATGGTAACGAAAACAGTAAAATACAGTATCATAAACTGGCAAAAACAAGGGAACTTTAAAAAAAAGGGCCGAACCGCTCCGTATTCCAAGTGTGCAAACATCCCTTCGTGCATTAAAACGGTTGCAGAGCAAAACTCAACGGGACAACTCCAAGTAAATACTATCAGTGGGGAACTGTGAATTAGCGTGAGCGATTCCCCTCCTTTTTTTAGTTACATTTATAACCGCCTTAACTACAAGGTCTGAGACACGGTGTTAAGTCGTATTTCCTTGTCTTTGAGTTTTTACTAAACTTTGGGCTTTAATAATTAGGTCATACACTTCTAGATTCTGGGAGGATAGGGAATAATCTTGACTAGAGAAACATTCTCACCCCTCAACTGGGAATTAAACACGGGACCCTTCGCACAGCAGACAGGTGCTCTACCGATTGACCTACAAGGCCAGTCTCTCCTCTTGTTTATCAACAAACACGATGAGCGGATCGCGCTCATTGAAAGGTACTTCCCAGACTTGCAACTCAGTGTAGAGTCCGTAATGATAGATAAAACCAGACCTTCTACTGAATGTACTCTCCATGATGATAGACAAAAACAGACCGAAAAAGGTCTTTTTACTTCAGTTACATGGACTAATTTCGAGGGAATAACCTCAATTTTTAGCCTGAAATATAATTAAAATGTCTTTATTTGATCCGTATCCGCCCAGAGCTACATTTAAATTGTCTTTGCGCTATTCTTGTCTAATATTACAGACTATAAGCAACAAACATGACAGCACGTAGTGTAACTTCCATTTTTGGCTTGCTATAGTATATGTTATTCTTACTATTATTATTCTTATGTATCACCTAACGATATTGTTACAATGACTTCGCTCGTTGAATAGGTGTTTGAAATTTTGTCTCTATTGATTGATACGGTATTACAACAGCTTCTGTGTAGTAGTGGTAGTAGTAGTAGTAGTAGTAGTAGTAGTAGTAGTAGTAGTAGTAGTAGTAGTAGTAGTAGTAGTAGTAGTAGTAGTAGTAGTAGTAGTAGTAGTAGTAGTAGTAGTAGTCGTAATAGTAGGTTTTTAGGGCGCCAATGCGCCAGTTCCCCACTGACCTGTGTTTACTTGGAATTGCCCCGTTGAGTTCTACAGCTCTTAACACACGAAGGGTCATCTGCACGCGTCAAATACTGCGCGGTTGGCCCACCTGTTGTATCACAGGCTTTTGCTGAAATCCGTCACTTCGCGAAGATCCTAGGCAAATCATGAAAAGCCGTCGTACAATGAAAAATCTTATATAGTGCCTTCATATGACTTCTTCTACCCACTCTTCTATAAACTATCCTTTCAGACTATTACATTCTAGCTGATACTTGTTAATCCAGATAAAATTTCAATTTACATTTACACTTGTCGTTGTAAGATACAGCAGGTAAAGTGGTAGTCAGATTTTTAAAGAGCGTTTTCACTAACTGATGGCCTTGAAATTCAATGCTCTTTGCATGACCACAGCTTAAGCATTCCAACCAATAACAAGGAAAGCGTCGAAAATAGCAAACTTCACAAAAATATTTTACATAAATTGCATTGTTTAACAAGATCTAAACCTTTTGTGTAGTAAGAGTTTTCTATCTCTAACGTTTTACCAATTAAGCAAAAGTCATTCGGAATGAAGAGGACTTCAAGGGTTATTCCCCGAACATTCAAGATATACAAGAGGTATTTTTAAAGCAAACTCTGTTTTGTAATAAAGTACCAACTACTAAATATTTTTAGATAGTTTATCTTTTAGCTAAGCCTTCGAACCTTAGATTACTTTATCAATATTTTTCAAACATTTGTCTTAGCACAACATAAGTTTTTGGAACATCGTTCCGCCGCCAGTTCATCTGGAAAACGTGTAGTTGTTTGCGAGGTTAAATTTTTCTATATTGAGAATTAGCTGTGATAATCTCTTAGGGACATTTGCGGTACATGGGCGAAAGCTTCTTAAAAGACACAACAAATCTATTACGGCAAACATCACATTAACCGGCAGATTCACGATAATCTTTCAACTACTCTGTGGTAAAATCTGACTTACTGACCACCAGTTACAATCCCCCTGAAACCAACGATACCAAATACGCAGTTTCTTCTGCAATGGAATCCTAGATACAGAAAATGCATCTCAAAAACCGTACGAGTGTGTTATGGACTGATAGCGAAGTTCTATTAGGGGGAGCCACTAAATATTATTCTGCATCAAAATGAGAAACTTATTGTAAAAACTGTTTGGAAAGAAAACTTAAGGCATACATAATGGAATAAAAAGATGGTGAACCAAAGTATTCAGCAGTTTTTATTTTATTGCATAACGGACCCTTGTAATGAAAACGTTTTTTACATATGTTATTTTAATCAAACATGTTTGGAAAAATCAAAATTTCAGAAACTTCTCCATGTAAAGGGTGGTTTACTAGGAGCTAGTTTAGTACTGTGCCGTTTCTACCTACCTCCCCTGCTGGTGGACATGGCTCCAGCTCATCAACACAAGGAGCATTTCGAAAAATGCCGTCATTTTTGACGTAACAGCTGGAAGAACGTCAGTATGGTTGTTCAGCGCTACTATTGGCTAGTTTTTCCACGTTACTCATCACAGCACACCCTCCTAGACGTGAGTGGAACATAAAGCTCTCAGCGGGACGAAAAGACAGTTAACATCGAGGGATCTGAGCGAGCGAGCGAGCTGCCAGGGCCTTTAGCTCTGTTGGGCTTCGGCGAGTTTTTCGGTTGCTTCTAAATTTAATCACATCGTTTTGGTAAGCATTCAAAATTTAACTTTCTACTCTTGGCTTTCAAAGTTTATACTCACGGGAGAGACATTCATTATTCCTAATTTGTATTTATATTGCTTTTGCAATGACAGGAAATTAAATACTTATAATACTGTAAAGCAAATTAAATGTCGTAACATATGCTAAAAAGAGAAGAATACACGATGATTGTACTTTAAAGGTATAAATGATTAAGTAAATAGTTTGCAAGCTTTCTTCAATTCTATTGGATTGTTAAAAATACAAAGGTTTTTATAATAAATCTTTATCATATTTGGTGTGAAGTATTTTGAACCCTAGCTCCTATCATAACCCACACGATGCATGTTGTGTGAAAAAAATTTATGCCCTAAATGGGTCAGCACATTACAGTACCTAACTGAAATTTTCATTTTTAGTTGTGCTCTTCATACACACATTTTTATAAAGATTATTTTTTTGCATGGTGCCTCAAAACATTTATTTCTAGTCAAGTCCCAGGCTCAAACCCCCAGAGTCGAGCAATTTGAGAGGTTTTTTTTACGGTTTATCTCGGTCGTTAAGCAAATATGCTACATTAAATTTCCTTCTTCTTCATTGAGATACCAGGTATTGGGCTGATTACCCATCCTGGATATGCCATGATCCAGATTTTGCTTGCTCCTCGAAGGCTTGTAAGTCCTTATGGGTGTAAGTCCTACAAAGAGGAGGGTAATCAGTTAAAGAAGATGAACTTCCGCTCTGGCTACAGTTCAGTTCCTTTATCCCAACCTTCTAATAAAATTTTCTTCACCTTTTTAAAGAAAAGCGTCATAACTCGTGTGTCGATAATTTTCTGTCCACCTTGAGAGCAAGCCCATAATGATCGTGTTATTTTATATCAGTATCAGAATATCAACAAGGCAGGGTAAAAGGATATGAAAGAAAATATTTAATATTCGGAAAGCGTCTGTTGGTGCATGTGTAAACTTAAGTACACGGTTTAAAATAAGAAAGTGTGTTAGTACCGGAACTGGGGGCGTGTCGCAGATATAAGACCATGTTGGCAGTGGATCCGATTTCCTCGCATCGCTGAAGTCGCGTTACGTGACTTGGAAATAGCAGTCTCCCACTAACCCTTTTCTCTCTCTCCCTCTGCCACTTCGAAATTGCATAGGTCATTAGAAAAAGGGTTCATTTCCCTTTCTTTTTCCTTTGAAGTTCACTCGTTTTACATTTGAATTTAGCTAGCACTAAGTGATGTCTATTAAGGGGAGAGGAGAGAATTTCTAAAACAATCTGAAGTGTTACTTTTGCATGAATTTATGTACCCATTATCGTTTACTTTTATATACCTTCTACAAACCACCATCAAGAATGCTTTCTCTACCACGTACCTAGTATGTACCCAAACATGTGATGCCGAGATTTCAGTGGAAATACATGTTTCGAGCCAACCTGAATACAAATAAAGCATTTTTAGAAAAAGGTCTATATGTATGCGTGCGTGTCTGAACAGCAAAACTTAAAAACGAAAGGTAGGATAAATACCAAACTTGGTATTTAGGTTCAGTACGTTCCAAAGATGCGACACAAAGATTTTATAGAAAATCCCCATCCTCAAACTACCCTTTAAATGGAAAATGTATCGAAGTTATTGATTTTCTAAAAATGGCTCCAAGGATTTTCATTAATATACCATATTTTAAAGGTGTTTACATGACAAATAAAATGTATATCTTGAATTTTCTGGGAATAGCTTGTGAAGTCCTCTTCATTCTGATGTAATATTTTTAACAGTTAAATGATTTCAATAAAATTATATAATATAAAATATAATGACAGTCCGCTTAAAGCAATATGTGTGTATAATATAATATTTAAATGCATGTAACAGTCATTGTATTAATGTTTATATTATTATGTACATGTTCAATAATATTATGTGAATGTATTACATAATTTAATAATGTAGGAGCTGTGAGAATAATAGGTCAAAAATTGCTAACAATGAGGTAATCTTGAGGCAATAATTAATTAGAAAGTTTAATAATGCTACTGGTAATTCTTGGAAACAATAATGTAATTTATGAGACAGTTTATAAATAGCCAATTAACAACCAGAAAAAAACTGAAGTTAAATAAAAGTATTCTATTGGAGTAGGATTAGCCAATCGGAAACTGAAATAGAGCAAATTGTACAAATTCAGAAATGAGTTGCTAGTAGACAGCGTTCCTAACCGGACGCGAGACGCGTTCTCGATAAGTTTAATGCGTATCCAGTGTGAGACAAAAATAGTTTACGTGTAAAAAGTGCAAGTAATTAAGAAATAATCTACAGCTCTCTATATCAGTGAAGTGTTATTTAAATTGTGTCAAGAATTAATAAACGGAGTGAAGTAAAAATTATAATCTGTGTAAGTCTTCATTATTAGCCGCATCACTCCCTGCAAAGAGAAACATATCTCTACAAATTATTACTGACGCCGCCGAGGCCAACATAAATATATATAATATTTAAAGAAAGAGTCAAATTACAAAGATAATTTTTTTAAACTTGGGGCGAAGGCTCCCAGAAACTTTGTACCATACGTGAAGCAACAAGTTTCTCAATTCGGAAGGAACTTTGTATAGTCTTGTATAACTGGCATACGTTAAGCGATGGATAAAGACGTACTACGCAAAAATGTAATCTCTTTAAAACACACACTATTTCAAATACCTTTTTTTTTCTTTTACAATTGTTCAATACTTAATAAGTCCTGTCGACTGTCAGTTATTTTTCGTGATGTCATGGAAAGAGTATGGAATTTTAAGGCCAGCGTGTAACGCCCAGTTCTAAAACATTTGACTATCGATATTCCTTTTTTATGTATAACAAATGTGTAAAACAGCTATTTTCGGAAAGGTATATATCGATTAAAATGAAGGATATAGGAAAGTAAACCTTCGTAGGAACAACTTAGCGATAGGCAATAGAGAAAGTCATGTGAATGTAACACATGAGATTTTTTCTATTTTCTTCATTTTAATCGAGAGAAACCTTTGCAGATAGTTTCATTTCATATTTCGTTGTTGATACAACGGGGCTACGGAAAGCGAATCAATACCCAATGTTTAAAAGGAGTGGCTATATGCTGGTTTTGAAATGCGACACTCTTTCCGCGACATTGAGAGAAACCACTGAGTAGCGATAACACTTTAAAAATGAAGCATTAAACAATTGAAGTAAAAAATAACCACAAATGTTATTTGAAATAAATTGTGTATTTTGAACAATTCTAGGTTTTCTGTAATATCTCTTAATGCTTATCATTTCAACAGTTTTTCGAAATTCCTTCCGAATGAACAGGATATACCAAAAAAAGTTCAAGATATAAATTTTGTCATGGAAATATCTTAAATGGTATTTTAATTCACATCACTAGAACCAATTAAGAAAATCAAACATATAAAATAATGTACCATATAAAAGGTTTCGGGTATGGATCCTTTTTTGGAAAATCTTCGTTAACGCATTTTTAGAAGATCCTGAACTTAATACAAATTTGGTATTCATCCGACGTTATATTTTTACTTTCTCACCTATGTATAATAAGTAGAAAAAGTTGTGCTTTCCACCCAAAATTTATTTACCGAGGTTTCACCAGAAATGCATGTTTTGAGGTGCCAAGAATCCAAATAAATCATTTTTGGAAACATGTCCGTGTGTGTTTTGTGTGTCTGTGAACAGCATAATTAAAAAAAAAGAAGTCGGATAAAAGCCAAACTTGGTATTTGAGTTTAGCATCTTCCAAGCGTGTGACTCCATAATCTTCAAGAAAATCCCCTCACTCCAGACTACACTTTACATTGAACATTTTGAAAATTTTGATTTTCTCAAAAATGACTAACGATTTTGATTCAAGTATATGTTTAAGATATTTTCATGGCAAATGAAATGTATATCTTGAATTTTCTGGTAATGTCCCCAAAAGTCCTCTTCATTCTGAATTATTTTTGAATAACTGGTAAACAGTAAGAGACAGACAAAATTTTACTACACAGAAAATGTAGGTCTCGTTAAAACACACAACTTATGTAACACGCATTTTTTGTGGAGCAAACCATTTCCGAGATATTCCTTGTTATTTGTCTGAATTTTCTAATACTTATACTTTTTCTCAAATGGGAATTCGTTATTCGGTTTTTATGTCCTGGACATACAAAGAGAATGGAATGCTCCACATAGCAACCAGCTCTTAAAGTTCAAAGCCTACCATATTCCCCTTGCTCCTACCAGAAAATTAGCAATAAGATAGTTTCACAAAATATTTATCCCGATTAACATGAAGGAGATGGAGAATAAGCTGTTGTACAAAAGTAGACAAAGTCATGTCAGTGCAACACAACAGATTTTTCAATTGTGCTGTTCACAGAAACAAACACAAACACACAGACGTATAGACACATTTCCTTTAAAAATGCATTTTCTTGGGGGTTCAATGCAATTAAAATCATGTATTTCCAATGAACTTTCCACCCTGAATCCAAAAAAGGCATTTTTATTAAATGCGCGCGCGTACATATGTGTGTCTGAACAACACGGCTTAAAAAACAAAAGTCAAATATCAAATACGGAATTGTTATTTTAGTTCAGTATTTTCCAAGGATACGGCATGAAGGTTTTTTAGAAAATCGCCCCATTCTAAAATACCCACTGCATGAACATTTCTCGTTATTTTTGAGTTTGTCTATTTTGGTTAAAATACCAATTGTTGAACTTGTGTGTATGACAAATAAAATGTATATCTTGAATTTCTGGAAATAGCCTGTGAAGTTCTCTTCATTCTGAATGATTTTTGTGTAACTGGTAAACCGTAAGAGGTAGACAAAGTCTTAGTAGATAAAAATGTAGATCTCGTTAAATCACACAATTTATGTCAAATAATAGCTATTTGCTTCTTCTCGTGGTCGTGCAGAGGGCATGGGAGTTAGAATACATCACGTATGTGATTATGTATTTTTAAAAATATGACTTTAGCTTTGGCCTAAGCTATCCTTATACCTACAACGAATGTAATGAAGGTTTACCTTGATAAGAAGTATAAGAATAAGTTTTTTAAGAATAGTTCTTGGAAGAATGAGTAGAAAAGTCATGTGAATGCAATAAATCAAATTTGTATAAGATATCGAATAACAAACGGTTCTAAATGTGGAGACTTATTTGAAGTAGAAGCATTTCATGAAAATCCTCGACGGGTACCTTTTTTCGGACAGACAGTAAAAGTGCAGTTACTTTTATTATTATTATTATTATTATTATTATTATTATTATTATTATTATTATTATTATTATTATTATTATTATTATCATCATCATCATTAATGGGATAATGGGTGAGGACTCTCCTAAGGAGGCAGCCTCTTCATGTCGGTAGTGGCCCCAACGACATGAGTTTCAGGTTCTCCTGGTCCGGGAGGTAGCACATAGTAAATGGCCTACTTCACAGGTTTACGTGAGGTGTAGATAGCACTCCATGCCGTAGTGAGGTCAACCTTTCTAGAGGAAGGACAACCCAAAATCAAATTCAGTGGTTGAAAAGACTACTCGAAACTGTTGTTGTGGTGCAGGCACCCTGTCTACGGAGGATACTCCAAAATCAAATCGTGGGTTGACTGGACACCAAACCGAGGTGAAGATACACTGTCTAGGGGATGGACAGCGCAAATCAAACCGTCAAGGTGACGGGCCACCCTCTCGTCACTTGAGGGTTTGAAATGCCCACAAATCTTCAACAAACAGTCAAACGGATGCCTGGACTTGTCTTTATTGAATACGTAATGGAATAGCGGAGGTATATGGCAGAGTACGTGATATTATATGACATTATGCTTTATTATTAGTGTTATTATGGTGATGGTGGTGGTGCTGGTGATTCTACCGGGCAATGTTTATAAGATCGTTAAAGAAGAAAATGCGTGTTAGCAGTCTATACATTTTACCTTATCCACCAACGCTACAAGCACTTAGTAGTAGGGAAATTATTGCATTCCACCCAAAAATTAAATAACGAAATTTCATCGAAGTACACTTTTTGAGGCACCTGAATCCGAATAAAGCGTTTTTAGAAAAAGGCGCGTGTGTGTCTGTCAGACTGGCTGTATGTGTATCTGTGAGCAGCTTTTCAAAGACCTAAAGTTGGATAATTACTAAATTTGCCACTTACGTTCAGTATCTTCCAAAGATGTAACACAAAGTTTTCAAGAAAATCTCCAACGCTAAACTTCCCTTTCTATGGAACATTTGTCTAAACTTTTGATTTTCTAAACAAATTGCTGTAACAACTTTGATTAAAATGGTATAAATTAAAGATACTTACAGAAGAAATAAAATATATATCTTGAATTTTCTGAGAATAGCTTGTGAAGTCCTCTTCATACGGAAGGGATTTGTATAATCTTGTATAACTGGTACACGTTAAGTGATAGACGAAATCGCACTACACATAAAAGGGTGAATACACACGCACACAATTTATTTCAAGTAACTTTTTTGTGGCACCAGCCATTTCCAAGATATCCTTTATTACTGGCTGTAATGGTTCAATACTTATTCATTCTTTAAAGCCTCGTCAATTGTCAGTTGCTTCTCGCGATTGCATGGAAACAGTATGGAATTTTAAGGCCAATGTAACGTCCAGTTCTTAAACATTTCACTGTCGCTGTTCCCTTTGTATCTGTAACGAAATGTGTAATGTAGCTATTTCTGCAAAGTTTTATCTCGATTAAAATGAAATATATAGGAAAATAAACTTTTGTAAGAATAATTTGTATACCCACTAATAAGCAATAGAGTGTAGAGAAAGTCATGTGAATGTAACACATCGGATATTTTGCGTCGGTTTTCACCCACCTTGCTTAGAAAACTGCGCCTGGGAGGTGGCTTCGCTGTATCTGTTGGTTGCAGTCCCAGTTCGATGCTCGCGCAGGGTACAACCAACCACAGTGCAGTGGTAGGTACAGGAGAAGTAATGGTGCAACGATGAAATGCGCTGTACCTGCTTTTTGTCTTCCGTCCGACGTGGCTTTGTCTTCATTAGCAAATCTCCATAGAAAGGTGGTAAAAATAATATGGTTTAATCCTCGCTGTTGCCCTGGCTAGCTGCTCTCAGCGGAGATATAAGCGTACGCTCTGCCTATTAGGACTGCTAATAAGCTCGTTGACTCGGTAGTGGAACTAAGGAACTCTGAGGAGAATTTACTAGTCATCACAATGTTTGATTTACTGCAATTTATTATCACTTTACACTTCTAAAATATTGAATAATGTTGTTGTTCACTCAGAACTGTAGACTGAACTCGCGAAGCAGAAAATGCATGTTAATTAATACGCGGCAGTCACACTTACACTTCGGCACAATACGGACACCGTTTGCGCACCAACTTTGTGTTACTGAGTGGCGTGAATTCCTCTCTGTAACTGCAAATCAACTCCTAAAAGTTGGGCTAAACATTGACTATTTATAGAGTCGTATCCCGCACTTAGAATTTAAGGATCTGATCTCTCATTGGTGGAATTTTCGCGGCTCTCTCACTGTGGTTAAACATTGCATCGTTTATATAATTTTTGATTGGTTAGTTTATGCATATCACGTGACTTTTCCCAGGCTTCTGTCGGTAATTTTCCGTTCTCGGTTGCATTTCCCTCACTTTATACTTCTCAAGCGGAGAAATAAGGTCATAAAATCTTACCCTTGGTTCTAATGCAAGAGATCCCAACTTTCTCTGCACTTGTGAACAAAACTACAGAGTTTAAGACATCTTAAAACTATTGAAACAGAAACATTAACATGTAAGACAAATGTTACATTACACAAAAATGACTATTTACAAAGTATCCACATTACACACATATACCAGGGCGATTGATAAGTTCATGACTTTGACGGAAGATAGCGTTCTAATCACAGGTTGCTTGTTTGCACCCAAGTCTTACATCTATTCTGAGTGTGATCTTCTCGATCGAGGTCATTTGTTTTTTAGAATATTGCTGGGAGCGTCTACAATAAGCAGATGTGTGTTGCTTTGTAGAAAATGGAGAAAAGTGAATTTCGTGTTCTGATAGTAAGACTGTGAAAACGGAATAAAAGCTGAACATGTATTATGGGAACTCTGCTCCATCACATGGCATGGTTCACAGAATTTCGATGTGGCCGTTCGAGCACAAGATAGGCCGTGCACACAAGACGGCCGGTTGAGGCCACAACAGAAGAAACGGTGAACAAAGTTCACGACATTATGTTGGAAGACCGCCGAGTCAAAATCTGTGAGATAGCCAAGACCGTAAACATCTCGAGTGAATGGGTGTATAACATTCTGCACGATTTTTGGGCATCAAAAAGCTGTCAGCAAGATGGGTGCCACGACTGCTCACAGTTGAGAGCAAGCGGAATCGTGTGACCACTTCACAGGGATATTTGAACATATTCCAGCGCAACCGAAATGAGCTTTTGCGGCGTTACATCACGGTTGATGAAACTTAGATCCATCACTATCAACCTGAAATCAAAGCAGTGGATTTCCTTCGGCAAATCTGCTCCAAAGAGAACGAAAAGCATTCCGTCGGCAGGAAAAATCGTGGCAGCTGTCTTTTGGGATTCACAAGAGGTGATAGATATCCATTACCTAGACATGAGTAAAACGATCACAGGATCATATTATGCCGCAATGATGGATTAGTTTCAAAAGGAATTGTTAAAGAAACGACTCCATTTGGTGAAGAAAAAGGTTCTCTTTCACCAGGATAATGCACCCGCATACAAGTTGGTTATTGCCATCACAAAATTTGTGAATTGGGCTACGAACTGCTACCTGACCCACCATATTCTCCAGATTTGGCTCCGAGCGACTTCTTCTTTGCAAACCTGAAAAATTGTTTCGCTGGGAATAAATTCACGTCCAGTGAACATATCACGGCAGAAACAACCGAATGTTTTGCAACTTCGAAAAATCATATTTTTGGAAGGGTTAAAAAATTGGAGAAACGCTAGACAACGTGTATTGAATTGAAAGGAGACTATGTTGAGAAATAAAATTGATTTTTTGGAAAAAACGTTGTTAATATGTTTAAAAGGTCATTGACCTCGTATATCATCAGTATATTAAAGTAGCCATTAAATAGATTGACAGGTTATAAAATAGACAAGTTGCGTCTATTTTTATACTGTCCTCAAAATATGTAGGTATTTTTTCTCTGTTTACTAGGTACGCGGTAGAGAAAGTAAAACGTGCCTGAGAGCAAGTCTTCCCTGTGTAGATGAATATAGTGAGACACCCATTGCTAACCATGGTTTTGCTATCTGTCAGTTTGCATGTTTCTTTGAGTTTAAGCATATAATACAAATTATACGGATCCCAAAGACAGCAATTTAATTTAACTCTGTCCACCAAGTTTATCTGCAAAGTAAGCAAAAGTGACTTATGGTGCAGTAATCCGACTAAAAGGGAGAGGTTAAGAGCTGCTATCAGTGAAATCTGACCTCGGTAGTGTCACCGAATAATTATCACTGTGTATGTGTGAAAGTTGGCACACCTGTTTCACTAAAGTCGGGTCAAGGTTGGCTGCTGTGTTAACTGGCACCTAAATTACAGCGCCAAGCTAGTCTTGCAGACTCCGCATACAAAGCATAAATCCTACACCCCTGTCTCTCTCTCTCCTCCTCTTTAATCCTACACTGGTGGTGTGTGCTGCTCTTGTTTGCCGGAGCGACCGCAAGGAGCGCTGCCTAACACTTCATCTAAAACTTCCTCGATATCTCTGGCTTTAGCAAACTTTTCGCGAGGAACGATAAAGCTAAATCTTAAACTGCGGTTCTACGAGAAATGTCGTTATCTAATGCATGCACAAAGACGGGTAACGAGTATCGCTTACGCTTTGCTAACAGAAACTGGGCTTCGATTATATCCAGCAATATATCCTCAAAATCTCCTGAAAAAGGTTACACACTATTCATCTTAATACGTAAAATTCAGTGTATGTATCTGAGCATGTTCCTTATAGGCTTCTATACCATTACGCTGATTTCGACCAACGTTTGACACCTGTAACGGTACATATCCGATAAAAAATAGGCATAGGAAATAACAGCATATAAAATATTGGAAATAGAATTAAAATCAATCTTAAAATATTGAGAATAATTTAAAGTGTGAATCCAATTTGTAACATAGCTGTAATTAGAACAGACAAACCAGCAAACGAGAGGTGAAAGTCCATTAACACGCGCGGTAATACGCACAGGGTTCAGACTAAACAGAAAATAGAAAGAGAGGGCAGAGAATAGAAAGAGACAGAAACAGCCGCCCATTTCCCACTGTTAGGAAATATAAAAGGAAACATGCGCTTAAGAGAAGGACAGAGACATTGGGTTTTACCGGATAAGTCAGCAGGACACGAGACTTCAGAAATTTGGCAGATTTTATTGTCATAGCATGCCATGTAATGCTACTCAAGAACCAATGTCAATTGTAACAAATAAAGGCGCGAATTCTGGCGTCATGGAAAAATAGATAAACATTTACACGATTCTCTCGGATACTCTCTTGGCATTAGTTTGCGTGCTACTACCGTAGCAACCGATATTAGAATCAGTGATGTAATTAAATTGTGAAACCAGGTGGAAGATGCTGCGTGTGTGGGTGGGAAGATTGTGTGACGAATTAGCTAGGTCTACAGAATAACATAAAATAACAGCGGGAAGGTATAAGCTGTAAGATTTAATAAGCGCTTCATAAGAGAAAATTACTGACCGCCTGAATAGACGTAATTCTTCAGTAATTCAAGGTTATGGGACATGAGCCTACTGTACTCCCGTCACACCCATTTGCGCTGGGTTAGCGTAAGTAGTTTTGCTTCTGGCTCTCGCTCTGAGGGCCCGGGGTGGCGATTTTAAGCCTACGCCTTCAGCTCTGACCAACTCATGTGTAGTATCCACAAGCCCCACCGTGGTTCGGAGTCCACGGTAAAAGCTGTAGGTCCTCTCATTCCTAAGCCATTCTCAGCATCATCCTAGTTTCAGAGGCAGCGGATTCCAACCCTGTGTATCTGCAACTCAGAAATGGGTCCAGTATTCGTCGGTGGAATGAGGTAACCCCGAAGGACATAGGACATATAGGGAGCGTTAGAAATGTCGACTTTTCGACATGACATATAGCTTCGAAATTCCTCCCCATTTCACGCGATTAGTTATTTAATTTTATGTTATTCTATGCCTAAAAAAGCTGGAAAGACCATCTACATCTTTGTTTACGATAATCTAATAGGTAGAACATTGCCAACATAAGAATAATAATTACTTAGCCTTTCACGACCTCACAAAGTAACAAAGGAGCAACGAGTTCACACAATATTCGTTGATCTTCTCTGTGGCATTGATAATGGACCATTAATTAATATATTTTGATTATGCATTAGATTAATTGGTAGATTTTTAAATAGTTTAATATGTTTACGTCAAGTAGACATAAAAGCATTAATTGCTTATTCATCTGTAGCTCATATAGATTTAGTTGAACAGTCAAAGAAATAATTACAACAGCTATGCCACCGATGGCTATGATTGTTCAAATGTAAAGGCGCTACAATCGCTTAGTTGAGAAATTAACAACATTTAAAGCTGTATTATATTAGACCATGATAGAAGCATAAATCCAAACCTATTATTATTATTATTATTATTATTATTAATTTCTCCACTAAGTATAGAAAATAGGGGAAGTATTGTATTCTACCCAAAAATTTAATGTAGAGATTTCACCGTAAATATATGTTTGAGGCCCTTTAATCCAAAAAAGCATGTTTAGAAAAAGGTCTGTGTGCCTGAACAGCATAACCCAAAAACGATTACCAAACTTGGTATTTAGTTTGAATGGCTTACAAGGATGCTACACAAAGATATTCAAGAACTTCCCCTACCCTAGATTACCCTTTTCATTAAAGATTTTATTGAAATTCTTTATTTTCTCAAAAATGGCTCTAACGATTTTGTTTAAAATACCATATTTAAGGATATTTACATTGCAAACAAAATGTATATTTTGAATATTTTGGGAATAGCCTGTTAAGTCCCCTTCATTTGGAAGACATTTTGTATAATTATGTATAACTAGTAAACGTTAAACGATATACGACAACATAGTAAAGAAGAAATGCAGATCTCTTTAAAACACACAAATTATTTCAATTAAAACTTTTTGTGACATAAGCCATTTCTGAGTTAGCTGTTATTGAAGGCTTGAAATGTTCATTTCTTGGTCAATCTCTATGATCTGTCAACATTTCTGTCGATTGCAAGGAAACAACACGGAATTTTAAGGCCAGCATATAGCGTCCACTTCTTAAACACTTGACTATCTCTGTTCCCTTTGTAAATATAACGAAATATGCAATGCAGCTGTTTCTGCGAGGTTTCATTAGATTAAAATGAAGTAGATAGAAAAATAAGCTTTAGTAAGAATAGATTGTTAATCCACCAATAAACGGTAGAGGGTAGAGAAAGTCATGTGAATATATCAAATCAGATTTTCTATCTTCATATGGTTATTAATTGTGCGTTATTATATAAAATAACATAAAAGCATTCAACATAATGACATTGACTACAAAAGTCTCTAAGGTACTCAAACTTTGCTAACATAAAAGTAATAAATAAGTGAAAGTTCATATTCATTCATTCTGCGATCATACTCCGATGTTATTATAATTTGTAGTTTCTAATTGTTTTAAGCAGCGGGTTTCTTTCTCTATGGGAAGTTTATGATGTTTTTATAAGCAGAAAAATTAAACTGAGTGACATATAAAAGTGAAGTGGGCATGGATAGCACCAACAGCATCAAATCAAACCAGGCGAAGTAACACTTCTTAGTCTTCTTTTCCTTTGCATTTTAATTTTGGCCTTCATTTTATTTTGTCTTTTGTATACTTTATTACTAGTTTTATGTATCTGGGTTACTGAGAATGAACAAGGTTACTTAAACTGCTATTACTTCTTCCCAAACGAGATTTTCTCTATAAATAACGACGAGGCAGCCCGAATGTGACAACGTGGAAATCACTCAGCTGCATTCACGAGAAATCATCATTACTAACTTTGGTATTTGTGGTTATTCAAAAGTGCTTTCGCATAAGTTTTCTTAGCACTTTTATTTATTTATGTTCTCAATAGAGTGCTGACGGTTTTGATTAACTGTTTGTTTAATTATCTTGTGTAATGATTTTTAGATGCTCCAAAGAAACAAAATGGTATTGTGCAAGTGCAACCTAAGGCCAAATTTTATAGGGATAAATCTTCAAACCACGGGCAACGCCGTTATATTAACTAGTTTATAATACAATACTATGGATTATATAACGAAAAATTTCAGGTAGTCCTTTAGAATATGAGAAGGGTGTATTTTAGAAGGAGTGGTATGGTATTTCAACTGTTGGGGAGCCGAACTTGTAGTAGTTGCAACCGCACGTATAGTAAACAGCTTCCGGTAGCCTTCGCCCCAAATGTACTGTCAGGTGGCCTTTGCCCCAAGTTTAAAAAAAATATTAACTTTGTAATGTAACTGTTTCTTTAAATATTATATATTTATGTTTGCCTCGGCTGCGTCAGTATTACTGTTAGAGGCATGGATGTCTTGGCAGGGTTGTGGTACGACTAAGAATGTAGGCTTATGCAGATTATAATTTCAGTTCACTCCTTTTATTAATACTTGATACGATTTAAATAACACTTCACTGATATAGAGAGCTGTGAGATTCTTTAATTAATTACTTGCACTTTTTAACACGTAAAACTATTTTCTTCTCACACGAATACGTATTAAATTTTTTGAGGACACTTTTTGCGTCTGGTTAGTAACGCTGTCTGCAACCAACTGAATTGATTTCAACCGCCTAAACTTGTAAATTTCTATATTTCAAGTCTCTGATTGGCTATTTCTAATCCAATAGAATATATTCATTTAACTAAAGCTTTTTCTGGTTGTTGATTGGCTATTTTTATAAACTGTCACTAAAATTACATTATTGCTTCCAAGAATCACAAGTAACATTTAAACTTTCTAATTCATTATTGCCTCAAGGTTACCTCATTATTGGCAAATTTTTACCTATTTCTCACAGCTCCTACATTATTAAATTACGTAATATATTCACATAACATTATTACACATGGATACAATAATACAAACATATACAATGACTGTTATATACACTTTTTATGTATTGTTACATACACATATTGCTTTAAGGGGGGCTGTTATTGAATTTATATGTTGTATAATTAGAGTGATATCATTTAAGTGTTAAAAATGCTGCCTCAAATATCAAAAATTTTGAAATAGCAGTTCCTATCTTCTGGTTCAGGGGAAGTTGTAAGCTGATTGGGGTAAACATTTGAAATAAGAAATGTCCAATGAAACATACGGGATACGCCCATTTTCATACTCTGATTATATAAAACCCAAATTTCATTATTTCATTGTGGTTGGTTCTATTTCTGTTTTAAAATTAATCTAAGGGAGTTTTAAGTGTTAACATTCCTGCTGAAACCAACGCAAAGAGTATTTCCTTTGTTTCTTTGTGAGTTCATGCTTTGTTCTGTGGAGCACGTGTTAGTCATTTTGTTTTTGTGACTGTGTGCGTTTTAAATATTTTAATAATAATGTCGAGAATACCATAGAGTTTTAAGAGTAAAGAAGGACCTGATAGAGGGAAGAAGAAAGATGTAAATAGTGTTTCTGCTAATATAAGTGAAGACTGTGAGGTCGGAACGGTCTGGTGAATTTTGTAATGCAGGTGCATCCAGAAAGGAAACACTACCTGAGCTTGTAAATCATACTTATGAAGCTGAATCTAATACTGAGAACAGTGGCAATCTTCTTAAACAGTTAAGGCTACTCAACAGTCTCTATGCCAGCAAACAGTACAGGAGTAACGAAAGAGGTAGAGATGAAGAATTTGACTGTGAGGGCCCAGAGTATGCAGAAGGCTTGTTCTAAAGTGACTACTACTTTAGTTTAGGCTTTCTCTTAACCTATTTTTCTGCATGGGTTTGCGCCACTTTCTCAAGCACCGCTTGTCCTAGAATGACGCAACTTTTACCACTTATTCCTGGGTTAGTTATGGTAGTGAATGTCTTTATAACCCCAGCATTAGAATCATAGATACTACAAACGTTTTATTTAAAACACAGGATGTGTTACATTTACATGTCTTTCTCTACCCTCTATCGCTTATTAGTGGGAGCACAAATTATTCTTACGAACGTTTATTTTTCTATCTACTTAAGTTTAATCGAGATAAACCTTAGCAGAAACAGTTATATTACACATTTTGTTATAGATACAGAGAAAACAGTGATAGTCAAATGTTTAAAAGCTGGACGCTATATACTGTTTCCATGACATCACGAGAAAAATTTGAAAATCGACGAGGCTTTAAAGCATGAACAATTCCAACCATTAATAAGGGATATCTCGGAAATCACTGATGCCACAAAAAAGGGCATTTAAAATAAATTCTGTGTCTTCAAGAGATCGAATCTTTTATGTAGTACGCTTTCGTCTATCGTTTAAGGTTTAGTAGTTATACAAGTTTATACAAAACTCTTTCTGAATGAAGAGGCCTTCACAGGCTATTCCCAGGAAATTCAAGATATACATTTAATTTGTCATGTAAATATCTTTAATATATGACATTATAATCAAAATCGTTTGAGCCATTGTTTAGGAAATTACACTTCGAAAAATCTTCTATGTAAAGGATAGTGTGGTGTTTTCTTGGAAATCTTTGTGTCCCAATTTTGGAAGGTACTGAACCTGAATGGCAAGTTTAGTATTTATCCGACTATTCGTTTTGAGTTATGCTGTTCACAAACACAGACACAGCACACACAAGCGGACCTTTTTCTAAAAATGCTTTTCTTTGGATTCAGGGGGCCTCAAAACATGTATATGGAATATTTGTGTAGAATGCAATACCTTTTCTGCGTGTTATGTACGTGGTAACAAAAGTAAAAACGTGTGAAGAAATATCATTACAAAGTTAAAAAACATTCGAAAATCATATCTATGTAATACAAAGCAGTCAGTGCAACCAGAAAACATTTTTATATGTGTTCCAAGTTTCACATTTTAAGAGCAAATAATTTCCCCGAAAAGTGCAATTAATTTCTTAAATTTAACATTGCAAGGATAGGGCTTACAAACTTCCCTTAAACTGATTTCCGGACTAATTTTGGAACGATGTTTTCCTAACGATTTCACTTCATAGCTATCGAGGTTCTGGATGGCTTTATTTCCATGTGACCCGAAAACGGCTTACATGAAAGCATTTCTTAATTCCTTTATTTCCGAAAATAGAGATGGGACGCTACAACTATTTCTCGATACTCGATACCAATGCTGGTTTTTGACCACCGATACTCGATACTCACTTTATAAAAGCCTGTAAAAGCGATAGATTGTTCACTGAATTGTGTTCTTATTGGTAGCTTCTGTGTATAAATGCATGTAACCATTTTTTGTTGGTTTTAATTTCGAAATAATTGTTCGTGTTCGACATTCTCCAATTGGCAGCTCTTTTCTGTTGATAATGCCACAGGTTAAGTACCTCCAACTGTTAGTGAAGGCTAATAGTAATAATAATAATAATAATAATAATAATAATAATAATATAATCACCCATGACTTGCGTAAACAAAAACTAACAGATGGTTTGAAAGAAGAAATTTGTCCATGCGTTGTATTATTTCACGTTCTGATTTGTTTCTGCTGGATTCACAGGTTTTGGTCACCGGAATAGATATATGTAATAGTTGAGCGTGAGTCACCAATCCAGGCTATTGCAGAAATGTGATTTACGCTTCACAACTCAGTTAACGCTGCATGTTACATGTGTACTTCTACTCCTTTCCCCATTGCTTTGTATGCTTTCATTTAGACCAGTCGCCGTCACCCTGTGACGTAATCACTCAGGGCAGGTTAGCCCGGGAAGAAGCAAAAACAGTAGTGGTGGCATTGGCTTTCTCAGCACGACTGACGATGGGCAGCAGATCTTGCACTGGCGGGACACATACGTACATCTCAGCGACACATTCTCTATTACACGTCTTGCTTTATGAATCACAAGGCACTTGTGATAACTGCAGTATATAAAGACAATGAGGATATTC
The DNA here is from genome assembly GCA_030765065.1 of Deroplatys truncata. Taxonomy (NCBI): domain Eukaryota; kingdom Metazoa; phylum Arthropoda; class Insecta; order Mantodea; family Mantidae; genus Deroplatys; species Deroplatys truncata. Next base: position 189,092,031 of record CM060986.1, on the reverse strand, counting down.
CATATTATTAATTTTAATAAAATGACTGTAAAAAGAAATGGACTTCATTGCACAGGGGACAAAATACTGCTAGATATCGCTTAAATAAATTCCACATACAGAACACCTGGACACAGTTTACAAAATAACGTTCTGTACTATGTGTCTTAGCAATTATGATGAAATTCTGATAAGGATATTTAAAGAAATCTGTCCTTCGTCCTTGTAAAAATAGGATTCTTATTTTACAATGAACGGAATTTTGATCAGAGTATAGATTTACTGTGAGCCTGTACTATTTCGTCGAGACATTTTACTTCCTTTGTCCAATAGTTTTTCAATATTGGGCACCATGTTCTGACTCACACACAAACGAAGAATACATTTTAAGTTACCGTCTGATACTTGGTTTCTGTGATGTGGTTTACAAGTCTTCATCAGTGTACAAAATCTGCACACATAAATATGTAGATACGAACATGCTGAAATACAGGGCAGCAAAACGATGAAGTTGTGGAAACCGTGGTCGAGGAAAATTGCTGTAGAAGTCGCTCAGATTCTTTCCGTTTGGAATTTGCCTCTGAGTTCTATGTCATTCTGCAAATCTATCACACCTAGTTGCAGAATAGTATCAATTGCAACAGAGAAACGTATAGCAAATAATTGAATATCAGGTTCCAAGTCCATCGTTTTTTAAAATCTGGAGTCGATCACTTCTCGTATTATGCGTGCATTTGCATAATGGCGTTGTAAATTATACTTCTTTACTTGCTAAGCACTTTACCACGAATTAAGCACTTTATTATGCTACCATAATCAGTACATAAAATAGTTCTTCCCACACTTGCAAAAACATTGGTGTTGATGGCCTTGCTTTAACGTCTTTAGCTTCTTCTGACATTGTCCTACAATAACATTAGACTTCTACACATGGGCCGCCACGGAACTAAGCACAACTGCATCTGCATTACCGCCGCTACAGTACTGATACTGGACTCCTCTCTGTCCTGTCCGTGTTCCCCGCACAGTCAATCCGTGCCCTGACGTCATTCCACTCCGTAATGACGGCCATTGATTGGATTGGATTGATTGGATTGACAAGATTTTATGGAATGTTGCATTGATTCATCCACGGGAAACACAGCCAAGGTCTATCAATAACTATAATCCAGCAACTCTTTGGGGACAATGTGAGGCAGTAATGTGAAGTCTCGACTGCTTTCACTTCTTTTCTAGCTGGAAGTTAAGCATAACAACTTTCAATAATGCAAAACTTAAAAATTTAAAATATTGAAAAAGTATTGAAGGTTTATCTCAAAGTATTAGATATATAACGATACCATAGAGTATCATGAGTATCGAGGTCCCATCCCTATACCAAAAATAAAAGTACAGGATAATCCAGGAAGTTAGGACCATTTGTGCTATCCTGTTGTACAGATTGCTGTTCGTGCTTGCATCCAAAGTCGAATGGTTCCGTCTTCAACAATTCAGCAGCTCTTGCAGTGCTACATTCCTCTTCGATAGCAGAAATATCTTTAAACTTCGTCTCCCTTCTCCACAAAAAAGATTTGATATAAACGTTGTAGTAGTTGTGCACTTTGACGACGCATATAACGCGGAGGGGCTCCTGCTTGATCAACTCTCTGATCATATTAAAGCAAACAAGCATATAACACCACCAACTGGTTCATTTTTGGAATCTGAAACCTAACTGAAGGAATCATAGAGGGACTACGGGAGATGGCTCCGCGATAAACTGTGAAGCTCGCATTCGGGAGGCCCTGGATTCATTCCCTCGGTCCGGCCACTTTGACCATAGGCTTTCTCGTGTTCTTCCAGGTGGTAGGCGAATGGTAGTTTCTCAACTATCATGGGTTTCCTGTTCTCATTATTTCCTTTCATCTTTTTCATCTTCATATGTTTCAGGTTGTGGGTCCAGGCGACGGCGATTGGTGCGTGGTGGCCTGACGGAGCTGTTTGCGCTTGGATGGTCGGTTAATACCTTTTCACGATGGTAGTACAACAGTGGACGAAATGACGCCATAATACTTTAATTTCTTTCACTGAGGATACTGAATTAGTATACTGTGATACAATGCGTTACGTGCATACTTGAGAAAATGCATTTAAACAATTTTTTATGTACAAGGTAGGCCAAGAGTCACCAGCCATTACTACTTCTACTTTATAATGGTTTAATGCTTACTTTTAATACTTACTATGCGAGTTATTTGTAGTAACTTTTTCAAACTGTCTTACCTCTGTATTGAACATCTCTGAAGACGATCTGGGCCACCTAAGCATGTTTCTTCACCCTGTTGCGGATTCGAATCAATAATCTGAAAGACATTATCAAGGCATTTATACTGTCGCTCGTCTTACAGTAACTCTTCCATCAAACACCTCATGTAGATAGTTTCGCACAGCTACAGCGTAATGTGGTGGAGCCCCATCGTGCTGAAAGTAAATTTAGTTGAAATTGTTGTAGTTCATTTGTAACCCTAAAACGACATAGGTAGACAACATTTCTAGGTACTTTTCACGTGTTACTGTACCATTAAATGTTTCTTCGTCACTCCAAACGATTTTAAGACAGAAATCACTGTTACCATGCTGAAGCCTATTCAGAATTGATTCACAAAATTGAAGCCTTCGATCAGGAACTTCTTCTAGTAGACCGTATATGAGACGTGGTATGCACTGCTTGATGTAAAATTCTCCGGATAGACGTTCGGGAAACATTCTGTTCCACAGCAAGCCTGCGAGTGGACTTTTTAAGACTGTGTAAAATAGCTTGTAACACTTTCATGTTTACCTCCTCACTTAATGATGGCCTATCTGATCTACGGCAGTCCATCACCGATCCATTTGCTTCAAAACGTTTCCGTAAATTGTTGACCGCCTTTCTTGTTAGGGAACAGTATTGAAGTTTCCATTCCATTCATCACTTAATAACGCATAATCTTTAAATACAAAAACTTCTTTCTTCTTTCGAAAACATATCAACAAGAATGACACAGAACGTATCTAAGCAAAACAGATCTGTAAATAAACATCTGACAGCGGACTGATAATTTAGCAATGTCCTCTAGTGTGTATATGAGTAACTAATTATCATATAAACGTCACAAACGAGTAATTTGAAATTAATGCGAGATTAAAACCATAATAAGTAGAACTAGTATTGCGCAGTGACAAGTGACCCACTCTATATTATTAAAAAGCTTAATTATAAAATATTAATTTTTTCCAAAAACAATTTTTGAAAACCACAAAAAATAATAAAAGCTAATATCGCTGGAACGAATTAAAACATATAAGAAATTTGGTCTGCACACTAAACCCTGATTGCTGTATTAAAATTCTAAATGAATCAACCTGAAATTGTGGATTTTTGAAATTTCACAGATGGGTATTCTTAAACAACACAAGTAAGAAAGTAATTATTTATATTATCCGTTACATTTTATTCATTTGAGAACTATGCATTAATGCATGTGTAGAGTTTCGATAGTAAATAATAGATATAGTGCTTACGCAAAAATAAAATTAATTACTAACATTTGTTGAACATCAGTAGCCGGGTCGCAAACACTAACCTTGGAGGCAAACTGGCGATCGTTTACCCACACCTGGATGTTGACCTTAAAAATTCAACTTACAGCTCATACTTAGGTGCTGTATAGATTAAATGTAAGTAAATGCATATTAAAAAATAAAAAGAAAGTTAAGGTGGCAAAATTCAACTACCAAACATTGTTATATTCCATATCTACTGTATTATTGCACGTTTATTGATTTTATTTTCTATTGCTTTTCTCATGAATAGTTTCGGTATTTCCCGTAGCGAGGTTTTGGCGTATTCTCCGCGTTTCTTTCGCGGTCACCTGCCGCGCTAGGTTCGCAGGTAGGGTGACTGCTGGGCTGTTCTTCCTACTCTCATGTGAGTTGGTTTTTGACAGTGCCTTAGGTCAAATATCTGGGTGAGTTTTGAAGCTTTATGACCTAGCAAACTTTTATTACAGCGGGTACTTGGCTTTTCTGACCGTGTGATGCCCGTTGCTATTAACCTTTTCAGACTGGTCATACATACTTCAGAACTCTTTAATTTGTACACGGAGCCAGAGGTACGGTTTTTGTCGTTAGTTTTAACAAGTTTTAACCCTATCTAAATTTATTGCAAACTGTTATTGTTATTCTATAGTTCTTAAACTTATAACTTCCTTACGAGGTGAAACGGTGCATTGTTTATAGTGTAACGGGTGATTAACTATTGTTTTAAGTTATGTATGAGTGTTCTGGTTTACGTTAAGGCCACTCACGCCTGCTTTGCCTATATTTAAGCTCTTTATGAGTCTTTGTTTTACATCAGGGTACTAGTATCTCGTCACGTTGAACTATTTGTAAAGAATTAAGCCTGGAATTTTGTAGAAACCCAGTTTTGTGTACGTTACCCTTATAAAAATATGTTCTACTTTATTTTGGTGTTTTAAAGGGGGGATTCTCCTACTCTGAAGTGAGTCTAACCGTGACCTCGTTTTAGATCCGCTTGCTTCCTTGTAAGGTTTGCCTCTCCTGTATCCTAGATTTGGGAATTAATAACTGTAAAAGTCAACGAGACTGTGCACTACAATAATGGATACACTAAAAGTTAGAGAGATTTAATATAGTTCATGTACATATGTGCAGTAAAATAGACAAAACAAGTAACACGTAGATTAGGTTACCAGAACTTTCTATCATGGCAGTATGAACGGCAAGTAGATTAAAAAGAAACGAAAATCTTGTCGAAAAATAAATTATTGGTAAACTAACTAGTAGATCTAAAATTTTCCTAAATCCACAGTTAAAGTATGTATCCTTTGGAGTGTGCTAATACGCTAATTCCTCGTGTGGCCAAGAGCACCATTAGCTTTGACCAGTTTTCGATGAACGTGACCTTCAATAGCAGACAAGTAGCAGATAAAAAGCAGGATCTAATATTTGCTTCCGATGTATCTGTGTCATTTACATTTTTATTACAAAGTGAATGCGAGCATTTCACATGGTTGGCAGATTCACTAATGACCGAAACACCTCTAACAATTAGATGACGCCACTCACTCTCATCAGTGATGGACCATTTCCGATTTACATTACACACAACGCCTCGTCGAGCGATGAACGAGTCACTGGTCTTTATAATCAAATTAAAATGTATAGGCATTGCAAATCAGCTTAAGTCCGGAGGTATTGGAATCATTTTGTGGCATCGTCGGTCATGATTTAGATGATATCCAAAGCACAGTAAGTACGGTTAATAGCGGGGTCTCCGCCTACCGAACACATTTCATTTACTGTAAGTGTTGGGGAATTAAAAGTCCTATCTCTCCAATGCTGAATTTAATAAATTGATAGCCCATTTTCTCAGAAATTATTTACGATATCAAGGCTGAAAATTTTACAGGATGCAGATGAATGTCTTCTAAATTCACTGATTTACTTTTGTACAATAAGTTTGTTTATTAAGGAACAGAATTTTTTCCTTAGTTAAACCATAATTAGGTTAAAGTTTATCAGTCACGTTGTTTTAAAAAACTAAACCAACATGCTATTAACACCAACGTAGAGCCATAAGATTATTTTGAGATTGTTTTTAGGATACTAAAATTTAATTAGGCAGCCATTTGCAATAGCTTCTAAGAAAATACAATAAAATGCTATTCACAGAAAAAGCTGTTCAAAGCAAACATGGAGAAAAGAAAGATACCATATGGTTGGAGAACGTGGAAGCTATTATAAGTATACGTTATACAAAGGACACCTCGTTCACTGCGACCTACGTAGATCTATTGTGGCTACCAGTCCCGGAGGAAGGGATGAAGTAAAGAAACCACAGGAGGTTACATGCCGCAAGCAGAATGCCACAGAAACGCGCGGAAGTTCCTAATAGTTCCTGGCTCGAAGACCGTTCCACTTCTGGAGCTGCCTAGAGAGGGAATGAACGAAACCTAAGAAGGAAAGATGAGAAGGAAACAGAATGAAAGGGAAATTGCGTTAGATCAGAAACCACTCCAGCATTCACCTACCGACCAGGGAAAACCACGAAAACCTAAGGTCAGAGCAGGCGATCGACCGGAATCGAACCCGAGATATCCCGAATGCAAGGCTCACACGTTACCGCAGAGCCATCTCTCTCGGTAAGCTGCCATACTTATCAGTAATTTCAGATTGTAGAGCAAAACGTCCCACCACAAGATGGCCTCCATTGTACTCCAAAGTGTGTAGGAGATATTATTTTCACTTTCTCGGCCATGTATATTAGTGTAGAAGTTATTGCATTCACCCAAAAAATTCCGTACCAAGATTTCATGTCAAATGAAAAATGTCAACATCAAATACATGTTTTGATACCCTCTGAATCCAAAAAAACTAGAAAAAATTCCGTATGTGTCTGTGAAGATCATAACTCAAAAATGAAAAGTGTGTGAAAAATACTGTGTTCCTCTCATGAGAATGTGTCTGTAAGGAACGTGTTGACATCAACAATTCTAGCGCTATCTGAGAAAGATTGCGGCTGTACTTTCAACATATCAACAAGACTTGAGGCCCTCTGCTAGTAATGCTGAATGACCAGTTGCTTTTGTTTGCTTTCTTGTCATAGGTTTGAACAACGTTAGCAACTGTTTCTCGGGTTTGACTGTGTAGAACTCTTCCTTTCTTGCTGTGTATTGTAAATAACTTTATAAATCACTAGAAAACACTTTCACACTGCTCCAAGTGAAACATCTGGAATACTAACGTTGCGCAATGTTTTAAATGTAGATAGTAGATATATTTATGTCATCATCGTGAGCTGCCACGTGGTACTATCCACCTTCATTCCTCCGGACAGCAGAACACCCCGCAAGCGTTTTCTCGTCAAAGGCCTACAGTACCAAACTTGATATTTAGGTTCAGTACCTTCCAAAGACACAAAGATTTCCAAGAAAATCCCCCACCCAAAGTACGCTTTACATGAAGCGTTTTCCGAAATTTTTTATTTTCTCAAAACTTCTTTTGCGATTTTGATTAGAATGCCACACATTAAAGATATTTACACGAAATATCGACTGAATATCTTGAATTTTCTGGGAGTAGCCTATGACGTTCTCTTCATTCGGAAGGAACTTTATATAACCTTGTAATGGATCTTCAGATTTATCCGGGCTCTACCATCAGTCATTTTAAATGAATGAGGTCATTATTAGTTCAGCGTACTCCTTGTCTCAAACGGAGGTGCGGATTTGAACCTCGGACTGCATGCGTTTTCAACTTCGTAAACAGGTCGACTTCTTTGTGTGTTGTTTTCTTAATTTATTCTGTGTAGGTCAGTTTTCATTTACTGCTGTAAAGAGTATGAACAAGCTTAATTTTTGTAATGGAAAAGTTGTGCCATTAAAAGCGAAAATCTATGCTACAAAACCCATCCAGTTTCTCGTATTTGAATTGCCTATCATCATACACGCTGAGATTGCGAGGTTACGAGAGGCAAGCGAAAGAAGTTCCAAACGTACATACTTGAAAGGACGATACAAGTCCCATTTCACTAAGGTGACCTCAAAACTGCTGACATCTACCCCTTCCATTCATATTTTGCTATTCCGCTGCCAGAGGCACTGGTAATGAACTGGCTTGAAAGCAGTGACATCATGCGCAGACACCGACTGGCGGCAATGGCCGAATAAATGTGAAGACCCCGTATAACTGGTAAACGTTAAGCTATAGACGAAAACTTAATGAACAAAAAAATGTAGATCTCTTTAAAACACACAATGTACTTCAAATAATTTTTGTGGCATAAGCCGCTTCCGAAGAATCCGTTATTAATGGTCCGAATTGTTCAACATTCGTCATTAAACTATCCTGTCGACATAGTTGTTTCTCGTGATTGCACTGAAAGAGTGAGGCCAGCATATAGCGTCCAGTTCTAAAACATTTGACTGTCGCTATTCTCTTTGTATCATTTAAACAAATAGTTTTGTGGCATTAGTATCATTCTATAATGATAAAATATAAACACACAATTAAAGAGGAAACTCTAATTTATAAGACTTCATAGTAAACTAAATGTTATTTTGTAACAATTTTCGCCATTTAGCATGTACTTTTTGTTTTCTAGTGAAGAGTTTACGCCAAGAGAAGAGGAAGCCGACATGCTTGTACTCGCAGAAGCAATTAGCCTCTAATGGGAAAACCAGAATAAATCCAGAAAAAACAGGTGTGTTTTAAAAGTACGGATAATTTTTGTTTAAAAAAAATAACTAGGTTATTTTCCAAATACTTTATTATCATTCATTACCTTACACCTTACAGTCACCGCCATTTTTCAGGCACTTGTAACGGGAAACCAGTTTTCGTATGCCTTCGCAAAGAATGATGCCGCCTGTGATAGAAACCAACTCTGCTTTCACAACAAAATTGGCACCAAGTGATTTTCGTCTGTTTCTTCATCTAAAGAAAATCCTTGGTGGAAAACATTTCAACGATGATAATGTTGTGAAACAAGAAATGCAGACTTTGCTTTCATCACAAACGGCATCATTCTTTGACGAAGACACATAAAAACTGGTTTCCCGTTATTGCAATTGCCTGAATAACGGCGGTGACCATATATGGAGAATGTAATGAATGGTAATAAAGTATTTGGAAAATAATGTTCTGTAGTTGTTTAAAAAAATTATAGCTCTTACTTTAAAAATCTGATGCGTTGCACCCACATGACTTTCACTACTCTTTTACAAACTATTTTTACAAACGCTTATTCTCCTCTACTTTATGCTAATCGATATAAATATTTGCAGAAATCGTCTCATTGCTAATTTTCTTGTAGGTACAAGGGGAATGTGGTAAGCTTTAATCTATAGTCAAATTTTTTAAGAGCTTCTTCCTATACGGAGCATTTCATTCTCTTTGTAAGTCCAGGGCATAGATAAAACGAATAATTCCCATTTCAGAAAAGCATTAGTATTGGAAAATTCGAACACACAATGAGCAATACTTCGGAAATGGTTCACTGGAAAAAAAATCTATATGACATAAATTATGTGTCTTAACGAGATCTACAGTTTTGTACAGTAAAATTTTGTCCCTCTTTTATGGTTTACCAGTTGTGCGAAAGTCATCCATATGTCTTTTGGTGACATTCTCAGAAAATTCAAGATATATATTTAATTTCACATAAAATGTCTTAAACATATAGTTTAATCAAAATCGTTAAGAGCCATTTTTGAGAACATCAAACTTTTCGAAAAATGTTCTACGTAAAATTTAGGCTATGGTGGGTGAATTTTCTTGAAAATCCTTGTGTCGCATGCTTGGAAGATACTAAACTCAAATATTAAGCTTAGTTATTTATCCGAGTTTTCGTTTTTGAGTTGTGCTGTCCACAGGATGACAGACAGATAGATTGACAGACTGACGCATACATGGACATGTTTCCAAAAATTTTTTATTTGGATTCAGGGCACCTTAAAACATGTATTTCCAGTGAAATCGCTGTATCGAATTTTTGGGTGGAATTCAATACTTTCCCGTACTTATTATACGTAGTATAGAAAGTGAAAACACGCTTCGAGTAATGTACAGTTCCGTTCAATATCTTCATTCCATACAGTATCTTTTATTCATAACAACTACATCAATGATTTATATGCCTCAAACATCTTTAAACTATTCACTAAAATATTAGAACTGTGCAATTACATCTGCATTAATTACTAAAAGCGAGCAGGCAGGACTCCTTAGAGTATTATTTTATTTACCACGTACTTAGTAAGTAGGGGAGGTGTTGTATGCCAAGTAAAAATTCTCTATGGATATTACACTGGAAGTGCAGGTTTTGAAGTCTCTGAATAAAAAAGTAAGTTTTAGAAAAAGATTTGAGTATGTGTCTCTGTCCGTTTGCCTGTGAACAACATAGTACGAAAACGAAAATTCGTTTAAACACCAAACTTGGTATTCAGTTCAGCGCCTTCCAAGCAAGTCTCACGAGGATTTTCAAGAAAACTCCCACTTCCAATAACCCTTTACTTGGTAAAGTTTTCGTAACTTACTTCTTTCCTCAAAAATGACTGTCACAATTTTGATTACAATACCATATGTTTAAAATATTTCCATAATAAAGAAAATGCATATATAGTGAATTATTGCTAATACTTTGTGGTGGCTAAAAGTTGCTCACGTGTAATTATCCTACATGTTTTAATCTGTGAAGGGAAACTCCGATGCAGCGTAATTCCTAGTATTTACCTTCCAAGGAGGAGTGGGACTCTCCCCCGAAGGCAGGTGGAGGACATGACTCACGGACGGTTACCGCCTCGGGGTAGGACGGGGTCTTGGGCCTATGGCCATAGAACCAGGCTTCTCATTCCCCTTGGGTGATTTGTCACGGCTTTCCAGGCTGAGGTCTTTGGGATCTTAGCCTGTGCTATGCAATTTACACTATACCATGCGGACGAGCGGATGTGTACATCTGCTGGAATAGTATGGCAGCTTTGGAAACCGTTAGGGTGGTTAAAACCCATCCAGAATGTATGACAATGCCAGAGGAGGTTGGAGAGACTATGTACCAGCTCGTTTACACTTTTTTGGGTATCGGGGCATGCTGCTATTAAAAGTAACGAGAGGACAGGCACTATAGCGAGGAGGGGATCGGGGCTCGTTTTTACTGGGCCCGAGACCTTTTGCAGGGTGCCTGCTAGAAACGTCAAGTATGAAAACCCAGCTCACAGCGAGGGCTCATCTTGAGATCTAGAGTAAGCAAACCACTGCCAGGTAGGCCCACAATTTTATATCTGGGCCTTATGGGAGAGTGAGTGAGTTCATCCTGAATTTATCTAGAGCTAAGTCGAGAGGGATTGTGGACTATCTTACGGGACGCAATACCCTGCGCAGACATTTATGCATAGTGGGTCTTGTACAGAGAGCGCCAAAGAAAATCTTCGGAGGATTTTGTATCGTTTTCTGGGGTCACCTCACCTATCGCAGAGCGTGGTGGCTTGATAACACAGCAATAACGAACTGTCTCAGAACCAGCGAAATTACTCGTGGACGTATCGTGGGTATGTGGGAGGTTGGTCACACTGTTAGACTATTGCAACGGCAGTGCATAAAAGTCTTTTATGGTAAATTACTGGATACAAATATTTCAGGAAAGCGAGGAAGTCGGACTACATACTCATCAGAAAGTGAGCACTCCCAGACATCAGCAGATTAAATTAAATTGAGTTTTATTTATGGATGCTCTTTAACTGCTGTGGTCCTTAGCGTCCAATTCTATATTGGTAATTTTGCTTAGAGGTCTCTTTATCAGGCTTGAGGTTCTTTTACGTGCCGTAAATCTACGACACGGGTCCACCGGCTTTACTTCCCTTCCGAAGGAAGCCGTGCTAAGGATTTTTACGCCCGAAAAAAAATCCATCGCCGTCCGCCGGGTTTGAACCCGCGATCTTGGGCTAGCACGGTACCACATCCGTGGTACATCATCCACAATTGATGTTATCGTTTACTAAATGCCAATTACTCTTTTGTTATAATTGACTGATCATGTTTAGAAACTAGAGATAAATATGTATATGTTGGAGTATATGGTTTACCGAGTATGACATACATATTATGGCAATAAAATTGGTTTATATTTTTGTCTATAATCTTGTTGTATTCCTTTAATCGGCAATATGTTAGTAGAGGTATATTAACCAATTATAGTTTGAATTAGAGCGAAAACATGCTGCTTTATTAATTTATTTATTATTTAGTTCTGTAATCTTCTATGCAGCAACAAACACTGCATATCACTGTGAGAATACAGTTCTGTTTATTTTCTATTATAAAGTGCTGCTTGCTATGTATTTAATGAATACCATTCAAGCTTTAATTTGCATACCTTGAAAATCTCCCACACTACAAATTCTACATTTCCCTAACCTGGGCGCTCATTAAGTTTTTCCGTTAGCTTTTAACCCTTTCAAAGGCGTGTACTGCAATTGCTGATAAGATGTGGGCTACCAATCACGATAAGAGGTGTATATCACAAAATGAATGCACTCACTCTACCTCTTTCTCTTTTACCCATTACGATCGAGAGTGTAAACATAAATTTAGTTTCTGCGCCATTTTGTAGACTTTGTTGTGGTTACTGGTGGAACTATTTAGCAGAAGGAGTGGGGCACCCTTGCACCGTGGCCTAAAACAACCAATTAAATGGTCATGGCTTCATAAGGCCACGTACAACGATAAATAATGTGACATAGACGCGAGGTGCAGTGAAATTTTCTTTGGCGTTCTTTGTACGGTATCAGGTTTGTAGGAAATGTGTAAGGGACTTTGAGACCTCGCAGCATATACCATTCAAATGCGAAGATTTCTCTGTACATAGGTATGTATCCTTAGGGTCCTTCTTTTTGGAACCTGAGGATATAAAAACGGCAGATATCAAGGACGTGGTCCGTTTTATTCGGACCATTGAACTAGAGTAGCGCCAGGTACAATGGGCTTTTAAGCCTGCGTGCATGGCTTCCTTTAGAGGCCATTCATTTATCATCTACAGTTCCCAGCATTGCCTTAACAATTGGATGTAACCACTTCATGAAAAGTTGAACTTGTGCATATATTGTCGTATATGCTGATGCCAGCAGACATATTGACCCGATAGGCACGAACAAGAATTACAGCTGCGGTAGTTGAGGTTTAACGACATTGTAGAGTCCAGTCTGACACAAATGCAATACCAGACTGTAAAACCATCGACAGATGCCGCCAGAAATTAATAACACCGAATCTGTACCCGGTCTACCACGTTCTGATAGAAGTGGTACCAACCGCTGCTGCTTTCCTCTGAGAGATGGCTACGATACAGAAAAAAAATGTATGTGATGCATTCACATGACCTTCTCTACCCTCTATCGTTTATTAGTGGGTATACAAACTATTCTTACTAAAGCTCATTTTTATACCTACCACGTTTACTCATTTCCTCATAGATTCTAAGAGACAGCGATAATCGAATGTTTAAGAACTGGACGCTATACACTGGCCTTAAAATTCCATACCGTTTCCATGCAATGGTCAGAAACAACTGGATGTTGAAAGGACTTCAAAGAATGACCAAGAAATTAAAAATTCGAACAATTAATAACGGATAACTCAGAAATGGCTTATGCTACAGAAAACGTATTTGATATAAATTATGTGTTTTAAAGAGACCTTCATTTTTTGTGTAGTACGTTTTCCTCTATCGCTTAACGTTTACCAGTTATACAAGATTATATAAATTCCATGAATGAGGAGGATTTAAAGCCTATTCCCAAAAAATTCAAGAAATACATTTCCATGTAAGTATCTTTGATATACGGCATTTTAATCAAAATCATTGCAGCGATTTTTTTAGAAAATCGCAATTTTCGAGAAATATTCCTTAGAAAGGGCAGCTGTGGTGGGCGATTTTCTTTAAAATCTTCGTGTCGTATCCCTGGAAGATACTGAACCTAAATACCAAGTTTGGTGCTTATTCGACTTTTCGTTTTTGAATTATGCTGTTCACAGACACATATGCAGACACGAACACGTTTCCAAAAATGTTTCAGGGATCTCAAAACATGTATTTCTGGTGACATTTCGGTATCGAATTTTTGTTGAAATGCAATACCTTCTCTATCTACTGTGTAGGTCGTAGAGAAAGAACAAAGAACAGGGTATTTTGCATTCACTTTCATAGGTTACTGACTCCTCTACAAACCATTCTTAAAATAGCTTGTTGTTCCGTCTACTGCACTACATTTACACATTTCCTGTAGGCATAAGAAGTATACAGTAGTGATAATCAGATTTTTAAAAAGTGAGTCGCTATGTGATGGCTTTAAAATTCCATGCCGTTTGCATGACTACAAGTAAAAACCTGATGTGTGGCACTCACATGACCTTCTCTACTCCTGCACAAACTTTTTACAAATGCTTATTTTCCATCTACTTCATATTATTCGAGATAAACGTTTGTGAAAACTATCTTATTCTTAAGTTTCTTGTAGGTACGAGGGAATTTAGTAGGCTTTAAACGATAGTCAAATCTTTTAAGAGCTGTTGTTATATGGAGCATTTCATTCTCTTTGCATGCCCACAAAAATGTATATGACATAAATTGTAGTTTAACGAGATTTACATATTTTGTACAGTAAAACTCTGTCTCTCTCTCTTACGATTTACGGGTTACGCGAAAGTCATTCAGAACTAAGAGGGTTTTTGGGACATTCCAAGAAAATTCAAGATATACAGTCAATTTGTTATGAAAATATATTAAACATATAATACTTTAATCAAAATCGTTATAGACATTTTTTAGAAAATCAAAATTTTCGAAATTTATTCCATGTAAATGGTAGTCCGGGGTGGAGAATTCTTGAAAATCTTCGTTTGACATCCTTGGAAGGTACCAAGTTTGGTATTAATCAGACTTTTCGTTTTTGAGTTATGCTGTTTACAGTGTGACGAACTGACAGACATATAGATGTACACACGCACCCGGATATGTTTCCAAAAATGTTTTATCTGGATTCAGGGTGCCTCAAAACATTTGTTTCAGGTGAAATCTCGATATAAAATTTTTGGGTGGAATACAATACTTCCCCTATTTAATATACGTAGTAGAGAAATTAAAAACGTATAGCGACTTACAACTTAAAATGCTTTCAAGTTTGAAAATTCAAACCAATACCAACAAATAGCTCGGTTAACGCCACAAAGCTTTAACTGTTATACGTAAATTGTGTACTTTAGTGATATCTAAGATTCATTTTTGTAGTGAGATTTTGTCTACCTCTTACGGCTTACCAACTATGCAAAAATAATTCAGAATGAAGAGGATTTCATAGGTTACTCCCAGAAAATTCAAGATATACATTTCATTTGTCACACTAGTATCTTAAAAATTTAGTCTTTCAAACAAATTCTTTAGATCCATGTTTGTGAAAACGATAAATATCGAAAAAAATTCTATGTAGTTAAAGGATGGTTTGGGGTGTTTTTCTTGAAAATCTTTGAGTCGCATCGTTGGAAGATGTTGAAGTTATATAGCAAGTTTGGTATGTCACTTAAGTTTTTGAGTTATGCTATTCATAGTATGCATTCATGTTCTGTTTGAATGTATACATTATTATAATGAGACAATATCAGAAAGCAAGTTTTAATGGGATATCACACGCACATTATATACATATATTATGTATAAAGTGTAGTTTGGTTACTGGATACCAGTACCTTTACCATTGAAAACCGGTAGTTAGAACATAGTTTAGATTAGTATGGAGTATTTTGTTAAATTTATCTTGTTTAAGTTACTAGAAATTAGGAGCAGCTGGAACCAAGTTATTTTATGTGGCCGACTTCCAGTAACAGCACTTTTTCGATGTAAATTCCAAATAATTATTACATTTGAGATTTTTATTTTATTATTTTTCTTTTTTATTTTATTCATTTTATATAATTTTTATTTACTGGTTTATAACTAAAAATCTGTACAATAATAATGTATCAATGAAGTATTAAATGAATCACAGATTTGGAATATACATCCTGGAGTAGGAAACAAGATACCAGCATGGCGTATTAAAGGCTTTATTATTAATTTTTTCTTTTTAATTTTTACTTTCTACACTACGTATAGCAAGTAGTGGAAGTGTTGCATTCCACTCAAAAATCGGATACCAAGATTTCATCTGAAATTCATGTTTTGAGATGCCTAATATTTGTAATAAAGCATTTTCGCAAACATGCCCGTGTGTGTGTCTATCTGTGTCTGTGAACAGTATAACTAAAATTTTAGTCGGATAAATACCTAACCTGGTATTTGAGTTTAGTATCTTCCAAGAATCGACACGAAGATTTTCAAGAACATCCCGCTACCCCAGACTACCCTTTACATGCAACGTTTTTCGAAAATTTTGATTTGCTGAAAAATGGCTTTACGATTTTGAATTAAAGTATCATATGTTTAAGATATTTTCATGGCAACTGGGAATGTCCCCAAAAGTCCTCTTCATTCTGAATCACTTTCGCATAACTGGTAAACCGTAAAATTAGTGAAAATGTTACTGCACAAAAAATGTAGGTCTCATTAAAAAAACACTGTTTATGCCATAAACATTCCATTTTCGAGATATTCCTTGTTATTTGTTTGAATGTTCCAATATTTTTTTTTTCAAAATGGGAATTCGTTATTCGCTTTTTTATGTCCTGTACATGCAAAGAAAATGGAATGCTCCACATAGCAACCAACTCTTAAAAGATTTGACTGCAAATGCTTATCTCGATTAACATGAAGTAGGTGGAGAATAAGCGTTTGTAAAAAATAGTTTGTATAAGAGTACAGAAAGTCTTGTGAGTGCGACAAATCAGATTTTTTTTGTCGCAAAGTTATGGAAAGAGTATGGAGGTTTAAGGCCAGCGTATAACATCTAGTTATAAAATATTGGCTATTCTATTCCGTTTTTAACTAAAATGATGTGTAATGCAGCTATTTCCGGAAATGTTTATTTGGATTAAAATATGTAGATAAGAAAATAAACTTTTGTAAGAATAATTTGTCGACCCACAAATAAGCGATCGAGTGTAGAGAAAGTACTTTAGTAATAAACATTTTTGTGCTGAAAACTTTAATATGAATTTTTCAAAATAATTAACTGTTACGGATGGACTGATTTACTCTGTGTACAGTCAGGGACTGAACAAGCCGATCACTTAGACTACCGATTGTGCCACTACTTTGAGCAGTTGTAACATAACAAATTGTTAGAAGTTCACATGTGCAATTTTCGACGTAAGAATTTAAGGAGCCAACATGTTTTATTTACAAAGCTAATCGACAGCATAGGGAAGTTTAAAGCGTTTAACGAATCAATAAATGTGTTTTTGTTATGGTTAGATTAACTGCTATTAAATATTCAACACCAATTAATAAAGTATAGTAAGTTAGGGTGAAAAGTTATTTTGAAGGTCAGCATTAATGAAATTAAATTACTTTAAGCAGATATTTCAGAGAAATGATTTAACACCACAATGGTTCCTCGTTTATAAGCAACAGTAACCATAATATCAAGCATTAATTCATAACAAACTTACATTAAAATATTGTTGTGTAAAGGAAATTCAATGTGGTTTAACCTTAAACAAATTTAACCAGTTAAAGAGAATGCTACACAATACTCCCTGGAACTTACACTATATAGTACTTTCCCTGCCAACTACCTACAGTAGTGTATCTTTCGACTGGCATATGTACTTATTCAATTACCAGTAGCCTTTCCCAAGCTATAATGACAAGACAGCTACAGGTCATTTTAATTAAATTGGAAGACGCTGCTGGAAGGTAAGACCTAATTGATGGAAAAATAGGAAGGACATAGAACGATTGTAATTAACGTGCAATGCATTGACAGGTAACGGATATACCAATGTATATAATATAACAATATAAATTGTTAAATATTAGTTGCTTGGAAATTACAATTACACTTAAAACACACTGCTAATGACCATTTATAGCAAGCTATTCTTGAATACGTACTTGCGGTAGCAAATCACACAAATTAATACATATTAAATGCAGAAACACTTACTTATATATATATATATATATATATGGAACATTCGTAAATACAATTTGAATTTACGAAGTTTATTTGAGTGAGACCTGTATTACGAGATGTTATAGCCGGACATTTAAATCGGAAGCAAAGCTTCCGTGATCAATGTCGGCTCCTCCCGTCTACATGTCATATGTAATGTGGACAGTTTGACTTCACCGTGTTAGTGGAGAAGTTACCAGCTTTAAGAACAAGAAGAAGAATGCATCGAGAGAACTGCTGGCTGGCAAGAGCCAGGGGACGAAGGTGACGGTGGTGGTGGAGGGATATGGCTTCTGCACATGCGCGGCTTTAGTACCAACTTGTCGGGCAAAGCTTTATAAAGCTACAGAGGTAAGAGGAAATATTGTATTCCACCCAGAAATTCTATGTAGAGATTCCATCGGAAATACATGTTTTAAGCCCCGATTAAAAGTTAATTTTAGGAAAAACCTCTCCGTGTGTGTCTATGTCTGTGTACAGCAGATATATACCGAAGTTTATTAGGTACAGTACCTTCCAAAGATGCAACACAAAGAGTTTTAAGAAATCCCCCCACTCAAGCTATCCCTATATTGAAGATTTTTTTGAATTACTTTATTATCTCAAAAATGGCCACAAAGGTTTTCATTAAAATATATGTTTAAAATAAATATATGTCAAAAAAACATATATTTTGAATTTTCTGAGAACAGTCTGTAAAGTCCGCTTCATTTGGAAAGAATTTTGTACAAGTGGTAAATCATAAGAGAAAGGCGCAAAAATCTACCTCACTAAAAATATAAATCGCTTTAGAATACACAGTTAATCCAATAACCTTTTTCTTTTGTGGTATGAGCCATTTCCGAGATATCCGTTGTTATTGGTGTACATTTTTCAATAACTTGTCATTTCCTCAAAGTGCTGTCGCGCTTCAGTTGTTTCACGCAATGCCATGAATAGTACGGAATTTTTAAGGCAGCATATAGCTATACTGCTTTTAAAAATTACTATCGATTTGGTTTCATCTATGCCCCTTTAACATAAATTGTAATGAAACTACTTCTGTAAAGGCTTATCTCGATTAACATGAAGTAGGTAGAAAAATAAGCTATGGAAGAATATTTTATAGAAACAATAGAATTAAACGATACTGGGTAGAAAAATCAATATGAATTTAACACATCAGAATGTTTACTATAATAATAAACTGCATGTAACCTTATACAAGTTTGCATACCAAAGCCAAAAATTGGGCAGGACCGTTTCCATTGGATTCTAATTTTCTGCACAGATTGTGACGTATTATTGACGTTGTGATCATCAAGCAAATCTGTTAAACCACTTCTCGACAAGGTGTAGCGATGGAGGTGACAGCTGGAATCTATGAGATTGGCTGAGCACATGATGTTCGGAATAATTCAGTTACTGTTGTGAGGTGATTAAGATTCGTGGTCGATTATTGATGTCATGGGATACAAAGCGAGTGTCTGGGAACCGAACTGTATCTGTTCAAGACGATATAGCGGCATCTATACTGGATCCGTTGTAAGAAACCCACGTTTTGTATTACTCCGCGCCCACGTCCACAAGCGTATGTGACAATGTCACTTGCGCCCATGTATTACGCCATATTACATTAAAAACAAATTTCACACACAAAAGTAGCTTACCAGTAGGTTTTGTTTCAATAAGTCAACTTTTCGTATTAAAACAAACTGAGGAATATATCAATAACATAATTTCAAAGTGAATGCAACCAAACAACACGTGAATTTAACGGACTTTCGTACTTATTGGTCAAATTCACAGCCGTCATCGTTGGCAGGTAATGCTGCAACTCCGAGGTCGGAATCTGAGGATGGCCCTGAACTGTCGCAATTATATTAACATTATTTCGTTTCACAAACGAAAAACCCATTTCTAATAGCAATGATTGGGAGCTCGTTCTCTTAAAATTTGGTAAATTAAGGTCACTGTTAACAGCACTTAACACTTGATTTATTGTCGTGGCTCATTGTATGAAAAGATTACGTACTTTAGAACGAATTGCACACTTAATGAAGCGTCTACTTGCCCCAAAATTGTTTTAGATCCCTTACTCTTTTTGCACGGTGTTGAAACACCATCGCCTTAACCTCTTTGCAAACTCAACACTGGCTTGTGGCACGCTGGTGTGCTCTGCTGTTATTTTAACCATTTCGTTAATTCCTGGAATATCCGGATTATGCTCCTTTAACCAGTGAAACACATTAAAAAATCTGATGTGTTACACTCACATGACTTTCTCTACTCTTGTACAAAATATTTTTACAGAGGCTTATTCTCCATCTACTTCATGTTAATCGAGATAAACATTTGCAGACTCTATCTTATTGCTAATTTTCTTGTAGATGTAAGAGCAATATATATTTACAAGGGCAATATAGAAATACAGTAGCCTTTAAGTACATAAATATCTCTTAATAGCTGGTTGCTATTCCTTTGCCACAGATTAATACTCTTTGCATATCCAAGACAAAAAAAATGAATAACGAATTCCCATTTGAGAAAATAAGTATTGAAAAATTTAACGGAATAACAAGCAATATCTCGAAAATGGTTCACTCAACAAAAAGAATATATATGACATACATTATGTATTTTAACGCAATCTACATTTTTTGTATTGTAAAGTTTTGTCTATCTCTTATGGTGTACTAGTTATGCAAAAGTCGTTCACAATGAATACTTTTGGAGACATTCCCAGAAAATTCAAGATATACATTTTATTTGTCATGAAAATATGTTAAACATATGATATGTTAAACAAAATCGTTAGAGCCATTTTTGAGAAAATTAAAATTTTCGAAAAATCTTCCGTGTAAAGGGTAATCTGGGGTGGGGGGATTTTCTTGAAAACCTCCAGGTCGCATCTCTGGAAGATACTGAACCTAAATACCAAGTTTGGTGTTTATCTAATTGTTCGTTTCTGAGTTATGCTGTTCATAGACAGACACACACATGGACATGTTTCCAAAAGTGCCCTTTTTGGATTCAGGGGGTCTCAAAACATGTATTTCCGGTGAAAACTCGGTATCGAATTTTTGGTTGGAATACAATACTTCCCCTACTCACTATACGTAGTAGAGAAAGTAAAAAATCTGTTTTTTGCCACTTTTTAATGGTTTACCTTTAAAATGCTTTTTAGAGCCGTGAACACTCATTTGTGCCATTATTGAATTTACACCAGCCGAAAGCTTGCCGCGTATTCCTCACTGACATTCCGTTTGTTTTTCTCTCGCAACAGCAACGGCTTATTTGTTGTGAACGGACATATTTCTGCTTCCAAACAGCTTTAAAACTACAACACAATGCAATACAACATTTAAGCGTACTGATCATCACATTTTACAAGTAATAACATTAACAAAAGATGGATCTATTTTCTCTCCTTAAGTTGAGTGCTGCTTCGTTCTCAAACCAATGAGAGCATTCAGTGCGGTCACGTGCGTGGAGCTGTTTCTCGATATTACTCATACAAGGTGTGTTTCTTACGACTGAAGGAGTATAGACTTCATATTCGCTCTCTGATATACAGCGTGTTAATGAATAACACCGCACGAGCTTAATGTGTATAAGCATCTCAAACCAAATTAAATTAGATGGGCAACTATATAAACCCACATATGGAAAATTCTAAGCTGCAGCTTAAAACTTCCAAATAATCAGCCCACCTCAGAACAATTCCGCTTCAGTTTGCAAGGGTTGCAAGCTGTAAGTGTATGTGGAAAGCATCTCTGTATAAATTGACAGAAAGTTAAGTTCTAGTGCGAGTAGCAGGTTTAATTCCTTATAAGTTATTTCATGGTTCTTCTTTTTAGCTCTCAAAGTGATAAAGCCTTCAAGCGCTGAATGTTTAGTCCTTTCAATTTTTGGAAAGGTATAATCAAGAGCATGATCGCTCAGTTGGTTAGAGCATCGGCACGGTAAGCCGATGATCCATGGTTCAAATTCTGGTTATGGTATTGAGTTTTTCAATTTGATTCCACCTTTCCAACCTTAGTCTATACACGGCATGTGAAGGAAAAATTAATTAACATCGAGCCGGCAAGTTCGGAGATACCTTGCTAGCATTGGCGCTTGGGTTGCCAGCCTTCTTGCTCCAACTTGGATGAGTTTAAGGTTCTGCAGGATTGACTGACTCCTCCACAACTTGTCCCGCCAGCCAGGAACTGCTAGCTGTTCTGGATGCAGCACTAGTGTCTGCGCTTGCAGTCTCGTCATTAATCCTCTCTTCTGTAAAGTTATGCATATATTTGCGGCTCCTTAATTCATTTGCTCAGGTAGTAGTACTTAATTTTCTTATTTCTAGCCTTTTGATGGCGATAAATGCCAATTTGTGCAAGGTAATTTATTTAATAATCAGGCGGTAACTGAACCAATTCTAGCGTGTCTGATTCTTAAGGGCTACAATGAGAGATTATTGCACCCTATTAGGATAGAATACTCAACCCAATGGAACTTAGCACCGCAAATGGGTCATCATAGCAGGCCCATAGCATGTTACGTGACCTCTGGAAGGAAGGCTTGAAGGGGAGATCCGGACAACGATGCACGATAGCAAGGACGGGGTCATTAATGATTCCAGAGTGACAAATATATCCTAGCGCCGGCGTGATGCTGCCTGGGCCATAATCAAGCCCTACCAGGAAGAGGCAACCGCCGATTATCCAAGGGCTATGGAGAAATAGTTTACACAGCGCAAAATCCACCGTTCCGCCGCCACCCAACAATTGCCGTCGCCTAATCCTACGGCCCTGAAATATATGAGGATGAAAGGAAATAAAGGTGACATGAAATGATAAAGAATAAATTTGTTGTAGGAGGGAAACCATCCCAGCATTCGCTTACTAACCTGAGAAAACCACGAGTGGCCAGCACAAACGGATTTCGAACCCGAGACCTCCCGAATGCGAGTCTTTCCAATTACCGCGGGCCATTTCACTCCTAAGCATTAATACTTTAAATTGCCAGGGCTGATGGTAATCGTAATAAACGGTTATCTTAATTGCCCGAAACCCCGGAATAGGTTAATTCCGTTACAACAACATTTCGCAGGATATACCTATACATATACGATCAATATGTATGTACACTGGCCAATATAAAATTGCGCGGTGCATGGGAGACGGAGCTTGAATCGGGTACTTCCGTGAACGTCGGGACAGCCAGGCTTTGCTCATAAGGCCTGCGTATATTATTTTAACAGTTATAATGGGGAACACAATTATAATAACAAAAGTCTTCCAAAACAACAGTTCACATACGAGATTTCAAACAGATATATGTTTCAGAACGTATCATTCATTCATTCATTCATTATCTGTTTACCCTCCTCTTATGTAGGACTTACACCCCCCAGGACTTACAAACAGGTGCCTGGGGTCAGAGGCCCGTCGAGGAGCAGACACTCATGGATCAGACAGAGCATCCAGGATGGGTGATCAGCCCGATGCCTGGTATGGGATGAAGGAAGTAGATGAAACGAAATGATGCTGAAATGGATGAAAGGAAAGGCGATGATGGAGCAGTTGGTGGAATGAACCCGGAGAAAACCCGCCCAGACGCCGCTTCGTCCACCACAAATCCCACATGCAGGTCCCTGGGATTGAACCCGGTCCGCCTCGGTGGGAGGCGAGCGGTCTAACCACTCGCCAAGGCGCCGCCTTTCAGAACGTATCAACACTGAATATTTGTAACCAAAACATACTTTTTGGATTTATGGCTCTCAAGTGGAGCGTGGTTAAAGCTCGTTATAATGCCACGTTTACTGTAGCACTCTTAGCTCAGTGGTAAAAAATTGAGTTTTTATTTGTGGACGCTCTTTATCTGCTGTGGTCCTTAGCGTCCCACTCTATATTGGTCGTGAAAGACCGGAAAGGTTGCTTAGAGGCCTCTTTATCAGGCTTGAGGTCCCTTTACGTACCGTAAACCTAGACACGGGACCACCGACTTTACTTCCCTTTCGAAGGAACCCATGCTAAGTATTTTTACGCCCGAAAAAAATCCATCGCCCTCGGCAGGTTTGATCCCGCGACCTTGGGAATTGGAAACACGTATGTTAACCACTACACTACCGAGTAGACAGTTCAGTGGTAGAGATCTTACTGTTAGAGGTTGCAAGTTGAAATCCCCGTGGAGCTATTCAACTCCACCCCCCAACATTTTAAATACACGAGTGTAAATATAGTAGGCTTTCTTCGGTTTTTATGTACGTGGCGTTTATTTGGTAGCCCACCATACCGGTAGATGGCAACCATGACATTATTTTATCGATGGTCAGGAGGTTTCATACTCAGTCAGTTTAATTTCTGAAGTGGATTATTTGTGTTGATTGGAAGATTCATGTTTATCTGCACAACGTATGGGAGCCAATTTGTCGCGGTCACTTCGTGTTATCTTTTTGCTGGGCGCCTGTTATTGTATTACTATTTTTAAATTTGGGTTCATTGTCCTCCGGCTAGCTATTATTTCTCGGTCGAGCACATCTCTTGAACAAGGTGTGTAAACGGAAAGGATTTATTACTGAAGGATAACACTTATAAAAGAATTTGTTTTTACACTTTTATTGTCGTCACACATTATTCAATTTCAGATATTGACTTTTGATACACGCCAAACTGAAACTGTTATGTTTTCTAATGTTATTATAACCACTTATTTGCCGCACTTTATTAATTCGCGTATTTCACATTTATAACTAGCTTTACGACACGAGAGATTGTGTAGAATTGCGTAACGTGTACTATATGTATGCTTCCGTTGAACTACGCGACGTATAACTCACGAATACTTATGTTGAACTGATCGACGTATACACGCGAATGCTTCTGTTGGACTGACGAAATCTGCCTCTGACTTTAGCTTTTTATACTCCCACACCCCGATATGCCTAAAGATTATAACCGAGCTCCTATTGGTTAATAAAACGCGCCAACATTAGCGTCAATTTTTATATCCAATCAAAAATTACGAAAACATATGCTCTAGGGAAGAAATTCCCTCCATTTCTAAGAAAAGCGCGCCAATATGACGTCATTTGTTTGTCTCTTCTAATTGATAAACAACTCACCCCCTCGCTCATTATTACTCGCTCTTATTGTCGGTTTCAGTGAGGCCGTGTAAACTTATTTCCTAACAATGCTTATAATTAACAAACATCTTAAATCAATTTCATACAATAATGCTTATTTACACTACAATCACTCTGGCATTTGCATTATTGTGATACAAATTACTGCCACATTTCATAACCACAAATTTCGCAATTATTGTAATTATATTTCTAAGTAAACAGAAGTAGCACAAGCAATTTTATTTAACTAAATAACATTAAGCGAGTTGTAAAAAATAAAAGATAACAATCCACTACGAAAAGTTGAACTAGAGCTGCTTGCGAAGAAGTTAAGTAGTTTAACCGCTGCTCCACACTAACTACGATGTGGAGGTAGCCCAAATCAGTGCCTTGTATTATAGAGCTAAGCAAAGCGGCGCACATATGCATTATATAAAACAGTCAGAAACACATTAAAACAATCGTATTTGTGAAAATCCTAAAATCTGTAACTCCCAATCTATAATTGGGTTGTACTACGATGAAACGTTCTTTAGAAACTATTTGTTAACGTTATAGACCAAGTATAGGCATTATTGACCCCGCGTGTCGCCGCGTGCCAAGCTACCTCCACCCCTCAACGTTTGCTGTTTGTAACACACAAGCAGTCTTCTAATTCGGTGGTGCAGCACTGCTTAACGCAATTATAAGATGCATTCTACAAGAAATTATAGGTATTTAGGAAACAATGACTCTTTCATGTTTTGTAGCATACAATTATGCTGCAATATACTATGTATATATGTATTATGTACTTGTGTATATATGCAGGGTAGACCATTAACGATTGAGATTGCACAATATCTCCAAAACTAAGCGTTGTAGAAAAACATGTCTTGAACAGAGTTTCTTGAAATTATGAGGGAAAGTAAATGCCATTAGTCATGTTTTATTTGGTGGACTTAGTGATGGTAATTTTAGGGTAAATTTAATCTTTTTTAAATGAGAACGTACAATTAGCGTCCCCATAACGTCCTTCAAACAAAACACGACTAATGGCATTTACTTTCCCCCATAATATCAAGCAAATTTTATTCAAAACGTTTCCTTCTACAACGCTTAGTTTTGGAGATATTTCGCAGTCTCAACTTAAATGTTTCACCCTGTGTAAATATATAAATTGTGTGTTTTAAAGAGATCTGCATTTTTTGTGTAGTACGTTTTCGTCTATCGCTTAACGTTTACCAGTTATACAAGATTATACAAAATTCCTTCCGAACGAAGAGAACTTCAAAGGCTATACACATTTTATTTATCATCTAAATGTCTTTATTGTATGGTATTTTAATCAAAATTGTTAGCGCTATGTTTTAGAAAAGCACAAATTTCGAAAAATGTTCCACAAAAAGTGAAGTTTTGGGTGGGGATTTTCTTTAAAATCTGCGTGTCGCATGTTTGAAAGCTATTGAACTTAAATACCAAGTTTGGTAATTATCCGAGATTTCGTTTTGAATTATGCTCTTCCCAGACACAGACACACATACACACGGACATTTTTCTAAAAATTACTTTCTTTTTTTATTCAGGGGCTTCTAAAAGATTTAATTTCCGGTGAAATCTTGGTGTCTATTTTTTTGGTGGAAACAATGTTTTCTCTAACTGGTAGGTACGTGGTAGAGAACGTAAAAAGCATGGCATAGTACCCCTGGCTCTAATTAGTACGTCAACAACTTTAATTGAAGCAAGATATTTATTTACTGTAAAAACTGTAAGTATTGAGTATTGTTTGTTCATTTTTTCTGCAAGTTTATAAGCTATGTTATATTTATTTGTTAGTTTGATAACAAGTATGAGATTTTTTCAGTTTCAAAACTTTATTTTATAACTAATAAATGAATAAGCAGTTGACTTTATTTTGTCATTTGATGCATACCTGTATTTTAATAAATAGATAATTCTAGATTTTCAAAATTAGAGGGGATAGAGGGGTAGTTTTACCTTACGTCACAGTACCTCTCCCTCCTGGATGGCACACGCTATCGCCCATACCTTTATAGCCTTACATTTTGAGTTTTATAAAAATTCCGACACTTCTGACTCGAATAGTATCAAATATCATCACTGTATTTTTCTTAAGTGTTTAAAGTAAATATTTTCACTGTTGTTGTTGACTAGTTGATAGAGTGCCCTCCCTTTAATTTTGAACCATAAATAGGTTAAATCATTTCTACATAAATTGTCAACTCAAAACAAGATTATAGAATTATAGGCGCAAAACAGAATAGTTTAGTATCTACACAGTACTATACAAGAGAGGCGCGTTTCTCAAGGTGATGACAGAGGTGTCGCAGAGAAGGTTCATAAAGGACACTCAGAATCAGCGAAGCTTTCTCGCACATAAGCATCGAGCCTGTCCTCCCTTCGGAGCACATGCAAGAGGAGCTTCCCTAATCGATTTGTCGTGAGATGAACGTTATTGCTTCCCATCTGCTTTCTACTCTTTCGCGCTAATGGCTTATGAGGAATCTGAGCTATAGGAAGCTCTCCCTCTATAAAGGAACCTGAACTAATGTATCCCTAAATAACATTATGTTCTAAAAAGGGCCAGCATCATCATAAGAGTAAACTCTAATGTTGTTAGAAACTAATTATTAGTGAGATGAGGATTGCAGATGGACTTCGTCTATAACTAGAGAGATTAGAGTTATGACATGCTTTATTGGGCAGACATATCAATTAACTGTGCGGAAAATGGGAATTGAAATTTCAGCCACTTGAAACCTTAAGGACAGGGTTATGCAAGGCGAGTCTTGTTTTATTAGTAGAGACTTAGAAGAGTTAACTGTTAATTTAAAATTTATGAGTTCAGGATTTGGTTACCTCATAGTGCCAGAAGTAAGAACATCTTCCTAATCAAAATGAACCAAAGGAAGAGAAGGACCGTTTTGAACACTTGTGTTGATTCAGGTATCTAAAAGCTGTTGCATTCACATGACTCTTATACAAAATATTATTACTAAGGCTTATTCTTCCATATCCTATTTCTTGATAATCGGGATAAAACTTCAGCACACATATTTAGTTTTTAGGGATAATAAAGATAAATCAGAATAAAACAATAGTCAGGTTTCAAAATCTGGATCGCTATGTGATGGTGTTGAGAAAAAGTTAAAAGCGACTTGGATTGGATTGGCTACAGAAGGGACTCCGGCACTGATTCACAAGGGATTGTTATACCTAGGCGCCACAAAGGGGCGCCCCGGTAGGAAGGATGAAACGAATGGAGATATCGGGCGGCCGAAACCAGGAGTGACGGCACAGGAATGGCAGGGTCCCTAAGTTTCCAGATAGACACCCCGGCAGATGGACAGGCAGACGGGACCCCACCCGTTCCTCAAGGGTGTTCAGATATCCCCGGCAGCCAGCAAAGCCAAGGGAGGGAGAGAGTCACAAAGAGTATCCTTTACCCCTGCCACACTGCATTGAAACACCATCGCCGACACTTCCAAACCTGAAAGAGACCAACGGATGAATGATGAAGTCAAATGAGAATGGAGATGAAATGCAGGGACAGGTAATTCGAGGGATGTGAGAATCCTTCCCATCATTCTCTTCCAACCCGGGAAACCCCTCCCCCCAAAAGGTCAGGAATCGAACCCACGACCTTCCGATTGCGGGTCACGGACGAAACCGTTTGAGCCATGAAAGTGCAAGTATTTGAAAATTCAAACCAATAACAAAGAATACATCTGAAATGGCCTGATGTTGTTAGGTTGTCTCATAAGTAATGTCGGTTTTTAAGTTTGGTGTTTATAAGATAGAATTGGTTTTCTTTGGTTCACCAATGCTATTTATAGAATGCCGTGACTAGTATTGCGTATATTGCGAGAATGTTTCAGTCGTCACTTGTTAAAAAAGATCAAAAAATGGAAGTTACAAAGTTTGAGATTAGAGTCCTTCTAAAGCACTACTGGAAACAAGATTATAAAGCTGCTGCTACCGCGGCTCGAAAAATATGTGAAGTGGAAGAAGAAGGTGTCATTAGTGAACGTGTGGCACAAAAATGGTTTCAACGTTTCAACGCTGGAGAAGAAAATAATAAAGATTTACCACCTTCTGGAAGACCTAAATTATGCGATATTGAGAATACACGCAGAGTTCTGGAAGAAAATCTTAAAAACGGACCCGTAGGTTGCCACGAGAACTTTATCCATCAAAAGATACCATACATCGCCAGATTAACAAACTTGGAAAATCAAAAAGAAGCTGTGGATCTGTACCTCATTAATTAACACCTCAACAGGCTCAACGTAGAGTGGATATCTGTCATCAGCTTACCGGTAATCCCATGGATGATAGATTTATAAGGCGTTTGTCACATGTGATGAGAAATAGGTTTATTACCGCAACCCTGACGCCTCGAAACAGCGTTTCAGTCCCCGTCAGCCTGTCAAAGCCGTCGTTAAAAAAAACATCAGTTCAAGTAAAGTGTGTCTGGTGGAGTTTTGAAGCAAGGATTCACTGGGAGTTTGTTCCAAACAGGCGTGAATTCAATGGGGATCTTTATTCTCAACAGCTAGAGCGGGTTCATGACATTTTGAGACAGATATACCCAGCTTTAGGTAACCGAAATAGAGTTCTGTTGTAGCAGGGACGTGCAATAGCCCATACTGCACGAACAACCATAACAAAAATTCTGCAATTGGAAGGAGTCCAACTGCTACCACACCCAACTTACAACCTTGATCTTGTGCTTTCAGATTACCGTCTGTTTCGATCCATGGCCCATTGCTTGCGTGAAAGAAATTTCGAAACCATTGAAGCTGTGGCGGTGGGTCGCACCGCATTCTTCGCATCAAAAACCGGAGACTGATACCGTCACGGGATAATAAACCTCGTCGAAAGATGGCTAAAGACCATGGAATCTGCTATTCTCTATTTTGAAGATAGTTTTAAATAGAGTTTTTCTTAAAAACCGACATTACTCGGGAGATACCATCTATATTTGGCATAAATTGTTCGATATAACCACAAACCTAAGAATATATTCTTTGTATAGAGAGATTTTGTTTATATCTTACGGTTTACCGATAATTACATAGAAACGTTTAGAATAAAGATGGCTTCGCAGGCTATTTCAAGAAAATTCAGAATATAAGTTTTACTTATAATGCGAATATCATTAACATATATTATTTTAATTCAGATCGTGTGTCCCATTTTTAAGAAAATTAAAAAAAATAACGAAGCTTATTCCATGTAAAGGGTAGCATTGGGTGGCAGAATTTTCTTGAAAGTTTTCGTGTCGCATTCTTGGAAGATACTGAACTTAAATAACAAGGTTAATGTTTATCCGAGATTTCGTTTTTGAGTGATGCTGCTCACACACACACACACACTCGAACCTTTTTATAATATGCCTTCTTTGGTTCAAGGTCCCTCAAAATATGTATTTCTGGCGGAATATTGACATCCAATTTTTGAGAGGAGTACAAATACATCATCTTCTTACTGACAATTGTTCTCTGGCTTGAGCCAAATTAGCTGGATATCGTTACATTAAATCATAAAGCCCAATAATAGAGCTGTTTGTACTTTCTCTGCTACGTTATAGCAAGTAGGAAAAATATTGCATTCCATCCAAATATTTGATACCACGATTTCACAGGAAATACATGTGTTGAGGATCCCGGAATAAAACAAAAGAATTTTCAGAAAAAGACTTGTGCATGCATACGCCTGTGAACAACATAACTCAAAAACTAAAAGTCGGATAAATACCAAACTAGAGATTTATTTTCAGTATCTCCCAAAGATGCGACATGAAGATTTTCAACAAAATCCCCCAGTCGCAAAGTACACTTTACGTGGAGGATTTTTTGAAATTTGTATTGTCCCAAAATGTTATAAGGATTTTCATTACAATAATAGGTGTATATAACAGATATTTACATAACAAGTAAGAGGTAGATTTTGAATTTTCTGGGAATAGCTTGTGAATTCCTCTTTATTCGTAAAGAATTTTAAATAATCGTGTATACTGGTAAACGTTAAGCGATAGATGAAAATTTACTATAGAAAACATGTACACCTCTTTAAAACAGAAGTTATTTCAAATATCATTTTTGTGGCATATGAGTATGGCCAGGAGCGTAGGTGGAGTCAGCACCTCGACCTAAGGAGATCTTTTGTCTCTAAGCCCCTAACAAGAAGTCCCCCGGAGGGAGGGGTAAGGTGAGAGGTGACAAAGGACGGAGGACAGGGTCCCTACATATTCCAGTTTGAAACTCTCCGGGGGTAGCTGGTACAACCTGTTCCCCACCCTGCAGGCCTGCACATCCCCCGGGACTCTGAAACCGCTCCACGAAGTGTTACAGGAAGCATCCTTTTCCCCTGCCATGTTACGCCGCGACTCCTGCGACACTTGCAACCCTGAAACAACCAAGCAGATTAAAGGTGAAATTAAGTGAGAAAGGAGGTGAATGAAGGGACAGAAAATTTGGGGGTTGTAATTGACCTTCCCAGAGTTCGCCCAGTGACCCAGGAAACCGCGAAAAAAACCATAGTTAAGAAGGTCACGTTCGGGATTCAAATCCAAGATTTCCCGAATACGAGTCACACGTGCTACCGCCTGCGCCATATCGCTTGATCTCCAGTTCTTAAATATTTGACTATCGTTATTCCCTTTATATCTATAACGAAATACGTGATATAGGTATTTCTGCATAGGTTTATTAAGATTAAAATGAAGTAGACAGAAAAATAAGCTTTCGTAAGATAATTTTTCATATAAATTAATAGTGATACCAGTTAGAGAGGGTGATGCAAATGTAACAATAGCATTTTTTGTGTGTACTGGGTTGTTAATGAAACATGCGTTTTAATTGCTCTAGTAGTTGAACAAAGGAATGAAGCGTAAGTTACAGCTGAGTGTTTCTGGAGGTCATCGTTGTGAAATGTCATACAATGCGACCTCAGTCTATAATATAACTATTCTGGGAGTAAACACATTCGACATCTTAAGGCACTGCCCGTATTCTCGCTGTGTTCTGTGACGTGGCGGCATGTGATTGGCGGGGTGGTATACAGAGGCAGGAGGCCCTTTCAGGCGAATACACACATTCAGGTAGCGGTTGGCTTCAAACCGCACTGTCAGCATGAAGCGGGGCTTTTGTCGGCACTGCGAGGCGAAAACTTGCTAGAGAAGGAGGAATGTTGAGATAGTTCTGACATTCCTCCAATATCGGCGGAATGTAAAGCGACATTCTGCTCCTCGGTTTTATCGTCCGACAGAAAATGTCCTGTTACTGCTGTGCTCTGTCCAAATACATTACTGTGGTTTTAAACCCTTAATCAATTACTGGCCCCAGACGACAATATACATTCATTTAGCAATCCAGATGAAGTTTGCCATTTACTGACAAAAACAAATGTGCAAATGCTAAAATAAACAAGTAAATAAATAATTAGTAGATAACCAACCGTTTTTATAACTGTGAAGGCTATTTCAAATTTTAATGTTGTTATTTTGTCTAAACAACGTGTAAATAATACTTGCAATTAACCACGCTTTTACGCTGATTTTAATTTTAGATCTCTGTCTTTGGGAGAGGATAATATACCGTGTGGCCCAAAAGTCAGCTTGCAAATGGAATAATTCACAGGCCTGGGAAGATTTTGCGGCATGGAAATCTTGCATCATAATGGTCAAATTGGATGCTCTGATTTCGAAAATAATAATAGTTTTCAGTACAGATTTTGAACAATTCTGTTTCAACACAAAATTGAAACAGAGCTAGTATTAACATCAATGCATATCCGACTTACAGCATGGTTGATTAGAATATGTAAACATGCTAAATCATATGACGTCATGTTGTACTATTGTCTGTCTCTGTTTACAGGTAATGTTGAACCTATCTCACTTGTTCCTAAGATATCAATAGCGACTATCTTAGAATCCTCAGCAAAGTTTTAAAACTTTTTCTGAGCGGGTCTCTTTTAAAGCCGTATTATGTTGTGAATTTTATTTGTGGAAAGAAATGGCAAGTTCGAGTGGTATATCTAGGAGGGGCTGTGTGTACAATCTTAACAATTTCTGTTATGTCTGTGAGCGTTATGTGATAAAGCAGCAGAAAAGAAACATTGCCGCATTTATCAAGAGTTTATATCCCGCCAATTTTAAAATTAAATTAGGAGAATTTTGCTCCTCATATTGTGTGTAAAAGTTGTGTATAAAATCTAAGACAGTGGTACAAAGGTACATCCATGCCTTTTGACGTTCTTATGGTATTGGGCGAACAACAAATTCACTTTAATTACTGTTATTTTTCTCTGTGTAATATACCTGGATTCAATAGGAAAAACAAGCCGGGCCAAACTTGCCATCAGCAATTAGGCCTGTACCTCATGGATCATGTTCCATCACCACCTACGGTATTTCCAGAGAATAGTACGTATACTTCGGATGTATAAGATGATTTAGATTGTTCTTTTTTTTTGAAAGGGGAGACAGTTATAGAGTTGGAAGGGAAGAAAGAGTTGGCTTATTTCGCCTGGTGTGGTAAGGAAGTCTAAGTGGTAGGTAGGAATGTTTATAAGTGAAGGAAAGGATGGTGGAGTCCCGCATAAGCATCTCTGTCATTATTCGTAATGTGGTTGCTGCCGGCGGTGCCGGTCAGGCGCATTAAATGGGTTCAGGTGGACAGCCATGGCACTAGTCCCTGACTGTCACCTGGGAATTCTGGGGTGAGCATTTGGTTTGAGTGTGTGTGATCTGCATTGTTTATGAGTTTTCAGCGGTTGTAGCGTCGTTGTGAGAGCGGTTGTCGAAGTAAGTGTGTTTCCATAAACGTGCCTATTAGTGCGTTGCTTTCGTATAATTTGTGGTAATTCTCCTCCAGTAACTGGAGCTTCAGAAGAACAGTTGCTTTGGATTGCTCCTGCTGCTCTCTAAGCCCAGTCGCGTGGTCTGGTCGTTGTAGCTGCTGTCTGTGGCGTCATCTGGTTCCATGAGGTGAGTTTCGATGCGTGCCAGCTTGCACTGGCACGAGTTAACTACCGGACTCTGCTTGTCCTGGACGTTCTGTCAAAGTCGCAGGAATTGGGAGGCAATCGTTGAGAGTTTAAAATGGTCCCCAGGCTTAGATGATATTTCAAATCCATTGGTCATAAGTATAAGGTACGAGGGCAGCCCCAGAAGTACCCGACCTGACATATAGATAGTGGTTGTTGTTTCAAACAAATGAGTAGGACAGAAAGTACCAACCTTATAAAGCTAAAGTTTGAAGTTTGACGATGCTACATTGTTTAGTAATTTTTTGGCAGCCATCAATCATGAACGCTCTCAGCGAATTTTAAACATGGATAAAAGTGACCATCGTTTGGGATACAATACTTTCATTCGAAAGGTCTTAGTCCAACTAATATTAAAGCTGAGCTAGATTCTACTCTGGGGGAGTCTGCTCCTTCGTTTACGACAGTAAAATACGGATGGTAGAGTTTAAGCGAGGCCATACGAGCTGCCAAGACGAACATCGTAGTGGTCGACCAAATGAGATGACCACGCCAGAAATTGTGAACAAAATGCACAAAATGGTATTGGATGACCGCGACTGAAAGTGCAGGAGCTATTAGTCATCGTAGGCATTTCAAAAAGTGCTGTACATCACACACTAACTGAAAATTCAGACATGAGAAAGCTCTGCGCAAGAGCTGCCGCGTTTACTCACAATAGAACAAAAACAGCGTCGTAAGGATTTTTCAGTCGAGTGTTTGGCGATGTTTTGACGCAATAAAGCCACATTTTTGCAGCGATTCATAACAGTGGATGAAACATGGGTCCGTCACTTCACACCTGAGACGAAGGAAGAGTCAAAACAGTGGATTGAAAGGGGAGAATCGACTGCAAAGAAAGCGAAAACAGTTCCATCTGCAGGAAAGGACATGGCGTGGGATGCGCGTGGGATAATTTTCATTGATTATCTTCAAAAAGGAACAGCAATCAATGACGAGTATTATACATACTTATTACTGCATTTGGATGATAAAATCAAGCTAAGACGGCCGCATTTAGCGAAAAAGAAGGTTTTGTTTCATCAAGGCAATGCACCAGTTCACACATCCATCATCACCATGGCCAAAATCAATGAGTTAAAGTTCGAATTGCTTCCTAATGCACCCTATTCGGCAGACTCAGCCCCCTCTGATTATTTTGTGTATCCAAAGTTGAAGAAATGGCTTGGTGGAAAAAGATTTGCCATCAATTAAGAGGTGAAGTTTGCAGTTTATGGCTTTTTTACAGAACTCGACGGTTCTCATTATAAACAGGGTATTGAAGCTATTGAACATCGTTGGGAAAAGTATATCGAGCCGAAAGGAGACTATGTAGAGAAATAAATATGTTTTTTCCCTAAAAATTTTGTTAGGTCGGGTACTTCTGGGAAGCCCTCGTATTTCTGAAACTTCCTAGTTCAATGTAAATTGTTGCATCTGTGGAACTGAAATTGTTTCTTATTTTGGACGATTTCACGCATTTTAAATTGTACTTAAAACTAGAAATAAACTCAAATATTACATATTTCTTTTCCTTTCTCACGCCGACACTTGAAACTCTGAAACAGCCAAGCAGATGAAAAGATGAAGTGAAATAAGAAGGGAGGTGAAATGTAGGAACAGGAAATTTGGGGTTGTAACTAACCTTTCCAGCATTTACCTGCGATCCGGGAAAACCCGAAAAATTTCCTGGGTCAGGAAGGTCGGCCGCGGAAGACGAAGCCAGGACCTCCCGAATGTGAAGCACATGCGCTACCACCTGCGCTACCTCGCTAGATATATAAAGCTGTAATTAAACCTTTAATTAAATTTAGTAGGATGTTTTCTGGATGTAAAATAAAGTCTAGGTCAAAGACAGCTACTGATGAAGGTAACACATGATAGCGTGATTTCGAGCCTTAAAAGGTCAGTTCATGTATGTCCAGACAGAGTGGAG
Organism: Deroplatys truncata; assembly: GCA_030765065.1. NCBI lineage: Eukaryota > Metazoa > Arthropoda > Insecta > Mantodea > Mantidae > Deroplatys > Deroplatys truncata. The sequence goes on along the minus strand of CM060986.1, from coordinate 189,056,351 downwards.
TGAACAAAGAATCTGTTCCGCGAATTAAAAAGCATCATATTTTCTTCATATAAGCTGAAACGTGTTTACACATTGCATGACAAACATTCTCTGCACAGGCGTCCGTTTCGCAATTGGATCACCAATATGATGTACAAACTTAATGAATGCCTTTATTAAACACGTTCAGTGTTTATTTTACTTGGACGGTACCGCTCGAGATGGCCCTCCGATAACGCGCTCACATTCAGGAGGTGCCGGGTTCGATTCCCGTCGACGACCACTCTGAACTTTTGGGTTTCACCTGGTCCTACAACCGGGAAACAGATAGGAGGAAAAGTTGGTGACAGGAAATGCATTGTAGAAGGGGAGCCACCCCAGAATTCGCCAACCGATCCGTGGAAACCACGAAAAATTCTGTGGTCAGAGTAACCGGCCCGATGGGGATGCGAACCGGGAAACTGGGTGGTTGGGAAGACCACTCGAATGGAAACTCGCGCGTTTCTGAGGAGCTATCTCGCTTGGTTCCCTAGCCTAAAGAAAACATTGACTTTTTTTCGCCTAAGAATCTGAATTTGTCAAAGAACAAAGTATGAAGGGTCTTTCTGATAAATATCTGCGTCCATTTTTTTTATTTGTGTATCATTTACTTATACAGGATGGGCCATTTAAGTTGATACTGTACAATATTCGCAAAACTAAGCGTTGTAGAAAGAAACGTCTTGAATAAAAGTTGCTTGATATTATTGGGGAAAGAAATGTCATTAGTCGTGTTTTGTTTGGAGGACTTTAAGATAGTCATTTTAGGCTCAATTTAATTTGTTTTAGATCGGAATCCACAAATAGGGTTAAATTAAATTGACCCTAACATTGCCATCACAACGTCCTTCAAATGAAGCATGACTAATGGCATTTACTTTTCCCCATAATATCAAGCAACGTTTATTCAAGACATTTCTTTCTACAACGCTTAGTTTTGTAATATCGTAGTCTCAGCTTAAATGGTACACCCTGTATATCTTAATATATAAAAGTTAGTGTATGATTGTATACGTGTGTTTGTTCCGTTACACCGATTTTGACCAAACTTGGCACAGATAAACCTTGGACACAAGGTAAAAAGTTTTGTCTAGTTTAAAATTCGAAATTTGGCCCAATTTCACACGCTTAATTGTTTATTTCATTCTGATGCCTACTAAAGCTCGAAAGACATCCATATCCTTCTCAATGATAATCATAATAGACCGAACGTTGCCATCATAAGATTTCGCGGTCTCACAAAGTAACAACGGCACAGCGTGTTCACATATTATTTGTTGATCTCCTCTCTGTCATTGATCATGGAGTAGTAATACACTCAAATAAATAATTAAACAACTATGCCAGCTGTGGCTATGATTGCGCAAATGTAAAGGCGCTATAATCACTTGGTTGAGAAATTGAATAAAATTTGCAGCAGTATTATGTTAGGCTGTAATTACAGCATAAAATCAGACTAAATATCGCTGCTTCTTCTTATTATTTATATTTATATGGTTATTGTGTACTGATATAAAATAATGCAAAAGCATTCAATATAATCGCATTGACTACAAAAGTCTCTATGGCGCTCAAACTTTGCTAACATAAAAGTAATAAATAAGTCGAAGTCCATATCCATTCATTCTGCGATCATATATCGATGTTCGGATATTCACGTAATACAGGATGTATCTTTATTGGTGTCATATATTTTGGGGACGTGTACCTGGCATCAAAATAGTAAAAAAAAGTTCATATGTACATGAGTCTGAAAATCATTTATTTCAGAGTTAAACATAAAATCGAAGGTTACAAAAATTGCCCGAAGTGGCTTCCTCTTGCTTCGATACATGCAGTAAACCTGCGTTCCATACTCTGGCGTACTCCGTTGAAAATTACTGGCGTGTTTCGTATTTGGTCAAATCCAGTTTGGATACTTCCTCTCAAAGTGTCAACATCAGGTACAGGAGTCGCATAAACCAAAGACTTCAAATGTCCCCAGACGAAGAAATCCATTGGATTCAAATCAGGCGATCAAGCAGGCCTTGCAATGGGTCCCCCTCGACAGTCCATCTTTGCGGAAATCGATCATTCAAAAACTTACGTGCTATCATACTGAAATGAGTTGGAGCACCATCGTGTAAAAGCCACATTCGTTGGATGATATCGAGAGGCACATTACCAGTTAAGTGATGCAACTCATTTATGAGAAAATCGAGATAGGTCTGTCCATTCAGACGCGGAGGGTAGAAGTAGGGACTAATAAAGTGATCGTGATTGATTCCACCCCAAATGTTGAGAGAGAACCTCTGTTGATGGTTGTCCTGTTCGTATTTCATTAGTATTTTCAAATGCCCAGTTATGAGTGTTATGAAAATTTATGATGTCGTCGTTAGTAAAACCAGCCTCATCCGTGAATAAGATACAGCTAGGAAATTGATGAACACAGCGCACTGCTGTAACATGCGTTGACAGAAACGTCTTCAAAGCTCAAAGTCCGCCTCATTTAATCCTTGCACACGTTGAAGGTGTTAAGGGTACAGCAGATTTTTCATGCAGAATTGTATAGATAGCCATATGACTAACTTTTTCCCTTAAAGTCATACGTCTGTGCTTTGTGCTGGGTCTGCACCACAGCAGGAAGAGCTCGTTCTTCAAGCTCAATGCCTCGTACCGCTCTTGATCTCCCAACATCCCTAGTACTCCTCTCAAATGTGCCATTCTCTCTCAAGCGTTGGTGAATTCATGCGAATGTTCTTGTACATGGTAACGGCCTGTCAAGGTATCTTTCTGCATAAAGTTCGCGTGCTCGTGCTGCATTGCCGTCTGCACGACCATACGTGTAGTGCATATCCTGATTACTCATGGAATACATCTTCTTTGACTTATAACAACTAAACGGTTGATTTTCAGACTCATGTACATATGAACGTTTTTTACTGTTTTGATGCCAGGAACACGTCTCCCAAATGTATGACACCAATAAAGATAGATCCTGTATAATTTGTACTTTCTCATTTTTCTCCTTTTTATCTTTTAAATGTTAATCTGGTATTTCGTTTGTTTTGTATTTCGTAGAAAATGAAAAAAATATATATTGACGTCAGCTAAATTACTATTATATCTTCTCAAATGAGATGTTCTCAATGAATAGACACACTGAATGTGACAACGTTGAAGTCTCTCAGCTGCATTCACGAGAAATTATCATTACAACTGGTATTTATGATTGTACAACAGTGCTTTAGCGTAGTGTTTTTATTTTGTTCTTTACAGTATCCTGAAAGTTTTAATTAACTCTTTGTTTAAGTGTCGTGTAGTTTCATAAAGAACGGGGAGGGGAAGGTAAATGAAATTAATTATGTCTTCGTTCTAGTTTATAAAGCTCCCTTGCAATGTCGAGTAAACCAACTAGTTATGTAGAATTGTTATTTGCGGCTGTAGCGTTATCTTCATTTTGAAACATCTTTCCTCTGCCTTACAAAGGATGGGGAGGGGATGTTAGCGTTGCCGTATTGAACCTGTCTTACAACCCGCAACACTGCATGGTTGTTAACCTGTTGTTTACTTCCATTAGATCAAAACAACTGTGGTGGCTAGAGAACATGGGGTGAGGAGTTGGAGAGGGGATGGTCCGTTGTAATTCATTCGAGCCACTAACGACCACGCTTGATAATAGGGATTTGCCTTTGTTTGGTTTGTTTATTCAGGTTTCTCCACAAAGCTTATTGGGTGCACTGAGAATGGCTGATTTACAGCACACGTGATTTAAAAGGTGTTGTCTGCTCGGTCGTGCGTGTAAAATGAAATTAGTATTTTACAATAGGAACAAAATGTCCATATAACTATGGGTCTATGAGGCACTATCACTTGGCCTTTTTAGGTTGAAGTAAAACTAGTTTTAGACACTAATTTAAAGTTAAATTGTTAATCACGGCAAAGCGTATCCTTTATAAATTCAGTAAGTATTGTATTTAAGGGGAGACTAAATGACGAATGTTTCTCAAAAAGAATGACATTCTTATTTTTCCTGCAATCTAATTAATTAAAATTTCCTCATCAATTTGTTATAAAGGATGAACCATTTAAGTTGAGACTGTATAATATCTCCAAAACTAAGCGATATAGAGACAAATGTCTTGAATAAAATTTGCTTGATATTATGGGGGAAAGTAAATGCCATTAGTCATCTTTTGTTTGGAGGACGTTAATATGGTCGTTTTAGAGTAATTTTTTAAATGGGAACCCACATTTTGTATGTTGTTTCCTAATTATAAAATTGTTTATAATAGAGTTTGTTTTGTGATGAGGAATAAGGAAACAAAAACTTTCCCCCATAATATCAAGCAACTTTTATTCAAGGTATTTCTAACTACAACGCTTAGTTTTGGAGATATTGTACAGTCTCAGCTTAAACGGTCCACCCTGTGTATGTTTTTAATATATATTTTAAAGTTTGTTCTATAACAGAATTTTGTACTGTGAATTTCCCACAACTTCACAGAAAAATATATAACGTTTTACATAAAATGACTTTCTCCACACTGTTTCGCTTCTTAGTGAGTATACAAAACTATTCTTACAAAAGTTTATTTCCCTATCCACTTCATTTTAAACGAGACAAACTTTTCCGGAAATAGTTGCATTGCACATTTCGTTATGAATACTAAGAGAACAGCGTTACTCATATGTACAGGGTTATTCAAAAAGAAGGAACAGACTTTAAATATTTATTTATAATGAACGACAATAGATAGCAACACATGCGACGCATCATTGAATAGAGGAAAGTTCAAAGTTTTAAGCCCCCACCTATTAATTCCATTCAGTGCCTACAGCGGCGCTGGGTTTGTTTACGAGAAAATGGCAACGTTACAGGGAAAGTCGCTTTGTGTGCTGCATTATGCAAAGAGTGAATCCATTGTTTCATCGCAGCGTGCATTTCGTTGTAAGTTCAACAAAGAGCCACCTCGCATAAAACATTACGAATTGATGCAATAAATTCGTAGAAGAAGTTTGGGTATGCAAACGAAAAAGCACTGGTAGTCCTTACATAACAAATGCTGCTCATTTTGAATACATAAAATAAAACTTTGAACTTTCCTCTATTCAGTGATGTATGACATAAGTCGCCATCTATTGTCATTCATTAGAAAGAAATATCTAAAGTCTCTTCCTTCTTTTTGAATAACCCTGTATAAGAACTGGACGCTATATGTTGACTTTAAAATTCCATACTTTTTTCATGCAATCCCGCGAAACAAGTGAAAATCGACAGAACTTTAAAAGAATGGCTAAGTATTGAACAATTCGAACCATTAATAGCGAATATCTCGGAAATGGGTAATGCCACAAAGACGTTATTCGCTGCCTGTCTACGGCTGAAGCCTCGTGTGGTTACTTACCTCATCCTTCCTCCTGGGGGGTCGTAGCCGCATTTTCGCAGTGCGAAAGATGTCCCCATCAGTTGAATAACCTATAACTATAAGTAGAGAAAGTAATGTGACTGCAACATATAACGTACCACGTTATCTGAATTTTTAAAGCCCGCAATGCTGCGACAATTTTGTAGGAGTATAGTTTACCTGTTAATGATGTTATCGTTATCTGGTAGCTCGTTCTGCTGTCTCGTGCGCCAGCTGCCCCAGTGGTAGAGCTATGAGTACTTTCTCAGGGCATATGTGTGTGTAATGTGAAGGAAAACACCAGTTAAATTGTTTGAACAGTTTAATGTGTCTATTGAAGCGAGTTGTGGTCCGTTTGAAAACAAAGAGTGAAACTGATTATGAATCGTAGCACTAGAAACTATAACAACTGAATTATGATGTCTGCTAACTTCTGCAGTATCAATTTTACGTTTTTAAGTAACTGTTACCGTAATAATGAAACTAGAGGCGTAACTTGCGTGAATCGCTAAAAGGCTTTCCAGCAAAACCGCTCGCGACAGCTGCTAAATCTTACACAAACGCGTCACTGAGCGCTTAAAATAGCACGCGAGTCGTCACAAGTATCCAGAGTGGCGAATGTGTGCACGAATGTGTGTACAAAAGATTGTCTCCGATTAGGCTTATGCTACTAAACTCCGCCTACTTTAGAACTATCCCACCAACTTTCCTTCTTGCGCGAGCTAATCTTAGAATCCTAAGTATGCGTCTGTTGCCTTGTTGTTATGGAGGCGTGGTTAAACTTTCAGAAATACCTTTGAATTTGAAGGTTGTTGCTTCACGTGTGAAAGCCAACTTGAAGTAAGTTTAATATTACGTTGTTTGTTCCACGCTTTGGGCGTCAATTTGAGGTAGTTCTTATTTTAGGAGGAGTTGTACTGTATATCGACTGTTAGGGAGCCGAACTTGAAGTAGGTTGCAACTGCACGTATGGTACCCGGTAGCTTTTACCCCAAATATACTTTCTGGTGGCCTTTGCCCTAAAAAATGTTTTAGAAACATATTAACTTTGTAATTAAACTGTTTCTTTAAATATTTTATATTTATGTTTGCCTCGGCTGCGTCAGTGTTTATATATATATATATATATATATATATATATATATTTGTTTAGAGACATGAATGTCTTAGCAGGTAGGTGGTGCAACTGAAGAATGTAGGCTTACACAGATTATAATTTTACTTCACTCCTTTTATTAATGCTTGACACGATTAAATAACACTTCACTGATATAGAGAGGTGTAATTTTGTTTTATTAAATACTTGCAATTTTTAACACGTAACCTATTTTCGTCTCACACGAATACGTATTAAATTTCTCGAGGACACATCTCGCGTCAGGACCACTGTCTTCAAGCAACGCGTCCAGTTATGAGCACGGTCTACAAGCAACTGACTTGGTTTCTACCGCGAAAATTTGTAAATTTCTGTATTTCTGTATAGAATACCTTTATTTAACTTAAGCTTTTATCTGGTTGTTGATTGGCTATTCTATGAACTGTCTCAAAATTTACATTATTGTTGCTCCAAGAATGACTAGTAGCATTATTACTTTCTAATTCATTGTTGCCTCAATGTTACAGCATTGTTAGCAACTTTTAACCTATTATTCTCACAGCTCCTACATTATTAAATTACATAATGCATTCACATAACATTATTGAACAGGTACATATAATATAAACATTTACAATGGCTGTAATATACATTTTTTATATATTGGTACATACACATATTGCTTTAAGATGGGCTGTTATTGAATTTATATATTATATAATTAAACTGAAATCATTTAAGTGCTAAAAATACTCTCTAATCCTTCACTTCTATTTTTAAGAATTTCTGCCAATGTGACTATTCAGACATACTAATCATAACTGTAACCTGCCTTCCAATAATATATTTAAGCTACTTCTTTCGCTTCTCATGCTGTTGCTAATGACTTTGATTAACATGACTCGCGAATTACCTTCTCACTTAACATTTCTTTCAAATCAAGCTTATTACATTATATATTGATTAAATATATGGAAATTATTTATCACAATTGTTTCTCTATTTTACTAACCTTTGTTTATTTAATTCTTTATACCTTTTTTTAAATAATTAAGGTATCAAACACATTACATTTTAAATAACTTACTGTGCACCTGTGAAGCACCTACAACAAACTGCACATAGAAACCTGTCAGACTAATGTTTCTCACTCTAAGAGGAATTAAACAGAAAAGAAGCGCTTTATGAACAATTTGTAGCAAGATTATGCAAATAAGTTACATTGTTAGGGAAAACTCAATATGCACCAAATTTTGAGTGTTGGGTACTGTTCCTCGATCCAAGTGAAACCTCGACCCACTTCAGATACATCGACCGTGCTTCTAGTAAGCTCTTTTTTCATCCCTTCTTCTGCAACTGGGATAAACTATGAGCCCTCCCTTTCAGTTCATTCAACCTAAAAATCCTAGCCAGAAAACAGCAACGTCTCACAATTCTCAGTCATACTAGTAGAACGGACTCAAAAACGCAGAGGGGTTATAGGGGTGTGAACCCAAAAATGAATCTCTCAGTTCTCGTTAATCAAAGTTTTACGGTAGCCTAGTGTACATCCCATGTAAAAAGCAAAGAATTTGTTAAATTCGCATGACTTTTCTACACTCTCTTTCACAAAGTGTTCTTACAAAGCCTTATTCTTGTATCTGCGTCGTTTTAATCGAAATAAACATTTACACCAGTGGCGGACGAATGTAGTGGTAGTGCCAGGAGTATCTCCCCAAAATTCTTATATGGTGCAATAAATATACCCACCGTGTAGTTTTTATTTTCTCTACTACGTATAGTAAGTACGGGAATTATTGTATTCCACCCAAAAATTCGATACATAGATTTCACCGGAAATACATGTTTTGAGACCCCCTGAATTCAAATAAAGCATTTTTGAAAACATGTCCCTGTCTGTGTCTGTGTGAGTGTCTGTCAGTCTCGGAATACCATAACTCAAAAACGAAAAGTCGGATAAACACCAAACTTGGTAGGTATTTGAGTTTAGCATCTCCCAAGGGTACGCCAAAAAGATTTTCAAGTAATTCCCCCCAATCTAGACTACCTTTTAGAATATTTCTCGAAAATTTTGATTTCCTCAGAAATGGCTCTAACGGTCATTGTTTAACATATTTTTATGTCAAATGAAGCGTATATCTTAAATTTTCTGGGAATGTCCCCATAACTCCTCTACATTCTAAATGACTTTCGCATAACTTGTGAATCGTAAGAGATACACAAAACTTGACTACATAAAAATATAAATCTCGTTAAACCACACAATTTATGTCATATACTTTTTGTGTGTGGAGTGAACCATTTCTGAGATATTCCATGTTATTTATTTGAATTTTCCAACACTTATACTTTTTCTCAAATGGGAATTCGTTATTCGTTCTTTTTTACTTTCTGTACTACGTATAGTAAGTAGGGGAAGTATTGTATTGCACCCAAAAATTCGATACCGAGATTTCGCCGGAAATATATGTTTTGAAACCCCCTGAATACAAAAAAAGCATTTTTGTAAACATGTCCGTGTGTGTTAGTACCCTAACTCAGAAACGAACAGTCGGATAAACACCAAATTTGGTATTTAGGTTCATTATCTTCCAGAGATGCGACACAAAGGTTTTCAAGAAAATCCCCCCACCCCAGATTACGCTTTACGTGGAACATTTTTCGAATGTTTTAATTTTCTCAAAAATGGTTCTAACGATTTTGATTAAAATATCATATGTTTAAGATATTTTCATGACAAATGAAATGTATATCTCAAATTTTCTGGGAATGTCTCCAAAAGTATTCTTTATTGTGAACGACTTCTGCATAACTGGTAAACCATAAAAGATAGACAAAGTTTTACTACACAAAAAATATAGATCGCGTTAAAATACCCAATTTATGTCATATACATTTTTTTGTTGGGTGAACCATTTTCGAGATATTACTTGTTATTCCCTGAAATTTTCCAATACATATACTTTTTCTCAAATGGGAATTCGTTATTCATTTTTTGTCTTGTATATGCAAAGATTATTAATCTGTGGCAAAGAGAATGGTGCTGCACCTAACAACCAGTTATTAACAGATATGTATATGCTTAAAGGCTACTGTATTTCTATATTGCCCTTGTAAATATATATTCCCCTTACATCTACAAGAAACTTAGCAATAAGATAGAGTCTGCAAATGTTTATCTCGATTAACATGAAGTAGATGGAGAATAAGCGTTTGTAAAAATAGTTTGTACAAGAGTAGAGAAAGTCATGTGAATGTAACACTTCAGATTTTTTGTCCTGGTAATACACAGAGAATGGAATACTCCATATAGCAACCAGCTCTTAAAATATTTCACTATCGCTTAAAGCCTAGCAATCCCACTTGCATCTACAAGAAAATTAGCAATAAGATTAACATCTGGATTAACCTGAAGCATATGGAGAATAAGCGTTTGTAAAAATAGTTTGTGCAAGAGTAGAGAAAGTCATGTGAGTGCAACACATCAGATTTTTCTTCTGTGTGTCCTGGACATGCAAAGAGAATGAAATGCTCACATAGCAACGAGTTCTTAAAAGATTTGACTAACGCTTAAAGCCTTCATATTCCTTTTGCACCCACAAGAAAATTACCAATGAAATGTTTCTGCAAATACTTCTCATTAAAATAAAGTAGATATAGAATAAGCGTTTGTATAAATAGTTTGTACAAGAGTAGAGAAAGTCATGTGAGTACAAAACATCAGATTTTTAAATGGTTTACTCAAAGTTAGTACCCTAGTCGCTACCCGAAGATCGTAATACGAGAATTTTCCCTTACCCCCAGTTAATATCTAACCGGAACCGGAGATCGTAATAAAGGCCCTTAATTGTAGAGTCACTATTATAGAGCGCCAGTACACACACTAATGAAGCTAAACCAAGCATCAGGGTTCCCGTTATCACACGCGCATACTCACAGCTGGTCGGATGCAGGTGCTGTCTTCTCTTTCAATCGTCTGCTGGCAATGCAGGCAGCATTATAAAAAATTATCAATTTAATTTTAAGTGTAAACAATGGAAAATTAATTATGAATATGATATAATAAAGGACGACTTTCTCATAAGTTTTACTCAGTATAGCACACTTTGTCGTAGGGCTCGTATGTGTGCGATAAAATTGGTACTTCTGATTCGCACGTGCTGTCAAGATAAGCCGTGACAGAAACTGTCAGGAATCTGGGCTATCCTCTTGCCCCTCCAATCCCTGTTAGAGTGGTATAGTGAAGGCTCAGAGTGCTATGAATCCTTGTCACGGATTCATAGAATTATAATATAATAAGGTTCAAACGCGCAATTTGCTTGAGCTTCCTTCAGCTTCTATGGTTTTCGAGACAAGCTGTTTCATTGCGCTTTTAAGAATAATTAGCATTACCGTATGTGTGATGTAATGTCGGAGTATACAAATAATTTCAAATACGTACTTCATTTTATTAAGGTAGTGCCGTGGCACGGAGGCACTATCTCCGGAGCCGCCCCTGATTTACACAAATGCAATTAAGACATTTCGATGTATATTCAAGGGAGATAAGCTTTAGCGAAAGTCAAATCTTTTAAAAGTGGTCCGAGTGGCTTTGAAAATCCATTTTCCTTAATGACGAAGAGGAAAGATACCAATAGCGAGTTATCACTTCAAAAAGTGTAAGTAACTGACAATTTCAACCAACAAGAAACCATACCCATTTATTTGAAATAAATTGTTCTTGCCTATCTCTTATGATTTACCAATTATACCAAAGTCATTCAAAATGAAGAGGACTTTACAAGCTATTCCCAGAAAATTATAAGATAAACAGAAAATATATACATATGATTTGTCATAAAATATCTTAAACATGTCATATTTTAATCAAAACCTTTAGAGCCGTATTTAAGAAAATTGAAAATAACTAAACACTTTCAATATAAACAGTAGTGTAAGGTGGAGGGATTTTCTTGAAAATCTACGTGTTGCATATTTGGAGGATACTGATTGGATTGGATTGGATTGGCTACGGAGGGGACGCGGCACTGATCCACATAGGGATATTGTAACCTCGCGTCCCCAGGAGGAAGGATGAGGTGAGAGGAAACGCCGGGTGACCGGAACCAGAAGTGACGGTACAGAAATGGCAAGGTTCCTAAGTTTCCAGATAAAGGCTCCCGGGCCGACGGACAGGCAGACCGGGGAGTCCGTCCCGCACAAAGGTGGTCCAACGCCCTCAAGGGGATTCGGATACAGCCGAAGGCCGAGGGGTGGAGAGAATCACAAAGAGCATCCATTTCCCCTGCCACGCTGCACCGAAACATCATTCCGACACTTCCAACCCTGAAAGAGAACAACAGATGAAATATGAAGAGAAATCAGAATGGAGATGAAATGGAGAGAGAGGAAATTAGGGGATGTGAAAATCCTTCCCAGCATTCGCCTTGCGAAACGAAAAAACTCACCGGGGATCAGGAGGTCGGCCACGGGAAACAAACCCACGACCTCCCGAATGCAAGCCACAGACGCAACCACCTGAGCCATACCACTCGGTGGAAGATACCTAACTTATATGCCAACTTAAATACCCTTCTTTTTTAGTTATGCCGTTCACTGACACACACAGATAGAAAAACACACATACACACAAACGTACGCATATATGGAACGTTTTCTAAAAATTCTGTTTTTCGGTTCAGGGGATCACAAAACAGGGGATCTCTCCCTCCCTCTCTCTCTCAAAGAGAACAAAATTTTAAAGCCATCACAGAGCGACCCACTCCCAAAAGATCTGTCTATCGACTAAGCCTACAGTATTCCCGTAATGCACTTGTACCTACGTGGAAATGTGCAATAAAAATATCCTGCAAATATTTATCTGAATTAAGAAGTAAATAAAAGAATAAGTTTTTGTACCCAAAATAGTTTGAGGAGTGAGTAGGAAAAGTAAGGTGAATGTAACACCTCAGAAACCTTTTTTTTTCAGGGGCCCTTAAAACATATTTCCGTTGAAATCACGATATCGAATTACTATAGCTATGCAGTAGAGAAAGTAAAAAAAAACCGATGTTACATTCACACGACTTTCTCTACACTCTATAGTTTATTAATGATTACAGAAGTTATAATTATTATTACGAAAGTTTATCTTCCATTATACTTCATTTTAATCCAGATAAACCTTTTCGAAAATAGATCCATTACACATTTCATTAGAGATACAAAGAGAATAGCGATAGTGCAATGGCCTTAAAATGCCATACTCTTTCCATGACATCGCGAGAAACAATTGAAACTCGACAGGACTTGAAACGAATGGCCCAGTAATGAACAAATCGAAACATTAATAACGGATATTTTGAAAATGCCTGATGTCACAAAGAAAAGTTATTTAAAATAAATTGTGTGTTTTAAAGAGTTCTACATTTTTATGTAGTACGTTTTTGTCTACCGCTTAACGTTTACTAGTTAAACAAGATTATACAAAATTCCTTGTGTATGAAGAGGACTTCACAGACCATTCCCAGAAAATTCAAGACATACAATTTGTTTATCATGTACCTAAACATATTTAATGTATGATGTTTTAATTAAAATCATTAGAGTCATTTTAGAACATAAAATGTCCAAAATTCTTCCATGTAAAGGATAAAGATTAGATTGGAATGGGGGCTTTCTTGAAAAACTTTGTGCCGCATCTTGGAAGATACTGAATTAAATAACAAGTTTGATGTTTATCCGACTTTTCGTTTTTCAGTTATGCTGTTCACTCATACACACACAAACCTTTTTCTAAAAAATACCTTTTTGCAATTCAGGGGATCTCAAAGCATGTATTTCCAGTGAAACTTCGGCATCGAATTTTTGGGTGGAATACAATGCTTCCCCCACTTACTATACGTAGCAGAGAAACTAAATACTGCACCATGGTACAGACGTATTCGATTTTCGTTGACCGCCTACCCTGACATTGGATATTTCGTAGTTTTCCCTGGTCGGCACATAAATGTTAGAATGCTCTCTCATCTATTAGGCTTCCTTTACATCATTTTGCTTTCTTTTCGTTTCTTTCTCATTTCTCAGGTGTGCTTCTTTAATTTCTAAATATACCGAGAGGCTAAAAAAAAATATAAGGAACCATTAGAAGATTCTAAAGGAAGCATTGGGAGTGTTTCGTTGAAGACAAAATTACACAAAATTTATTGGGCCTTCCATATAGAATTATTATGAATAAAATAAGTAAACCCAAAATCTTAAACCCTTAGACTGAGGTGATGGCATTATTACTGATAATTGGAAAGAATCGAGTAAATTATTATTTAATACCTTGTTACTAGTTCACGAAGAAATAAATATCTGAAGTAGAGTGGATTTAGAAACTCTCTGTAATAATGGAGGAATAGTATTTCCAACAGACGTATCCGAGATAATTTAATACCCTAAACGCCAGAAAGGCAGCAGGAGCAGATGAAATTGTGAATCAAGTGTTGTTTAATTTAAAATATGAAATAATTTCCTTTTTGCGTATGCCTTTTAATGATTGTTAATAGAAAGGGAGATTTCTAGACATTTAGAAAGAGGCAGGAGTAGTAATACTTTAAAAAGAAAATAAGCACCCAAAACAACCAAAATCATACAGATCCACATGTTTACTAAATACAATGGGAAAAATTATGGAACAATTAATCGATAAAATAATCGTGAAATTTAGAGAAATTAATGGGAAATATAATAAACAATTCGATTTACAAAAGGATTTTCAACTGAGGATGCCTTTATGAAGTTATTGAGAAATATTGGGGAAAATAAAACGAAACTCATATTTGGAGTACTAATTGATATATCTGCAGCATTTGACAACTTATGGTGGACTTATTTGTTCACAGAATTAAAGAATATAATTCTCCACAGACACTTTATAAAAATTTTTACGATTATTGTCTAAACAGAAAAGTATATTAAAAGCAATAATCAAACAATGTGTAAATACATCACAAAAGGGTTTCCCCAAGGCTCCGTCCTAGATCCCTTTTTTGGGATATTGGAAACCTTAATTGAGGAAATAGAAAATGACAATAATATATATAAAATAAAACTGCATACGCAGATAATTTGATCTGTATAACTGAAGGTCAAATTAGAAGGAAAATAAGGCAAATAAATTGACAAAGAAATTAATTAACTCAATCCCATACCAACATCGACCACAATCGAATATCTTGGATTGACACTTGACTCTAAGCTCACGTGGAATTTGCATGTAACCGACATATTGACTAAATGTCGAAACAGAATTCCTCAATTGAAACATATAGTCCAAGAAGGATCACCACTTGCATTACAATACAGGTGTATCTTTATTGGTGTCATATATTTGGGGACGTGTTCCTGACATCAAAACTGTAAAACAAGTTCATATGTACATAGGTCTGAAAATTTACCGTTTTGTTGTTATAGGACAAAGAAAATGTATTCCATGAGTGAACAGATGGATATGCACTACATGTATGGCCGTGCAGACGACAATGCAGCACGAGCACGTGAAATTTATGCAAAAAGATACCCCGACGGGCCGTTACCGTGTGCAAGTACATTCGCACGAATTCATCAACGCTTGTGAGAGTTCTTCGTGCTGTGGATACAGACCCATCACAAAGCACAAGATGTATGGCTGTAAGGGAAAGAGTTAGTCATATGACGATCTGGAGAATTCTGCATGAAAATCTTCTGTACCCGTATCACCATCAACGTGTGCAAGGATTAAATGAGGCGGACTTTGAGCCAAGAAGACGTTTCTGTCAATGCATGTTACAGCAGTGCGCTACATTCATCAATTTCCTAGCTGTATCTTATTCACGGATGAGGCTGGTTTTACTCGCGACGGCATCTTCAATTTTCATAACACTCATAACTGGGCATTTGAAAATACTAATGAAGTACGGCATGACAACCATCAATAGAGGTTCTGTCTCAACGTTTGGGGTGGAATCATTCTTCATCACCTTATTGGTCCCTACTTCTTCCCTCCGCGTCTGAATGGACAAACCTATCTCCAGTTTCTCAGAAATGAGCTGCATCACTTAACTGATAATGTGCCTCTCGACTTCATCCAAGGAATGTGGTTTTTACACCATGGTGCTCCAGGTCATTTCAGTATGATAGTTCGTAAGTTTTTGAATGATCGGTTTTCGCAAAGATGGATTGGTCGAGGGGGACCCATTGCATGTCCTGGTCGATCGGCTAATTTGAATCCAATGGATTTCCTCGTATGGAGAAATTTGAAGTCCTTGGTTTATGCGACTCCTGTACCTGATGTTGACATTTTGAGGGGACGTTTACAAACTGGATTTGACCAAATACGAAACACGCCAGGAATTTTCAACAGTGTACGCCAGAGCATGGAACGCAGGCTTACTGTATGCATCGAAGCAAGTGGAAGCCACTTCCAGCAATTTTTGTAACTTCTCGATTTTGTGTTTAACTCTGAAAAAACGATTTTCAGACCCATGTACATATGAACTTTTTTTACTGTTTTGATGTAAGGAACATCTGCCCCAAATATGACACCAATAAAGATATATTCTTTATAAGCGCCTCAGACATAATACGTCCAGGTTGGCAATGTGGTTGTTCAACCTGAGTATCTGCTTCTGCCAGGCAAACTAAAAGGATTCAAACCTTACAAAACAAGAACCTACGACTGATGACAGAATCACCATTTGGTGCGCAACTCAGTCCTGCATGATGACTTAGGAATTCCAGAGGAATTCCTCAGCATGAGTTGCACACGACTTCAAAAACATTCGGAAATCATCAAAATCCCCTGATCCAGCAAACAGTAGACAATATCTACCACCTGACCCACCGCACAGAAGACAAAAACGAAAACGCAACACCTACATAAGTCTATAACTCAGATGAGTACGACCTCAGGTTTGTCGTTGGATAAGTACCTGATTACAAGCTTCATGTGTTTTATTTGCTATATAAAACATATGCACAGCTGTACTGCATTCAATTTATACATTAAAGTTATCTTGGTAATTAAAAAAATCTGATGTGTTACACTCACAAGACTTTCTCTACTCTTCTACAAACTATTTTTACAAACGCTTATTCTCCATATGCTTCATGTTAATGGAGATATCGAGATGTCAATCTTATTGATAATTTTCTTGTAGATGCAAGGGGAATATGGTAGGTTTTAAGCGATAGTCAAATATTTTAACGCTGGTTGCTGTGTGGCGCATTCCATTCTCTTTGCATGTCCAGGACATAAAAAAAAATCTGATGTGTTACACTCACATGACTTTCTCTACTCTTGTACAATCTGATTTTACAAACGCTTATTCTCCATATGCTTCATGTTAATCGAGATATCGAGATGTCAATCTTCTTGGTAATATTCATGTAGATGCAAGGGGAATATGGTAGCTTTTAAGCGATAGTCAAATATTTTAACGCTGGTTGCTATGTGGCGCATTCCATTCTCTTTGCATGTCCAGGACAAAAAAAATGAATAACGAATTTGAGAAAAAGTATAAGTATTGGAAAATTTAAGGAAATAACAAGCAATATCTCGAAAACGGTTCACTCTACAAAAGAAATGTATATGACATAAGTTGTGTATTTTAACGCGATCTACATTTTTTTTGTGTAGTAACATTTTGTCTATCTCTTATGGTTTAACAGTTATGCAAAAGTCGTTCACAGTGAAGAATACTTTTGGAGACATTCCCAGAAAATTCGGATATACATTTCAAATCATGACATTATCTTAAACATATGATATTTTCATCAAAATCGTTAGAGCCATTTTTGAGAAAATTAAAATTTTCGAAAAATCTTCCATGTAAAGGGTAGTCTGGGATGGGGGGATTTTCTTGAAAACCTTCGTGTCGCATCTCTGGAAGATACTGAACCTAAATACCAAGTTTGGTGCTTATCCGACTGTTCGTTTTTGAGTTATGCTGTTCACAGACACACACACACAGACACACAGACACACACACGGACATGTTTCCAAAAATGCTTTTTTTGGATTCAGGAGGTCTCAAAACATGTATTTCCGGTGAAATCTCGGTATCGAATTTTTGGGTGGAATGCAATACTTCCCCTACTTACTATACGTAGTAGAGAAAGTAAAAATGAATAACGAATTTGAGAAAAAGTATAAGTATTGGAAAATTTAAGGAAATAACAAGCAATATCTCGAAAACGGTTCACTCAACAAAAGAAATGTATATGACATAAATTGTGTATTTTAACGCGATCTACATTTTTTGTGTAGTAACATTTCGTCTATCTCTTATGGTTTACCAGTTATGCAAAAAATGTTTACAATGAAGAATACTTTTGGAGACATTCCCAGAAAATTCGAGATATACATTTCATTTCTTATGACATTATCTTAAACATATGATATTTTCATCAAAATCGTTAGAGCCATTTTTGAGAAAATTATAATTTTCGAAAAATTTTCCATGTAAAGGGTAGTCTGGGGTGGGGGGATTTTCTTGAAAACCTTCGTGTCGCATTGCCGGAAGATACTGAACCTAAATACCAAGTTTGGTGCTTATCCGACTGTTCGTTTTTGAGTTATGCTGTTCACAGACACACAGACACAGACACACACACACAGACACACACACACGCACACACACACACACAGACATACACACGTACACACACACAGACATACACACGTACATGTTTCCAAAAATGCTTTTTTGGATTCAGGAGGTCTCAAAACATGTATTTCCGGTGAAATCTCGGTATCGAATTTTTGGTTGGAATGCAATACTTCCCCTACTTACTATACGTAGTAGAGAAAGTAAAAAATAAGTACCTAGATAAGAAATCCAATTTCTTCCAATAAATGGGGTTACATTTTATTTAAAGGAAATTTGAGAAGAAACCCTATTATTAACATAATAAAAAAATAAAAAGGAAAAAATATTCCATATATTTGGGCATTATGCTGGTTAAAAAATTACATTTTAAAAACCATACAAAACATATTTGTCAAAAAACAAAGCATAAAAAACTCATGATGTAACTTGGTACAATTACGCAGAAAAAATTTAATTATTGTTAAAGACACCAACACCCTATCACAATGTAATACTTGCTTCCATTACCACATATGGATAACGCAATCATTAGACAATTGTTGAGAAGGACGCAAAGAAAAATATTATTGCGTTTTACTGGTGCTGTATATACCACGCCAACAAAGGTTTTATTGTTAACAACGTAATATGGCCAATTGGTTATTTAATAAGCTTGAAAGGAGCTAGATTTTGGTTTAAAGCGAAAATATTTTCAAATGGTAGCGAAAATAGTCTAAGTAAAGTGTAATACTTTACTGGATATTAAGCAAAATTTGAAGACAAGGCGGTAACATGAACGGGATATGGTCCATACAGGACGTATTGAAATAAAATTAACAGAACATGCAGGTTTTAGTGTAATAAATGCAATCCACATGTATTAGAAGAAAGGAAGCATTTAGTAGTATATATCCTGTATACAATTTTAGAACTCCTGATTTAATCAAACGTTTATTACATTTAACAAATTATACTAGTAAAACAGCGTTGAAAAAGGATATATATTACCAAAAGTAAGGAGGTAGCAATTACCGAGGGGGATAGAGGAAATTGGAACATCTGAGAGGGTTAGAATAATAAACCAAAATTTTTATATGGGCGAAGATAGAAGTATGGGTGAAGAGATGGTTATATTACAAATGTTGACATTCACGGAGAATGAAAAGGAGGAGGAGATGAGAAGAGAAGTAATAATGAATATTAATGCTTAACTAGACCGAAATTTGAATAAATAGAAGAAGGTTCTTTGTTGTTTTTACGGGACGACAGGAACGGGCAAAAAGATTTCAATTAAGACGACGGGAAAAAAAGAGATGTGGTGACTACAGGAGGAGGTTGGAGGAAGAAGAGTAAAGGAAAAATGATGGCGAGCAGGTTTACCACATTTGGAGGTTCAGCTAATGTGGATTGGGAAGGATAGTCAGTGGGGTTATGGTGACTTTGGATGCATGGAAGTATGACTTTGCTATTATGGTTTTTTAGGAGGGGACGTTGGAGTTTATGTAGGCTTGGAAGTGGAGTTGAGTTTGTATAAAATGGAGGATGTGAGTGAAGTGAAATGATGTGAGGTAAATTAAGTGAATTTGGTAATAGAAGAAAGAAGAAACAAGATTTAGTGTTTCTTTAAATGAGGTAAAGTTCTAGTACATAACGATAAAGTTTAAAATAGATATATAAAATAAATAAAAAAGATATTAGGATAATTAATATGAGGTGAAATAAAATGTTATAAGGAAAACAAATACTCAGACGATAAACAACCACATAAATACATAAACAAAAGTAAATAAACTAAACATTAAATTCCTATAAATTAAATAAGTATTATGAAAACAAAATATTATAAATATACAACTGTTGCTTTATCATTTGTAGGGACATTTAAATGAAATACAAATACAAATAAACTTACTAAGATTTTTAGTAGCTTAGCGCGTTTAGTGCTGACTACCAGTACATTTTCGTTGGTTTCCAGTGAATGTAGCGAAGTAGGAATAAATACTGTCTGGTTACCAGTTGCTAAGTTTTGTTGTTTTCCAGCAAGTGTGAATAAATATAGAATTTAGAATTGTAATCAGGTTTCTTGACGCTTTTATTCTAATCTAATAATTTATATTCCTTTTCATTCTTTTGTTTATTATTTTGAAGGCTTGTGTAGTTTGTAGTTATTTTATCCGAAAAAAAATTGATGTAAACGTAAAGGTAAATATCACGGAGGGGTCCCCGGATCCGACGCATAGCACTGCAAGTAGGCCACTCGGCCCTTTTTGCTTATAACGTGACCCATGGGAAGGAAGGATGAGGAGAGAGACCCGAAGAGCGACCAAATCCGAATACCGACTGAAACGGCAACTCTAGGCCGAGCTCGAGAACTGTAATTATAGATAATTTATTAACTTTTATTGATGTTAAATCATACTATGTAAATATATTTTTCTCATACTGCTTGTATATTTTAAGAAGGGTGATTTAACATTATGTATGTATCTAGGTTACTAATATTAGTAGAGTTATAAATAGTTTAATGTAAATAATTTAAGCGCTGTGTTAAAATACTGTCCACGACGAAATGTTTTAGCTACAGGAATAGTGCCGTCGAAGGCAGAAAATCTAGTTTTATGACATCTCTTTGGGTCGTAGGGCCATTATTCCTACAGCGAGGGTGTAACGCCTTTGTCCCTTTATTTGATAATTCGCCGTGACCAAGTGAGAGAGACAGATAGCTTAACGGTAAATGTAGGAAAAGCCGCTTGGACCAATGAGATCCCTGGAAGTTAATACGAAATAGTTAGACGCGTCGAGTGGCGCTAAAAATGGACCAATAGGAAAGGAAGCAGCCCCAGAAGCCTGCGACTATAAATGGATCTGTTTGGAGCAAATTCGGGACAGTTTTTGTCATGTGTGGTCAGGGAGAGATGCTGCAGGATGTGTGAGATATCGCGCCAAAGAGAATAAAGACAGTTTTTTAGAAACACACCTAAGAACCGCTACTCGTAAAGAGATAATAAGCATATTTAAACTTCGTGTCATATCCGCGCCGCATTTTAACAGCGGTGGACAGTATTTTAACGGCAGCAATACCAATTTTGTATACTACGTGTGTTAGTTAAATAAAAAAGAAACGGCAGTGTCATCTTTTCATAAACAAAGCACGTCTATGTCTTCCTATATCACCACCCGAGATCTACGCTTTCCTTTACCGAGGATAAGTCCATGCTACTATATAGTTTAAAGAAAACTACTGCAGCTAGCCGAGGATAAAATTGAAGAGAACCAGCACACTGCGAACTTCTGGAACCAACGGGAGAAGCATCAAGGTAAGCCTACAGCAACGGACGAAGGAGTGACTGCCGCAAACTGGCGCCATAAAGTGGAGCTCGAAGGGAAGACCAGCACGAAGGGAAGACCAACTCAAACGGAGCACTAGGAAACAACGAATAGAGGAAGAATCTTCAGAGGAAAGGGGCACAGCAGAACAAAATTACAACGCGAACTTCTAGTCTACCTACGTGGGACAACAAAACAGCTGAGAGCATCGCTTCTAGAAATTCACCAGGATTCGAACCCGGGACGCATCAATTAACGTAGGAGAACATACAGGTTAGAACATTTATACAAAAACGAACAAAAAGGCATGCAGAGTAGTGACTCAGTTTTGTGAACACATGTTGTTGAGAGGGGGTAAAGTCATTACTAGGGAGGTAGAACTTGCTAACGGAACCATGAGTAGGTCAAGGGAAGATTTGAAAGAACTGAATAGGGAGGTCATTGTCAGCATAGCACCAGATGCAGAAAATATGGGTGAAGCAGAGGTAGAAGTTAGACTGGAAAGGCAACCACCGATTGAGCAGGTCATTGACGCAGGTCAGAACCATCTGATGATATTCCTACAACAATTGAGCACAAAGATAGAGGGGAAATTAGGTGAGCAGAGTAAAAACTTAGAAAAATTAAGTGAACAAAGTAAGAATTTAGAGGGGAAATTAGGTGAGCAGAGTAAAACTTAGAAGAATTAAGTGAATAAAATAAGAATTTAGAAGGGAAATTAAATGAGCAGAGTAAGGAATTAGAAAGAAATTTGAGTGAACAAAATAAAACTTTAGGGGGAAATTAGGTGAGCAGAGTAAAAACTTAGAAAAATTAAGTGAACAAAGTAAGAATTTAGAGGGGAAATTAGGTGAGCAGAGTAAGGAATTAGAAAGAAATTTGAGTGAACAAAATAAGAATTTAGAAGGGAAATTAAATGAGCAGAGTATACAGATAGGCGAATATGTCAGAGAGGAAAACAGGAAGATGAGAGGGGAATTAGATCAGGAGATGAGGGAATATTTAGGTGAACAGGTCACCCGATTACAAAGTCAGTTGGACTCTAAATTCAGTAAGCAAGGGAAGGTAGTGCAAGAAATTCAGGCAGGACAACTATGTCTAAGAAACGATGTAGAAAAACTAAGGAAGGATGTAGAAACAGAATTAAGTGTTACCAGCTTAGCCATAAAGGAGCAATTGGATGATGACTTAAGAGCTATAAATGTTTCTTTAGAAAAAAACAAAGTACCTTAGAATCTAACATCCAAAGGGAGTTCAGAGAATTTAGAACAGTGGTAGAGAAGGATCAGGGAAAGATAAATGAACTTTCGTCAAAAATGACTGAACAGCTCTCAAATCATCATGAAATTGTGAAAAGGGTTGAAGAACATGAAAATTGTGTAAAGGAGTTAAAACGCTCTATTGGTAGACTTGGGATAAGTGTGAGACAGAGTGATGATAGCTCACCCAGTGAAACTACCACCACTTTTAGGGAGGCAAATGGAGGTCAAAGTCCAGCTGCCGACCCATATAATTTCAATTCAGGGCACCAATGTACATCTAACCATGCAAGTAATGCAAATTACCATTTATTAAATGAGATAGGGGTACCTACTTTCGAGGAAAACTCGGCTGATAATCCGAAACAATACCTAAATGACCTTGAGGAGTATTTACGTTTAAAGCAGATTCCGGACGAGCTAAAGATGTTAATCGTTCGTAAAGGTTTACGTCAAAGGGTTCTCCAATGGGTAAGATTGACTTTGGGAGAGAATAATAATTTTGAGTATTTCAGCAGGGCATTTTTGAATAAGTATTAGAGTACTAATACTCAGAACCAGGTGAGGTCTATCCTAGTTAATGGCAAGTACAATGAACGCGGAAACCTAAGCATGGTAGATTATTTACTAACTAAAGCACAAAGTAGTAGACTAATCGAGTCACCCATAAGTGAGAGGGATTTCATCAACATGATTGTACCCCATTATCCAGAACGCATACACCATTACCTACTCATGGCGAAGCCAAATTCTATTCCCGAATTGATTGAGTTGGTATCATCATTCGAGACAAGTAGTAGGAACCACGGACAAAACTATACAGTTCGACCAATACCGGATAATGCAAGGAATGCGAACTGTAGAGGAAACGCGAGAGGGAACTATAACCCCAGAGAGAGATACTGGAACGACGTGCCTCAATCCGGGAACAGAAACTGTCAAAATAACCGTTTCAGGAGGGAAGATGATAACCAATATCACATAAATGCTATACAAACCAGACCAAGATACAGGGGCCGTTTTAGCTATAGGAGAGGCAGGAACAATGAAAACAGATCAAGGGAACATTATTTTTCTGACCGAAGGGAAAGCGATGTAGGAGAGAGGTATGACGAAAATTACCCAGAAAGAAACGAAAGGAGAGAGAGACCTTCCCGGGGACATTTTAGAGGAAGCAGAGGAAACTATAGGCAAATTCAGAGAGAGGGAAATGTGGAAGAGAATAGCGGAGCACCAAATAGTGTCGATAACCCGGAAAACTAAGACGGGATCCAATCAAGAGCTCGGAGCGGATTCTAAGCGCGCAAAATTCCCAAATAAACAGAAAATGTGAAACAGGGCTCAAACATGACTTTATACTGGGAGAACTGATAACTACTATTCAAAATCACTCGGAAAAGGACCTGACAGATTCCCCTAGCATAAAGGTAGTATTATTGGATGGAGAATATAACGCTTTAATAGACTCTGGAGCCAATGTGAGTGTATGCAGCCTGAGGTTATATCAGAACCTGGTAAATAAAGGAATTAAGCTAACGACATTACCTATAAGGAACACTGTATGCCGGGTAGCAGTCAATAAAGAGGTTACCCGAATAAAAATGCATGTAATGTTGAACGTGAAAATAGGAGAAGAAAATTTTGAGTTTATTTTTCTGGTAATTAATAATTTGATTTGTGACATTTTGATTGGGTGTGACGTTTTGTTTGAATTGAGAGCTAGGGTTGATTTTGCTGATAAAGTTTTGAAAATAGAGAAGAACAGAAAACTATTAGAAATCCCTTTTGTAGAAGGTATGAAGCAAGATAATTATAACAAAACTCAAGGAGAAGAAGATATCGCCGAAGAAAGATTTTTCGTACAACTAGTACAAACAGGTAGGAGTGAAAAACTAATTGCTATAGTACAAGGGGAAGAAATCGATGAGATGCATGCGTTCGCTGACAGGTTTTACGACGGATATACGGAGTACAATGAGAAAGATGGTGGTTACGCCCGAAATAAAGGACAAACTATTTTAGCGCCGACCGGCAGCCAGGTAGAAGCAGTCGAGGAGAAAGTGACCCTTGCCGAGAACCTCACAGACACACAAAGGCATCTATTAAGACGAATGTTACAAGAAAACAAAACGGTATTTTCGGACGTCTCAGGCAAGTGCAAAGCATACAAACACAACTTTACAGTACAAAATATGCACCTTTCACACATAAGTATCGGGATATTCCGATTGCATTAAGGGAGAGAGCCAAACAAGTGATCGATAAGATGTTGAGACACCGAATAATACAAAAGTCAAATTCTCCGTACAGCAGTCCATTATGTTGGGTGACGAAACGCAATGGCGAACTTAGGATGACGATAGATGGTCGAAAGATAAATAAACATACTCAACCAGACAGATTTCGGAGCGAAAGTGTAGAAACATTGCTGTCAAAAGTAACCAAAGTCAAGTATTTCTCCACTATTGATTTAACTGCGTCATACTGGCAGATTGAGCTTCACGAGGATGTTAGAAAGTATACTTCTTTTTTATTTTTTGGGAAACAGTTCGAATTTTTGAGAATGCCTTTTGGTATGCTTACGTCATGTAGTGGACTATTAAGAGCCATCGATAAAATATTTGGCGACTCAGCCGACGAATTTTTGATCCAATACATCGACGATTTTCTAATAGTTGATGAAAATTTTGATGAGCATATTAAACATGTGGATTATGTGCTTAGAAAGCTGAGAGAAAACGGTATGACGGTGAACATTAATAAATCCAAATTTTGCATCCGTGAGGTGGAATTTCTAGGTTATGTAATTAATGATAGAGGAATAAAGCCAAACGAAGAAAGAGTAGCGGCTGTGAGAAGAATACCAGCGCCCAAGTGTGTTAAGCAGGTTAGGTCGTTTCTTGGAGTGCTAAATTATCAAAGCAAATTCATCCTGAGGTACGCCGCAGAAATAGCACCTTTGCGCGAATTACCTAAACAGAAAGTGGGATGGAAATGGGACGAGGTACACCAGAAAGCTTTTGAAAAGATAAAAGAACTATTTGCGAAATCAATTCTACTAGAGAGACCCAAGGACAACCTACCATATGTAATTTACGTGGATGCTTCAGGTCACGGATATGGGTGTGTCCTAGCCCAAATCAGATGAGGAAAATCAACTGCACGTGATAAGTACCGCTTCGAGAGGTTTAAGTCAAATAGAGAAAAATGCTTCGGTCACCGAATTAGAGATCTGTGCTGTGTATTACGCACTACAGAAATTTAGATCATATATATATATATATATATATATATACAGAAGGTTACTATATACACAGATCATGCGAGTCTTTCATTTATGAAACGTTGTCGGCTTACGAGTACTAAATTATCTAGGTACATCCATGAGATTCTTTCGTATGATGTTGAGGTGAAACACATTCCAGGAAAAACAAATGCCTTTAGCGATTTGCTGTCTAGGTTACATAACAACAGTGAAATACCGGAGAGAATAGAACGCCCTAAAAATGAAGTAACCTTAATGAGTATTGAAATACCCTTGAGTAAAAGATTGATCAAAGAATTAAAAGGAATAGAGGTCCAGCAGCTACAAGATGACAAGTTAAATAAATTAATAAAACAGGCCCCAGAAATAGATGAAAATATCAAGGGAAACATAGGGGTAAAAGGGTGCGTGTTATATAAACTACATGGCAGCGGGATACAGAAGTGGAAGACGTATATACCTAAGAACATGGAGAATGAACTCATAAGCACGTTCCATCAAGCTCTAGCACATTCTGGCTCAGAACGCACCGCTTTAATGATCCAAGAAAATCTGTATATTCCAAAATTACATCGTAAAGTAAGGAGAATAATTTCGACATGCTTACAATGTCAAAAAGCAAAGCCATTGAATATACAATACGAATACGAGACAAACTCCATACTAAGAGAAAAACCAGGCATGTTAGTGACCTTGGACTGTCATGGTGGGATGCCTTGTAGTAAATTTGGATTTAGGTATATAGTAGTGTTAATAGATGTATTTTCAAAATTCGTGAAAATTTACCCAGTCAGGAAGAACATGCCTAAGGAAGATAATGAAGTCGTATGTTCCACAATTTGGAAAGATGAAGGCAATTTTATGCGATAATGCTTCAATATTTACCAGCAGAAAATTTGTAGACACCTTAAAAGAAAACGAAATCACGCTGTATCATTGCTCAAAATGCCACCCACAAAGCAATCCCTGCGAAAGAATAATACGGGACATTTTGGTTTATTTGAGAATTTTGGCCAATAAAAACACAGTGATTGGGCAAATCACTACCAGCGTATCGAAAGTATTTTAAATGAAAGTGTGAGCCCTACTACCGGTTAAGCCCATCGAGCTGATGAAGGGGAAGTTATTGGAAACACTTGAAGGGGAATTACCACAGACACTAGAAACTAAAGATCCGAAAACACTAACGGAAGAAAAGATGTTTAAGAAAGCTTTTGAAAGAATGGCAAATAAGGCGCAGAAAAGAAAAGAAAAGTTTAAACGAAAGAAGCGAAAACACTGGTTGATCGAATTGGGAGACTTAGTATTGGTACGGGACAAGAAAAAGTCTAGCATTCTGAACAAAAGGTATCATAGAATGGAAAATTTATTTAAAGGTCCATACCGGGTGATTAACATTTTTGGCTCGGATACATTTGAGTTACAAGAAATAAAGAATTCCAAGATCGTAGGGAGATATCATAAACAGTTGCTCAAACCGTACAAATGTTTAGAGAATGAGAAGGGTGAAGAATGTAATGAAAATAATCAGATTAGTTTTACTCGAAATGAGGTAGCAACCCTATGAACAAGTAGTAAAGGTAATACACCCGATAAATAAGGATGTAAGGAAATAAATAAATACAAAAAAGTATTATGTACCAGTATGTATGTAAATAGATTTAATTTTAGAACTTAATTTGGGTATTAGCGTATTTGTTTGCGTTACAAGTTATTCGTGTGCGTGAAGCGTATTGAGCGTTAGAATGCCTCTCGGAAAACCTGTTTTTAAAAGGAGAGGGGGATCAACCATAGCAAAGTGTAAGAGTGAATGACCCAAATGAAAACACAACTGGTTTGTCAGAACCCTTGTGAAGGAACAGGTATAGCGAAGGGTCTCTGTAAACAAAACAAACCAACAAAGACCATACTCAGAGGAAGTATTCTGAAAAAAAAAATTATATCAAGCGCTGTGTTAAAATACTGTCCACGACGAAATGTTTTAGCTACAGGAATAGTGCCTTCGAAGGCAGAAAATCTAGTTTTATGACATCTCTTTGGGTCGTAGGGCCATTATTCCTACAGCGAGGGTGTAACGCCTTTATCCCTTTATTTGATAATTCGCCGTGACCAAGTGAGAGAGACAGATAGCTTAACGGTAAATGTAGGAAAAGCCGCTTGGACCAATGAGATCCCTGGAAGTTTATACGAAATAGTTAGACGCGTCGAGTGGCACTAAAAATGGACCAATAGGAAAGGAAGCAGCCCCAGAAGCCTGCGACTATAAATGGATCTGTTTGGAGCAAATTCGGGACAGTTTTTGTCATGTGTGGTCAGGGAGAGATGCTGCAGGATGTGTGAGATATCGCGCCAAAGAGAATAAAGACAGTTTTTTAGAAACACACCTAAGAACCGCTACTCGTAAAGAGATAATAAGCATATTTAAACTTCGTGTCATATCCGCGCCGCATTTTAACAGCGGTGGACAGTATTTTAACGGCAGCAATACCAATTTTGTATACTACGTGTGTTACTTAAATAAAAAAGAAGCGGCAGTGTCATCTTTTCATAAAGAAAGCACGTCTATGTCTTCCTATATCACCACCCGAGATCTACGCTTTCCTTTACCGAGGATAAGTCCATGTTACTATATAGTTTAAAGAAAACTACTGCAGCTAGCCGAGGATAAAATTGAAGAGAACCAGCACACTGCGAACTTCTGGAACCAACGGGAGAAGCATCAAGGTAAGGGTACAGCAACGGACGAAGGAGGTGACTGCCGCACGACCGACGCAACGTTTACAGACAGAACGCATCCGGCGCCGCCTGGTCGCTGCCCACAAGCCATCAACCTTCATGGTCCTCCGGAGCAGAGCCCCATGCTGAGGAGAGATCTGGTGGTACTGCAGCGACGCCAGGATAGAAACCTTTACAGGGACAAGCCCCGAAAACAGTTGCCTGGTCCTATAACCCCGAAACAGATGATAAGAAAGGTGATAGGTACAGGGAATAGGAGGAAGAAGAGTCGTGGTAGAAGATGGACCACCCTAGCACTTGCCTGGCGTCCCGGGGAAACCACGAAAAACCCATGGACCAGAGTGGACGGTTGCCGGGGATCAATCCCGAGACCTT
The DNA here is from genome assembly GCA_030765065.1 of Deroplatys truncata. Classification (NCBI taxonomy): domain Eukaryota; kingdom Metazoa; phylum Arthropoda; class Insecta; order Mantodea; family Mantidae; genus Deroplatys; species Deroplatys truncata. Next base: position 189,027,294 of record CM060986.1, on the reverse strand, counting down.
CCGAATGCGAATCACAGACGTAACTGCCTGAGTCATCCCGGTCGGTATAAAAATACTGATGTAATGTAAATTGGAAAGATAGAATCAGGCACTGAAAAATTCAATGCCATATCCGGGATTGGAACCACGGATCTCCCGTCTCCGTCAGGTTGCTCTAACCACTGAACTACCATGGCAACATGCCTGCACGACACTAAATTCTCCAGCTGATTCGCATTTTTCCCGGTAAACCACAAGGAGATCTCAAATTGTGTTGAGATGACATCCCCAATGGCGACTTACAATGCTGTAAGTAGTTTAAGTCCCGGGCTTCATAGTTGCAACCAGTATTAGGTAAATTAATGAAATGAATTGTTCTTCAATATAAGCCGTGTGTTGGACAAGATTGGAAAGGTAGATCTCCTTGTGGTTTACCGGGATAAATGCAAATTAGCTGGAGAATTTAGTATCATGCCGGTCTGTTGCCATGGTAGCTCAATGGTTAGAGCAACCGGACGGTGACAGGGAGAACGTGGTTCAAATCCCGGCTATGGCATTGAATTTTTCAGTCGCCTGATTTTTACCTTTCTATCCTGTACAACACACGGCTTGTGTGGAAGTACAATTAATTCCATAAAATGTAAATGTTCTGTGGGAATGAATGTAAAGTTTGAATGTATGTCCTGGTGTAGAAACCAAGGTAGTATATTCTTATCTTATTTATTTACTTATTTTTAGTTCTCATAGATTTCGTGGCATAAGGCGGTGCCGGACAAATGGCGCGGATGCTTGCCCAAAGGAGAGAGTACTCCCGTAGACACAAGAGGACTGTTTACGGGTCTTGACACATGAAAATGTTAGGGACTTGCGCGCGTCTCTGTGGCCCGTCTACCTGCAACCTGTAGCCTCCTGTAGTTTCTTCACTCCGTACCTTCCTGGGGGGAGTGGTAGCCACAATAGGTGTATGTATATCGCAATGGACGAGATGTCCCTCTCCGATGAACAGCCTAGCCTAACCTAGTATAAGACTGGAAAACTGCTTCTAAGAAACTTGTGTATTAGAGTAGCACGAAAGCAGAATATAAATTCCGATATAAATGAAGGGTAATGTGTTTACCGCAGGGGTATAAATTCAAAACGAGTAATTTGCCAAGTGGGTTTTTGCCTTCGCGTTTTTATTTCCCAAACTGCCGCCAGAGTTACCCAGGCTAGGAAATGAATTGCCGGTGTATACGAAACAAGAAGTTATTGCCATAAATTATGATGAATGAGAGGGACCATAGGGAGGACCGCAAAGAAAACTCATTTGCAAATAAAAAGCAAAGGAAATATGCCTTTTCCCTTTTAAAAAGAAAGCTAAAGTTTTCGGAGGAAACGCAGTGGAAAAGAGTAAACTAGCAAACCTTGTTCAGAAGGAGGAAATGAAAAGTAGGAGCAGTATATACGTTACACAAGGGAGAAGGGTGAGGTATCAAACGAAAGCATAAAAGAATGGAGAACAGGAAGCCTTGCGTGGTCCGTTAACGCCGAATGTGGCCCACAATATTTACTCTGACTAACGATGCCTTTAGGTATAGATAGGCCTTTCTTCAGCGCTTACACTGAAAAATGTAAACAAACGCTGCTTGTGTTTGGCTTCCTCTTCTACACAATCCATATCATCGGCTGTTTGGTTAATTAGTGGAGGAGAGACCCATTTTCACTTCCTTCAGTATATTATCCACAGTTTAACTTTCAGGGATTGAGGCTAACTAATTTACGGCTAACGCCGCGATAGCTGATAAACTTTGAACCTTAAAGACGTCTTTAACACTCGTTAAATCATTATGGAGGAGCGGGTGCATGCAGACTTTTGCTGATGGAATGTCTCCATTGAGATTTTAAAACAATTTGACTGGAAAACTATTGGAGACGTGGGTAAATTCCCATTTACATAGTCAAGTTCAGCATTGTGGTTTACCGGGAGAAATGCGTATCTGTTGCAGAATTTAATGTTGTGCCGGCATGTTGCCATGGCAGCTCAATGGTTAAAGCAACCGGATGAAGACCTGGAGATCCGTCATTCAAATCCCAGCTATGACATTGAATTTTTCAGTCGTTTGATTCTACCTTTCCAACCTTGTCCAACACACAGCTTTTGTGGAAGAACAATTAATTACGCATGAAAGTAGGGAGACTATATGGCTATACGTTAATTTAAACAACAACAAAAATTGCAATGCCAGTACACATAGGCAAGTTCCACACAAGGTTTAGACAGTAAGCTGAAAGGACACCGAGCGAGGTGGCGCTGCGGTAACGCGTACGAGTCGCATTCGGCAGGTGGTTTTTCCTTACCGCTGGAGTGGTTTTCCTAATAACACACATTTTTCCTGTCCCTCATTCCTCATCATTTAATTTCATATTGTCACACATGTGATTGAGAAGTAAACCTTTTATGTTAGTTTATAATCTTTTATTAGTCTGTCACAATCTTCTACATTTATGTGCAATCTTATTTTACATTTTCTTACCTTGCTGAAGTTTTGGTAAACTGTATACGAGTATGTGATAGGATACAAGTGGCCTACCACATCCTATGCTAGTCCCAGTGGACTTTACCTTGACATCACTTTACGGCAGAATCTTGTAGAATAATGTTGCATCATGCAACTTAACACATGCCACGTGTCTCGAGAAAAATCGTAGACACCCACACAAAACCAGAATGGTGGCATACCATATATGGTAAAAGAAAGCCTCCATTCCATGCAGAGCCCGATATAGGGAATTAGCTCCTAAATAACCGGGCGCTCAGGCCTTATTCATGGGAGACTGCTACTGTCCACGTCAGCTCGCCACCTGTCCGACAGGCTATGTCTGATCATCGTGCTGGCCGTATAGACGCCCTCTATGGCACTATTAAGCAGCGACAGTCCTCGGCACATCTTTACATACCCTTGAAGGTAAGTCCCGTAGGGGTAGAGTTACTAAATCATGTAAGTCAAACTAAATAATGATCCAGCCCCATATTGTAAACCCAACACTGTCTTAATTGGAGTTCTTCTATCAAAAATATATCAGGATTGTTCAAATCAAACTTTGAACTGTATCTACCCCATTCTTTATTTCAATCAGCTATTCCCCCAGTCGCATCCATTATGATTGTGACAATATCCTCTTTCGGGGTACGGGGCTTGAGTGGGAAGTTTGGTGGTGTGCGGTGCGCGATGGATATGAGTTCTGTGACTGTTTCTTCCTCCTCTGGTACGGAAACAGGGCAGTTCGGACCTGTTCGTCATGAAAAGCACGGGGGTGTTGCTTGCTGGAGTGTTTTCATCATTGAACTTAACTGACCCCACAACATCAGCACCTGCCGCTACTTGGTCCGGCCGACTAACCTTCGAATCTTTCATCTCATTCCTTCCTCCCGGAGGTTGCACACGGCACAATAGGCCTCTGATCGCAGTCCTTAAATCCTTCTCTGTCCCTTGCAAGAGCAGTGAAAGAGCCGACATTTGCCTATCCACCGTATCCAGACTGAGGATTCGCAAGAAAATACTACAATACCTGTTTGTCTCTCAGGACATAATAAAAACATCTGATGTGTTGCATTCACATAATCCAGATAAGCATTTAATTCACATTTACACATTTCGTTGAACGATACACTAGGCAAAGCGATAGTAACATTTTTAAAGAGCGTGTCACTACGTGATGACTTTATAATTCCATATTCTTTGCATAATCACGATAAAAAAAACGTATAAGGAGTTCCCATTTGAGAAAAGTATAAATATTTGAGAATTCAAACTAATAAAAAGGAATATCTCGGAAATCGTTAATTCCACAAAACAATTTTTTTAATATAAATTGTGTGCTTTTGTCTATTCGTCGTGGTTTTCCAATTATGCAAACGTCATTAAGAATGAAGGGGACTTTATAGTTTATTCATAGAAAATTCAAGATTTGCATTTCATTTGTCACGAAAGTGTCTTAAATATACCAGATTTGAATCAAAATCATTAGAGCCATTTTTGAGGATATCAGAATTTTGATACACTTTCCATCTAAAGGGTATTTTGGGATGAGGGATTTTCTCGAATACCTTCGTTGATGGTGACCTTTGATGCCGGAATTATTAACTCGTGTGATTAATAATTTTATAAAGACATGGTAGGGAGATAGATACATAATTGCAATAAATAATTGTCATATATTGAATGAATGCAAACTGAAATAAGAAAGGTGTAATACGGAACTTATTACTAGGCAAACTACGTGTTCAGGAAAAGCAATTAGTGAGAAACTAATTAGCTAAGACAATTAGGTTCCGGTATACTCAGTCAACAAGAAACTCTTTAGATCAAGGTTAAGGTAACTGGAATTCAAGACGCTAAGGAACAAGAAGTGTGTGAAGGTGCGCGTAGGCCAGTTCTGAAAATTTAGAAACGAAAAGAATTCTAAGAATTTAACTAGTCAAAGAGTCTAAGTTGTGTTCCACATGCGTAAAATTGTCAACGTATAGTAGGGGCATTATTATTTTAGTAGGCGGAACTTAAATTAACGGAAGAGCGTTTATTGCTAAAACCAGCGTATTTTTGTGTTTTTTTTCCATGTACAGCCTTAGGGACTTACAGTGTTTTATGGTGATCGGCCGTCTGTAACGCTTTAAGACCGCGAAGTTCTCACATACTTCGCGATATCCGTAAAGGGCTTTGTAGGTAAGCATTTAAGCGACTCAAGGCAATTCACGCTTCTACTTTTTATTGCGGAAATAGTTATTTTAAACCATAAATTGATACTTCAGAACTTAGCAGATATAATAATTAAATTGTTACAGTTTCTAATATCACGATTCGGAATCGATTTAATTCTCGATGTTTAAACGTTCGGCAACTCGCTTCCATAGCTCAAGTATTAGATCACATTAATTTCTCAGTCAAATTAACTGGTGTTGTCTATCCTCACTCCACCCAATCCACCCTGAGAGAAACATCTCATAGCCAACCACTGTAGCAGACGCTAGCAGATACATCACCAGATATTAGAGATGATGTCAAAACGTGACGAAGGTGGGTACGTCGTTAAACGTGGCACACACAGTGATAGAAAATGTCAATTTTAAATACCAGTTTAGTATTTAATCGACTTTTTGTTTGTGAATTATGGTATTTAAAGACATAGATACACATACAAGGATATTTTCCTGAAATATTTTTGTTCAGGGGTACTCCAAACGTGCATTTCCGGTTAAATCTCTTTTGGGTAGAATACAATACTAACTCTAGTAACCTAGATAAGCCGTAGGGAAAGTGAAAACGATCTGAACAACAGAAGGAAAGTAAACGAATATGAAAACAAAAGCTAACCAAGGCAAGAAAGGTCAAAACTTCATGTGTTACATTCTCATGACTGCCTATTCTCTATCGCTTATTAGTGGACATATAAATTATTATTCTTACAGAAGCTTACTTTCCTATGTACTTTATTTTAATAGAGATAAACCTTTCCCGAAATAGCTTCATTACACATTTTGTTATAGATACAAAGGGAATAGCAATAGTCCAATGTTTTAGAAGTAGACGCTACATGCACGTGTTAACATTTCATACTCCTTCCATAATATCGCAAAAAATCACGAGACTCCAGGTGATTCTCCCCCTACGTGACCCTGGGAGGAGGGCGTCATCCGTGTGACTCTCCCTCCCCCCGAGAACTTTTCCTGTGGCCGTCACCTGAAAATTTAAATCCCGCACCCCCCATTACAGAGCGGAAATGGATACGTCACTTACGCGCAACCACCAAAGTGGAAGACTCCGTAAAACCTCGGTGGGACCGACAGCAACCTAGCAAACTGTCTACCGGCTCTCCAGGCGGTGCTGAAGGACCTCGAGGCGTCTCACAACTCCGCCTGGACGGAAAACGTACTCATGGGTATCGGGAATCACTGCCCCGCTGAATCCATCCCAATCCAATGGTTCTTTGTTTTCTGCTTTGCATGAATTATATATCGAATAAATTGCCGACGGAGAAGTAAACATAGCATAAATAAATACTATTTATAAATAATAAGCTGTAGGAGATAAGCGATGATTAAAGTGATGAGATATGCCAACTTCCGACCAAAAAAAAAGAAGTCGGAACCCCCACCTTCGGGGATCGCCAGAAACAATTGAAAATCGAACTTGAAAATAATGGCTAAGTATTGAACAATTCGAACCATTAATAACGGATATTTCCAAAACGGCGGTTGCCACAAAAAATGAAACAAATTGTGTTTTAAAAAGACATCTACATTTTTTGCAGTACAGCTTCTTCTATAGCTTAAAGTTTACCAGTTATAATACAGTACAAAAAACTTCCTTCCGAATGAAGAGGACTTCACAGACTGTTAAAAAACATTCCAGATATACTTTTATTTTTCATGCAAATATATTTTATGTATGATAATTTATTCAAAATCGTTAGAGACATTTTTCAGAAGATCAAAAATGCTAAAACACGTTCCTGTAAAGGATAGTTTGATGTGGTGGAATTTATTTAAAATCATGTTGCATCTTTGGAAGGTATTGAACTTAAATACCAAGTTTGGTGTCTATTGGACATTTCTTTTTTGAGTTACACAATCCACAGACACACGCGCGCGGACGTTTTTGTTAAAATTCGTTTTTTTATTCAGGGCGCCTCAAAACATCTAATTTCAGCAAAATCTAAAAATATAATTTTTGCGTGGAATGCAATACCTTCTCTTGCTCTATGTTCATGGCAGAGAAAATAATAAATGCCCCGGCAAGAATAGAAATGCAAATTAATACATATAACGGAATCCCCGCAAGAAACTCGCATTACAAACATTTTGTGTGAATATTAAAAATTTGAAGATTACTGGACTGAACATTACTGAAGATTGCAAACTTTGCTTATCCCATATGATTAGATTAAAAATGCTTTTGAAAGTAGCATGTTGTTTTCAATTTTTAGGGAAGTGAAGTGTGTGAGATTTATCTTCCAACGCCTCGTATAGTAAGTAGAAAACGGAAATAGTTTTGATTAATTGTGCTTAAAACATTAGGATTTTCTGAGGTAGAAACGAAGTCTGTTAAATTACAAGAGTAAATTTTAACAGTGACGGAATCAATAAGCGAACAGCGCAAGACATGCATCAACTTCTAACCCTACTCAGGTACTCAATACATTAATCTATTATTGCGCTGTATACGAGGCACGTCTCAACGGTAATGTGCGAGGAACTGTTCAAATAATATGACGGAATTCCTACGTGCGCGCACGTTCACCTCACCTCATTCCAGAGAGCGCCTTTAAAGGAGATTGAGCATAAGGAATATAGCCCCAGATCGTACGGGTCGGAATTTTCTGTAGCGAACGAAGAAGAAATAAATTCTGCTTCTCCTCTCTTGCGCACACAAAAGCGATTTGGAAATTAAACCCAAACTCAAGCATAATATCTTCTTCCAAAAACGTTCACTTCTTCCGGACGCTCTTTATTTAATAGAGGACCGAAATCTAGACAGGAAAGCAAACTTTCCTAGGAATAATTTGCATGCCCATCGATAAACGATTGAGGGTAAAGAAGGTCATGTGAATGTAACACATCAGATTTTTCATAACTAATCTTATAGGTGGTGTGGTTCAGTCTCTATAAAATTACTTGCTTAAGGTCAGGTGTAACAGAAATGCCAACATTAACAGTAGCAACGCTTGATGGTGATGAAGGCTACCTTAAAGTATCCAAGCATAATGGCTCAGGCGGGTGCATCTGTGTCCCTCATTCTGGAGGTCCCGAATTCGATTTCAGACGACCGTCCACTCTAACCCATAGGTTTTTTCGATTTTTTCGGGTCGTCATGAGTGGTTTCTTTCGTCTCCCAAATTTCCTGTCCCTCCATTTCGTTCCATTAATCATTTCATTCATTCTTCGCCCAATTTGGTTTATTTTAGGGTTGGGAATGTCGGCTATGGTATTTCGGTGCACGTGGCGGAGAAAAGGGTTGACGGGGTGTAAGGACCGCCCCCACGGGACGCGATGGACCCTATATGTGGCGGGTTCAATGGTCTGCCGGGGCGTCTATATCTGGAAGTTTTAGAGACCCTGTCATTGCTGTGCTGCCACTCCTGGTTCCGACCGCTGGATGTCTTCTCTCTCCTCATCTCTCCTTGCGAGTGGCACCCTCTCGTGGAGCATAGGTAGAATATCCGCAATCCCTGGATAGGTACCGAGTCCTCTCTGATACACATTTAATTCCAAGGTACTGTTTACTTTTTCCTATTTACATACTTTAAGTAAGACCGAGGAAGTGGCGCCACGGTAACGTGTGCGACACCATTCGGTGGGGTGCAGGGTTCGATCCACGGTGACCGTGCACTCTGACACATGAGATTTTCTGGTTTCCAAGGCGACAGGCGAATGCTGGGGTGGTTCTCTTCTACCACGACTCTACTGCCCTCACCATTTCCTGCACCCACCTTCTTCCTTGTCATCTGTTTCAGGGTTGTAGGACCGGGCAAGGGTGTATGGCGGGGGAAGTATCATCCTGACGTCGTCAAAGGACTGCTTGGCTGGAACCTGCCTCTGAGTATTTTCGGGCGGGAGTTCCTTCCAATGCTTGGGGAACAATAGATTGGGCTCGGGGCACGTTGGAGGTTGTCTGTCTGGGAAAATTAGTTCCCCGTTTGTGCTTGCGCCCGTCGTCATCCAGATCTGGTCGCTCTTCAGATCTCTCCCCGCATACCCCCTCCCAATTGGTCACGTAGAAGCAGAAGAGGCCGAAAGGACTGCGTGCCGCGTGCACTGCCTCGGTTTCGAGGACCCCCTCCGCTCCTCCTTACCTTTACTTTACCCGTAAAAGTAGAAGCTTTGTTGGCTAAATTGCCTTACTTTCACCGGAATTAGCGACCGAAGTGGTCTTAGATGTCAAACATATGTCCCTGGGTGTCATAGAGATGGCACTGTATCTCATTCTTTGACTTTAATGCAATGCTGGCAACATATGAATAATGCCACCGAATCCGGTAAGATACTCAGCCTCAAGGCGTAGCCGAGGGATGTTTTTTAGAAGGAGAGGAGTGTAGCAAGTTGCGGCCGGTAGGCCGCAACTGCGAAGCGACGACAGGGCGTAGCCGAGGGATCTGCGCGTCTAAAACTCGAATGATTCACGTTCGCAGAAACAACAGCACATCACATATTTAGTGCATTTCGCTTTTTATTTAGGTTGGTAGTACCCACTTTGCATGTGATTTATCGGAAAAATGGCTACGTTTCTTGTGTTTTTGACGCGATTTGCCTATATAAATAAAGCACTTCAAACGGGCGGGCAGGTGGGTACCAGATATAGAAGAGACCACATCATGTTCTAAACTCACTCCTAAGGTAATTTGTTCACTTCCTTATACCTAATATAGGTCGGTGCAAGTATGACAATCTATCCGTTTTGTTTTGTTTTGCTCCATTTGTATGCCGCCTTTAACAACTTGGGTCATATCGGCGACATTTTATCTTTGAAACAATAAGTGCAACACTGTGAAACATGTTTGTATCATATTTCTGTATATGCTTATGAAGTTTTCTACAGAATCTCAGAGATAGAAATACTCCCAACGCTGTGTTATTTTAAAACCTGTAATTCATTCCGCGAAACTCAGCTTTCAAAATTAGAAATGTAATATGCCATTATAAACAAACTACGAGTGCAGTCCCAGAAGGTCCGACCTGACGTATAGATTGCGGTTGTTGTTTCAAACAAATGACTAGTGTAGAAAGTATCACCCTTATAAAGCTTAAGTTTGAAGTTTGACAAAGCTACATTGTTTAGTAATTTGTTGACAGCCATCAATAGTGAACGCTCTCAGCAAATTTGTAAACCTGTATAAAACTGGCCAACGTTATGTGATACAATACTTTTATTTGAAAGGTCTTAGTCCAACTAATATTAAAGCTGAGCTAGATTCTACTCTGGGGGAGTCCGCTCCTTCATTTACAACAGTAAAATATTGGGTGTCAGGCCGTACGATTTGCCAAGACGAACATAGCATTGGTCGACCAAATGAGGTGATCACGTCAGAAATTGTGAAGAAAATCCACAAAATTGTATTGGATGACCGTCGACTGAAAGTGCGTGAGCTAGCAAATATCGTAGTCATTTCAAAAAGTGCTGTACTTCGCATGATACTGAAAATTTGGACATGAGAAAGCTGTGCACAAGACGGGTGCCGCGTTTACTCACAATGGAACAAACACAGCATTGTGAAGATGTTTCAGTCGAGTGTTTGGCGATGTTTCGCTGCAGTAAAGTCGGTGTTTTTGCGTCAATTCATAACCATGAATGAAACATGGATCCTCACTTCAATTCTTGAGACGAAGAAACAGTCAAAACAGCGGATTGAAAGGGGAGAATCAGCTCCAAAGAAGGCAGAGCCTCTTCCATCTGCAGGCAAGGTTATGGCGCGTGGAATAATTTTTATTGGTTATCTTAAAAAAGGAAAAGCAACCAATGGTTATTATTATGCGAACTTTTTGCAGATTAGCTTCAAGAATTACTATTACATGAAGTCATCGCGGATTATTAGAAAATAATTACAATCAAGGTATCCAACCAGCTTTTAGAATCATAATTGCAATACTAGGATTTATTAAATTTCCCTATGAACTTAATGAACAATTAATATTTATAGGAATAATAATATTAACTTTAATCACAGTTCAATGATGATATGATGAAATCAAGCAAAAACGGCCGCATTTAACAAAAAAGAAGGTTTTGTTTCATCAAAACAATGCGCCAGTTTACACATCCATTATCGCCATGGTCAAAATCAATGAGTTAAAGTTCGAATTACTTCCTCATGCACACTATTCGCCAGATTTAGCCCCCTCTGATTATTTCCTGTTTCCAAAGTGCAAGAAATGACTTGGTGGTAAACGATTTGCCAGTCTGCAGTTGATGACTATTTTGCAGAACTCGACGGTTCACACTACAAACAGGGAATCGAAGCGATTGAACATCACTGGGAAAAATGTATTGAGCTGAAAGGTGCCTATGTAGAGAAATAAAGATGTTTTTTCCCAATTTTTTTTCTCTGCTAGGTCGGTATATGGTTAGAGTTCAATGGTAACACGACTTATATAGCATATCTCGCACGCATCTAAGGGATCATTCGCCGGTTATACGGACCGCCCCTTCGGAGTGGCATGCTGGACCCTTTATGTGGAGCGGGGGTTCTCGGTCTGCCTGTCCGTATGTCGGAGCGTCTGAATCTAGTAACTGGAGCGACGCTGTGATTGCTGGCCACCCGATGTGTGCTCTCACCTCCTCCTCCCTTCCGGGGGCCCCTCGTGGGACATAGGTACAATATCCTCACTGGAGCAGTGTGGAATCCCATCCGACGATATCTAAGCAAAAAGAAAAGGATAATTCATAACGAAACTTGGATGTGAACCTGTTTCATGTTATCTTAATGTACGCGTTCACAGTGCCTAACGTTGACATAAACAGGTCCTGAACTTATTATGAGGTACAGGTTGGCCACGATATGAATGCGCTTGGAGTAGGGTGCAGCTGTTTTTTTTGGACAATCAAGGCTAGGGATCAGAAGGGAATAAGTGGCAATAGTGGAAATAGGGAAATAATGAAAGCAGTACTATGTTTACAAGCCTCAGCCTGTCTAGTAAATGCACCTGAGAATGTTTTCTTTACCTGTCTGTCCTTCCGATGTCCCGCCCACATGTTTCCTAACCGTTTAGTTTCTCTTTGCACCGTACGCACTCATATCGTAGCCGACTAGTGAATATAAAATATGCAAGCTCCAACCTTTCATGTTTAATCTTCGTCAAACATAAGAAACTAGCCAATGAGACAGCGATTCTCCATACACTTCACCACGTGATCATTCTGCCATCTCACATCAGGTTATTTGTCGCCATGTGTTGGCTCACTAACTACCTTTTTGTGTAAGATCTTTTTTACTTTCTCTACTAACTAGTTTCTGCAAACGTTTATATCGAATAATATGAAATAGATGGAGAATAAGAGTTTCTAAAAATAGTGTGTACAAGAGTAGAGAAAGTCACGTGAGGTAACACAGCAGAGTTTTTAGACATATATGGCGATGCTGAGTTCCCACCAAGTATATGGGCTGAACTTTCTTTTACAACTAGAAGAACCACGAATGGCTATGGATCATTTTACAGGAAACTGAACAGTCTTACCAGAGGTCAACCTAACATGTATAATTTCGTCGAGATACGAATATAGCCTTTGGAAGTCAAGGGAAAGAAGAACTATTATTAATAAGGAGAAAATTCTAGAAAAACAAATGTTAGCTTCCCCAACAAAAAGAAGTATAAAGATTACAGTTTTTAAAGGCTAATGCTAATATCACCAACGTAATGTACGTTAGTGTCAGTCCTAAGTCTGTAAATGGGAAGAAAAGAAGTTTGCTTACAATTCAATAATATTGATGTACAACTTATTACTTTCTCTACTACATATAGTAAGTAGTGGAAGTATTGCATTCCACCCAAAAACTCCATACCGAGATTTCATCGAAAATACATCTTTTGAGGCCCCCTGGATCCAAAAATACTTTTAGAGAAAGATCTGTGTGGTGTGTATGTGTATATATATGCCTGCGTCTGAACAGCACACCTCAAAAACGAAAAGACGGAAAAATACCAAATTTGGTATTTAGGTTCAGTATCTTTCAAAGATGCGACATGAACATTTTCAAGAAAATTCCCTACACCAGACCATCCTTTACATGTAACATTTTTCCAAAAACTGTGATTATTCCAAAAAGGTTATAACAATTTTGAATAAAACATCATATATTTCAAATATTTTCATGACAAATATAATGTATACCTTGAATTTTCTGGAAATGTCCCCAAAAGTCGCTTTCCTTCTGAATGGATTTTGCATAACTGCCGAACCGTAAGTGACAGAAAAATTTTTCCACAAAAAAATGTAGATCTTGTTAAAGCACGCAACCTATTTCATATACATTTTTTTGTGGAGTGAACCATTTCCGAGATATCCCTTGTTATTTGTTTGAATTTCCTAATAGGTGCTTATACTTTTTCTCAAATGGGAATTCGTTATTCGTTTTTTAACGTCTTAGACATACAAAGAGAATGGAATGCTCCACATAGCCACCAGCTCTTAAAACATTCGACTATCACTTAAAGCCTACCATATTCCCCTTGTACTTACAAGAAAATTAATAGTAGGATAATTTCTGCAAATGTTTATCTTGATTAATATGAAGTAGATGGAGAAGTAAAAATAATTTGTTCAAGAGTAGAGAAAGTCATGTGAGTGTAACGCATCAGAAATTTTTTTAAAGTGTGGTGGGACGGAACTAACGCAACCCAAAGGACGCAATTTACGGTTCCCAGTGAATGACAGCTTTAAGTATATGCTTAAGTTTTACGTCCTTATGATAAAGCTTAATTTTCATTGTGAATGTCCCCTGACACTTTATATAATTTATGTTTACTTTATGTCATACACTAAGTGAAGTGTCCGAGAAAAGCAGAATTTAAATGAGGACTCAGAAATCTGTATGCAGGTCTAACCTTCAGACTAAATATTCGAACATCACCTGTAAATGATGTACATCTAAGCGCCGTAGGTAAGCAATTGCACTACCGCCTTGCATCAAAGCGGCGCGGGGCGGCGTAATCAGCACTTGGGTAGATTTCCTCTGGGTGATCGGTTTATCCCTCCCATTCATTCCGCGTAGTGCTCTATCACCACCTTCATCCCCTTGCGGCAACGCCTCTCACCTGGGGCACCGCTATTTGGATAACACTTTGTTATACCTAAGTCAAGATAGTAATCTAAGTTTACGATGGATTTAGTATCATCAACCTTGGAGTAACCACATAGACTATTTCAATCATGGCATCAAGTGGGCGATGATGACCAGTCACAGTTGTGATTCACTCAAACCTTATAGAAATGTCTTTACCACCTCCTCTTCAATTTACAAGCATATCTGCTCCTGGGCGCCAGTGGCTTCATTACCGGCTCTCGTACTGAGAGTCCGGGGTTCGACTAGGGGCTCTAGGGTGGCGACTTTAAGTGGGCTCTATCCGCACCTTCACCACTGACTTGCAAATGTGAATTAACGTGGTTCGGAGTCCAAGGTAAAAGCTGTAGGCCCTCTCATTCCATCACCTCATTATCACCCTACTATAGGAGGCAGCGGATTCCGATCACTTCACCTCAGAAATGTGTCCAGTCATCGCTTGGTGGAATGAGGTATTCCAAAAGGTCATAGGCCATATGGGGTGCGTTAGAAATGACGAAGACATACCTGCTCCTTTTTACTTTTCCTACTACGTAAATGGTGGAAGAGGTGTATTCCACCTAAAAATTCGATACCGAGACTTCAGCGTAAATACAAGTTCAACGCCTCCTGAACTCCAAAAAAGCATTTTCAGAAAAAAGTTCGTGTTTGGATTTGTTTCTGTGAGCGGTATAATTAAAAAATGAAAAGTTGGATAAACACCAAGCTTGGTATTTAAGTTCAATATCTTTCAAAGATGCGACACAAACATTTTCAAAAACAAACAAAAAAAAACAAAAAGCTTACCTCCGAACTATCTTTTATATGTGACATTTCTCGAAACGACTTAAATGTAAATAATGATTGTAATATGAATATGCATTTTTATGTGACATTGATTTCAGATGTTTATTAATTGTAATTATTATTGGGAAATAAGTTTATACGGCTTTACTGAAACTGTCAATAATAGCGCAATAATGCAGCGAGGGGGGTGAGCTGTTTATCATTATTGGAAACAAGGAAGTTACGTAATGTTGGCGCGTTTTCGGTAGAAACTTCTGGAATATTTTCTCCCTAAAAGCAATATGTATTCGTGGTTTTCATTGGATATTAAAATAGACGCTAATGTTGGCGCGTTTTATTAGCCAATTGCAGTTCAGTTATAATCTTTAGGCGTATCTTGATGCAGGCGTATAAATAGGGTAGGGTCGAGGTAGCTTGTGTGCAGTTCATCAAAAATCTGTGTACACTACACGTCGTCTTCAGTCAGTTCGTCGAAAGTATTAGTTCGTCATACATCGGATATAGATTCACAAGTTACGCGCAGCAGAATTATGAAAGATCTAAAGTATGGTAAAGTTAAATATACAAAAGATTGAAGTACGTGGATTAAAAGAATTATCAGTAAGAAGTTGTTATAACAGTTTCAGTTTGGCGAGTATCCAGATCAATATGTAAAAGTGATAGTGAACGTGTTCGACAATAAAAATTATAAAACAAATTTCTTCATCAGTGTAATTTTTGGATAAAAGATTCCTTTCCGCTTCACAACCTGTATAGAGACACATGTTCGACCCAAGATAAGATAATAGCTAGCCGGAGGACAGTGAAACAGAACTGAATAGAAATTAAAAGTTAAATTCTTTCAAACACAAAACTAGGAACCGCAAATTGCTAACGCCAGATGGAGCTACAAACCGAACAAAGAATGACGTCACAAGATGGCTTCAACACACGTGATGTAAACAAACATTATAAGTAATACCGTCGCACGTTTTACTCTCTAAAAATGGCTTACGACGATTTTGTTTAAAATTCCACATACTAAAGATTTTTATAGTACAAACAACATAGATATGTTGAATTTTCTGGGAATACCCTCGGGAAGGAGGTTTGTATACTCTTGTGTAAGTGGTAACGTACTTCACCAAAAATGTACATCTCTTTAAAACACACACTTTATTTCAAATAACTTCTTTGTGTTAAAAGCCATTTCTGAGACATCCCTTATTAATGGTTCGAATAGTTCATTATATACTTCTCTTCAAGTCCTGTAAACCTTCAGTTGTTTCTCATGATTGCATGGAAAGAGTACGGAATTTTAAGGCCAGTTCTAAAGCGCTTCCCTTTGTATCTATAACGCAATGTGCATTGTAGCTATTTTTGCAGAGGTTTATCTCGAATAAGATGAAGTAAATAGAAAGCTAAGCTTTTGTAACAATACTTTGTAAACTCCCAATAAACGATGGATAATATAGAAAGTAATGTGAATGTAACACATACTACTTTTTAATATTCTGAGCAGGTCAAGGATTATGTTGTATTGCAAACGAATGAAGACCATTACGCCACTGTACATAAATTAAAATACAACATGACTACTACTTCATCATATTAAAGAACAAAAATATTAAACAAATTTCTTCGAATTCCTACAGACTGGATAATTGTGTATTCAATAATTGTGTTTTTAAATAATGTTTGCTGCAGCAAATAAAATATTAACCTAAAATTAGTTTTTGCATCCTTACAATATTGCATACAACTTCTAGTTTTCCACGCCAGATGGCACCAAGTAACATTAAATTGTCAAGTAGCGGTGAACAAGCATACGAAATACGACCACATGATTCTAACTTCTTTTCAAACAAGTCGTTTACATTGCTGGTAAATATAAATATTATAATTTGGACCTCGATGGCGTTGATACCTCGACTTGGTGGTATCGAAGTATGTTTATTACTTTCAGATAAACCTTGGTATTTTTTCGATACTTTTAAATTTTTAAGTTTTGCACTATTGAAAGTTGTTGCGTTTAACTTCATACTAGATAAGGAATGAAAAGAATCGAGATTTCATGTTATTGTCTCGTACATGTCGCTAAAGAGCTGCTGGGCTATAGTTCTTGATAGACCTTGACTGCGTTACGTACAACATTCCTTACTCTGTCATGTCAAAATAAAAACATACAAAACAATGACGAAAGGAATAGAGGTACTCATGTAACATGCAGCGTTAACTGAGTTGTGAATGAAGCTGATATAGCTGACGTACTAAATCACATGCCTGTAATAGCCTGGCTTGGTGACTCACTCTTAGCCGTTACATATACCTACTCCGGGGACCAAAATCGGTTTACCCATCAGAATCAAATCAGAACTTCAGACGTGAGATAACGCAACGCATGGAAATATTTTTTTTATTTTTAGTTGTTTGAGTTTCACGTAAAATAGAATTATATTAATTTATATTTTCAAGTTCCCAGAATAAAGGAGAATTGTTAATATTGGTTTTTTATGGATATAAAATCCTTTAAAAGTAAGTTTTCAGCACAAAATATGGTTACATAAAAAGGGAAGCAAGGAAGATATTATTATTATTATTATTATTATCATCATAATCATCATCGCTATTGTGAATGATGAACAGTTGGAGACATATAACCTGTGGCTTTATCAACATAAATAATTGCTGCCAATTGGAGAATGTCAAACAGGAACAATTTCGGAATTAGCACACAATACAAAATTGTTTACATGCGCTTATACGCAGAAGATTACTAACAAGAACGTAATTAAATGAATAAATTATCTCCTATACAGTTTTTTAGGATCGAGTATCGGTGTTTAAAAACCAGTATCGGTTGGGATATGCGGCACTGCAGTACTTTGAAATCAAGAAGGCCGATATTACATGCCGGCTGACTATTCGATAGCCGTGCAAATACTGCCTGCTCTTCAAAGGAGAACAGACCTTAGAAGCAAGGGCTATGTCCATTCCAAAAATATGCGGTTAGTAGCTGCTGGTGCTACACATGCGACAACAATACGATGACTATCATACGTTCTGTAGCGTAAATTATAATTAACGAAGGTTAAATGAACGACTGAAGCTACAAAAAGAAGTTACACAAAAGTTAGGTATAAAGCGAAAAGCTAACACAGTGTCTGTAGCTCAGTTGCTTAAGCTGACATTCTCTCCTTCACTGTGAGTGTGTCCGCGGTTCGAGTTCCACCAGATGCATGGACGTTTTATACTTGCTCTTTTCATCTAAGGTACAAGTAGTGAATTTCAGAGTATTCGTCTGTCACTCCAAAAAGGTGTAGCAGTAAAACAAATAGGCATACGCATGAACAACAAACAACAGTTCATTTTTTGAGTTCTGCAGTTTTAAATCCCCGCATTTCATTGTAATTATTTTTCAAAAGAAACTACTCTAAAACTTTGAACAGTTATACAATTTTCAAAACGTATAAAATTAATAAATTGATGGAAAAATACCAGAACACCTAACATATTGTTATCGTGGTTCCTTGTGGGTACACTTACATTAAAGTGAGAATTTTCTCTACAAAAATTTGGCCGAAAGACTCCCCAAAGTACTTTCGGGTATTCCACTGATGAGTACGCTGACATGCTACTTATTTACGGGGAAGCTCAACGGAATGCATTAAAGGCTAAACGCCTATATGAAAATCGATTTCCAGAAAGACGATAACCGACATCCTACACTTTTCGGAATGTGCACGTCGTTACGTATATCAGGCGCGCTTGAAAGAACAGGTCCTGTTAGAGAAGCATCAGCTACCTCTCGCCATAATGAAGAAATAGTCCCCATATTAGCACGTGACACAGGACACAAACATCAGTAGGTCGTTAGTTATGTGAATACTGCAGAACAATAAATATCCCCTTACCGCTTGCAACTACACCAGCAACTCCATGGTCGTAACTTTGAAGCTCGAGTAACTTTCTGCCTTACGTATTACGCAATGTGAACGTCTTTATATTCAAAGTTCTGTTTTGAGATGAACCGCGGTTTCACAACAATGGAACTGCTAATCGCCACATCAGGCACTATGCGAGTACAATAACCCTCATTGTATAAGACAGACAGCTTTTCAACACCAGTGGGGAATTAATGTATGGTGTGAAACTTTTGGGTGACCACCTAATCGGGACACATTTCTTCAAAGGTAACCTTACGGAACTCCCCGTTGCTGGAGTATGTACCGTTGAATGAAAGATTATGGATGTGGTTTCACCATTATTGTGCTCCACCGCATCGGCCCATGATCGTCCAAAGCTATCTTCACGATGCACATCCTGGATAGGAAGAGGAGGACCTGCCTCACGGCCAGCCAGATCTCCCATCTTACACCACTTTACTTCCGATGGGATCATTTAAAGCAAATGCTGTACAGACAGCAGTCGGAGAACCATATGTCTTCAGCAACTAATCAGTGAGGCCTACAGATCCATTACACCCCAGATGTTACTACGTGCCAGGTTGTCAGTGCAACACCTCGCACAAATCTGTATCAACGATGCAGGTCATCATTTCGAATAGCTGCATCACTAAATGAAGAAGTTTCGTCACTAAGTTATGCATACATATCGGAACCTCTTTATCTAGTGGATATTGAGAAAAAGAGTTTTAAATTATGAGGACAGAACCTACTTTTGTTTCCACCTGAAAGGATTGCTGAATAGATATTTGATACATTCTGTGATTGTCGACCTTTTTTTGTACTTTTATTTTAAAAAGAATCCTGAAAATTTGGGTATCGTTCTGTAGTATAATCTAAAATGTGAAAGCTTTAAAGCATTGTATGAATACCTGCGTATCTAGATATTTAGTTGAACCTGAATCAATATGCATCAAACGTTTTCTTTTCTTTTGTGCTTTCTGTAATTAGACTGTTAGACAAGGCGTAAAAATTAAACATTATAAATTAAGAGAAAGACAGAAACAAGCACACAAGCAAGTCAAGAAAGGCTTTGTGCCATGTTAGGAAGAAGGAAAATGAAGAAACAAAGAAATAGAGATTTTGATATGATTCGAGCCTGAATAGAGCATCCTGGACGAGTCAGGACGAAGCTTCCACAGAGCGTACAGACACCTTCCAGCTGCAACCTGCCGATCACTGTCGCCCGGTCCCACAATCCTGAAATAGATGACAAGTGGATACAGAATATTATGGTGGATACAGAAAATTGGGGATAGGAGAGTGGATTATGAATCACCTCAGCATTCTTCTGCCAACCCGGTGAAATCAGGTAAAACACATGGGTCAGAGTGGGCGGTCGCCGGAGATAGAACCCGAGACCTCCCGAATGCGAGTCGCACACGTTACCACGGCGCCACCTAGCTCGGTTACTCGGTACTATAACTGCTAATCTCTAAACATTTTCGTTCAATTTAGCTGAAATATTTGCTATAGGTTTGTTCAACATAATTATAATATACAAATGAACGCTTATGGTATTGTATTCTCAACGTTCTGAAAAAAATGGTTTTCAAGAAATTAAAATCGATTTTCACACGAATTTCCCACATGTAGAGAATTTGAAAGTTTCAAACGTTTACATTTTGCTTACTATTCCTCGAATATAGTTCTTTACAGTAATTGTGATATATTATAACTTTTCCTGGAAAATAAAGTTTGCAGCATTTTAAATTTCTACACATCAACCATGTATTTCAAAACAGTACTTTATATCAAGAAAAGGAATTTTAAAATGATTCATCTTAAAATAGTACATTTTAAAAGTTACACCATGTTAAACATTTTCAACGGACAAAAATGTAAAAATTGCAAATTAATGATGATCTTATATAATCTGAGAGTATATTCTATGGTTTAAATGTATTTAATGTTTTTTTTTTAATTTTGTCAAAAGCTTAGAATACAATGTTAAGATTTACTATGTATTTTTTATTAATTATTTCATTTGCATAATCCTTTTAACTGTTATAGCAATATTGGGGCTTTTGAATTGAGTAATAAGTGTGTTTTTGCTCTCTGAAATGTAGGGTGTTTTAAACTATTTTTTATACACTTGTACACTGAAAATGATCATGTTCATACTACTATGCTGTGTTCATACTACCAGACTCTACGGCGAATAGTGATTTATTCTGGTTAAAACAAACTTCTCCTGCTAGCTGTGAATCGAACCGAAACTTCTGGGTTGAGAAGCCGGAGAGTTGACCTCTCGATCACAGAAGCAGTTAAATGTATGCTCTTTCAAAATTCAATGATTCAAAGCAGAATAAGTAGGCAAGGATCTGTAGCATGTGGCAGTAAAGAATGGAGGGTCCACCCCTCACAAAAATCAGCTCACTCGTGGCGATACAAGGCGAAGGAGGAAATGTTGAAATCCGTGCCAGGCATTAACCAAGTTTCAGTTTCAGAAGAATAGAAACGCTGCGAGGACCAAGCTCTCTTAGAAGAGAGGTTCTGTTAGAGTGAAGGGACGGATAAGCCTACTATAAAAGGGTTTGCACCGTAATGAAGGTATTATTAATGTTGGAGAATGTAAAGGAATTGTGGACGTTGTGAGAACATGTTAGAAAATTGCTTAGAAAACTACATAAGTTGAAAATATACTAGTGCAGAAGTAGAACATTGAGAACATTGGTATAGTAACTATAAACTGTGGTATTTGGTAAACCAACGCTGCAGCTGCAGCAGAGGGCGTCGATAAGTCGAAGCGTGTGGGCGAATAAGGATTATGGATGATTGGAGAGTAGGATTAACTGCTATGAAGTAGTTAATCCAGACTACAGAGGAAGCGCTAGTCAGAGAATTTCCTGGGAGATGGAGGTTCATGCGCAGGATGTAACACTGCAGAAAGCAAATGTTCTGTGGAACACATTGGAGGAACATAAGAAAGCTTGCATTTTGCGGTAGCAGAAGACATGGATGCAGATGACAACAAAGGGGACACTCCCTGGCCCATGGCTGGCAGTGGAGAGGCGATTGATTGGAAATACGCTTACGCTGGGCATAACCTGTCAGGGGTAAGATGTCATACCGTAGTTATTGACGGGAATATATAAATAATTAAATAAGGAGATGATAGTGAGAAAGAGAAATAATCGCAATAAATAATTTCCGTATATTAAATCAATGTAGAGTGTAATAACCTTGAGCTGAAAAGATTTGTCCGAGTAAAAGGTAATTAGCGAGCAAAGTCATTAGTAACAGCCGAAGTAGCGAACACGTTAGTATAAAAGTTCTCGAAAAGAAGTTAAGGAGTGAATTCCGTACTTTTGAAAAGTCACGTAGACAGAAATTCTGTAGAAGAGAAATGGTATGTAATTTTTAATTTCATTCTAATCAGAGTCATTCGTTCGTGCACACCTTCATTCACACATTCCTGCATACATTCCTGAAACTGTTTCTTGAGAATTAGTCGCTTAATCTGATGATTACTCATGTGCTATTTTAAACGCTCAGTGACGCGCTTGTGCGAGTAAGATTTAGCGAAAGCCGCGAGAGGTTTCACCGGTAAGTATTTTAGCGACTCACGGCAATTTACGCTTCTAGTTTCCTTTATTGCTGGAGCTTATTTCAAACAGTAAAATTGATACTGCAGAAGTTATCAGGAATAATGATTCAATTGTTATACTATCGAGTGCTACGATTCATAATCAATTTCTTTCTTTATCTTCACTTCACTAGCTTGAGGCAGTATTTTTAGCACTTAAATGATTTCAGTCTAATTATATAATATATAAATTCAATAACAGGCCGCCTTAAAGCAATATGTGTATGTAACAATACATAAAAAGTGTATATTACAGTCATTGTATATGTTTATATTATTGCATACATGTAATAATGTAATCTGAATATATTACGTAATTTAATAATGTAGGAGCTGTGAGAATAATAGGTTAAAAGTTTCTAACAATGAGGTAAGAAAGTGTAATAATGCTACTAGTCATTCTTGGAGCAACAATAATGTAATTTTTGTGACAGTTTATAAAATAGCCAATCAACAACCAGAAAAAGCTTAAGTTAAATAAAAGTATTCTATTGGATTAGGAATAGACAATCAGAGAATTTAAATACAGAAAGTTACAAATTTAGGCGGTAGAAATCAAGTCAGTTGCTTGTAGACAGCGCTCATAACCGGACGCGTTGCTTGTAGACAGTGTTCCTAACCGGACACGAGATGTGTCCTTCAGAAATTTAATACGTATCCGCGTGAGACAAAAATAGCTTACGTGTTTAAAAAGTGCAAGTATTTAATAAAAGAATCTCACAGCTCTATATATCAGTGAAGTGTTATTTAAATTGTGTCAAGAATTAATAAAAAGGTGTGAATTAAAAACTATAATCTGTCTACATTTTTCAGCCGCACCACGCCTTACAAAGAAATCCATGTCTCTAACAATAATACTGACGCAGCCGAGGCAAACATAAATATATAATATTTAAAGAAACGGTCAAAAATTATAAAGTTAAACTTGGGGCAAAGGCCACCGGAAACTATATTTGGGGCGAAGGTTACCGCAAACTTTTTACCATATGTGCGGTTGCAACTACTTCAAGTTCGGCTCCCCAACAGTTGAAATACAATACAATTCCTACTTCAAATTGGCTTTCCATACGTGAAGCAACAACCTAC
Organism: Deroplatys truncata; assembly: GCA_030765065.1. Taxonomy (NCBI): domain Eukaryota; kingdom Metazoa; phylum Arthropoda; class Insecta; order Mantodea; family Mantidae; genus Deroplatys; species Deroplatys truncata. Next base: position 189,004,101 of record CM060986.1, on the reverse strand, counting down.
TTCAAACTCAACTATTACATCACGTTAAATTTCTCAGTCAATTTAAACTGGTATTATCCTTTCATACTCGCCCACGCATATCCTGAGAGAAAGATCTCATAGTAAACCATTGTAGCAGGCGGCAGCAGAATCAACAGCAGATATTAAAGCAAAGGTTACGGCTTAAAAAGAAGTGACAACTATCGCCCGGCTAAAAAAAAAAATGGTGCCTCACCGTGGTGTAACACGTCGTCATACATGAACCTAGACGATGCACACAACGCACAGGAGTAGAAGGGCAAGCAAGCTTAGCGTCAGGAAGGGTCGACACACTTACTGAAACCGGTCGTACTGTGATATTGCTTAGATCGATGGCCGAAACGTAAAAATTTGCACATATAAAAATCGCATCAAATCCATCCCCAGATGACTACAAATCCATTTGTATAGGGTCTTCCCTACAATAGCCTGTGTGTTGTCACTAAATGCCACCAAAACCAAGCGTGTTATGTCATTTCTGCTTCTTCAAGACTTCAGTACGTTTTAGCAGCTGTGACTATGCGCGGGCATCTTTTGTCAGTTTTATAGCAAACCTTATATCTGTATCTTCATAGAAGTTATATAGTCTTTTACTTAGTGTAGTTTTGTAAGTTTAGCAGTGTTTAATAGTTATTACCGTTTAGTACTAACCAAGTTTCAGACAAATCTTAACGACATTAAACCTTTAATGAAGCACATGGGAATTGGTTTAAGTAAACATAAGCTGCAATAAACTTTACACTCTTAAACAAAAATGCACAATTTCTTCTTATATTAGCCTTATATTGCGGAAAACATTGTTGTGAAGCAAGGTCCTTAGCTTTTTAAAACTACGAGTAAAGTGGATATTTCCCAAGAGTGGCGTAAAACCTTCTTTCATCTTACTGTTTGTTTCTATTTTTTAAGTTTTGAAACGTTTTATCTACATCCTCTGGAACTCGATTTTACCACAGTATTTAGTTACTGGACAAACAAAATAACGATAGCTCCACGCACAATTGCAGTAAGAACCTTTATGTATTACAACGAACTTTCAGAATAAATAACATAACAACCAAAGATCATACTTTTATTTGCAAGTAATTGTTCCTTATAAAATAAATTAATGTCAATGTACTTTGATGCTTTGAAATATTTAATTATAGTCGTTCAGCTATGTATACTTTATACAGGACGAGTTTCTAAGTTTCCCTCGGTTAATATGTTAACACGCTTTCCATTCTTTTTTGCTTTCTCCACTACTTAGGGGAAGTATTGCATTCCACCCAAAAATTCGATACCGGGATTTCACCGGAAATACGTATTTTGAGGTACCCTGAATCCAAAAAAAAGCATCTATAAAAAAAGCGTCCGTGTGTGTGTGTCTGTGTATCTGTGAACAGCACAACCCACAAGCGAAAAGTAGGACAAATACCAAACTTGGTATTTAGGTTCAGTATCTATCAAAGATGCGATACGAAGATTTTCAAGAAAATCCCCCCGCCCCAAACTACCCTTTACAAGGAAAATTTTTCGAAACTTTTCATTTTTTCACAAATGGCTCTAACGATTTTTATTATTCACAACCGATTATATATTTAAGATATTTTCATGTAAAATAAAATGTATATCCTGAATTTTCTGGGAATGGCAGTCCTCTTCTTTCTGAACGGATTTTACATAACTGGTAAACCGTAAGAGATAGACAAAGTTATTCTATACACAAAAAGTGTAGAACTCTGTTAAAACGTACAATTTGTCATATACATGTCATTTTTACATTTCATATATTCCTTGTTGTTTGTTTGAATTTTCCAATAGTATACTTTTTCTCAAATGGGAATTCGTTATTGGTTTTTTTATATCCTACATACAAAGAGAATGCAACGCTTCACATAGCAACCAGCTATTAAAGGATTTGATTCTCGCTTAAGGCTGGTTCACAACCGCCCGAGAACGGTTACCAGAACGAGACGAGAACGGGAAGCAATGCACCATGCAAGATATTGGTTCACAACAGCCCGGTAACGAGAACGGGAATGCATATCGATCACAAAGTGAAAGTCGATTTTGCGCATTGGGATTTCATTTGTTTTTAACTGACCAATGATATTTTTTCAACTACTTCCAATTTAGCCAAGCCAACGTCAAAATTCGATAGAGTAAACATTATTTAAATGCATATCCATTACATTTCCGATCCGTCTACTTATGCCAAGCTTTCATTCCTTTATTTAATGGCATACATTAAAACTGTTTACTGTTCTTTTTTCATTTCCACCGGTTTTAGCTGTTCTTTGTAGCTTTTGCCATTGTTTGGTTTTAGGTAATAGCCAGTTTTGAGTTGCATATAAACAAACTACAAATGACCCTTCACCAGAGGAACCAACGTTGATTAGATTTGCGAGTGTCGGGATGAGGTTAGGAAGCACGTTTACTACTAATTTCTTCCAGTTTCATGTTTCCAGCTTGCGACTATAGAGAGCACTGGTGTTTGTTTCATGTCACGGCCGCCAATAACCTCTAGAGTTAAGAGTCTAATATGCACAACAGGGATCTAATATGCCGTCCCCGGGAACGAGAACGAGAAAGTTAAAAGTTGGGCAAATCTTCTTTCCCGTTCCCGGGGCCCAGAAAGGCTTCCCCTCGGTTGTGAACACTCCCATTTGAATACATGTATTTCAACTTTCTCGTTCTCGTTCTGGTTACCGTTATCGTTGGTTGTGAACCAGAATTTAAAGCCTACCATATTCCCCTTACACCTATAAGAAAATTAGCAAGAAGGTAGTTACTGCAAATGTTTATTTCGATTAACATGAAGTAGATGGAGAATAAGCGCTTGTGAAAATAGTTTGTACAATAGGGAAAGTCATGTGCGTGTTGCATCACATTTTTTTTGGGGAGGGGGTTCCCGCTTCTAATTGAAATGGTCTTATCAGCGGTCTTTGCTTTGGAACATGTTATTGCATATGGGCAATGGTGTTAACAGGTATTCGCTTGTCGTTGGATTTCTGTCTGTGGGATTTATTCATTAGAACATACACACATTCACTCTCATTCATACTTTCAGTCGCTGGAGAAAATGGGGAATAATCTTGGCTACAGAAAAATTCCAGCCCCCCAGCCGGACCCCTTGCACAGCAGGTAGGTTCTCTCTGACTGAGCTACGAGGCTAGCTGTTTTCCATTCTTGTAGGATAATAATTTAGCTTTTGTCTCTTCCCTGTTGTATTCCAAAGCGTTTGTAACAAATCTAAGTATTATATGATACATAGTTACTGACTTCAATTGTGTGTAAGATAAACTAAATAAGCGAACTAATAATTGTATTTTGTAAATGCGAAAATCAGCTGCAAGGTTTTGCTTTCAAATGCTACTTTAAACTGCGGCAACCACGCGTATCTGGGCCCTTAGAACACGTCCTTCCCCAAGATATTTATGAAGGGTGTGGTTAGGGTGGTACGCAACAAGTGTTTGGCTACTGTAAAATATTGACGTGATACGTTCACATGATTCTCTCTACTCTATATCGCTTATTATTGAGTATACAAATTATTCATACTTACTTATATTTCTATCTACTACACTTTATTCCAAATAAACGTTGCAGAAATAGCTGCATTACACATCTCCTTATACGTACATCAAAAGGGAACAGCGACAGTCAAATGTTTAAGAACAGGGCGCTATATGTTGGCCTTAAAGTTTCATAACTGTTCCATACAATCGCGAGAAACAACTAAATGTTGAAAACACTAAGAAAATAACCAAGAACTGAAAATTTGAACTCTTAATAACGAATATGCCACAAAAAACGTATTTTAAATCAATTACGTGCTTTAAGGAGTGTTACATATTTTTGTAGCATGTTTTTGTCTATCGCTTAACTTTCATCAGTTATACAAGATTACAGAAAATTCATTCTGAACGAAGAGAACTTCATATGCTATTAACTGAAAATTCAAGGTATACATTTTTATTTGTCATGTACTTGTATATGGTACTTTAATCAAAAGCGTTTGAGCCATTTTTATAAAATAAAAGAAATCGAAAAATGTTCCATGTAAAGGGCAGGTTTGGGTGAGGGGATTTTGTTGAAAATCCTCGTGCCGTATTCCTGAAAGATATTGAACCTAAATACCAAGTTTTATATTTATCCGACTTTTTGTTTTCAAGTTATGCTATTCTCAGAAACACACATGGACGTTTCCAGAAAAGCTTTATTTGGATTCAGGGGGCCTCAAAACATGTATTTTCGGTGAAATCTCAATGTCAATGTTTTGGGTGTAAGATAATACTTCCCCTACTTACTATACGTAGTAGAGAGAGTAAAAAGCACCCAAGATGAGTCACTATTTCAAGCATTGGTGTCAACGGGCTCCATTAGTGCGTCGGTAATAGTATTTCTATGTATATGTAAACTAGTCGCGGGCATCCTTTCCCCAACCGGCTTCAAAGCGAACGGAAAGCTTTGAAGCCTGACCATAAACCCATCAGTAAACGATTAGTAGGGTCTTCCCATCCCTTAAACACAACACGTGGTCCTTTCTCCAGCTCCACCAAAGCAAAGCGTTGTTAAGATTTTATGGTGCTTGCGGTTAGGGAGGGTAGGGAACAAGTGTTTGGCTACTGCACAAAGGTCGCCGCTTGGGGATCCGAAGGCTGCGATGACCATACAATAAATTTAAAAAACAATCTGATGTATTCTCATGTATTTCTCTTTGATTTATCGTTTATTATGGGTATACAAATTATTTTTACGAAAGCTTATTTTCCTATCTACTTCATTTTAATCGGGTTAAACCTTGGCTGAAAGTCCTACATTATATACTTCGTTATAGATACAAAGGGAACATTGATAGTCAGATGTTTAAGAATGGACGTCCATACTGTTTCCATGACATCGCGAGAAACAAGTGAATATCAAGAGGACTTATAGAGTATTGCAAAGAATTCAACAATGCGAACAATTAATAATGGATATTTCGCCACAAAAATTATCTGAAATAAATCGTGTGTTTTAAAGAAATCAACATTTCTTATGTAGTACGTTTTCATCTATCGTGCGACACGGGGCTCCACAGGAAAGTGGGTTCTCAAAGATAGTCATGTGGGTTAGCATTGCCTGTGAGCAAAATGTACGTTTATACACACATACACACACAGGGGTATAGGAAACCGTCCATTCAGATTAGTAATCTCGAATGACTAGATCTGGTAAACCGTTGCACAGAAATCGCTCCGAAATCGGATCCTATGAAGTTACAAATTTCCGCCTAGGACAACATAACGCCAGTATTATGGCAATCACCTGCCTGTTGCCTACTAAATTGAAGCCGAAATTATAAAGTCAATAATTATCATATTAATCTGGGAAGGATAGCGAAATAAACTAAATAATAAAATATTTAAAATCAGTGCATGTATTAAAAGGAGAAGCATTGGGAAGATTGTTGACTGTTAAAAGCGACAGAAAGGCCAGACAGGCACAGTTTAGCTAATTAGGGACCAGCCCCAGGTATAAAGGGTATATCCGCTGAAGTCAGTTTCTCTTGGAATTAATGGGTGCAGTTGCACTGGCCAGGATGTGAAGGTCACTAGAAGCTTCATGATGCTTAGTTTTGGTGCGAAAATTTTAAGGGGAGAGAGGGGAAGTTAGGAGGTTTTTCCTTGTATCGCGCGTGTGGTGAGAACATTCTCACTGGGACGCTAGTGTGGTGAGGACACACTCTCGCTGGGATCCTCTTGCGGTGCGGAACAACATTCTCTGGGTGTGTATTTGCAAGAGGATCGAACGTTCAGCTGTAATTGATAATCTTCGGTCTTGGAAAAGACACAGTAACATCGTAAGAATTTAAAAGTGATCGGCAAACCTTAAGTCTTATTTTAATTGTGAATAAAAGTGTTCCAAGAAAGTGTTCGTGTTTCTATGTAGATACATTCACGCATACCCAGTGATTAGAATCTCATGCTCGAGCAGCCGTGGCAAAGTATAAAGAAAAACAACTAGGAGGAGAAAAAGCAGCAATCGTGAGGCAAAGGTATTGCTTCATTGTTGGAGGACGTAGCGTGTCTGCGTCAAAATTAAATTGAGTTTTATTTATGGACGCTCTTTAACTACTGTGGTCCTTAGCGTCGCATTCTATATTGGGCGTGAAAGACCGATAATATTGCTCAGATGCCTCTTTATTAGGCTTGAGGTTCTTTTACGTGCCGTAAATCTACGCCATGGGACCACCAGCTTTACTTTCCTTCCGAAGGAAGCTATGTTAAGGATTTTTACGCCCGAAAAAAACCCATTCTTCTCCGCCGTGTTTGAACATGCCACCTCGGGAAGTACAGGCTAGCGTGGTAACTACTACACCACGGAGGGCGACACTTGTTGCCTATGAATATTGGTATATACATAAGCTTCAAGTTGCTTTTCAGGGAAAATCGGTGACTGTACCAGTGACATTAGCCATATAAAGTTCTATCTTCAGCCTATTTCTTCCGGGAGACTATGTTGACTACCTTGGCTTTGAAAGTTAGATCACCATTAAATATGAGTTTATTAACATAGGACCTAAGTTCCCAATATTCCAGCCCGAATTTCAGTGAGGACTATTCAAAGTTATTTTATATACCGCAGAGAGAACATATAAGGTTGAAACCTCTATCATCATTTCTGTGCGCTTTGTAATTTAAGTGACAGTAGTAAGATAAGTTTGTATATGTCAGCCATACTTCAGTGCAAATATTTATCATCATCATCATCATCATCATCATCATCACCTAACTACATTAATGACAGTTGAACTATTTGAAGCTAATTTACTATTAAAATTACTGAGAAAAAATTCTTTGCTTTTAAATTAGCTTCCATTTGTTATTTCCAAATCAATAAGATGGCAGAAATAGAAATAAAAGTTAGGCAAAGCATCGACTTGTAGCAAGAGAAATCTGTGAACTAATCCCATTAACTAATGACAAAACTTAGTTTCCGATATAATTGTTATCATCAATTCCCTAATGAACTCCCAGAACTATATAGGCAATGGACCGGAAGCAAAATAGATAATAAACCAAATTCTGTTTCGTCATACGCAGTCGGTATAATAGTGTGCTATGCGCATCGGTAGTAGTATTTTTATATGCACAATAAATTTAAAAAACACTCTAATTGTTACATTCGTATGACGTTCTCTATCCTTTATCGTTTATTAGTGAGTATGCAAATTATTCTTTCGAAAGCTTATTTTCCTATCTATTTCATTTTAATCGAGTTAAACCTTTGCAGAAATATCCATATAAATCTGAACCACTTTAATGGGCCATAATTCTTGAACCAATAATGGGAAACGTGTGCAACCTTGAGAGAATATAATACACAATTGGAAGATTACATCGTTTATTGTTCCTCAGAGCAATGTTGGAAGTGTCTTCCACCGGCATCCATACATATCTGCACTCGTTTCATCGTAATCTCTCCTCGACAATGTTGCTTATTTCGTTACTAATGGACTCACGGAGTTCCGTAGCTGTCCGAGGTCTATTCTTATACACTCCATTTTTAAGATACTCCCATAAAAATAAGTCGGGCGAGGTTAGGTCAGGTGATTTGGGGGACCACAGACTTTTGAGATTATTCGATTATCAAAGAAACTGGTTACAAGCATGGAGGAGTTAGATGTATGACACGTTGCTCCTTCTTGCTGGAAATAACCTTCTGTCAATTCGATTTCATCCAACTGCTCCAAAAATATATTGAAGATGCCTGTATAAACTGCGTGTCTACAGTCGTATCAAAGAAAATGGGGCAACAATCCTGAAAGCTGACGCCGCGCACCGTGTTTCGTAGATGGTACGGGGGTTTACATCAGTCCAGTATCTGGTGTTTTGTGTGTTGATGTAGCCTGATAGACGAAACCATGCCTCATCTGTAAAACCACGTTATAGAGAGAATGTCTGGACGTGGAATAAGAAAACCCTGAAAACATCGACAATAACGCATTCGTTTTTCATGTACTGCTTCTTTCAATTGCACTCTGTACGGTTGCAATCGGGATTTCTTCGCAGCTCTTTGACGAATAGCCTGTCTCCATGTTCAATCGACGCAACAATTTCTTTGGAGAGTTCACTAAGCGTCTTCGAACATTATCAACAGACTCTGCACTCAATTATGCTCTATGTTTTCTGCTCTCACTGAGTAGTAGTAATAGCGGTTTGAGTGTGCAAAACTGCGGCGGTCCTCAGCGCCACTAAACTCTTACTGAGGAGTATGCACCAGTTGTCTACAGATTTCTTACTAGACATAAAATTGCGTTGCCTTTGTTGGAACATCGCGCACATTGAATTCTGTTTGAAGTCCCCGTTGACTTTTTATCAATGAATTTGTCTTCAAATTCGTTTTCACAATAAAAATACGCTCTAGAATTGAGTACTGCATGTTCATGTTACGAATGAAAACTAAAGACTGTCAATATAACTCACAACTGCCATCGAAATCAACAAAATAGTCAACAAATGGCAGTGGTAGATATTCTCCCAGAGGCACTAAAACAAATTTCACATTTTCAGGATCTTTCAGGGGGAAATGATAGCCGAAAAAATCCATCGCCCTCTGCTGTGTTTGAACCCGCGGCCTCAAAACCTAGAGCCTAAGCATGGTAACCTCTACACCACGGAGGACGACAGCGTTACCTGAAGCCAGACTTTTAAAGAATGAGTCGCACGTTTTCGCACGACCACTAGGGGAAAATAAAAGAGGAATAGGGACTTACTAGTTGAAAAAAGTGTAAGTGTTTGAAAACTCTAACAATTGCAAAGGAATATCTCGGAAATAGTTAACTCCATTATACCAGGTGAGTCAGCTGCGCCTATTTATTTTTGAATTTATGCAAAGTGCTAAGAGAAATATGTGACTTACGCCTTTCTTGAATGCCTTGTAATGGCTGATTTGCGTAACACTTTATAGAGGAGGGATACATAACTCAGTGCGTAAGTGTTTTAGGGACAGAATGCAATCGCTATGAATGTCGATGCAAAAAACATCCCACCCTGACACTGAGGGCTCCAGAAGCAATTTTAGCCAATTTTACAAACTTTTATTCTTTAGCATACATCCATGCATCCGTTTGAAAACGCCCCGGAAGGAACAAATTATCACATGCAACGGTTGCAAAACCATTTGAAAACAAAATGGCAGATCCACGCAGTGCGACCAATTGGATTTAAGCCGTTAGTGAATGTACAGCCTTGTCAAAAAATGCTAAGTAATAGGTAGATAATTTCTCTTATTTCACAAACTATGGCGTATTTCAGATCATACGGTAATTGCAGTGACTGATGCAGTTTACTTGTTTGAACTAGAACTACGAAACCGAGCTCAAAACACTGCATGACGCTGCAAAAAGCGTGTAAGGATTCGAGGTGGGGTCTAGTTCTGCGATTAATATTTCGTATAGGAACCTCAGCTTGAAAGGTGGCATTTACCGAATGGTATTATCATGGTTTCTCTAATACTGTGCCACTTTAATTCTGGTTCAAACCTTTCGGTTGAATTTCAAAATTTTATTACCTTTTGTTTTATCTCTTTGGGCCTATAATTTGATGTTATGATATAAATAAAATTTTTGATAACATTATGAGTATGTACAACAAAGAATAATCGTCATGTTTTCCACCACAAAGAAGAAGAACCGCAAAGCCCAAATCATATATGGACACACTCATACATGAAGAATGCAGGAAGATTACACTGCGCTTGTTACACCATGCAATAAGGTCCCTTCGGCAACGTACACAAATGTGCATTGATGAAGGGGGTCGTTATTTTGAACATTTACTTCCTTGATGAAATCCACGCTCTTTAACAATTTATTATTCTGTTTACCGGTGAACTTAGCACATTTACAACTCCTTTGTCAAAAGAAGAAATGAAACATATGGTTTAAACATGAAACAAAAACTGTTATATTTAATATCGTCAATATACGCCCAAGAGAACGAAAGCTAACTACGTGACACGGTTTACAACACCAAATACGGTACAGATTATTAGGGTAAACATGACAAAAAATTATCTGATTGTAATGCTTATGTCTCTGGCTCACAGGAGAGCCAATAACCAAAATGAATAAATAATTTAATATACTAAAATATAGAAAATAAACACAAGGATAAAAAGAAAGAACCAAAACAATTTTATGTGTGTATTAGATTTGAACCTCCGAAGCTAACCTTTGCTTCACCACATTCTGACAACTAAACCACTTAGCCAGAACCCACGTAGTTTATCACGCTCTTCGGGAAAACATTCCTTTTATGTACTTGCAAGCAGTATATTCATGAAACGCCGTTTTTTTAAGGATTTCGTAGCTCTTTGGTTCTCATTCAGGTCTTTAATCATTAATGGGGATTGCGTATAGTACCGAATAGAAGGGCAGAGCTACAATAACAGTTTGTTTGCTAGAAGGGTTAATGTCTTCACATTAGACCCTAAACTGCGGGTTGCATAGATACAAATACCTAGGGTCAGCTGACTCACCTGGTGTATAGGCTGCACCATTTAAGTTGAGACTATACAATATCTCCAAAACTAAGCGTTGTAGAAATAAATGTCTGTAATAAAAGTTGCTTGACATTATGGGGGAAAGTAAGTGTCATTAGTCGTGTTTTATTTGGAGGACGTTGAGATGGTATTCTGAAATCAATTTAATTTTTTTAAATGGTAACCTACCTTCTTATGTTGGTAGATAAGGTGATATACGTGATAACTAACGTAATGTTAGATTTAATGTGTGCGAGAAATCTAACTGGTGTCAGAAAGGAAAAACAATAAAAACATACATAACAAATATTTGATGGAGATAGAGGCACCTGCACTTGATTTTCTTTAAGATAACAGAAAACCCCACGAAACCGCTAGGGTTAATAAAGCAGTGCACAATTACTCTGGGATTAATAATTAGGCTATACCCTTCGCATGTACTGGCTGATGGATAGGCACCGAGCAGTAGGTTGTGTTGCCTATCCCCCGGTAGCTATAGGGACTTTTATTGTGATGTGCTGGAAACTCAAAGAAGATTTTCAAGATAAGATCCGTCTTACTCATGCCAACAACTCTGCAGCTGGTATGAGTATTTGCAGCAACAGCTTCTCTTAGGCATTTACATCCACAGGGTATTTCTGTCTTGCGCTTAGTGGCCGAATGGACCAAGCAGCGGAAAAAAAACTTGAAACCTTTGCCTATAAAGCGCTTTTCTATGATTACGTTGACGCTCTCCATAACTCTAGCAACATATCAACTATTTCGTTGTTTCTGTATCGTGGTCGCTCAAGAACACAAATAAGGAACTAATCAAAACAACGTAGCGCGAGCTACAGAGTTAATAGCATTTGTCCGCAAGGAGGTAATGTGTTGCCGCTACGCTGAAGTACCCAACACCTTCCAGAGGATATAAGCCTCCTGCCAAACTAGACCACCCAACCTACTGCTCAGTATCTATGCGAGGCTCCTCAATACACTGAGTGTATACTTTCTAAAATTACGGGCCTTTAAATCCTAGAAGGCAAGCAGAAATATGAATTTAATAACGAATGCTAAAGGTGTTTATATTTAAAGAATATTTTTGTGTAATTTACAGAATTTTAAAGCGGAAAAATTATAACTACAAATTATAAGTTATTTTTACTTTCTCTACTACATATAGTAAGTAGGGGAAGTATTGCATTCCATCCAAAAATTCGGTACCGTGATCTCACCGAAAATACTTGTTTTGAAGTGTCCTGAATTCAAATAAAGTATTTTTGGAAACATGTACATGTGTGTGTCTATCTGTCTGTCTAAGAACAGCATAATTCAAAATGAAAAGTTGGATAAATACCAAACTTCTTCGAAGGATGCGACATGAAGATTTTCAAGAAAATCCCCCACCCATACTACACTTTAGATGGAACATTTTTCGAAAATTTTGATATTCTGAAAAATGGTTCTAACGATTTTGATTAAAATATCATATGTTTAAGATATTTTTATGACAAATGAAGTGTGTATCTTGAATTTTCTGGGAATGCCCGCAAAATTCCCCTTCATTCTGAATGGCTTCCGCTTAACTGGTAAACCGTAAGAGATGCACAAAATTTTATCTCACAAAAAATGCAGATCTGCTTAAAGCACACAATTTGGGTCACATACATTTCTTTGTAGAGTGAACCATTTCCGAGATATTCCTTGTTGTTTGCTTGAATTGTCCAATACTTATACTTTTTCTCAAATGGTAATTCGTTATTCGTTTTTTATGTCTGGACATGCCATATTCCCCTTGCAGCTACAAGAAAATTAGCAATAAGATTAACATATCATATCTGGATTAATATGAAGTAGATGGAGAATAAAGCTTTTGTAAAAATAGTTTGTACCAGATTAGAGAAAGTCATGTGAATTTAACATATCAGATCTTTATACCTTTACATTCCACAAATTTCACACCACACGAAAGAACGTAGTACTGCAGAAAGTGTAGCATGAAAATCGCATAAAATTCCTTTGAGTAATTAATGCAGAAGGTCGTAAATGCTGCTTTTGACCAACATGAATAATTCCACCTCAGGGGGTTTTAAAGTAGCTAAAGTTAACCGGGCGACTGAATTGTTTAATGTAGTGGAGACGGTTTAAAATGAGGAATGAGCTTTAGCACGTTACTGGTAAGACCTGTTTGTAACTTATACCACTGCCTCTTCACTGGACATAATAAATCAGTTCTAGCTTAACTCAGGTATTAAACAGGACTGTAACCTGTTTTTACTTTTTCTACTACGTTCTTACAGTAAGTAGAGGAAGTATTCTATCCCATCCTCCAAATTTCGATATCGATATTTCACCGAAATATATGTTTTGAGGCTCGCTCAAATGTCCAATGAATAACGATTTTCTTAAGGTAACTAGGATTACCACTTTGGAATGAAGTCAGTTTGCGTTAATTCACATGTTTATTGGTTATTCACTTTGATATGAAACTTTATAGGCAATAATGACTTCTCGGAGGGGAGGCCAAATGAGACTTTTACGAGAATAATGCCTAAGTAAATAAAAACAAAAACTCGTTCAATATTATACACAGGATTCAAGTACTTAATGCCCCCAGAATAAAAGTAATATCTTCAACTCACTTATCAGTCTCATATCCTGTACACATGTTCGTGAGATCACCGGTATATCTGTACTCGCCGGAGTCAACAAAGTAATAGAAAGTGAACGTTTTCTCGTCAATTTATACCCATTTTGACCCGCGCGCTACGGGTTACTTTAGACTCGAACCCAGTGGTATGATGTCTTGCAGAGGTAGCTTCTCTTTTTTATAGTGGGGGTGACCACGTCAAGGATGTCCAAAAGCTTGGCTTAACCCCTTTCGAATTCACAGAAACCCGCAGTTACCCACTCAGAATTTAAATTATATTTCTGAGACATGAAATACTGCTTCAGCACTGACTAAAGAAAAAGAAATTCTGAAGTGTCTCACTCACATGACTTTTTCTACTCTTCTGCAAACTATTTCTACAAACGCTTATTCTCCAGCTACTTCCTGTTAATCGAGAAAAACATTAGTGTCCAATAGTTTTTAAAGTTAATGTGGGATTTGAATTTTCATCAATTAAGCGGAGAATACGGAGAGAGAGTAAAGAAATAAACAAATAAAAGTGTAGCTGGAAGATCTTTTCAAAGGATTTCTAAGCATTTACCATACATTACATGTAGGTCAATGAATTTATTTGTTATTAAGGATAAGATTATATAACCTACTGTTGTCACAATTTTGGTAATAATAAATACAGAATAGTCATGGAAATATATAATTTATTGTATTAAAGAGGAAGCACTATCTCGTAAACCTATGTTTGCATATGTAACCATTGGTTCTTAAAAGAATCTGATGTGCTGCACTCACATGACTTTTCCTACACTTATACAAACTATTTTTACAAACGCTTATTCTCCATTACTTCGTGTTAATCTTATTCCTAATTTTCCTGCAGGTGTAAGAGGAATATGGTAGGCTTTAAGTGATACTCAGATCTTTTAAGAGCTGGTTGCTATGTGGAGCATTTCATTCTCTTCGGATGTCCAGGACATAAAAAGACTAATAGCTAATTACCATTTGAGAAATAGTACAAGTATTTGAAAATTCCAACAAATCGTAAGGAATATCTTGGAAATGGCTCACTCAACAAAAAAATAATGTATATAACATATATTGCGTGTTTTAACGAGATCTGTATTTTTATGTAGTAAGCGTTTGTCTATCTCTTACGGTTTACCAGTTATGCAAAAGTTATTCAGGGACTTTTGGGGACATTCCCAGAAAATTCAAGACAAGCAATATCATTTATGATAAAAATATCTTAAACATATGATGTTTTAATCAAAATCGTTAGAGCCACTTAGGAGAAAATCAAAATTTTCGAAAAATATTCCATGTAAAGGGTAATCTGGGGTGGGGGGATTTTCTTGGAAATCTTCGTGTCGCATACTTGGAAGATACTAAACTCAAATACCAAGTTTGGTATTTATCCAGCTTTTCATTTTTGAGTTACGTTGTTCACAGACTGACAGACAGACACAGACACACAAACACACGAATATGTTTCCAAAAATTTTTATTTGTATTCAGGTACTTCAAAACATTTATTTCTTGTGAAATCTCCGTATCGAATTTCTGGGTGGAATCTAATACTTCCCGTGCTTACTTTACGTAGTAGAGTAAGTAGAAAGTACTAAACTTTATTTTTGGAGCTTAAATCCACTTCACTTTTCTGCCATATTAGAATAAAAGCTTTAATTAATTAGTCATTTACGGCCCGTAAAATAACCTCAAGCCTGATAGAGCGGCCTCTGAGCAAAATTTCGGTCTTTCACGCTCAATATAGAATGGGGCGCTAAGGATCATTGTAGTCAAAGCGCATTCATAAATAAGAAACTCAGTTTATTTTTTGCAAGCTTCCTCTCGTCTTGTTGTTTTCGGGTAACAGCTGTTTCTTCTCTGTCCACAGTGTGACCGGTAGTATTTGGAGTGCCTCAGGGTTCCATTTTGGCACCTGTGAAATAGAGTATCTTCACCAGTGATATACCGCAGTACTACATAATTACATCGCAATATACGCTGATGACATAGCCGTCCGTCTTACATTTCTAGACCTGGATAAATGTAAGTATCAGGTTACAGACGTCCTTCTATACCCTGTGTCTTGAATTTAAAACTGGAGGATTTCATTAAATGCAAAAAGAAATACGAACCTATGAATTTTATTTTACGTCGTCCCATTGAGCCACCAACTATCGTACCTCCTATGACACTATGAAATATCTGGGCGTCTACTCCGATCGTTGCTTGACCTAGAAGTCTCACGTCAGTTCCTAATTAAACCTGACTTACTCACCTATTGTACCCTGTTGTGCACTATAAATCATGCCTGCAGTTACGCTGTGTTTCATTGAGGTGGTTGGCTCAGGCGGTTACGTCTATGGCCCGCATTCAGAAGGTCCCGAGATCCATCCCCGATGACCGTGCGGATTCCCCGCGGCCGGCGAATGCTGGGATGGTTCATATTCAACCACGACTCTGCTTCCTCTCATTTCCTGTACCCATCATATTCCTGACATCTGTTTCAGGGTTGTAGGATCAGGCGACGGTGTTCGGCAGGCTGCGGCTGGGCGGTGACCTGCGCCCTGTAAAGGTTTCCTCCTGTCGCTGCGGTACCGCTCAGTTAGGTCTGTCCTCAGCGTGGGGCTTCGATCCAGGAATCACGGAGGTTGGTGGATTGCAGGCAGGGACCGGGCAGCCTCGGATGCTTTCTATCTGGAAACGTTAGGAACGCCGTCTATGCTTGCGTCCGTTGGCTACCAATCGAGTCTCTACCCTCATTCTTCTTTCCAAGGGTCACGTTGGAAACGCAACTGGTCGACTGGCCTACGTGCTGTGCTCTGCCCCGAATCTAGGAGCCCCGCCGCGATACGTAACTTTACCTTTGACAATGTATTTCTCATTTTACAATTGTTTGCTTCATCCATTGATTACATATACCCGTCCAATTTAGGGTGTAGCTGCAGTACCCAAGATTCCAAAGGCTGCACTTGTTCCAAAATAAAGCTTTACGGCTCATACAACACCCGCTGGTATGTACGCAAGTACAAGTACCAGTTACATCATGAAATCACAATATCTATATCCGCACGTTCTCAGGATCGCACACTTTTTCATTGCCTCCGTTCTGTGCACGATACCATGTTCTTCTGCTTAGGTAGGAGTGCCTGCAGATCCCTGGATTAGCACTCTTCTCCCGCAAGACCGCGCTGCTCCCTTCTAACAGCGCCTCGCAACAAGAAGATATGTGCAACAATAACCTGTGCCTTCGTGTAATACTGTTTAGTGCCAGAGGGGCCTTATGTGGCTGAACTCAGTTCTTGTTATTGTTTATTTTATTATTACATTCTATTCTCCTCTCTTCCTGTTCTGTAGAGCACGTTGTTATACCCGATTCCGTAAAACGAAATATAATGTACTGTTTTCACATAACATTCTCTATAACCGTTCTACAAACTATTCCTACAGAGTTTTATTATTCTGTCTACTTCTTGTTAATACCGAGCGAGATGCTCAGGCGGTTACGTCTGTGGCCCGCATTCGGGAGATCCCGGGATCGCTCTCCGGCGGCCGTCCAGTCTGGCCCATGGGTTTTTCGTGGTTTCCCCGGGTCACCAGGCGAATGCTGGAATTGTTCAACTTCTGGCACGCCTCTCCTTCCTCTCATTTCCTACACCCAACATCTTGTTATCTGTTTAGGTTGTAGGACCAGGTGAGGGCTTTCGACGGGTTGCGGCTGGGCGGTGGCTTACGCTCTGTAAAGGATTCTTCCCTTACGTCGCTGCGGTAGCGCTGAGTTAGATCTATCCCCAGCTTGGGGCTACGCTCCGGGGAAACCTGGTTGTTAGTGGTTTGTAAGCAAGGACCTTGCGGCGTCGTATGCGTTCTATCTGGAAGCATTAGGGGACCCGTTCGTGCTTGAGCCCGTCTGCATCCGGATCTGGTCACCCTTCGGGTCTCTCCCCCATTCTTTCCTCCCAGGGGTCACGTTGGAAGTACAATGGCGATGACCTGCGTGCGGTGCTCTGGCGCGGTTCCGGGGCCACTCCGTGATACATACCTTTACCTTTACTTTTTGTTAATCCAGGTAAACGTTCAATTCACATTTTTGAATAATAGAGGCTGGATCCAGATGTAAATAACGGGAGCATGCCTGCAGTGCTCGTTTGTAACAAAAGAACATGCGGCGATTGTTGAAAGTGAACATTCTCTGTCTGTCACTTAAACAAAAGCTATATCGTGAGAGACTCTTTTCGACATCGCAACAGGAATAGGTGCACACGAGTAATGGACATATCACTCTGTGATATATTTATTGCTGTTTGTGGAGCAGAACATCATGGCTACTACGGCATATTTCTTTACCCACCGTCTGTAGCAAGGGGACGTTGCCAAGAGTTATGCTTTCTGTATTGGTAATTTGGAATCGCACTCTAGTTCATTTTAATTCACCTTTGCAACGTTTCCAAATATACAATAAATTAGGATCTGAACAAAGATTAGTCATCTTGAGGGTATTATAGCTACTTTTGGATTCCTAGTTTCCCCACTAATATTGGATGTCATGGTAATTCGCTTTTTAAGGGATCTAGGGTCAGTGATTTTCGTGATTATGATCCCCTTGAAAGCTGTTTTATATCAGTGGCGGTTTTGGCGGTGAATAGAGTAAAGGGGTCCTTCACCTTCTTTGCCTTAAAAATTAAAGAATCATACAATCAATATTTATTTAAAAATTCTCAGCCTAGTTGTTTCCACAGGGTGAGCTGCTGCAATGTTTTTTATGTGCAGTCCGCACTGCTTCACAAGATTGTGCACTCTCATGTCTTGAGCATACGTGACCGCCTGGAGACCTTCGAAAGAATTACATCACATCAGCAACGCCGTATCAAAAACAAATGCCGAAGTTTGACTCCGCTGACTCAGCCACACTGAAGCAACTGTTCAAGACTTTTACCACTAGATTTGAACAGCTCCACATACTCCTCCAACCGCTCGACAGTCGCCTCACACTCCTTCAGGAACAGATAGACCAGACCAACGCAGAGACAATCCAAGCCGTACAGAGAAAGCTCTTCAGAATCGAATCCAACCAGGTCCTCACTTACGGTACCACATCAGACCAAACCACGCAAAGACGCAACCTTAAAACCAACTTTACACTTCGTATTCAGCCATTGAGGAATTATCGCAGATCACAGGATATATCTCGCATATCTCCAAAGTTCCAAAGGACTCAATCCAGATTTCATCACCACCAACAACAGTAAATTCTGTGACTACCAAGCACTACCAATCTCTAAAACTGCACATTTGCAAAATAAAGATAATCCTTAACTCCTAGCACTATCTGTATCTCCCAGGGGGGCAGTCAGGACGCTGGCAAGGTCACGACTGTCATCCGGACACGTTTCCTTTACCCACTGCCAGCGCAATTAGCTGCCAGTTACCCTTCCGCGCTAACGGAGGTGCTCAGCGGAACTCCGTTACCTACCGCACTCCTCTGCTTATCTTCTCCAAAAGCGTGGAATTAAAAAAAACAAACGACAGGCTGGCAAACGACACTCGACAGAGTATGCTCTATCTCTCTCTAACCACTTGCTTGCTATGAATTGTGAAGAGACACTGCCTTTCCGATCCTGCCTCTCCCTCTAGTTTACATGGTTGCTATGACAACATGACGTCAAACATTTTTTCTGCTAGCGATTTTAAACCTATAAGTCTCAGCATATATCTTAACAGGACAAATTCTTACTACTTTATATTTTCTTTATTATATTTTAAATATTTTAATTATTGAATAATAATTAAAATTTTACATAACATAGTAATTACATTTTAACATCCTTAAATCAACAGAAAAGAATCCTTTCACGTCCTTCCCAACTAACTGTGAATCTTCTTGCACCTGCCTGGGGCCAGGGGGAGTAATATACCAATTTCACACTCAAGAAACATGGTTTTGTTATTGCTATAATGGCTTATGGATGTTATCGTTTGTGTTTGCGAAATGATCCAATCAATGACAGTCTGCAATATACTCGAGACACCGTTCTCCAGGTGAAAATACGAGGATAAGAAACACATGTTAACAGTTGGAAGACCATCACACCATTAAGTCTCTGTATAAAAAAAATAAAAACAACGGTAAATGCTATAATGTTATTTTTAAAACATCTTTCCGTGGTTGTACAATAGCTCCAATTTAAAATGACTATTTTGGCCATGTTTACTTTTTAATAATAATCATAATGTCTGGAATAAGGAAGGATTTTCGAATTTTAAGAACATTACGCGAGTTCTAAATAAGCACAAAGGATTCCGCTCAACACCTGAAATGAAAATTACAATTGAACACTTGTTTAAAGAATATAAATACAACTTCTGACGCCCTACAGGAAAATGGAAGTCTATTTATGGTTCAATTCAATGAATATTTTCATATAAATGAAGTATTTCTGAGCTGGTTATAGATGCTGTGCTATATTTAGGTAAGCAAGAATTTGGGTTTAGACACGATGAAAGTGAAATTTGAATAAATCGTGGAAATTTCAAGAAACTGGTTACTTAATTAATATGGAAGGGTTCATTTGATATTCAAAACCACTGTTTGAAAATTAATAGTGTATTCAGTGGGGACTCCAAGACAATTCAAAATGAAGTCAAACTCCATATCAGAATAATGCAAGGTCATGTAAAAACGAAATTCATAACTGTAACTTTTTTGCTATTGAAGCTGATGATAGCACAGATATGTCAAACATCACAGTGTTCTAGCATAGAAAAATATTAATTTGAAGGAAATGTTTTTGAGCGTTTTCTAGGGTTCTATGATGTTAGTGCTGATAGAACATCTGAGGCTTTGTTTAATTTTGTGGATGGGATTATGTCTGAGTTTTCACACAAGAACAAATCAGTGGCTTAATGTTATGATGGGGCAAGTGTAATGGCAAGTCAGTTAAATGGTCTTCAGCAGAAAATTAAAGATTTCAATCTGTGTTTGTGCATTTCTTAGCTCATCGACTAAGCTTGTTGCTTCAACAATGTTTAGATTGCATTTATAAATGTCGCATATGTTTTTGTAAGTAATAGTGGGATTCCTTGATTTCTCTACCATTCATAATAAAGAACACGGTACTAGATTCATTTTAAGCCAGACATATTCCAACCTTACCAGAAACTTGGTGGTGTTCTAACTCAAGACTAGTCACTGTAATTGCAGAAGATCGGGAAACATTGAAACAAGTGTTTGAGAATATTATCAATTACAAGCAATCTGATAAAAGATCAGTTCAGCTCAGTAGGGATTTTTGAACGAAATGAATGGTTTCGAATTCTGTGCTCTGGCTGTAGCGTTCAATGACCTTTGTCTTTGACAAACATTATTTTTAAAGTTTTTCAAAAGAGATCACTGGACATTGTTTATTGTATTTCAATTGAAAATTACACTAATAATTTTCCTTCTTCAGCTCTTGAGAATTTACAACGATGCTATTCAAGTATATTTCAAAAATTGATTATTAAAAGGATGAACTGCAGCTTTTGCATGCTGATGACAGAATGAGGTGATAGGTCTGTCACTACAGTGGAGTATTTGAAATTGTGCTGGGAAAATAACGATGTATTTGAGGAATCATGCAACGTTTTTGCTTTAGTTTTAAGAATTCGATATACAAGTGTATCAGCGGAAAGACGTTTTTCGTGTTTGAAAAGAATTAAATCTCTCATTAGAAACACTATAACACAAGGTAGTCTCACATTATTAGTGAACGTATCTATCCAGAAGGAACTTTCGTGTAAGCTTATAAGGATTGGGCCATTTTATGAGGACATTGCGGCTAAATTTTCTGCCATCAAAGACAGAGGATTCTCTTAATATGCAAGAAATAAAATAGCTGAGTCTCTCACGATAATTACTATTTAGCTAAATTATTGCTAGCCTCTAGTTCGGGAGGTCATATGTTCAAGTTCGGCGGAGGGCGATGGATTTTTTTTTGAGCGTAAAATCCTTAGTATTGCTTTCTTCGGAAGGGAAGTAAAGTCGGTGGTCTCTTAGATTTACGGCACGTAAAGGAACCTCAAGCCTGATAAAGAGACCTCTGAGAAAAATTTCCGGTCCTTCATACCCAGTTTAGAATGGGACGCTAAGGACCACAGTATTAAAGAGCGTCCATAAATAAACTCAACTTAAATGTTAACCCTTCACCTAGTACCCTTCACGGGTTTCATAAGCCTATCTTAAGCTCAAAGGGTACCAATTTACAGCATAGTGATACATACTGACAAACGTATACTATCTTCAGCTGTTCAGAGGGTAAATTATACAATGTTACTGGCAATGAGATAGAAGAAATATAAATAATTGTTACCTAATCGAATAATTAAATTATACAATTACCAAGTTTATATAATCATCATAGAAATCAGCTCTTAAAAGGAAACCGCAATGAATAGAACACCCAGAACATTTTTTAATTTATCAGTTACCTTGAGCGATTTTTTGTTGCATTTTAACTTCATATTTCATAAGAAATTCTGTCTGACATTTATATTTGGATAATATGGGGTCAAGTATTATTGCTTTATAGTAATGTGTGTTTGACTGTATACTACTGCTTGAAGACTAAAGACATAGGCGGCTGGCTGTTTCAAAGTATTTTAAAAAGGTTTCTGATGTGTTACATTCACATGACTTTCTCTACCTCTATAGCTTATTAATAGGTATATAAATTATTCTTACAAAAGTTTCTATTCCTACTTTTTTTAATCGAGATAAACATTTACAGAAATGGCTACATTACACATTTCGTTATAGATACTAAGAGAGCAACGAAAGTAAATTGTTTAACAACTGGACAAATACCTTTAATATATGATATTTTAATCAAAATCATTGGAGCCATTTTTCGGAAAATCAAAAATTAAAAAAAAGTTCCACGTGAAGTGTTGTTTAGGGTGGGGGATTTTCTTAAAAATCTTCGTGATGCATCTGTAAGAGGTACCTACAGATTTCGTTTTTGAGTTACGCTGTTCACACGCACTCACTCACATACATAGACAGATACACATAGGGACAATTTTCTAAAAATTCGTTTTTGGATTGATGTTACCTCAGAAGAAGCATTTCGAATTTTTGGGTGGAATGCAATTCCTCCTCAACCGACTATGTACGTGGTAGAGGTAGGGAAGTTTACTAGAGGATTGATTACAGAAAGAGTATTAAAGTACTGGTATAGATTATACAGTAGCTCTCAGAGGATCATGCTTTAGAAACCTGTTTAGAATACCAGGAACAACATCTAAGGACATCCAGCTGGATTTCGTAGATACAACTTATCAGAAATGTTATGTGCTGTAAACGGATGAATAAAAATAGTATCACAAAAGGATATTTGAAAAGTGTTACAATTAAATTGGAAGATATAGACAGACAAGAAATGTTGTCGTTAACAAATGAGAAGAGCTCTCTGAGAGTTTTGAAAGAACTAAAGCGACAGGCCTGCTCCTCTCTCCGACTTCTCGTCGTCTTCCTTCGGTGTGGGTGATCAGCTGTACAAGAACGCCCTATAACACTTTTGTGTTATAGGCCAACTCTCATCTCAGGATGGTTGCAGGAGACGAAATTAAAACCTACAAGTTCAATTTAACTGTAATTTATTTTTACACTAGTTTGCAGCTACCATGAATTCTGTCACACTAATATTTGATTGGGTTATAGGGACGAATCTATCAACCTGTACCTCCCACCCTATGTTGCTTTTTTAAATTTCTAACAGATTCTTCGCAAGCCTGGCCATCTGAGTGGCATAAAGTTCACCCCGGAGGAAGTTGTACCTAGTCGTCCGATTACTGGCTCCGCTTTACTTATACGCCATACTAAGACGCTATTTTTCCCGCCGTATTTTAAAGCAATAATGTGATTGGCTGATCACATTAGCGTCATATGGAACATGCGCTGTCGTATCTTTCATGCTTCTGTTACATGACGGATTAGGTCTTCCAGTTTCTCTCCCTCGAACCGCTCTGTTAGTCATATTCAGAAGATTCTCTGTGCTTTGGGCAAGCCTGAAGATATCTCTGCCTGGTACCGCGTGGCTTCAAGTAACTAAACTACAACTTTGCAGGGCTAGCTTTCTTTACATCAACTACATAACACATTTTAAACTTATATAATATTATTTATACTAATTCACCAATATTCCCGCTACAGCTACCAGATAGAAACGTATATAGATGTTTGCAGTAACTTAGAGAGAGAGAAGGATTCAGACTAGAAGTTTGGAGGATAAAATGTTTTAAGAAGGGAGTTGTGCAGGAAATTCGTCTCTTGTGAGAGCTAACAGAAGCTATAAATCACATTTTATTTGAATGCTAAGAAACAGAGAGTTGGAGAAAGAAATTGTGGGAAAATGGCACATTTAGAAATGTGATGGCAATAAAGAAAATGTTTGATAAGCAGCAAATAAAACTATTAGGGGAGATGTTGTACAACGTTAAACAGAAATGGTTTTGGTCAGTTGAAAATAAAAGTGAACGAAATCGTTAAAGTATATTAAAGTAAAACCCTGCTTAATCGAACTGAGCTTAACCAAAACCGTGGAGGGAAAATAAAGTAAGGAAGAATGAACGAAAAAATAAGAGATGCGCGCTGGTACCTTGCTGGACAATTGGCAATGTTCTTTTGTTCCAACCCTAAACTCCAATACAGGTATTCGGTACCATATGTAGTTAATCCTCACCCCCTATCCCATATTACAAGAAACACTGTAAAATCTGGCAACTGCTTGCACACGAATTCAATGCGGAGGTCCGCTGTTATTTTACTGTTGGTATTGGTTAGAGTTGCTTATGTTTAAAATGTCAGCAAAAACAAAGCGTCTTGTAATAAGAATTAAGGCAGAACCTTAAAGCCGTTAGCGATAGAGTGACAGTGAATGAGCGATTCAAAGTGCAGCACCTAACAGAAAACCTTTGTGTTTAGGTTACCTTACGATTTGTGGAAAAAAACAATGAATCAACAGCAGCAGATATAATACTTATCAAGTGGTTATGCGATATAGCTGATAAAGGAAAAAAATATTATGAATGCTTTTGAAAAAAGAGTAATGCATATTTCAATGCTGCATACACCAGTAGTTTTTTATTAAACGTTATTAAATGCACTTGGAATAAAAATTTGTTATTCCGTTTGCTGGTTAAAATCTTTACTATCGATTATCCGAAAAAAGCTGTTATGCAAGCTGTTATCTGCTCGCTTTTAGTTGGGTTAAAAAAGTTTTACTGTATTGTCACACCTGTATGATGTCGCTAGGAAACGTAGCTTATGGAAACAATGAAGAGAGAGTAGGGACAACTCGCATACTAGCTGGATGGCCCATTTATTAGAGTCTATAGCAATTCCATTAGTGTGCTAAAACCCTGAAGAGACCTTGCTCAAGTGTTGAAGAGATTTCCATAAAAACAAAAATTTGATGTGCTACACTCACATAACTTTCTCTACTCTTGTACAAACTATTTTTACAAACGCTTATTCTCCATCTACTTCATGTTAATCGAGATAAACATTTGCAGAGTATATCTTATTGCTAATTTTCTTGTAGATGTAAGGGGAATATATATTTACAAGGGCAATTTGGAAATACAGTAGCCTTTAAGCACATACACATCTCTTATTAGCTAGTTGCTAGGTGCAGCACCATTCCCTTTCCCACAGATTAATACTCTTTGCATATCCAAGACAAAAAAATGAATAACGAATTCCCATTTCAGAAAAGTATTGAAAAATTTAAGGAAATAACAAGTAATATCTCGAAAATGGTTCACTCAACAAAAAATGTATATGACATAAATTGTGTATTTTAACGCGATCTACCTTTCTTGTGTAGTAAAATTTTGTCTATCTCTTATGGTTTACCAGTTATGCAAAGGTCGTTCACAATGAAGAATACTTTTGGATACATTCGCAGGAAATTCAAGATATACATTTTATTTGTCATAAAAATGTCTTAAACATATGATATTTTAATCAAAATCGTTAGAGCCATTTTTGAGAAAATTAAAATTTTCGAAAAATGTTCCATGTAAAGGGTAATCTGGAGTGGAGGGATTTTGTTGAAAACCTTCGTGTCGCATCCCTGGAAGATACTGAACCTAAATACCAAGTTTGGTGTTTATCCGACTGTTCGTTTCTGAATTATGCTGTTCACAGACAGAGACACACAGACACACACACGCACAGACACACACACGGACATGTTTCCAAAAATCCTTTTTTTGGATTAAGGGGGTTTCAAAACATGTATTTTCGGTGAAATCTCGGTATGGAATTTTTGGGTGGAATACAATACTTCCCCTACTTACTATACGTAGTAGAGAAAGTAAAAATTGATTACAGAGTGTGATTTCCCCATACGGGACTTACCTTGGGAGATATGTTGCGTACCGTTGAGGGTGACGTCGGGCAAGGTGTAGGACCAGAGCATGAAAACCCTCAACTTAGTTTTGACGCTCTTTATATAGTTAAACTCTGCCTAGGGTGTCCCAACAATTGTGCTATAAGCTTTGCCAAATATGAAGTACGAACGCTCTAGGCTTGAGTTGCAATAGCCAATATCAATAGAGTATTCAAATTGTTTCAGAACATTCCTAGTGACGTATGACAGCTCAGGGTGCATCCCAATTTTGCAGTAGTTGTAGCCCCACTATTGGAGAGCTAAACTTGCAGCAGTTTAATTGTTTTAGTTGTTGCACCACGTATGGTATACCAACTTGAAGCTGTTTTAGACTACACACGTAATGGCTGCCAATTTTGTGGGAGATTGTTTCTAGGAGTGTTGGCCCCACGTACGATACAAACTTTCCGATGGCCATCGCCCCACGTTTACTTTTCCGGTCCCTTTCGCCCCTACAGTTAAAAATAAACTTTCTATTTTGATGTTTATTTATTATATATGCATACCTCGGCTGCGTAATTAATAATTTGTAAAGCACGTATCTCTTAACAGGGCTGGTATGGCTAAAGAACAGGGCTTACACAAATTATAATTGTATTGTACTTTGTTTATTAATCCTTCACACGATTAAATAACACTTCACTGTAGAACTGTGAGATTATTGTTATTTTCACTTTTTAAACACGTAAACTTTATATTATTCTCACCGCTATGAATTTTCTGTGTCTCACACTGAACCCGCACAAAATCTGACGGATTTGGTACTCTTCCTTGTAGCGTCTCCCACCTGAATCTGTACATTTCCTCTATTTCAAGTCTCTGATTGGCTAAGCCTACTCCAATAGAATACTTTTATTTGGCTTAAGCCTTTTCTAGTTTTTGATTGGCTATTCATAAACTGTTCTAAATATTACAATATTGTTCCAAGAATTATTAGTAGCCTTTATTAAACTTTCTAATTTACTGTTGTCTCAAGGTTACCTCATTATTAGCAACTTTCGGCTTTTGCTTTGTAATTCTGTTTGCTACGGAAAGCAGCTTGCTTCTATTCTCACAGCTTCTACATTGTTAAAACTTCGTAATACATTCACATAACCTTATTATATATGTACATAATAATATAAACATAATGCAATGACTGTAACATACACTTTAAATATCACATTATACAGATATTTCTTTAAGTGGGATTCTTATTATATTTTATATTATATAATTAGACTGATGTCATTTAAGTGTTAAAAATACTGCCTCAAAAAACCCCTTTTTAGAAATATTTAAAAATTATGTTCTTTTTGTATTGTATTTTGAATTTTCTAATAATTTTGTGAAAGTCTCCTGAAAGAAAGAAACATAATCGTTTTATTATAACACTTGATATTTCTCACTGTCACTATTTATGTAACACTCACTGGTTTTCACTACACTCGCGTAGCAGAATAGTTTATCTCTGGTCTGCCACATGTTTGACACTTTTAAGGTCAACGATCTGGTATTCAGGAACCTGCGTAAAGTTGTTTATTCACTAACACAGCACTATTAAATATCCTATTTGCTAGACATTTAATACTAAATTAGGCATATTAACACTAGTTACCCTTTCATTTACAACTTACTTCTTAAACATATTTATATTTCTAATAATTCATATCTTATACATCATAAATGTAGTTGCTATTCAGACTTTTTGGGTTTGTTTACTAACAATGGATTTTATTCCATTACATCATTTTATTTATACTCCCTGTTGTTATATTAACAACTGGTTACATTTAGTAAAGATATTATTATAAGTAGTACTTTGCATTATTTAAATGATGTTGTGCATATTATACTATAGTTATTAAATACTCGTTTCTTAAAACTTTGTAACTTTATATTTACATTGCTATCGAATTTTATGTTCCAGATACTTAATTTTCTTTTTTACCGCTTCTTCTTGTCCCACAAACTGTTTACATTTGTATGGCTTCAACATTATTTTGTGGAATCTTCCAATTACTTTATTTGTTTTATAGTTTCTAAGTTCGTATGTAACTGTACTAGATATATTTATTATTTGATAAGGACCATGATATCTAAGAAACAACCTCCAATATTCTTTACGAAGGTTATTTGACAACCTTTTGTTCTTCACTAGTACTTGATCTCCTATCTTTACTTTCCAAATTCTTCTTTTTCTTTCTTCATGTTCTTCTTTTCTCTTCAGGACCTTTGCTTGTATTTTTGAAAAATGCCAATTTAAAATTTTCCTCCTTTTCTCCCAATTTAGCTGATTGGTCTTCAATAACTTCTGGTATATTGTGGCTCAAAGTGTTGTATAATTTTCCATGGTGACGTTCTATTGGTTTAAATCCTGTTACTGTATTTACGGATTGATTAAGTGGATTTTGAATAATATTTATATATGAGTACCAACTGCTCTGCTTGTTATGACACACTACACGTAAATAATTTGAAATTTCTTTTATCTCTCTCTACTGGATTGGCATTGGGTCTATATCTTGATGAGAAATACTGTTTAACTCCCAAAATGTTTATTCCATTCATAAATTTAGAACTGGTAAACACTGATGCATTTGTTTCAACATTGGTTAAGCCACGTGAAGCAGTACTTATTACATGATAAGTGTTGTCATGTTCTCTTTGCCCTAGTATTCCTGCATATCCTTGACAAGATGCACCCACCTAACAATTCATAATCTAATTCATTCCTTGGACGTTCCACCAGTATCGCATTTCCAAACAACATTCTTACATTTTTGTATTTCTGCTGTTCACTTCCATTTTTTGTTTTCTTTAATAGATGTCTTAAAGGTTCCACTTTTATAGCAATTCTTGGTAAAAATTTACTTTCATAATTCCAAAATTCCAAATAACCGTCGTAGCTGTCGAATATTATTAGGTGGTGGAATTTTTAATATAGCTTCTTTCTTCATCTGGGCGAATGCCTACTTCATTAATTGCATACCCTAGGAATTTCATTTCAATACCTATACTGTAATCCAAAAACTTTAAGGGCTGTATAATCACGTACTTTTTGATCTAGCTCGACTTGCTAAATGAAGATGTAAGACCTTAGAAGAAATATATTTGCCACGTGAAAACTTTGCAATTGTTTCTTCTATACTTGCATTTTGAAAGTGATCTGGTAGCATGAATTTATTTAAATATATTCCATCTATAGTGATTCTTAAACTATTATCTTTCTTTACCGTCCAAAAATCAGTATTTTTATATTGTGAATTGCTAAGCTCAATGATGTTATTTTCCAGCATACTGGCTGTTAATCTTTTAGCTTTGTTTCTTAGGATTACTGGTAGGTTATTATATTTTCTTCTGAATGTTGGTATATTTCCTACTATGCGTGTGTGAATATATGATTACACCGTCCTGGAATTTCATTGAATACTTGCTTATTGTCCTCTAGTATCTTCTTCATTATTATCTTTTCACGGCCAGTCAGTATTGTATTTGCCATCAGCGTATCTGTGTGTATTTTCCAGTCTTCTATCTTTGTTGCATAGCTTGGTAAGGGTTCCCCTTGGTAAGATCAGTTTTCTGTTCAACGAAGCTAATAGTCAATAACCTTTCATTATTTTTCTCACTTGCTTGGACATTTACAATTTGTATGAAGCATTCTTCTTCTATACTGCATTTTCTTGATCCATTCTTTGCACTCTACCTACTTTACCTTCCCTAAAAGGCACGTAAATATTGTTTTCTTTTTTATTTAATATAAGTCTGTCCTTCTTAAAATCAACTATCGCAGAGAACTCTATTAATACATCAAATCCAATTATAACTTCGCACATTAAGTTTGGAACTATTAAAACATGAATCTAATGTAATATCTTCTATTTGTATAGGTATCAATGCTTGAGATTTGATAGTTTGGGTCATTGTACCTATGGCTACCCTACATACAAGATTATTTATTGGCGCTGGCATTAGTTTTATGCCTTTATTTAACAGCTGATTATAAAATTTCTTTGAGCAGATAGAGCTTGATGATCCTGAATCTATTGCAGCATTTACTTCCCTTCCTGCAATAAAAGTTTAAATATACGGTGATTCATATTGGTTTTCACAATTCCCAGTTTTTTTATTCAGGCGGTAACAATTAAAGGTGTAGATATTTTACTTTTGTCACTTAGAGCAGAAGGTACTGTATTGCCATAATCTACGTCAAGCAATACGTAACTTAGGTTTCCTGGTGAGTATTTTCAGTACTCACAGGATTACCATTGTGTGCCGCAGTTACTGTTATTTCATTATCATTAACATTTGTGTATGAGCCAAGCCCCCTAGCTCTTGTTCACCCATTGTAATTGCTATGTTCTCCACGTGTATATACTTCTGTATTTGTATTGTTTGTGCAATTATAGTTGTGGAAGTTCCCCCTGATTTGCATATTTCCTCTAAGCTGAAATCGATTATTACTTCTGGGTGAAGTAGAATTCTGCTGATTCAAGCTTTCCATTCTTACATAATTTATATGTTCCTGTCACCCTTGTTGTGTTGAATCTCTGATATTCTAGTTGGTGTAATTGTATCCATTTTGGCCCTGAAATTCATAATTTCTCCTATTTTCATGGTGATAGCGTGTATTATATGACATTTCATTACGCCTATCGCGTCTAATTTGTCTGTCTTGTCTATGTGAACTCCAAATGTCCTTGCTATTACTATTTTATTGCTGTTCTAATAATGGTATTAGCTCTGTCATGTCATAGATAGTCTTAGGTCTTGCAATTAAGAGGTAGTTTTGTATATGCAGAGGGTAATGTCTGGTAATTAAACTAATAAAATCTTCCTCATGCATGGCTGGGGTTAAATATCGGACATATCCTGCATGCTTTATAACATAATCTGTCATTGACAAGTTGTCATCTCTACTATATTGTGAATAACTTAGGCCTAACCTAATCTTATGTAGCACAGTGGTAATGCAAAACTTATTCGTAAATAAAGCTCTAAATGTCTCTAAATTCATTTCACTATCTGCTAGCAATATGTAGCAATTCTAAGGTTTTGTTATCCAAGCATTTTCTAACAAGGATAATTTTGAATGCTTCAGGCACATTCTTCAATTTAAAATATTGCGCTAGAACATGAAAAAATTGTACTTTACTTGAGGAAGCGTTAAAATAAGATAAAGGTAATTCATTGAGCACAGAATGATAGTTTGATATCTGATTTGGTACATTCACATGAGTGTTATCATTATTGTTTTGTGTTTGAGAGGCTGATGCTATGGAGAAAGGAGTAGCGTCTCTTGTATTATTAGTTAACAAAGGTGATATACTTTTTTCAACACTTTTTTATTATTATTATTATTATTATTATTATTATTATTATTATTATTATTATTATTATTATTATTATTATTATTATTATTATTATGCATTTACAGAAGTAGTTACATTTGCATTAACTTTTGGTACACTGGTACTTAAAGTTTCAAAACTATTTCTAAGTTTGTCTATTTCTTTGCTACTTTCTTGTACTTTTATCATTAATTTTGTCTATCATTGACATTACTTGTCTTTGCTCTGTGTTTGTTTCTTTAATTGCATCTGCATTTGTTTTAGCCATTTCATGCATTTCACCTATTTCCCCCGTTAAATTTATTTGTATTTGCACAAGATCTGCATTTGTATTTTAAACCATTGTTTTTAATTCTTCACGCTGTTTATCTAACTTGTTACAAATACTCTGTTTAGTATTAGTAAGTTTCAGCTCTATTTCAGTTAGATTTTTATCAATATGACTTTACAATTTCTGTTCCAGCTGATAGCACCCTTTTTACTTTCAAAACTATATCATTTTGAAGTACTTTAGAAGATCGTTCTATTTTGATTTCTAATCTCCTACTTTCAGCTTTGGTTTCTTTCATACAATTTTCTATTTGCTTAGCTAGATCATTTTTTATACTAGCTAGCGTATTATTTGTTTCCTGACTGGTTTCTTGTAGTTCATTTAACGGTTTACTGGTTTCAGTTAACTTATTACTTAACTCTGTACTAATTTAATTTAGCTTATTATTAGTTTCTGTTAGCTTATTACTTAATTCATTTCTCAGCTCTGTACTAGTTTCAGTTGGCTTATTATTAATTTCAGTTATTGCTTTTAGAAGGCACATAAATTATTTTGTGATACGTCTTCTTGCTCTTGTTGGCCAGATGTGTGAGGGATAGTGTTTCCTTCATTTGTTTTTCCCTGCACTAATATATGTAAAGGTAATTGACCTTGCATGCTACTGCTATCTCTTTCTATACCTAACTGTGAATTTACAGATGATTGTTCTTCTACATATAATCTATTTGTTTCCTCCAGCTCTGACTGTAAATTTATATTATAATCAGTAATGACTGACCTATCCTCTCCTACTTCCATATTTCTATTGTTTTCTGTTTCTATTTTATTTTGCATATTTTCTATTGTTATATTTGGTTTGGAATTGCTAAATAATTTTTCCACTTCTTAACAACATGTAATTAATTTAATAACAATATACTCGTAACTATCTTGAAAATTATTTAACTATATATAGTATTGGAATTTTCATACCTTTTCTCTAGCTGTGTTAGTAAACCTTTATACTCTGGTGTTCCCTCGTAGACTGTGCTTGAATTGTTGACTGCGTGCCCCGTACTCCTGAAATAATTTTTGCTGTCCTTGGATGACGTTGTTTATGTTGTTCTTGAAGCTCTCTGAAGTTCTTGGAGTGAAGTCTTGTAGTGTCGTCGATTCTGTAATTCTATGATGTTCGTTGATTTCTTCTTTTCACCTATTCTTGCCCATTCTTTCCAATTCTTGCCTATTCTGTGCCCCACGTTGGGCGCCAAACTTACAGTAGTTAATGTCCCACTGTTGGAGAGCCAAACCTGAACTAGTTGTAGCCCCACTGTTGGAGAGCTAAACTTGCAGTAGTTTAATTGTTGTAGTTGTTGCACCAAGTATGGTATACCAACTTGAAGGTTTTTTAGACTACACACGTTATGCATGCCAATTTTGCGGGAGATTGTTTCTAGGAGTGTTCGCCCAACGTACGATACAAACTTTCCGGTGGGCTTCACCACACGTTTACTTTTCCAGTGGCCCTCACCCTACGTTTACTTTTTCGGTGGTTTTTGCCACTACGATTAAAAATCAACTTTGTATTTTAATGTTTATTTATTTATTATATATGTATACCTCGGCTGCGTCATTAATCATTTGTAAAGCACGTATCTCGTAGCAGGGCTGCTACGGCTAAAAACAAGGCTTACACAAATTATAATTGTATTGTACTTTGTTTATTAATGCTTCACACGATTAAATAACACTTCACTGATATATCCTACTGTACGCTGTGAGATTACTGTTATTTGCACTTTTTAAACACGTAAACTTATATTATTCTCACCGCTATGAATTTTGTATGTCTGACACTGAACCCGTACAAAATCTGACTGCTTGGGTGCTCTTCCTTGTAGCGTGTCCCACCTGAATATGTACATTTCTTCTTTTTCAAGTATCTGATTGGTTAAACCTAGTCCAATAGAATACGTTTATTTAACTTAAGCTTTTTCTAGATTTGATTGGCTATTTATAAACTGTTTTAAATATTGTACATACTGAGGCTTTCACGGCCGGCGTCATAACTAATAAATGAATTACAACTATCCGGGCTTGTAGGCCGTGGTCTAGAAGGCATCGTGGATACCGACGTTTCGCCAAGGTTTACATAGGCACTACTATGCGCAACGTGGCCACGAGACTGAAAGAACACGAGCGTCACAGCAGATTGGGACAAAAAGAAAAATCATCCGTGGCGGAACAATCGCTATTATTCGGCCATGACATCAGTTTCAAAAAAACCGAAGTTTTATCTACAACTACAAACTACCATGATCAACTACAGAGGGAGGCTATTGAAATATATAAACAGAAAAACAATTTTAACCGGAAAGAAGAAGCTCTGTGTGTGCATAAAGCTTGAGCACCTATCTTAGAGAAACAGATACATAGAAATAACAGACATAATAATACCTCGCCAAACCCACCCACTCCAAGAGACGAGAGCCAATCACTGCACAGGACCTCACGGTAAGCCCGCCCACCCCCCCACTATATAAGAGCGCCATCCTCCAGAAAAACACAAACTAATAAAACAAAAAAACCAAAATTAATTAATAAAAAAAATTATAGTAAATAAATACACAAAAAAAATATAAATACATGTATATATATCCCTGTGTAAATAAGATGCTCCCACCTTCCTCATGTATATACTTTCCCATCCCCTTTATTGCAGGACCATCAGCAGCACGCTGAAGATGAACCACCTCGGCTCCCTCTCCGGCCGAAGCCATCATAAACCGTACGTACCATAACTGATTACTTGGCATGACACCTAACACCTCAATCCTCTTAGCATGAGCATGACTACCACCACTAACCATAGGTTCCTGGTCTGAGCTATGCCAAGGCCAGTACCTAACCTCCACTCTGTCTGCATACTCCCTTGTATGCAGGCGCCTTTTTAGAAATCACCCACTAACATTCAGTTTGCTTCGGCGGTACCGGACACCAGTTTACCTTCGACTTTCCCTTCCATCACCGTAGAGTAGTTAGTGCATGGTAGGGGAGACGATGTATATCCCTTTCGGATGATCGTCACCTAGTGTGGCGGAGGCGGGGCCACACCATTTAAAAAAAAGTCTCAACGGATTTAGCTTCGAGACTCCGCAGAGGCAGCATCTCTACACTCGCCGAGATCGCCGAAATGGGAAAGAGAAGGAAACGCCGTGCCGCTGAGGGTTCCACCGCTGCTTCTCCGGCCACCGCTGAGGAGCCCAGCGCTCTCCAGCCGACTCCGGCCGCAGAACCCGCCGAGTCGCCGGCAGCTCCACCGGCACCCGCCGGGAAGGATGCTTCGCCGCCACCGCTCACCGGGCGCAGCTACGCTTCTGCCGCTGCTTCACCCGGTCGCAGCATTGCAACGCCTGAACCTGTTGCCTCCGGCTCTGTTTCTCAGGGCTGTACGACGCCACCGACTGTCGCCGGGTTACCACCATTGGTGAGCGCGATGTCACCGCCGACACACCCTCCAGCAGATGGCCGCCACAGTGCAGTCATCTGTGGAGTACCGAGGGACCTGCCAGTACACTTCGTGCTGGATGACGCAAGACACCACTGGCACTCGGCAATTCGGGCATCCCGAATTTCCTCAAAACGAGGGCCAACACCGATGGTTCGCCTCCACCTGGGTTCCGCCTCGGACGCTCAGGCGGCCTTGGGGTCAAGCCTGCCTCTGCTGGGGCAGCGCTTGCGCATCGAGGCCAGCAGGAGTCATCGCCCGGTACCCTGCCGCCGTTGTTGTGTCTTCGGTCACACAGCGGAGGCATGCTTCGCTGCACCTCGGTGCCATTACTGCGGGGCAGGTTGCCTCACAGCAAACTGCACCGCCCACGACCTTCGCCGACGTCGCCGATTCTGCGCCACCTGCTCCGGGCATACGCACTTCACAGGGCAGGCCCAGTGCCCCTGTATCCCCGGAGCAGCCAACCGACTGAGACTACTACATTACGGACGACCACCGAACAGCCCCCGCCGACGACGCCCCGTGTAAGGGCAAAACATCAAGCAACACAACCAGAACTTCAAGACACATTGTCTGCCATGCAGGCAACACTACAAGACATCACCACTCGCCTGGCTGTGTTACGCCGTGCAACCAACACGCGCCTTGCGGCCGTAGAGGCCAAGCAGCGGACATCGACCAGAGCGACCAGCGCCCTCTCAAGGCAGATCACGCAACTACAACAAGACGACGGAATGCTCGCATCGGCCCATCGTAAGCTGGAACGCATCGAGGAACATCTCGTCGAACCGGACGACGACGCCGAGTATGGGAGCGACGACCGACCCACGAGACTTGGAGCCCATCAGGCTTCAATAGCTGGGCTTCGAGAGCTCCAGACAGAAGCCAACCACTACTCCAAAGCAGATCTTCAGGACGCCCTGACAAAACGAGAATTCCATGGCCACATGCTCACTCTCACCGTGACTATACGAGACATCGTCAAAGATGAACTCCTCTTCTTTAGGAAACTTCAGCAAGCAGACGCCGATCCACCGGACTGGTCTGACGCATCTCCCAGAGGTTGCGTTAGGCACCCCAGACGTTACTAAACAGCATCGCACTCAACTACAGCGGCGGTATCCTGGGAACTTTCCAGCCAACACACCATCCCTCTTTACTTTCCTTTACCTCTCACCCTGAATTCCCAAGGGCGCAAGTAGGGCCTCGGTCATGCTTGCGTCCTGGCGCTTCACCTTCACCTGACTTAGGCCCTAGTGGCCGGCCAATATATCCTTACCCTGAATACGCCGGTGCAACAGCAGTACGGCCGCATTACCGCTCAGAATTCCTCTTTCTTCCTTCTTCCTTATTTCCATTCAGCTGTAGGAGTTTTTAGTGGGTATGCCGACTATTGGTGAGTCCCACACTCTCAGTCCCGACTCCCATCGGGGCTGAGGT
Organism: Deroplatys truncata; assembly: GCA_030765065.1. Taxonomy (NCBI): domain Eukaryota; kingdom Metazoa; phylum Arthropoda; class Insecta; order Mantodea; family Mantidae; genus Deroplatys; species Deroplatys truncata. The sequence goes on along the minus strand of CM060986.1, from coordinate 188,968,004 downwards.
AAGTGATTAAATCATTTTCTCCTCCACTCGAAAAAAACAAGTCTTAACGACTTCGCTTCGAGCTCTCGTCGAAACAACATGGGGAGAAAGAAGAAAGCCGCAGCCGCAAACCCTCCTCGGGAGGAAGCCAACGCCGCAGAAAAAAACCAGCTTCCCGCCTCACCGCTGCCATTAGCCGGAGCACCCAGCGCCACCTCTCCAGCCACCGCAGCCAACCACACACCGCAGAACCGCGTGTACGCACGCCACTCCGCTGTTGTCCGGGGAGTTCATCGACAGCTACCGGAGACTCTACTCCTCACCGCCGCACAGCGCTTTTGGCCGTCTGCGGCCAGGGCGACGCAAATTCGCAACATCAGAGGTCCTACACCACTTGTCAGACTCGTCGTTTTGGAAGAGGGCGAGTACTTGGCGGCCCTTGACGCAGGATTGCCCTTGTTAGGGCAAACCCTGCTGCTCGAGGCAAGCCGTAGTGCTCGTCCTACACCATGCCGCCACTGCTGCCTGTACGGGCACACTGACTCATCAAGCGACCCGCGCCCCACTGCCATTACTGTGGTAGTGGGACACTCACAGCCGAATGCAGGGCGCACGACCTGACTCAACGACACCGTTCTGCGACTCCTGTGGGGGCAAGGGGCATTTCACCGGTCAGGCCGTCTGCCCACTCTACCCCCGTAGAGCTACGCCACACATCGCTGAAACGACGCAGACCTTCACATCTCCACCGCAGTACACCGCACCGCCTCCCCAGGCACAGGCTCCGAGCATCACGACCGACGCTGCCCCTGAAATACTTCAGAAGCTGGAGGACATTCAGGCGGAACTGCTCCACTTGTCGGAGAAGATTGCTAGCCTGGAGGAGGAAGTCACAGAACTCCGTCTCGACAACAACCCCAGACCGGATCCCGAGGCAATCAGGTTCCCGGTCGTCACCTCTGTGATGTTGACGGACAAAGTAGCCTTCATCACCGCAACCATCGAAAAGTACGTCAGGGCAGAGGTAGGAGCCCTTGTGACGATGCTGGACGAAAGACTCCCGCCGCCAAAATTCAGCCATCATCCGGCTTCAAGGTATCGCGGTGGCCAGTCTGGTCGCTAGCGCAGACATGCCTAACTACTTCCTTTACATTCCTTACACCCTGAATTCCAAATGGCGCAGGTGGGAACTGCTGCCGCACATTCACTCCTGACTTCCTTTCACACTTCACTCCCGAATCCCCAAGGGCGCAAGTAGGGCCTCGGTCATGCTTGCGTCCTGGCGCTTCACCTTCACCTGCTTAGGCCGTAGTGGCCGGCCAATATATCCCTACCCTGAATACGCCGGTGCAACAGCGGTACGGCCGCATTTCCACTCCGAATTCCTCTTTCTTCCTTCTTCGTTATTTTCCATTCCGGTGGAGGAGTTTTTAGTGGGTATGCCGACTATTGGTGAGTCCCACACTCTCAGTCCCGACTCCCATCGGGGCTGAGGTAAGTAATTAAATCATTTTCTCCTCCACTCGAAAAAAAGTCTCCGCAACTTCCCCTGGATCCTTCGAGTCGACAGGACCTTCTAGCACCATGGGAAGAAGGAGACACCGCAGGGCTGCAGTAGCAGCAGAAGCTTCCGCCGACGAATCGGACTTGCCGATCGACGAAACAGCAGCCGCAGCTGGCTCTTCCAGCTCGCAGCCGCATTACGCTCAAGTCCCGGACGACAGCGTGTCGGTCGCCTCTTCGCCTGGTAAAGACCAAGCCCAGCGCTGTGGTCGTGGGTGTCCACCGGCATCTGCCGACACATACCATTCTTAGCTGCGTACAGCAGCTGTAGTCATCAGCCTGGAAGGCCACAAGGATTCAATCTCGGAAGGGCCCAACACCGCTCATGCGCCTTGTCTTTCGGGAAAAGGCACACTACGACGTTGCCCTCGCCGACGGCCTTCAGTTCTTGGGCAAGAGCCTAAGAATCGAGCCGAGCCGCTCCACATGGTCCCCGCCCTGCCGACGCTCCTGCCTTTATGGGCACAGTGAGGTAGGTTGTACCGCTCAGCCACGGTGCCACTATTGTGGGGCACCTAACTTAACGTCTGTCTGCCAGCAGCACGATTTGACTCGTCGACGCCGCTTCTGTGCACCCTGCTGGGGACACGACCACCTTACCGGACAAGCTTGTTGGCCGCTACGCCAACGACACTCAACAGCGCCACAGCAGAAGGCCAAGGTGCCTGCGTGGCAGCAGTGGTTGTCACCGCAGCCTGACCGCACCTTAAGGAACGGGCCTCCTGCAGTAGGCGACATGCCTGAAACTGCCTCAACCAACTGCACGCGAGCTTCAACTGAGATCCTCCAGAAGCTGGAGGATGTACAGGCGGAGCTTCTCAACATCACCACCAAACTGACCTCCTTGGAGGAGGTACTCACTGAACTCCAAGAGGACCACCGCATCGTATTACTAGCAGCAAAAATAGTGCCAACGCTTCCTAGCAGAATTCCAATACGAACCTACTTCGAGGAACACTACAACAACGTCCGACTACTCATTAAGAACGAGTTAGCAGCACTCCAGACGACGCTGGATGCTGCTATTAGCAAACGACTTCCACAACAACTGCATGAGCCCACGTGGGGGCCCAAACAGAACGCTCCGACGTTCGACTACCGAGCACGCCGGAAGCCAAAGTAATCACCCTACAATCCTGTCATACATCCACTCTAACTTCCTACACTTTTCTCACCCTAAATTCCCAAAGACGCAAGTAGGGCCTCGGTCATGCTTGCGTCCTGGCACCTTCCTTCACCCGGCTTAGGCCATGCCTGCCAAACAATATATATCACCTTGAATCCACAGGTACTGCCTCACCTTCACTCTTGACTTTTCCCTCTCCGGTGGAGGAGTTTTTAGTAGAAATGTCGATCTAGCGGTGAGTCCCACACTCTCAGTACCGGCTGCCATCGGGGCTCAGGTCAGTGATTAAATCATTTTCTCCTCCACTAGAAAGAAAAAAAAAAGTCTCCACGGACTTCCCTTCGAGCTCTCGTCGAGTAAAGATGGGTAGGTTAGAAGGCCGCCGCAGCCTCCAAGCTTCCTCCTTGTGAGGAAGCCACCACCAGCGCCGCCACCGAAGAAGATCCGCTTCCAGCTTCTCCACCGCCGCCGCCAGTCGAAGCGCCCAGCGCCATCTCTCCAGCCAGGGCAGACAGCCACACATCGCCCAACAGCGTGCATGCACGCTACTCCGCCGTCGTCCGGGGAGTCCATCAACAACTACCGGAGACATTACTGCTCACCGCCGCTCAGCGCTTCTGGCCGTCCGCGGCCGGGCGATGAGAATACGGAACTGCAGAGGTCCTACGCCACTTGTCAGGCTCATATTCATGGAAGAGGACGATTACTCGGCGGCCCTCGGCGCAGGACTGCCCTTGTTAGGACAAACCCTGTTGCTCGAGACCAGCCGCAGTGTTCGTCCAAGACCCTCCCGCCGCTGCTGCTGCCTGTACGGGCACACTGACACCGCATGCAACGCCGCACCCCGCTGCCACTAATGTGGTAACGGGACACTCACAGCCGATTGCCGGGCACACGACCTGACCCAACGACGTCGCTTCTGCGCCTCTTGCGGTGGCAAGGGGCACTTCACTGGTCAGGTGGTTTGCCCACTTTATCAACGGAGATCTTTGCCGCACACCACACTGACACCGCAGAGCTTCACACCACAATCTGACGACTCACCGCAGAACTTCACACCGTCATCTGACAACGACTCGCCGCAGATCAAGCAACAACTCGCAGATATGAACGAGCTTCTTCAACAGCAAACAACCAGGACCACCAACACCATAGACGCCATCCAGGAGCTGCACGCTGAGGTGCTAAACCTGGCCAGCAGGCTCACTGCCCTGAAAGACCATCTCAGCACACAGTTCACGGAGATCGCCAACATCATCGACGAATCACACGAAGAAACGCCTCATCAACAACATAACAGCCACTTTACCGACCACGCAGATTCCATAAACAACCTGGATCGCCACTACTCAGAAATTACAAAACAACTCACGCAGCAGCACAAAGAGGCACTCTTCAAGATTAAACAGCAACACCAAGGGCACTTGACTACATGGAGGAAAGCCGCAACCAAACGGCTGACGCTTTTGACCGACTTCAAGATCTCAACAAACGCATGTTGCACCATCACATTGACAATCCCCCTCTACTCGCAGCATCACCTCACGCAGCATCGCCTCATCAACGTGCCCGGAGGTAAAGCCCCGCAACTACCGACGCGGAACGACTTTAGACCACCCACACAGCGATGCCTGGAGGAAACAGGCCCGGGCTCGGAGTCATCATCACCTGTTAAGTCACCACTGTTCATAGGTCCCTGCCAGGGCTTCGGCCATGGGAGATACCCACTCACCACAGCGGAAAACTCCGCACAATTACATTAATCACCCACAAGACGCCGGTTTGCTTAGGCGATACCGACCACCATGAACACCATTATGCCCCCATTAAATAGCGCCACAACAGAATAACATCCTTCTTTTCCTCTTCCTTTTTCCTTTCTACTACCTATATATATTTCTGTTTTTCCTTCAGACCTTTATTCCTGTCCCCCCCCCCCAAAAAAAAAGTCTCCACATTCAGACTCCGACCACCGCAGACACTGAATCACTTCAACCTGAAGGTGCCAAGCGCTGTACTTGGCAAAACGTCGGTATCCACGATGCCTTCTAGACCACGGCCTACAAGCCCGGATAGTTGTAATTCATTTATTGTTTTAAATATTACCTTATTGTTCCAGGAATTATTAGTAGCCTCTATTAAACATACTAATTTATTACTGTCCTAAGGTACCTCATTGTTAGCAACTTTCGGCTTTTACTTTGTAATTCTGTTTAATACGGAAAGCAGCTTGCTTCTATTCTCACAGCTCCTACATTGTTAAAACTACATAATACATTCACGTAACATTATTATATACATACATAGTAATATAAATATAATACAATAACTGTAATATACACTTTATATATTATATTATACACATATTGATTTAAGGCGGGGTGTTATTTTATTTTATGTTATATAATTAGACTGATATCATGTAAGTGTTAAAAGTATTTCCTTAATGTTGCACAAGATTGCACGTAGCGCTGAGAAAGCTGAGACCATGGTAAAATCCGTTGTCATAGAAAGTGGTTACCCAGGTTATTCCGGTTACATGTTAGATGCTATTACAAACCAGAAGTCCAGAAAGACTAAGAAATACAAAAATATATAAAAACATATAAATTATATAACAATGTAACAGTTTACCTAAAGTATTAAAAGTGTCCATCAAATAAATTGCCCAAACCTTAAAGTACTCTTTGTCCCTCCTGAACAACATAGGTAACAGTATTACATATATAACTAGCATTTATATAATTGGTACAATAATGTCACAAAATATTTTTGTAAGTTGTACATAATTAGTACAATCCATTTAATAATGGTCAGTAGTGGTCACTCTATGAAACAACATACTCTTAACTTGTCAGTAAATAAATATACGAATAAAAATCTGATGTGTTACAATCACATGACTTTCTCTACTCTTGTACAAACTATTTATACAAACGCTTATTCTCCATCTACTTCATGTTAATCAGGATAAACATTTGCAGACTCTATCTTATTACTAATTTTCTTGTAGATGTAAGGTAAATGTATGTTTACAAGGTCAATTTGGAAATATAGTAGCCTTTAAGCACCTACATATCTCTTAATAGCTGGTTGCTAGGTGCAGCACCATTCCCTTTCCCACGGATTAATACTCTTTGCATATCCAAGACAAAAAAATGAATAACGAATTCCCATTTGAGAAAATATTGAAAAATTTAAGGGAATAACAAGTAATATCTAGAAAATGGTTCACTCAACAAAAAAATGTATATGACATAAATTGTGTATTTTAACGCGATCTACATTTTTTGTGTAGTACAATTTTGTCTATCTCTTATGGTTTACCAGTTATGCAAAAGTCGTTCACAATGAAGAGTACTTTTGGAGACATTTCAAGGAAATTCAAGATATACATTTTATTTGTCATAAAAATATCTTAAACATATGATATTTTAATCAAAATCGTTAGAGCCATTTTTGAGAAAATTAAAATTTTCGAAAAATATTCCATGTAAAGGGTAATCTGGGGTGGGGGGATTTTCTTGAAAACCTTCGTGTCGCATCCTTAGAAGATACTGAACCTAAATACCAAGTTTGGTGTTTATCCGACTGTTCGTTTCTGAGTTATGCTGTTCACAGACACACACACACACACACACACACACACACACACACATACACACACAGACGGACATGTTTCCAAAAATGCTTTTTTTGGATTCATGGGATCTCAAAAAATGTATTTACGGTGAAATCTCGGTATCGAATTTTTGGGTGGAATGCAATACTTCCCCTACTTACTATACGTAGTAGAGAAAGTAAAAATGTATAATCATTTGTCCTCCTCCACAAAGCTGGGATTTTAATTTGGAACATTTATACTCTGCATAATTCATTAGTAAATTTACGATGTACGCACTGAAGTAAATACAAGAAAGAAATTTCAATTAAAATTAACCTTCTTCTTTTAAATAATTAGTAGTGATATATCTGTATATGCCACCCATATAAAGTTAATAATGCTGATGAGGTAAAAAAAGCAAGCAGAAATTTAAAATTTCTGATGTGTTACATTCACATGTCTTTTGCTAACCTCGATTATTTATTAATGGTCATGAAAGCTATTCTTGCGAAAGCTTATTTTTCTATTCATTTCATATTAATCGAGATAAACCTTTGCAGAAGTACCTGCGTTACACATTTCGTTATAGGTACAAACGGAATAGGATTAGTCAAATGTTTAAAAACTGGTCGCTATTTAATGACCTTACTCTTTCCGTGCAATCGCGAGAAACAGCTGAATGTCGACAGTACTTAAAAAGGACAACGTATTGAACAATTCTAACCATTAATAACGGATATCTTGGAAACGGCTTATGCTACAAAAAAGTCATTTAGGATAAATTGTGTGTTTTAAAGAGCTCCACATTATTTTTTATGTAGTACGTTATCGTCTGTCGCTTAACATTTACCAGCTATACAAGATTATAAAAAATTCCTTCCGAATGAAGAATGTTTCATAGGCTATTCTCAGAAGATTCAAAATATGCAGTTTATAAATACCTTTAATATATGGTATTTTATTTAAAATCCTTTGAGTCATTTTTGAGAAAATAAAAAATATTGAAAAATGGGTAAAGGGTAGTCTGGGTGGGGGATTTTCTTGAAAATATTAATTTCGCATTCTTGGAAGGTGCTGAGCTTAAATACCAAGTTTAGTATTTATTCAACTTTTAGTTTTTGAGTTACACTGTTCAAAGATACACACTTGCACACACATACACACACATTTTTCTAAAAATTCTTCTTTTGAATTCAAAGGCCTCAAAACACGTATTTTCGGCGAAATCTCAGTATCGAACTTTTGGGTGCAATGCAATACCTCCATTCCGCTAAAATTTGCATTGCCTTCCGCTCTAAAATGTGTCGTCCTGCGTGGCCTAACCTTTAGTTCCCGAGGTCTGATAAAGAGGCCTCTGTGCAAAATTTCCAGTCTCTCACACCTAATATACTCGTAGAATGGAACGCTAAGCACCATAGTAGTTAAAGAGCGTCCACAAATAAAACTCGATTTAATTCTAAAATTCGATATCAAGATTCCACTGGAAATACTTGTTCTGAGGTCCCCTGAATAAAAAAGTCAATTTTAGAAAAAGGTCGGAGCGCGTGCGTGTGTGTACATCTGTGAACAGCGTAACTTATAAACGAGAAGTCGGATAAATACCAAACTTAGTATTTAGGTTCAGTATCTTTCAAAGATGCGACACGAAGGTTTTCAAGAAAATCCCCTCACCCCAGGAAAATGTCCCACCTCAACTACTCTTTACACGAACATTTTTCGAAAAATTTGTATTTTCTGAATATATTAAAAATATATACATGACAAGATGCTGAATCTTCTGGGAATAGCCTGTGAAGTCCTATTCATTCAGAAGGAATTTTGTATAACTGGTAAAGTTAAGCGATAGACGAAAACGTACTACATAAAAAATGCAGATATCTAAAACACAAATCGTTCAATACTTAGCCATTCTTTTCAAGCCTTGTCGATTTTTAGTTGTATCTCGTGATTGCATGGAAACATTATGGAATTTTAAGGTGATCACATAGCGTCCAGTTCTTAAACATTTGACTATCGCTGTTCCCTTTGTATCTTCAATGAAATGTATAGTGCAGTTAATTCTGCAAAGGTTTATCTCGATTAAAATGAAGGAGATGGAAAAATAAGTTTCGTAAGAATAGTTTTTATACCCAATAATAAATGACATAGGGTGGAGATCATGTAAATGTAACACGCACGATTTTTTAGCTTAGTGCGGAGTTTCGTTAAGACTCTCGCCAGATGATTCAATTCGCAGCTTCTCAATTGTGGTCCCATGAGAAGAAGTGAGAAAGGAGTAGAGTCGCCGCCTGAGGATCCCCTCGCGGACGGAAGTCCTACTACAATAGGGATCGTTCGCGACACCGCATCCTTATTCACCCCAGTTGCACTCAGCCCTCGGCACAATGCCTCGGCTCTGCTCACAAATTAATTTTTAAGGAGAGGGATGAAGAGCGCACTTCAAGCATCCTCCTTCTTTCATCATCTTGAGAATGGCTAGGACGAACATTTCTATTTTTATCACCAATGTTGCTAAACATGTAATTAAACGTTTCTTCATAATCCGAATTGATTTTCAGTAGTTATATTTTAAAAAATCTCATCATTGGCAATCACAAAACACTCTTTGCAATTGTATTAATTTTATAGATATTTTACAAATTATTAACACGAGATATTAGATGCTTATTTTCACTTTTTCAACAGCTTACCTACATTCAACTCAAAAATTCGATCAATCAGTCAATTTTGAGTTAAAACCTCGAGTGAGAAGTTATACACATTGCCAACATAAAAGATTCACATATAAGTTTAACACATTGTAATTAAAAACTTACAATAATATTTTAGTCAAAATATTTTTCAATTGAATACAGAGGGTATGAAATTAACCAAATATGAATTTGGATAAACCTACATTCGTGGATGCAGGGTAATTTATTAAATAATCTTGAAAAAGGAATTCATCCAAGTACGCTTAATTTAGAAGCCTGTCAAAATTAAATAAATAAAAAAGTATTTATAAGAAAGAATGTAGCAAAAATATAAAATTATAAGAACACAGAAAAAAATGAAACACAGGGTGTCCTACTTAAAACACCAATAAAATAAATGGTAATAACTTGGAAAGTATAAGCCAAAGAGATATAAATCTAGTCAGATTTGCTAACTTGCAATTTATGTAACAATGGTTGCCATGGAGTTCTGACATTGAGAAATAAATAACAACAAACTGCTAATTCTTGTGAAATTAGCATTGTGGACTGTTCAGCAGAAAGTCTCGTATGTTTTTTGGTTAGCAGAATCAAAGTCTATGAAGCATTTTCAACGCCGATTTCGTCGGGAATAAAACCTTCAAAGGCAGGATCCCATTCCTGACTATAAGAGAATAATGGCTTGGGATGCAACGTTGAAGCAAATAGGAAGCTTGTTGTCAAGCAGTGGTAAGCATGCTAAGAAAAGAGCTTGTGAAGAGAACAGTGAACTCACGCGAACCTGCTTTACAAGAAGCTCAAGAATATCCACCCGAAAAGCAATATTACAATCCAGATTCCTCGCAGTAGTGTTCACAATGCTGTGCACAGAAAGCTCTGTCTTCAAATCACACAGAAAATCAAGTACGATGATAAACTTAAGAGGCTAAATTTTGTTGTGAATGTTTTGGACAAAACTGATGAAAACAACTCGTATTTAGATGATATCTGCTTCTCTGACGAGTCAACTTTCTACATAACAGGAAAAGTTAACAGAAACAATTGCAGAATCTGGGGGAGTGAGAATCCTTCTGTTGTGTTTCAACATGAACGTAATTCACCCAAAGTTAATGTCTTGTGCGGCTTAATGAAAGAACGTGCGATAGGTCCCTTCTTTTTTGTTGAACCTAAGTGACTGGTCGAACCTATACAGATATGTTGTAGTTGTATGTCGTCCCACATCATCCTGCAGGAACCATTTATCAGCAAGATGGCGCTCCTCCTCACTTCGCATTGAAGGTACGCAAGATTCTGAATGACAGTTTTACCAGACAGTGGATCCGAAACGATCACTTGGCCGCCAAGGTAACCAGAACTATCACCCTTGGAGTTTTTTCTATGGTTATTCGTCAAGGATCAATTTTACAGAACACCAGTGGCTGACCTCGATGATTTGAAACTCAGAATTCGCCTTGCGATTCAAAATGTTACAATTGCTATGCTGAGGAATACCTGGACAGAGGTAGACATCAGGCTCGACATCTGCAGTGCTACAAATGGTTGCCATGTTGAAATCTATAGAAATTGCACTTTTGGGCTATTAGAAAATGTTAACAGTTTCTATTGCATTACTTTTTCTATTGAGTTATAACCATTTATTTTATTTATGTTATTTATTTATATCCTAATGTCCCAAGTCCGTGGCAACCAATGTTACATTGTTACACAAATTGCAAGATCTGCACTATCAAACCTGACTAGATTTATTTCTCTTTGGCTTATACACTCCCAGTTATAACCATTTATTTTATTGGTGTTTTAAGTGGGACACTCATATATGGAGTCACATAAAAAGAACCAGAAGTAAGACATAAAACCATATAAAATTTAATATATAGCACTTTTAAATTATTTATGCATAGAAAGGAAACCAATGTAAAACAAAATATCAAGAAACGAAAGGAAAGATAGTGATGGGAATGCTTTAAATAAGTGTACAGATATGTTGTAAATAACAACCAAAATAGGCGAAGGACGCCAGCAACGCAAGAGGGCAACAAAGCAATACTCGTCGAAGACAAAGAAAATCAACAACGCAAAAAGACGCCATTGTGAATTTGAAAGCATGAGACGCGTAATCCGAAGAAGAGACATTTTGCAGAAGATCTTCGAAGAAGACAGAAGCAGTATTAGTAATATAGCGAGGTTGAACGAGTATATACCGCGAGATCATAGATAGTTAAGTGGGAAATCTTCGGGTGGAGAAGTTAGTTCTACTAGAGGAGTACCTGAGAAAGATCTTACGCGAGGCAGAGTTAGGAATTTATAGCTTCCTATCAATTGTAACAAATATACGAAAAAATAAATTGCAAAGTACGCGGCTCAAAAAATAATTGAAACTTAAATAAAATCAGGAACGTAATAGTACTATCGTTCCTGAGATAATTTAAATATATTTAGAAACTTCATCATTATGCAATAAATTCAATGTTAAGCACTTCTTATTCAAAACTTAAAGAAATTTGCAAAATGAAAAGTCCCATTACAACAATACAAAACCTGATGTGTTACACTCGCATGACTTTCTCTACCCTTGTACAAACTATTTTTGCAAACACTTATTTTCCATCTAAATTTCTTGTAGGTGCAAGGGGAATAATGTAGGCTTTAAGCGATAGTCAAATCTTTTAAGAGCTTGTTGCTATGAGAGCATTCCATTCTCTTTGCATGTCCAGGACATAAAAAATCTGATGTGTTACACTCACATGACTTTCTCTACTCTTGTACAATCTATTTTTACAAACGCCTATTCTCCATATGCTTTATGTTAATCGAGATATCGAGATGTCAATCTTATTGCTAATTTTCTTGTAGATGCAAGGGGAATATGGTAGCTTTTAAGCGATGGTCAAATATTTTAACGCTGGTTGCTATGTGTCGAATTCCATTCTCTTTGCAAGTCCAGGACATAAAAAAATGAATAACGAATTTGAGAAAAAGTATAAGTATTGGAAAATTTAAGGGAATAACAAGCAATATCTCGAAAACGGTTCACTCAACAAAAGAAATGTATATAACATAAGTTGTGTATTTTAACGAGATCAACATTTTTTGTGTAGTAAAATTTTGTCTATCTCTTATGGTTTACCAGTTATGCAAAAGTCGTTCACAATGAAGAATACTTTTGGAGACATTCCCAGAAAATTCGAGATATACATTTCATTTCTCATGGCATTATCTTAAACATATGATATTTTAAACAAAATCGTTAGAGCCATTTTTGAGAAAATTAAAATTTTCGAAAAATGTTCCATGTAAAGGGTAGTCTGGGGTGGGGGGATTTTCTTGAAAACCTTCGTGTCGCATCTCTGGAAGATACTGAACCTAAATACCAAGTTTGGTGTTTATCCGACTGTTCGTTTTTGAGTTATGCTGTTCACACACACACAGACACACACACAGACACACACACAGACACACAGACACACACACGGACATGTTTCCAAAAATGCTTTTTTTGGATTCAGGAGGTCTCAAAACATGTATTTCCGGTGAAACCTCGGTATCGAATTTTTGGGTGGAATGCAATACTTCCCCTACTTACTATACGTAGTAGAGAAAGTAAAAAATGAATAATGAATTCCCATTTGAGAAAAAGTATAAGTATTGGAAAATTCAGAAAATAGCAAGGCATGTATCGGAAATGGTTCACTCCACGAAAAAAAAATATATGCCAAATTCTGTGTTTTAACGAGGTCTACATCTTTTGTGCAGAACATTTTGTCTACCTCTTACGGTATACAAGTTATGTAGAAGCCATTCAGAAAGAAGAGGTCTTTAAGGACATTGCCACAAAATTCAAGACAGTCATTTTATTTGTCGTGAAAATATCTTATATATACGATATTTTAATCAAAATTGTTAGAGCCATTTTTGAGAAAATAAAAATTTTCTAGGAATGTTCCATGTAAAGGATAGTCTGGGGTAGAGGATTTTCTTTAAAATCCTGGTGTCACATTTTTGAAAGATACTGAATTTAAATACCAAGTTGGTATTTCTCCGACTTTTCATTTTTGAGTTATGCTGTTCACAGACACATACACGGACCTGTTCTAAAAGTGTTTTTCTGCATTAAGGGGGCCTCAAAACAAGTATTTCCGGTGCAATCTCTGTATCGAATTTTTGGGTTGAATACAATATTTCCCCTACCTACTATGTATACGTAGTAAGGAAAGTAACAAGAGGTTTTTGAATATATTTCCGTACGGGGTGCTGGCCCAAATTGATGTTTGTGCTCTCCTCTGCCAACATTGGCAATCCAAACATAGTGGAAGGTACGCAGTGCTGCCAACATGGAAGCGGATCGTTGCTGCATATTTAGGGGCCCTAAGCCGTGTAGCCAAGGGATGTTTTTTAAATACAGGAGTGAAGCAACGACAGGGCGTAGCAGTAGGATATGTGAGGTTACACGCCTACTTTAGTTTCGCAGTGTTTTCATATGTTGGCGACATTCATTTGTTGACCTTTTGCCTGCTACGCAAGTAATACGTCACTCATGGCCCACTTCAAACGGCTGAAGAACCGATGGTTTTGAACGGTTGTTGGGTTAACGTCATTTTAAGTACAGAATGATTATTCCCGAACGTCAGTACATTACTGGAACAGTAACAATATTCAACATCCACATTTAATACCGTATCAACGTTGTGAATGGAACCAACGTTCTGTTTTAGCCAGTCTTACCCTCTGTGGAGGAACCAAGTGGATATCCCTAGTTGGATAAACATGTGAATTTACAATGGATGGATTGATTAAATTTTTAATATTCATTACACAATGAATATATATATATATATATATATGGTTCTTCATATTTACTCGGCCGTTGCCGCCAATCGGTTGTCTGCGCATGAAATCAAAACTTTATACTGGCAGAGGACTAGCGAAAGATGAGTGGAAGGGGTGGATGTCAGAAGTTTCTAGGTCACCTTAGTGAAATGAGACATGTATCGCACCTTTCCAGTATTTACATTTGGAACTTCACCCGTTTTCGTCCCGTAAACTTGCAACCTCAGCAGGTATGCTGACAGATAAATCACTGGACGTCTTTTGTAGACAGCTTAGCACTCAACTATGAAAATTCTGTGATCGGTGGTCACTTCCATTTCACGTACAAAGATCATACAAAATGTCCTAGTGAAAAACATCTGCACCGCCGTAGTGCATCAATCTGTTTACATGGAAATGGATGGTGTCCGAGGTTCAATTCTGCACCTCCCCTTTGAGATAAGGGACTCGCTGAGGTAACAATGACGTCATTCATTTAAACCACCTGACGGAAAACGTCTAATAAATCTGAAGTTCCGTTATACAGGGTGGAGCATTAAGTTGAGACCGTACAATACTCGTATGTCCAAAACTAAGCGTTGTAGAAAGAAATGTCTTTAACCAAAGTTGCTTGATATTATAGGGGAAAGTAAATGCTATTTGGTTGTGTTTTATTGGGAGGACGTTGTGATGACCATTTTAGGGTCAATTAATTTGACCCTAATTGTAGGTTTCTATTTTAAAAAATTAAATTTATCCTAATATGGCTATCTCAGCGTCCTCCAAACAAAAGGCGACTAATGGCATTTACTTTCCCCATAATACCAAACAACTTTTATAAAAGGCATTCCTTTCTACAACGCTTAGTTTTGGAGATATTATAGTCTCAACTTAAATAGTCAGCCTGTATATGAGGTGGCCCAAAAAAACTGTCCATGCAGGCTTATGTTTCCCGCATACATAGTACAAAAGAAGTTGCCACATCATTGATGTTCAAAGGAGCAGTGCAGGTACAAACCGAAAGGTCACTGAGGTAGTGCAGTTGTCTGCATATGTTTACGTGGTAGTTTCGTACCGATAAGCGTCGCGTGGTCGCCTGCATACAGTACGAGCCAGGTCATTCAGACAAAAAGGTAACGTTCACCAATAACGAACACACGGATATGTTTACGATGCATGCTGAGACGCACCAAAATGCAGCTGAGGTTCAAAGGCTGTGATCTGAACATTTTCAGATGCGGCATATGTGTTCTGCGCACGTTTTATTTAATTTTTTTTAACGTACAGATATATCAAGAAATGATGGATCATTCTAAACAGAACGTGGGCCTGAGAATCCGTTACATCAATTTAACCACCATGGCGGGAGTGTGTTTGCACTTATTATGAATAATCCAATAACAGAAAATAATTTAATTCTAACGGACTTTTAAAGACACATAAACATAACAAAAATAGAATTTCGTTTAACCTTGTTAACTTTGCGGTACCAATTGGTGCTATATAGTTGTACTGAGCGTAGATTAATTGCCATAGAACTAAATGACTTAACACGTGTGCTAAGGTTGTCGCAGTTCTCAATGGCTTGTGTTATCTTATTTTATTGGGCGCTTATTGTTTAATTGTTTTTTAAATTTGGGTTCTTTGTCCTCCGGTTAGCTATTATAACTCAGTCGAACAAGTGTCTCTAAGCAGGGTGTGTAAATGGAAAGGAGTTGTTGCTAAAAGATAACACTGATAAAAAAGATTTGAATCTAGACTTTTATTGCCGTCACAACATGTTTAATTTTTATACAAGCCTGACTGAAACTTTGATATTTCCGAATGTAACTACAGTCGGTTTAGTTGCCGCGCACCACTTACTTCGCGTACTTTACATTTTTGTAACTAACTCTGCGACGTGCAGCTCGTGAGAGATTTTTCAGAACTGTGAGTCGTGCACCTCGAAGAGAAATTCTTCAGAACTGTGCGACACTTGTTATGGCTCGAGAGTATATACTCCTTCACCTCGAGTTGCCTAAACATTATAATAGAGCTCCTCTTGGTTACCAAATTGCGCCCACTTTAGCATCTGTTATGGTGAGCCAATCACTGCTACTAACATATATACTCTAGGGAAGATATTCCCTCCATTTCTAAAAAGGGCACGCTACCCTGACGTCATTTGTTTATCTCTTCTTAGTGATAAACAACTCACCCCCTCGGTTTATTGTTACCCACTTCTTTTGTCAGATTCAGTTAGGCAGTGTAAACTTATTTCCTAACAATACTTATAGCTAACAAACATCTAAAATCCTGTACATACAATAATATTAATTTACACTATAATTAATCTGGCATTCACAGCATGTTATGATATAAAATATTGCGTCAAGGTTTGCGTCAATCAGCAATCCTGAATTTTTGTTAATGAACGAATTTATTATTAAATAACCATAACACCCTCCAACACACACATAGATACTCTTACATTCAAACACCACATCCTGGGCATACCATGAAAAGATTTTGTTTAAAGACGTCTTTCTGGAGCCCAGCCGGGAATCGAACCCGAAAAACCTCATATAGCAGGCAGCTTCTCTACCGAATGAGCTCTGGGGCCAGTAACAGCAGTTAAAGTATTTCGCTTTCAAGCATTGTCTTTCATTTAGCGGTCTCCTCTCTGTCGGTATGGAGTCCCCTTTGCAGTTCTGTTTAGGCAAACCTTTGGCATCCGCGATATCCGGTTAAAATACTGCCGATATATTTTCGCTGATACACAAGGGTTTACAGTGAGAGTTATATTGTAACCCAATAACCATTCGGGGTATTTGATTTCTGCAATCTTAAAATATGAATTATTTTACTAGAATTCCCTCCAAATAATAACACCATATGCTATTATACTAAGAAATAATGCGAATAAGCTGATTTTAAATAGTTTTCAGGAGATTGTTGCTTCAAATTTCTCAATAAGTAAATTACTCTAGACATATATAATCGATACGTTCAGTTCAAATTAATTCATCATTCAGTACAAAAATCCAATAGTTTGACATACGACATAAAACTGTAATTGGAAACACTTCTTAAAGTAAAACTTATAGACCCAGTCAATATAGAAATGTCATTCCAAAGTCAGGTTTGAAATCCCCTGAAACTCCCCAAAACATTAGCAACAGGCAAGAGAAAAGTATTGTATTCCACGCAAACTTGATGTCGGAGTTTTATCAGAAATACATGTTTTGGGGTCCACTAAATGCATAAGAACATTTTTAGGAAAAACAAATCTGATGTATTACATTCACATGACCTTCCCTACCCTCTATCGCTCATTAGTAGTTATACAAATTATTCTCACAGTGGTTTATTTTCCTATTTACTTCATTTTAATCGAAATAGACCTTTCTGGAAATAACTGCATGACACATTTCGTTATAGATACAGGGAATGGCAGTAGTCAAATGTTTTAGAATTGGACGCTATACGCTGGCCTATCCTGAATGTCAATGGCACTTTAAGAGAATGAAACATTAATAACAGATATCTCCGAAATGGCTAAAGTTACAAAAAAATTAACTGATGTGGATTGCGTGTTTTAAAGAAATCCACATTGTTTGTGTAGTACGCTTCTGTGCACCCTTTTAACGTTAATAGTTGTGCAAGATTATGTAAATTTCCTTCCAAATGAAGAGAAGTTCGCAAGCTATTCCCAAAACGTTCAAGATACTCATTATATTTGTAAGTTAAATATCATTTTATGGCATTTTAATCAAAATCGTTAGATCCATTTTTTAAAACATAAGCTCGAAAAATATTTCATATAATAGATATTTATTTTGGGGGGTTTTCTTTAAAAAAAACCTTCGTGTCACATCTTTGGAAGATACTGAATTAAATACCAAGTTTGCTACTTATTAGACCTTCAGTGTTTTAATTATTCTGTTCACAGACACACACATGAACTTTTTTCTGAAAATTCAGTTTTGGATTTAGGAGGTCTCAAAACATGTATTTCCGGTGATACCTCCATGTCAATCCTTTTGGGTGAAATGCATTACCTTCTCTACCTACTGTACGTGGTAGAGAAGGCAAAAATCACATGTTTATACAAATGTTCACGTGAAGGTGTATGTGTGTGTCTGCGAACAGCATAACTCAAAAACGAAAGGTGGGTCGTCCGCCGTGTTGTAGTGGTTACCATGGAAACCTCTAGTTCCCGAGGACGCGTGTTCAAACCCGGTGGAGAAGGATGGATTTTTTCGGGCGTAAAAATCCCAGCATGGCTTCCTTCGGAAGGGAAGTAAAACTGGTGGTCCCATGTCGTAGACTTACGGCACGTAAAAGATCCTCAACCCTGATAAAGAGGTCTCTGAGCAAAATTTCCAGTCTTTTACGCCCGATATAGAATGGGACGCTAAGGACCACAGCAGCTAAAGAGCGTCCATAAAGAAAAAGGAAAGAGGATAAGTACAAAACGTGTTAATTAAGTGCAGTATCTTCCAGAAATGTGATACAAAGATTTTTAAGAAAGTTCCCCCGATCAAACCGTCCTGTATACGGACATTTTTCGAAATTTATTTTCTCAAAAGTGGCTCTAACGATTTTTATTAAAATCAAAATCTTACAGAAGACTTGAAGGTTTCCTATCCTTCCTGTTTACTTTGTTTACTTTATAGAGCTTGTTACTATGACCATGGATGGGTTATTCAGTCCTCCTACGACCTTTCAAATTTACTCCTCCGTGCTTCCGATAAGCATATGAAAGATAGATGCATAACAACATCCACATTTATTTATGTAACGGAGATAAAACAATGCTGTAATATATAAAGCATGCATGCAGATATGTAAAGGTTAGACAAAGCGTTGTACTAACTGTATCATGTTTCTTTTTTTTTCTTTCAATCATGACACTCAACAGAAATGCTTTCTGGTACATATTTTGTTTTAGTTTGTCAACTGTTTAAACGGCAGCTGATAATTAATTGCTCATCCTTATAAATAAACTCACAAGGAATGAAAGTAAAGCCATAAGACATTAAAGGGGAGAATAAATAGCCTATGCTGCCAATGTTAAATCTTCTAAATTCCTGCCCCATTATCTCATAAAATATTTAAAATATCAGAAATTTTTACAGGATGCAGATGCATGTCTTATAAATTCACTAGTCTACTTTTATACCATAAGTTTGTTAAACAAGTTAGGATTGTTTTTATTTAAACCATACTTTGTTTAGCATTTATCAAATTATCATAAAAAAACAATGATATATTTAACACCAAGGTTGTTCGTCAATAGCACTTAGAGACTGAATTTATCATCCTAAGTTTTAATTTATCCATCTTCAACATTTTCTGTGAAAACAGGTCTTATATGCAAGAAAATATCATTCACAGTAAAAGCTGTCCAAATTAAAGTGTAGAAAACAAACTCCCATATATTTGCCAACAAATAAACCACAAAAGCTGCCATATTTAAGAATAATACCAACTTTTAGAGCAAAAGTTCCCTTAAGAGATAAGCTAAAGTTTACCATTCTACTCCAAAGTGTTAGGAGTAAAAGTGGTGTATAGAGTACCATTCTTAAACCTGCATTTAAAATATAAGTATTGTTGTAGAGTAATAAAATTTATATCAAATAAAATAGCAACTTCCAATTAATAAAACTGCACAAAATACTAAAGAAGTAATTTTTCGGTAATGTTCGCCAGTTAGTCTCTCCTCGAAATGCGGTGGGTGCCGGGGCATCAGGGCATCTAAGGAAATGAAAAACCTGATCAGCTGACTAAAAGGGCCAACCGCACGTTGGCCCTGAATTCATGGATGGTAAACCTCGGCAAAAACATGGATTAGAAAAACACCAACTCGGCTGGCAAACTTATCCTGGACAAAGACAAACCAGCAAACGGCCTTAGATCCATGCAACACTCTTTCCTCATCTCTCCAGAGATTGGACAGAAGAGGAATAAGGAAAGTAGTTGCATTAATTTGTGAACATGTTCGCTTAAGGAAACATCTACGCAATGTAGGGCTCTAGAAAGACAAAACCATTTATACAATGTGCAAAGTGGATGAGAAAACTGTCTCGCATATCATGTTTGATTGTCCATTCCCGGCTAGAAAGAGATTTATCATTTCTATAGCCAGAGAAGGCCTAAGAACAAAACATTGGGCATTGGAACAAAAATACCACAAATTGTTCATGGAAGAGATTTTGGGAAACAATGAGGGCATCCTTTCCAATGGGGTTGCAAATATAGAGTGATAGAGCGGCTATGACCCAACGTTATTGGGTGGTCAGCGCCGAGCGGTCCAAGTAAAAACAATATCGCTGTTTGCCAGCATAAACACTGGGCACTCTATCGGATGATAACCAGAAGCTTTATGTGCCCCCTTCTCCAGAAAGCGGGTCGAAGCAGTTCTAGAAGCCTATATAAGCGAGCGCTCTCGCGGGTAGACAAGGCAGCCGCGATTTGAAAGCGAGTGTCAACTGTGAGTTGAGCGAGCGAGGAGTTAGTGAGTGCGTTTCCCGTACGACAACAAGCGCAATTTTCGGAACGAGCTGGTTACGGCCTCTGTGACTTGCAGCGAGGGCTACCGCAGAGCGACGGTTGTTGATGTCTTAGGTTCGACTCCCGAATGAAGCGATCCCTCCAGCGTTCAGAGGATGTCACAGAGAAAGTGAAGTGACGTGAAATATTCACGTTGGTAAAGTGAACTCCCATTGAAGGTGAACTGCATAACAACAGTGACAGTAAGAACAGTAAGAAGTGACAGTTGAAAACTGAACAGAGTAACGATAGGCTGACTTGTGGGATGTCGATGAAACCTGCTCCTCCCCAAAAAGTTATCTATAGAGTCTCTCCTTAAATTACATTTTTCGAACACACATACATACATATACATACACATTCTGTGTACTGGCCCAATTAAACGAACAAGAATGAAAACTAGCATAAGGAGTGTGTCTTCGACATTAGTGTAACAGACATGTTTCACAAAGAGGCAGACAGCATAAAATCGATGAGAACCATCAGTCTAATAGCCGTAGTGCAGAGTTAATTAAAGCTGTTTCCATCCAGACAGGGACGTCTATAGGACAGCGGGATATTAACACAGGCGACATTTATAGGGCTAGGATTACCTGCGTTGGAACGGGTAGCTTAACCACTAGGGGCGGGCAACCGTTAGAAACTGAATTGACCCTCAGTTCGGGTGGGAGATAGCGCTAAGTCCCACAATCATTTCCTCTGGAATCGATCCCAGATCCAGGTAATGATGGTATCGGATTGAACGATGTTGATAGCATGGATATTTCGCGCACATCCACTGGAGAAGAGTACGTGATAATTATTTGCGAGACGCACGGAAAATCGATGTTCCAGTGATGCTGAATTCACTTCACCAGGATGCCCATTGGCATCTGCGTGTTAATGCGTGTAGAGACAAAACTGTAAGGAAATGAAAGGTAATATCCGATTAAAATAAGGCTAATGGTAACTTATTATATGGAATAAAATATACGCTATCGCGGATTCTGGTGACACATACAAAGTGCTAATAAATAGAATCAACTATCAAATGTTTACTGAGCTCGAAGTATCAACTTAAAAAATAAAATTATCAATTTTAAAAGCAGACAGCAGTTGCGACAAAAACTAATACAATTATTTGTATTTCAAGACAGCTCTTAGTTTCAATTGTTATTTATACAAAACTCAAAAGTTTAAATAATTACATACGCGAAACAATAACATAGTACAGCTGGCTTCCAATGTTTTCCGATGTGCCAAGGGGTGTAGAGCAAGAGGGGGAAGAAATTTCTTCTCGATTAGTCATGCCTGGCTATAGCCAAAAGCAAGTGCTGGTCGTCTCAAAGGTCACATTTACTTCCTTGTATGCTGGTATAATTCAGCGACCTGACTCTAAGGAGAAAGAAGGTGAAACCAAATACTTTTCTGTTTACTAGAACTATTCAAGCGAAATAAATAAACATTTTCTTTGTATAATATGTTGCTTAAAAATCAAATATTGCCCTCTTTATGCCGGTGCTACACAAGTTTAAGATTCGGTCATTTTCTTGAGAAACAAGGTTCGCATAATGTATATCTTGTTTTTAACGTTTGTTGCTAGTAATAAATAATAATATTAATAATTATCACCAATAGAACGTTCTACGAGTATTCCGAGGATATTTATTACCTTAAATATAAGTTCGTTTTGGTTTTTAATTGTCATAGGTATTGATCAAAACGTTTTACTAAGTGTGCAGTTCCATACAGTTGGCACATTCAGTTCTAATAATATTCAAGTAATGTTTTAAAAATATGGCAGCAAAAGCGTTATTAAAGTCAAACTGTTGAAGCAGTTTGGGAACAATTAAGTACAAAATTAAATTTTCTTCAAGATGATATATATTTTGCGTTTGTTACTGAAAAACGAATAAAGATTGTTTTATTTGAAACATAATTCCCCTTACATACACACTCACAAGAGAAAGGAAAGAAAATCGTGCCAGTCGTATAGTGGACGTAGAGTAATAACACCTATTTAGTTATTGTATGCAAAAGGAGAAAATGTTAATAGATACGAGGAAACAACGTTTAGCGCAAAATAAGCAGTTACTATATAGCTGTTTTATTCGTTAGCATAACATAAGCTACATTTTAAAAATAGTGACCCGAAGTGTTAATGCAGACAGGTTGATGTGCTTTTGTTGCAATTGGTTTATTTGAAAGCACTCTATTCGGAAAACTAAATTGCTTTCAAGTTACAAATTGAAGATGCCCCCCCCCAAAAAAATGACTTTGTATTACGATTCACGTTCTGAATTCTTAAAATGCTTCTCTTCTCTGGTCTGGAATGGAATGGAATGTGTAACGGAGGGGACTCCTACCCGATCCAGTGAATGGGGATATTGTGCTTGTGTCCCTCGAGGGGGCGCTCCCGAGAGGGAGGGATGAGGTGAGAGACACCGAACGGCCGGAATCAGGAGTGACGGCACAGCAATGACAAGGTTCCTAAAATTTCCACATTGAGACGCCTTGACAGTTGGGCAGGCAAACCGGTGACCCCACCCCAAACAGAGGGTCAAACGCCCCCAAGAAGCGGTCCTTATACCCTGCAACCAGCCGAATACCGAGAGATGGATAAGGTTTCACAGAGAGCATCCTTTTTCTCTGTCACGCCGCACCGGAATACCATCGCCGACACTTCAAACTCTAAAACAGACCTAACGGGGTTAAGGATGAATGAAATAAGGAATGGAACGATATTCGGGGGCTGAGAGAAATCATATCAGCATTCGCCTGACGACCCGGGAAAACTCTCGAGAAAAACCCGTGGGTCACATTGGGCGGTAGGCGGGAAGCGAACTAGGAATCTCTCGCATGCGAGTCACACGCGGTACCGCGGCGCCACCTGGACATAAACTGGAAGATCCGTAGTTCAAATCTCGGCTTTGACATTGAATTTTTCAATCTGATTCTATCTTTCGAACCTTGTCCTACACACGGCTTGAGTGAAAGAGTCTTCTTGTTAATTGATATGAACTGCCATTACAAACTTCGTTGTAAGTATAAGAAGAATGCAGTAGCTCAAACGATAGTCAGATTTTTATGTGGTGTCTTTGAAACTCCATGCTCTTTGCATTCCCACGAGAATTATGAAGAATTATATTTAAATATAGATTAAATTATTATTTTTAATTGAACAACTAACGTGTTGCATTCACATAACTTTCTCTTCTCACCATTCTACAAATTCTGTTTTCTAAATCTGTATTTTCAGTCTACTTCTTATAATTCAGATAAACTTGCAAATCACATTTAGTTCATCTGTGCGGTGTGGGGGTCTGCCCCTCATTCAAGAGGTTCCGAGTTAGAATCTTGGTTAAAGTGAAATATCTGGGTAAAATTTTTTCCAGGATTTCTTCTTATCCTGAGAAGATGAATGTTAGATTCTAATTTCTAGGAATCTCGGGCTCATTTGAGAATCATTTTAACTATTTCGTTCATTCAACGTCCGTAATGGCCTACCCGGTTAAAGGACTTTAATTAAATAACAAAAGAAAAAGTTCACATTTACACGTTTTGTTGTAGTATAGGTAGATAAAGCTATAGTCACATTTTCAAAAAGCATATCACTACGTGATGCTTTGTAATTCCATGCTGTTTGTATGACCGCGACAAAAACAAAACGAATAGCGACTTCTCAGTTACAAAAGATATTCAAACCAATAACAAAAAATATCTTGGAATTAGTTAATCTCATAAAATATATGTATAAAGAACTTCGTGCTTTAACGGGGTTTGCATTTCTTGTGTAACAAAACTTTGTCCAATCTTTTAGAGTTTACCAATTATACAAAAGTCATTCAGAATGAAGAAGACTTAAGAGGCTCTTCCCAGTCAGTTCAAAATATATATTTCGTTTGTCATGAACATATTTTAAACAGTGAGTATTTTAATCAAAATCATTAGAGCCATTTTTATGAAAATAAATTTCGAAAATTTTTCCATGTGAAGGGTTATTCAGGATGTGGAGATTTTCTTGAAAATCCTTGTCACATCTTTGAAAGATGCTGAACTTAAATATCAAGTTTGGTATTTAACCGACTTTTCGCTTCGGATCTATGTTGTTCACAGAGACGCAGGCATATGCAGCTTTTGAACTAAAATATATGTTGCATTCACATGACTTTCTTTACTCACTCTTCCTACAAAGCTTATTTTGCATCTATGTCATGTTAATACCGATAAACTTTCATCACTTAGTTTCTCAATTCGTTGTAGGTATAACCAGAACATATTAAGATAAAGCGATAGCCAAATCCCTCAAAGTTGATCGCTACGTGATAGCTTTGGATTGGTTGGCTACGGAGAGGACTCGGCACTGATCCACGTAGTGGATATTGTGCTTACGCCCCACAAGGGGCCATCTCCGGGAGGAAGGATGAGGCGAGACAAGACACCGGACTTTCGGAACCAGGAAAAACGGTACAGGAATGGCAGGGTCCCGAAGTCTTCAGATAGAGACTCCCGTCAGATGGACAGGCAGATCGGGGAATCTACCCAGCACAGAGCGTGTCCAACGCCCCTCAAGGAAGTTAGGATACTCCCGACAGTCAGCCGAAAGCTGAGGGACGGAGAAAGTCACAAAAAGCATCCTTTTCCCCTGTCACTTTGCACCGTAACACCATTGCCGACACTTCCAATCCTGAAAGAGACCAACGGATGAAAGATGAAGTGAAATTAGAATGGAGATGAAATGGTGGTTCGGAAATTTGGGGATGTGAGAATCCTTCCCAGCACTCGCCTGGCGACCCGGTAAAACCTCCCGATAAAACCTATAGGTCAGGAAGGTCGGCCAGAGGAACCCAACCCACGACCTCCCGAATGGGAGCCACAGGCGTGATAGCTTTGAGAGTCTGTTCTCTTTGTATGAACATGAGAAAGAAAGAAAGAAAGTAAGAAAGAAAGAAAAACAATAGTTATTTGCAGTGGAGAGAAGTATAAAGTATTTGAAAATTCAAACTAATAACAAAGAAAATTTCAGAAAAGGTAAAATATAAAAGTTATTTGACATGAAATAAAAATGTTATTTGATATAAATGTTGTGCTTTAACAAGATCTACACTTTTTGTGTGGTAAAATTATGTCCTTCTCTTACGATTTACTAATTATCAAGAGTCATTGGCAATAAAGACTAATTTACAGACTGTTCCTAGAAAATAAAATATATACATTCTATTTATCATGAAAATGGCTTAAACATATGTATTTTAATCAAAATCCTTAGAGTCATATTTGAAAGAATAAAAAATTTCGAAATATGTTTAATGTAAAGGATAGTTTGGAGTGGAGGATTTTCTTTAAAATCTCAGTGTCGCACTATGGAAGAAGTTGAACTTAAATACCAATTTTTGTTTTTAACCAACCTTTTACCTTTGAGTTATGCTATTCGTGGACACATACACACACACTCCAACACACACGTGGATCATTTTCTAAAAATAAATTCATTGGATTCAGGGATCCTCAAAACGTGTATATCCGGTGAATCTCGTTATTCAGTTTTTGGGTGGAATACAATACTTTCTCTAGAGAAAGCAAAAATGCTTTCTTTGGTTTCAAGGGGTCTCAAAGCGTGCATTTCCGGTAAATCCCGTTATTAAATTTTTGAGTGGAATACGGTAATTCTTCTACTTACTGTAAGTGCGTTGTAGGGAAAGTAAAAATGCTTTCTTTGGATTCAGTGGGTCTCAAAAGGTTTATTTCCGATGAATCTTGTTTTTTAATTTTTGGGTGGAATACAACACTTTCCATACTTATTATAGGCAAATAGTAGAGACAGTAAAAAGATGAGTTGTGGAATAGATAAGCGGCTGTTTGTCGTTACGGCATCTTGCATGCAACCAAATTGTGAAAAGTTTAACTTAGACTGTAACATTAAATAATTTCTGGCCTAAATTGTTGTCACGATGCACGGAAAAACCATACTTCATAAGGACATTATTAAAACAAACAACATATATTAGTTGATAATGGGTAGAGAAAGCAGTAAATAAAAAACCGAACCATTTTGTTTAAACACTTGCTTGTGATACAATGATATGATGCCTCTAATTCCTGAAAATTAGTTTGTATACTGCCTATGTCGCTGTGTTGTAATGTTATTGCTGTTTTCTTTTCACAATTATTACATTCCTACAGCCAAGTCTAAGGGAAATGTGTTGGAAGGATATTTTCTTTAGCCTATTACATCCCTTAACCTTCCTTATAGAGCAGGTATGAGCTAAAATACCTGGCATAACCTCTCGATAAGACACCCCACTTGCCCTGCTACCGGTGGAATGGAAAATATTTGAAGCCCTCTGTACACAGTGGTTGTTTAATAATCTCTCGTAACTTTTATAATTGTTGAAATTACTATATTTCACTGATAGTGTCTTCCTTTTATTTAATTTTTTTCTTATTACTTTCTCTATCACGCACATAGTAGGTAGAGAAAGTATTGCACTCCACCAAAAATTCGATACCGAGATTTCACTGGAAATCTCGTACAAGATTTTGAACTTCCCTGAATCCAAAAAAAGAATTTTTATATATAAAATCCATGTGTGTCTGTGAAGCATAACTCAAAAATTAAAAGTCCGATAAATACTAAACTTGGTATTTAAGTTCAGCATCCTCCCAAGGTGCGATATGAAGATTTTCAACAATAATCCCCCATCCCCAATCACCCTTCATATGCAACATTTTTCTAAAATGTTTATTCTTTAAAAAATTGCTGTAATGATTTTGATTAAAGTACCATATATTAAGGATATTTACACGACAAATGAAATATATATTTTGAATTTTCGAGGAATAGCCCATGAAGGCCTATTCATTCGTAGGGAATTTTGTATAAGCTTGTATAATTGGTAAACGTTAAGGATAGACGAATGCGTACCAAACGCAGAAAAGTAGATCTCTTTAAAACACACAATTTATTTAAAATAAGTTTTTTTTGCGGCATAAGCGGTTTCTGAGATATCCGTTATTGAAGGTTCGAATTTTTCAGTGCTTGTCATTCTTTTAAAGTCCCATCAGTTGTTTCTCGCGATTGCAAGGAAGCAGTATGGAATTTTAGGGCCAGCATCCAGTTCTTAAACATTTGACTCGCTGTTGCGTTTGTATCTATAACGAAATGTGTAATGTAGCTATTTCTGCAAAGGTTTATTTGGCTTAAAATGAAGTAGATAGGGAAATAAACTTTAGTAAGAATACTTGTGTACTCACTAATATAGATAGGGACTAGAGAACGTCATTCGATTGCTTCTTCTTATTCTTCTTCTTAACCATTTCATAAAAATATTGGACAATCAAAAGCGCAGATAAAATGAAAATCTGATGTGTCGCACTTGTACAATCTTCTCTATACACTTTTCTTAACACAAGCTCATTCTTTTTACTTCTTGTTAATCGAGATAAATTTTCAATATTACAAGTAGGAGAAGAGTAAGAAGAAATATTGCATTCCATTTAAAAATTCGATATCGAGATTTCCCCAGAAATATAACTTTTGAGATACCTTGAAGGCAAAAAAGAATTTTAGAAAAAATCTGTAACTTTAGAAAAAACTGTGAAGTTCATATAACTTAGATACAAAAAGTCGGTTAAATAGAAAACTTGGTATTTACGTTTATCTTCCAAGGAGGCGACACGGTGATTTAAAGAAAAACCCCTTCCCCAAACTACCCTTTACATGGAAAAGTATTCATTAATACTGATATTCAGAAAAATGACTAACCATTTTTATTAAAATACCTCATGGATTCAAATATAACAGGTGGCCCAACCACGCCGTATTTGACGTTTGCATTCGTCAAAAGAGTTGCATAACTCAATGGGGCAATCCCAAGTAACACAGATCAGTGGGGAACTGGCACATTAGCGTAGCGTACTACTACTACTACTACTACTACTACTACTACTACTACTACTACTACTACTACTACTACTACTACTACCACTACTACTACTACTACTACTACTACCACCACCACCACCACCACCACCACCACTACTATTACAGTTGTTCTCAGTTTTAATGCAGTTATTATGAAGTAAAATAAGATATAGATGATCAATGTTGAAGTGTATTTTACGTTATGTTGAACCTGTATTTTATGCTTTGACAGCGTGTTTTGTGTTTTGTGAGAATATAAAGTCTAGGTTTTATTGCGTAGTAACTACGAACTAAACCGCCACCAATTATTATAGTAGTAGATAAAGGTACTTTAACAATAAAGCCAAAAAATTGAACTGGCAAAGACTCCTAAAACAAAATCAATATTCAGATAACTTTGAAATAAAAACTAGAAATTAAAGTTCAACAAAAAAAAAACACTAAAATACCTAATCTTCACAAATAGTTCTTTCAGAGTGATTTTTGAATATCTCAAAAACTATGCGGCATTAATGTAATAAACATAAATATGATTACAAGGCACAAGGAAGCAATGCTCTCGCTCAAAATTTGAAGCTTAATTAAAAGATATAATTATCCAAAATATTTAGGGCAAAATCGTCCAACTAATCTAAGCAATAAGTTAGTCTGAGTAACAAAACACAAAATGCCTTATACAACTATCTTAATAATTCAGCTGGAAAAACTATTAAAACCTTCAATTCATAAAGTAAATAAAATTATAGCAGGAAAAAATTATTCAACTTATCCATTTAAAGCAAACTATTTTGTCCGATATTTCATCAGTTAAATTTTCCATTTTGAAAACCAAGAAAACTTAAATCATTTACAAATATTATTCTATTCCTGAAATAATAAACGATATTTTAAATAACAGGATAAAATCTAGCTCAAAACGACACAAAGCGAACATTTCCACTAAATCTTAATGGTTTTCTTTTATACCCACATCAAATTGGCGAAAGCTAGCATATTTCATTTTCCATAGCATTTATATTCCAAAAAATAGAAAAAAAATAACCAATATAAAAGTCTAATGTGTTACCCTCTTGACTTTCTTTACTCTTGTACTAACGCTTATTCTCCATTTACTTCATGTTAATCGAGATTAAACTTTGCAGAAACTATCTTATTGCTAATTTTCTTGTAGGTGCAAGGGAATATGGTAGGCTTTAAGCGATAGTCAAATCCTTTAAGAGCTGGTTGCTATGTGAAGCATTTCAACCTCTTTGTATTTCCAGGGCATAAAAAAGCAATAACGAATTCTCATTTGAGAAAAGTATAAGTATTTGACAATTGAAACAAATAACAAGTAACATCTCGGAATGGTTCATTCCACAAAAAAGTATATGACAAATTGTGTGTTTTAACGAGATATACATTTTTTGTAGAAACATTCTGTCTAGCTCTTAGGGTTTACCAGTTACGCAAAAGCCATTCAGAATGCAGAGGACTTTAGTGGGACATTCCGATAAAATTCAAGATATACGTTTAATTTGCCTTAAAAATATCTTAAGTATTGGCATTTTAATACAATAGTTAAAGACATTTTTAAGGAAATCAAAATTTTCGAAAAATTATCTACGTAAAGGGTAGTCTGGGGCAGAGGATTTTCTTGAAAATCTTAGTGTCTCATCTTTTTAGGATACTGAACCAAAATACCAGCTTTGGTATTTATACGACTTTTCCCTTTTGAGTTATACTGTTCACAGACACACATCCTCACACACACACATGGACCTTTTTCTTAAAATGCTTTTTTGGGTTCAGGGGGTCTCAAAATATGTATTTCCGGTGAAATCTGGTTATCGAATTTTTGGGTGGAATACAATACTTCCCCTACTTACTACACATAGTAGAAGAATTAAAAACGCGAAAGAAAATTATATAACAAATACTTTGTTAAAAGGGGCAGGCAAAATGAAATATATGTATAAACGTCAGGTACACTTGAGCTCTTCTAAGAAATATTTTACGTTATCCGGCCAACATTAAGAACAATAGCATTAAAGGTAGAATCAGATGACTGAAAAATTCAATGCCATAGCCGGGATTTGAACCACGGATCTCCCGGTCTCCGTCCGGTTGCTCTAACCACTGAGCTACCATGGCAACATGCCGACACGACATTAAATTCTCCAGCTGATTCGCATTTTTCCCGGTAAACCACAAGGAGATCTCAAATTGTATTGAGATGCCATACCCCAATGGCGACTTACATTTATGTAAGTACTTTAAGTTCCGGGCTTTATAGTTGCAACCACTATTAGGTCAATTAATGGAATTAATTGTTCTTTCACACAAGCCGTGTCCAACACACGGCTTGTGTGAAAGAACAATTAATTCCATTAATTGACCTAATAGTGGTTGCAACTATAAAGCCCGGAACTTAAAGTACTTACATAAATGTAAGTCGCCATTGGGGTATGGCATCTCAATACAATTTGAGATCTCCTTGTGGTTTACCGGGAAAAATGCGAATCAGCTGGAGAATTTAATGTCGTGTCGGCATGTTGCCATGGTAGCTCAGTGGTTAGAGCAACCGGACGGAGACCGGGAGATCCGTGGTTCAAATCCCGGCTATGGCATTGAATTTTTCAGTCATCTGATTCTACCTTTACAACCCTGTCCAACACACGGCTTGTGTGAAAGAACAATTAATTCCAATAGCATTAAAGACTTTAATAAAATTTTGCTATTCTAATTGGCACATTAAAATGGAAACTTCCTATAAATACTTTGAAATGAAACTTTACCATAAAAGCCCATTTGGCATACAAGTTCCCCAAAAATCAAAGATCGAAAACGTCTCTCTTTAATAATTACCAATCATAGAAACATTTATAACTAACATGGTCAAATAGAAATGTTGTCATTTAACTGTTGAGTATGTGTAATCTAGAATAGAGAGCAAAAAGCCGGAACACACTAAAAGGTTGCATAAAACTGAGAGCCAGTCACTTACAATTGCCTGCGAACATAATACTTTACGTTTACCGTACAATCTCCATTCACCCCCAACCAAAATATAGAAGCTGAGGACAAAAGCCTGCCTTTACTTATATAGAAGTGACAAAGATACTTCATCAAACGCACTGAAAACCTACCGCCGCCAACAGAATTTGGACAAAAAAACTAGGCCGTTTGGCTAGTAAATATTAAGTCACATAAATGGAAATTCTAAATATCACAAACAGCAAACAAAGAAACTACTGAGCGATTTCACTCCGGAATACAGCAAACACACACGCAGCGTCTATCTCCAAGCATCACCGTCTCCACAGTGCAACGAGAACCCGACAACATGCCAAGCAAAAACCACGCCCGCCATGTTGGAGGAAATAAAACACGGAAGCGGCACAAACGAACATAGAGATAGCAACAGGCGACGCAAGTGACTAGTTGTACAAACAACACAGATATATACATCCAATGCAATTATCAGCACAAGATGTATTGCTTCAGTACTTAGGGGAAATTAATGACAATGTCACATTCCATGTTACTGCGTATTTTACTTTTTTAACTTAGTTTTACGGTCAAAATTTCTTTTACTACATTATGTTACAAAAACTCAATTTTGTCGCGTTCTATTCTGTCATTACACCAAAGTAAAACATGTATTAAAACATGTTCCATAACAAATATCATACAAGTTTTATATGCAATTTCATTCAGCATTTCTAAGTGAGGGAAATAAAGAACAACCCAGTGCCGTGTGTATAAACATTTAATTAAATACACATTACAAATTATACAATAAATTAAATAATTATTTCTTTAAACTTTGTCAATTTCTCTACCATCCTTTAACACAAACTAAAGTTGGATGCTTTTCTTTAATGCTGTATCCATGGTTGTACTTAAAAGGTTGTTTTAACGAGATACAAATTAACAAATCTGAGAATAGACTCGGTAATGACAAAAATCTGTAACAGAAAACTAACAACACTTGATAGAATTTAACACATTATTATTATTATTACTATTGTTAATATTATTGGAATTCATTATTCTCCACACAAGCCGTGTGTTGGAAAGGTTGGGAAGGTAAATCAGACGACTGTAAAATTCAATGTTATAGCCGGAATTTAAAATTCATAAATGTCATCTCAATACCATTTCAGATCTCCTTGTGGTTTACTGGGGAAAATTTAAATCAGTTAGAGAATTTAGTGTAGTGTCGGCATGTTGCCATGGTAGCTCAGTGGTTAGAGAAACTGGATGGAGACCGGGAGATCCGTGGCTCAAATCCCGGCCATGTCATTGAATTTTTCAGTCGCCTGATTATTATTACTGATTATTATTGTAATTATTATTATTTGTTATGTGGTTTTCTCAACAATAATCCCAAAGCGTTAAGATACATCCCGGTGTTAACACATCATCTTCCCGTGATATGTTATAACTAATAAAATTCTTTATTTAATTTCAGAAAAGGTTTGCACTTGTACCCCTCAACTCCATACCGGACTCTTACACCTACTCAAGCTGTGTATAAGGTATCGCGCGGAAACAATGTCACTGAAGCACAACGAGCCTTTCCCTTGAGTCTGGTCACACTGGGCGTTCGAACAGGAATGATACACACATTTGGTGTAGCAAACGGAATGGACTGAGAGCAGGACACCGAGGTTTGGTGTACCTAACGCACCCGCATACACGAGTTCATTTGCGTTTCAAGGCATGAATGGTACAGATTAATGACCAAAACTCATTCGACGGACAATTTTAGTAAAGAGGTATAAACGTGTATGTGAAACAATAAATATAGATGGCTAGTGAGTCAATAGATATGTAGATATTGCAACAAACGATGACTCCAATTGCTGCGAACAACTTTATTCGTCGCTTAAACGCTCAGCGTAGCCCAACTTCTTCGCTGCTCTCAAGCTGTCGATTACACTCGACTGACTCTGACTCCGACTTGCTGGCAGCCTGTGGTTTACCTGAGTGTTTTTACTGCGTGCCTGCTCTCAGGGTTTTATCACAGGCTTTTTTTTATCGGGATGAGTATTTAAGGTATGCCTTTTTTATTTAGGATGGAAAAATTTAAATAGGAGGTACTATGTTGCTCCTCAACGACTGTCTGATGGAATGCACCCTGGCGGGACTGGTTCACTAAAACTGCATTTTATTTGCTGCGGGGATGAATTCTGTAGCCAATTAGCTCTTGGCTGGGGTAGAATGGAACTCAGCTTTAGTTGCTGCTGGAAAGACTCCAGCGCTATCTCGT
Organism: Deroplatys truncata; assembly: GCA_030765065.1. Classification (NCBI taxonomy): domain Eukaryota; kingdom Metazoa; phylum Arthropoda; class Insecta; order Mantodea; family Mantidae; genus Deroplatys; species Deroplatys truncata. The sequence continues at coordinate 188,934,539 of CM060986.1, read as the reverse complement.
ATGTCCGCAAGCCATGCGAGAAACTTGAAATTGTCTTAAGCGGCGAATTCTGGGATTATAATCCCCAGGAAATCTGACCAGGGCATTCTGATGCTGAAGTAATACTCTCATAGAATTTTTCTGGCCGGCGCCTAATTTCATCTTCCACATATGGAAGTGATGAGGCTTCGTAAAGCAGTCTCGAGGGAAAAGAGTGCCCAGCAGAATAGATGGACCGAAGTTCCCTATTCTGTGCCCGTTGTAACCATAACAGGCAGCTGTCTGCGGCTATGCCACAGATATCTCAGATAAAGCATGAGAGGAATTATCAGGACCCGAAAAACATATAACTTTAGGCAAAAAGACATCCCGGTCCTTAACATGAGGGAGGTATAGAGAAGCAATAGAGTCCTGTGCCCGTGAGGACATGTCTATGTGTTCACGAAAGATTAGGCCTCTACACTCCCAAGTGTGTAATCGAAATTCTCCATTCAATCCTTTGACCTCTGTACCTAAAGGTGAGACAGTTTGCAAGGGTGAGTATCTTTAAGAACTGCGTTTAGTATTTCAGCTGTCTTTGATATGTATTTGGTAAAACTTAATACAATGTGAACCCCTAGATTAGCAAGGCAGACCCGGAATAAGATAGGACGGCGCCTTCAAGAAAGTAGTAGGAGCACACTGGACCAGGACTGCATACGGCCGCAGCACCTGGAGAGACATCCGAAGAAGGCAGGAAGTGCTAAACACAACCATCTGGGGTAGGATCAGAATTAAGGGAAGGAGTGTGCGAAGTGAGGAGTCCCAAACAAGATCATGCAGTGCCAATCGCAAAGAAGTGAATGAACAATAGTGCGAAGTGCGGAAGAAAGAACGTAAAGAACACCACTTATCATGATATCGAGCTACCTCTCGCAAGAGGAGGCCTTAGCCCTTGAGGGGCAAATCGGATATTCTTCATTCAATAATAAATATAACATTACCAAACTTAACTCTCGTTCCAAATTAAGACATAATAAAGTAAAAACGAAGTAGCTGATTATTCAGTACTAAGCAATTAACGTTTCTCGTTATCACCATCATGATAATCAGCAGCAGCATCTCCATGTATCGAAATTAAGTCTTACAGATTTATTTTCTTTTTTCTCCGTATTATACTCACACCATTATTAGAGGTGTCTTGTAAATTTTAAAAAATACATTTGTGTTTCACAATGTCAATAAGTTGAAATTATTTTCATTTTTCCCAATCTCTCTGTGACATTACATATTCATGTAATACAAATTAATAGATAATCTACTAGACAGTTTTAACCAGATGTTTAACCTACTACTTTGTTGCGAATGAGAAATGTAGTTACCAGCGTTACTATTAGCTTCTGAAAATTAATCAACAACACGTCTTAGTTTTCCAAAATAAGCATTAAATTTGTTGCAACTTAGCAAACTTGAATAATCAGGCGTGTAATAAGGTGGGTACGATACTTAAAATATGCTTTTGATCCCACAATTTCGGTAGCCACAAAACACCGTTATTTCTGAAAGACGATGCTCAACTTAATGTCTCCACACATTGCAGATTTTCCTATAGTGTCTTTAAAATTTTCATTTTCCATTGAGAAAAATGCAAAAATAATGATCTGACAAACAATATACGTTCACAATCAACGCAAGCAAATGACACGGTTGCACGTAGTAGGGGAAAGGTCCCTATATTGAACCACTTACACCTAAATAGTAAATAATAATTACAATTTCAAATCAAAATTTTCAGAAACACAAGCGTTAAAGTGACAAATCCTTGCGCTATTAATATCGCCAACACAATTTAAAATTAATACAATTATCAATTAAATAACATTTAAAAGGTGAGATGGTGTAAATCGGTTCAAATTAGGAACGTGGTCCTTAAATTGAACCACCCGTGTCTTAAAATGAACCACATACTATTAAATTTAAAAGTATTTTTATTAATACAAAATACACATATTTTATTGTACATTCAAAACAAATATGCTATCAGGAACAACAGCAGAGTCCAAAATTGTGATAAAAATAGCAATTTCTTTCAATGTTTTGAATTTTTATATAGTGACAATCACTTGGTTTTTGGAATAGGTAATACTTCAGTATAACTGTTGAATTATTCAGATTTGACCTATTACCTTTCGTAACTTAGTTGTACGTTAGAAGACTCGAGAATGTGAATATATGGAAGGAGTGAAGATATAATTTTCATAAGGGAGAGGTGGTATGGGTGGGTGCCTGAACATAAGGAATTTTAGGCGGATATCCTGGCTAGAAAAGGATCTGCTAAAATACTACTGGACCTAACTAGTTTATGCATACCCTTAAACTCTGTTCGAAGAATCATTATTGAGTGGATTAGTCACAACCATCAATTGCGATGGGTTCAAACAGAGGGATGCAAGTACATAAGAGAATGATGAGCAGCATATCCTCCTCCCTCACTGAAGGTCTACTTAACCTCAATAGATCTGAAATAAATATGATAATTGGGTTCTTGACGGAACATTGTAGATTACGGAAACACCCACATACAATGTGAGGCTGGCTCTCTGACGCCTCACCTAGAAGCCTGTGTCTGAGAGGGACACGGCTGGTTCTGCACGCTGCGGTCTGTGGTTCACACATGCGTAGGTCACCGCAGAGCGTAGTTATCTGCAGGCACGGTAGAGGTGATGCTACAGTTGAGAAATTTTGAGGTCCTCTCTTCGTAGCGTCTTCTTCTACCGCCCGGTCGACGGTTTTGTGAATCGTTTGTCCTGGCTAGATTGATTCTCAGTGGAGATATCTGCATGGGCTCTTCTTTCGGAAAGAATAAGCGACGGCGATTCGGTTGTGGGATAAAGGAAATTTCAGGGAGAATTGAAGAAGCACCACGGAGTTCACTTGACTGAATTTTATTCCAGTTTCTTCTTCAGGAACACTAAGTAACGTTGTTCCTGGTCACTGGGAACTGATAAATTTCTCGCGCGTCTCATGATCCTTTCTCATACTTCTGCACTAAGATTACCCGCGACGATGTATACCTTCAATCCGGAATGTACTTCGTCAATATGATGAAACCACTATGCTTTTCACGGGCCCCTATTTGCGCGCCAACTTCTGCTCACAAATAACGTGGAGTCTGTGGCCCCGATTACATATTGACTGCCTAATTTCTGGGTTGAACATGGAATACTTATACACTCCTATCTCCCACTCAATACTCTAAGTTTCTGCTCTATTACTGGAGTATTTTTCGCGGTATAGTAAGCGTTAGTCTACTATTTCGGATGTATCTACCATCTCATTGGCTACTTATTCTCATCTGACCTTTTCCTCATGTCACATGTGTCCTCCCCTTTCCAAGTCAAAATCTACTTTCCCATGTGTCTGAATAGAAGACACATTTTTAACCCTTGACCCGACTAAAAAGAAAAAAGATGGTTCCCACATTCCTCACGACTGTAGACCGGGATTAATTCCGAGAAAACTGTAGCGTTTAGGGCGTCTACTAACCAGTGGATCAGGAACATTATATACAGGCTAAATATTACGTTATATTAAAATGAACATTACACATTATCCAGATTACCTACATATACAAGCTATTTATCAAAATGATGACAAAAATGGTATAATGCAAAACTGATTCGGATGCCATAGGTAAATCCCGTCTCAAATGGGATTCTTCAGAGAGGGACCAGTATGCAGGCTATATAACAAAGAGGATGAAAATGCCTCTCAGTCTTCAAATGTGAAGCGCTGGGAGGAAAGGAATATAAACCTCTGGGCCTGGTAAACCCAAATGACGATTTTCCTAAAGCAAACTTAGTTCACAAACTACTGTCCCTAATTATAGGGACATGACCATTCAACTAAAACAATAGTATATGAGATAATACAACAAACCCTTAGGTTTCAGTTTTAAGAGGAATTACACTAAGACAGTCAAGTCGAGAGGTGATAAATACAGGTGGAATCTACTGTGACCTCTTGTATAGCACATGATAGAATACCTGGTAGCTACTTTCACTCTTGAATACATTAGACACTGCGGACTTGACTCTTGTAACCACAAGTCAGAACAATACTGCTCTGATCCGCGAACTTCCAGTTCACATGTAATAACGGAATTAAAATGGACGGGCTCTCCTTAATATTGTATTTCATTTCACAATGCGAGCAGGGAAATTCATGGTCGGTGGCTTTCATGGTCCAGTGAATGGAGGGATTTCGTGGTCCAAAGCTGTGTACTTTGAATACTTAGCTGCCTGATGAAGCATTGCGGAGCAGCACAATGGCGTCACTGTAATTTTCATCCCATAGAGCAGCGGAACAGAGAGTACATTCATGCAAACTGTCATCTCCTTGATCGTTACACTATAGTATTTGCATATGCAACTGAGACATACAGAATCAAACGAAGAACATGCAGTGCGTTACAACTTGAATATTCACAAATGTTGAGTGCTGCTCGTGCAGTTGTTAATAAAACCGCGTTCCTACAACCAAATTCCAACAAGTAAACCTTCCAGAGGAAACTGTATCCTCATACATGAATGAAATATTTGGAGGAATTTAATTAAAATACCCTCGATGCAGATTTCAATTATATGTTGTTACTGATATCTGTGCTGCTATGGTTTAGGAAAACTACTTCTTATTCTTTTGATTACCCTCCCCATTGTAGGACTTTGTACACTCACACTCTCCTCAAGAACGCAGTGCACTCCTCCAGAGAAGATTTTCAACTAGCCACTCATTAAATAAGTGAAAGGTGGTAATTAACTACAGAGGTCGTACAAAACAGAAAAAAGGCAAGCTAAAAGTATGTGCATGTATTTACCATATTAAATACTGATTTAATAAATCTACAATGTACATATATGCAAAAAAAAAAACATTTTACATATGCTGACCCAAAAGATAATGAAGTAAGTTCACAGTTCGTTTTTAAAATCATGTAAATAACCTTATACTAGGTTAGGAATTTAAGAAGTTGCTTGGATACGAGTATAGCATTTGGATAATTTATTTATATATGGTGATATATGAATAAATGACTCATTTATTTCTTTAATTGTTCCAAAACGAGTTATGCTAGTGACAACCTGAAATGCAGAGGAATTTTGAGAGATTATTTACCTCAAAAGCAAATGTTGAAAATGTCCTCCATCCTACATAAGACACAACTCAACACGTCATTCCATGTTAATGGTCACTCGTTGGAGGACTCTGTTGTCAATAGCTTGAATATCCTGTATAATGTTGTGCTTCGGATCGTCCAATGTGTGGCATAAACCCTGTCTTTTAACTAACCCCATAAAAGAAATCCGGAGATCTGGTGGCCAGAGGTTCTTAGAAATTATCCGGTCGTCAAAGAAACTTGCAATTAGTGCCATGGGTTCGTTTGATGTATGGCATGTAGCGCCGTCCTGCTGAGGAAATAAAGGGACAGGAAATTCGGGAGATGTAATCATTCTTAACAGCATTTGCCTGGTGACCCGGAACCCCGAAAATAACCCATGGGTGAGGCAGGAAATTGAACCCACGACTTCCCGAATGCAGGCCAAGACATTACCGCTGAGCCATCCCTATAACTCAAGTTAGAAATAAAAGCTTACTTCTTGCATTGATGTGAAAGTCTAATTATAAACAAATATACAGTCAAACAAACTCAAGAATTATACAACAAAATCAAAATTAAAAAGTGGAATGCTTCAGAAACCAGAGATAATTCAAAAAACTTCACGCAAAACTGCAAGAGCATTTAGCGAAACATTTGCATAAATTGGGACTTAATAAACATCCAAATTGTCCTCAATCCAACATAGAAAAAATCACTGAAGAACGTGTTAAAAGCTGCCAAGTAATACCAACTGCTGGATTCACCACAGACAGATATTGTGCTAATGGCTTCATTGCCAAAGTCCAGCATTAGATAACATGGTTTAGGAAATTAAATGGACGGAGTTGGTAAATGCGTTCAGCTCTGCGTCCTATTTGACTTAGAGGTTCCAATTCAGTAGGATAGTGTGCGAAAATTGGTGAAAATATGGATGTGTTACGCTCACATGACTTTCTCTACACATTCTTCAAAAACTATTGTAAAAGTTATTCTTCTATCTACCTCAAGTTAATCCAGATAATTTGAAGAAATCATCCCATTGCATATTTCCTTATAGGTAGAAAGGGATTAGGGGCGACTCCATAATCGAGTGTTCAGTGAACTGACTTCTCATTAGGGGTTCCCGGGTTCGATTCCCGGTCGGGTTTTCTTTAATTAGAGAGTCTGGAAGTGTGGATGTAAGCGTGAATGTACGTGTGAAAATAAGTTAAAAACCACGAAAACCCACAGTGACCTAACCTAAAGATTCAAACACTAAAAAAAACCATAAAATCTTTCAGTCAAAGCCCCAGTATGACCATAGCAGTTAAAGGGGACTAACTATATAAATGAACCAAAAAATCTGATGCGTTGCACTCACATGAATTTCTCTACTCTTGTACAAACTATTCTTACAAACACTTATTCTCCATCGAGATAAACATTTGTAGAAACTATCTTATTGCTAATTTTCTTGTTGGTGCAAGAGGAAAGGGGCTTTAAGCGATAGTCAAATCTGACAAATATTGTGTTTCAACAAAATCTACATTTCTTGTCTAAGTAAAATCTTGTTTGTCTCTTACTATTTACCAGTTATGCGAAAGTCATTCAGAATGAAGAGGACTTCTGGGGACATTACCAGAAAATTCAAGATACACCTACACTTTATACCCATGAAAATATCTTCAACATACCATATTTTAGTCAAAATCGTTCGCCATTTTTGAGAAAATCAAAATTTTCGAAAAATGTTCTATGTAAAGGGTAGTCTGGGTGGGGAGATTTTCTGAAAATCTTTGTGTCGCATCTTTGGAGGATATTAATCTGAAATACCAAGCTTTGTTATTTATCCGAATTTTCGTTTTTGATTTATGATATTTACAGACACACGCGCGCGCCCGCGGACGTGCTTCATAGAATGCTTTATTTGGATTCAGGGAATCTAAAAACATGTACATCCGGTGAAGTTTCGTATGTAAAATCTTTGAAATGCCGTTTTCTTTGTATGGCCAAGAGAAGAAGACAAATAGCGATATTTTTTCTTGAGAAAAATATACGTATTTGAAATTTCAAACTAATAATAAAGAATATCTCGGAAATGATTAATACCACAAAAAAGGTTATTTGACTTACATTAAGTACTTTAAAGGTATCTAAATTTTGTTATATTAAGATTATGTCTATATCTTACGGTTTACCGGTCATATAAAAGTAATTCAGAATGAAGAGAACTTAGAGACTATTGCCAGGTAATTCAAGATATACATTTCATTTGTCATAAAAATATCTTCCACACACAGTATTTTAATTAAAATACTTAGAGCCATTCTTGAGAAAATAAAAAAGTTCGATACATTTTCCATGTAAAGGGTAGTTTGGAGTGGGGTGATTATTTTAAAATCTTTAAGTTGCATTCTTGGAAGACGCTGAACTTAAATACCAAGTTTGATATTTAACCTACTCTTCGCTTATTAGTTATGCTGTGCTGTTCACAGACACATACACACAGCGCAGACACACACATTAAGGATCCTCAAAATTCTCAAAATATACATGTTAGGTGAAATATCGGTATAGAATGTTTGAGTGGAATATAATACTTCTACATACTTTAAATACGTAGTAGAGTAAGAATACCAGGGTAAATTTGTAAAAAGCAAACACATTCGTGTACGTAAGGAGAGTTTGAAAGCCTTTTTGTTTCTGAATGCTAATTTCAAAATCTTGGAGTTTCTTAACTTTTACTTTTTACATAGAGTAACTTTACTTTCTACTTCTTTTCTTGTAGAGGAAGTACTATATTCCACCCAAAAACACGATAACAATATTTCACTAAAAATACATGTTTTGAGGCTCTCTAAATCCCCAAAAAAGTACTTTTGGAAAAAAGGTCTGTGTGTGTTTCTACCTATCTGTGAACAATATAGCCAAAAACAAAAAGTCTATTAAATATCAAAATTGGTAGTTCACAATATTAAGGATCTTTTCATCTTCCAGAAAAATCTCCCCAAACCGAACTACCCCTTACATGGAAAATGTTTCGAAAATTTTAGTTTTCCTAAAAGTGACTCAAATTATTTTGATTAAAATACAATGGGTTTAAAATATTTGCAGCACAAGTAAAATGTGTATCTGGGTATAGCCTGTGAAGTCCCCATTACTAGAAATGACTTTTGTATAATGGTAAGACGTAAAGAATAGACAAAATCTTACAACAGCAAAAATAAGATGCAGATCTCGTTAAAAATCACAACTTATGATAAAATTATTTCCGGCTTTAACCACTTCCCAGATATTCTTTGTCATTGCTTTGAATTATTAAATAGTTATAATCTTCTCAAGTGGTAAGTGGTATTGGTTGTTTTATAATATGCAAAAATCATATAATTCAAAGCCATCCCTTAGCGATCCTCTTTTTAAAACAATCTGTCTATCCCTTTAGTCTAGTGTATCCTTATACCTAGAACGAAATGTGTAAGTGTATAATAAAGGTTGATTAGTTTATAAGAAGTAGATAAAGAATAAGGTTTTGTAAGAATAATTTGTAGAAAAATGAGTGGAAAAAGTAATGTGAATGAAACACAACTTATATTTTATTTTTTTACTTTTTCTACTCCTTACCTATAGTAGGTAGAGGAAGAATTTTATTCCACCCGAAACTTCATACCGAGATTTCATCGGAAACACACGTTTTGAGATTCCGTGGATAGACAAGGCACTTTTAGAAAAAGTTCCGTGTGGGTGTGTGTGTCTGTGTTTGTCGTGAACAGTATAGCTCACAAACGAAAAGTCAGTAAGACTTAGTATTTAAGTTAAATAAATTTAAAGGAGCTCCACAAAGTTTTTTTAAGAAAATTCCCCACCATAAACTGTTATTTATATGGACTGATTTTCGTAATTTTTTATTTTCTCTAAAATGGCTCCAACGATTTTTATTTAAATACCATATGTTTAAGGTATTTGCATGGCAAGTGAATTGTATATCTTGAATTTTCTAGAAATATCCTCGTAAGTAAACCCAAACATACATACACACAAAAGTTTCCTGCCAAAAAAAAATCACATTTCGTTAAAGCAAACAATTATGCCAAATAAAACTTTTGTGACACTTCCGATACAACCTTTGTTATAGCATGTTTCCAATTATTACATACTTATACTTTTCTCAATTGGAAGGTCGATATTCGTTTTTTCTCGTGGTCATGCAAAGAGAAGGGAATTTCAAGGCCATCGAATTGCTCTTAAAAGATTTGAGTTTCGTTTAAGCCTACCGTATCCACCTTTTACCTACCTTCAACGAAATATATAATAAAACCATTTATGCAACTGGTTATCTCAATTAACCAAAACCAGATACAAGAATTAGCTTTTATTACAATAGATTGAAGAATAATGGGTAGATAAAGTCATATGAATATACTTATTAATAAATTGTTTTAGTTATGTTGCTCAAAGACACACAAATCCACACGGATGTTCTAAAACGTTTCGTTGATTCAGAAAGCCTCAAAGCGTGTATTTCAGATTAAATCTGGGTAACAAATTTTTGGATGAAATACAATACTTCCTGTATTTACTATAGGTAAGTAAATAGAGAAAGTAAAATCCATCAATTGTCTATTTGATCTACATATCTACAGCTCACAATCCTAAAGGCAAGAAGCTCTTAGGCTCCTAGGTGGTTCAAACTTTACGATCTTGTCCTTTCAGGCGAACACATTTCCAGCAACACTTGGATCACGTTCTAGGACGTACATATGTAGTGTTGTAGGAAGATTTACTATCCCAGATAAGACAACTCAAGGAAGGCATTACCAGGACCATCACGTTGTAGTCCCCAGACCTTGCTAATCCGAGTCGCCTAGCTCAGTCTGAACGCAGAGCGTTTTCTGATTTGTTAAAGTAGGCAATACGTCCTCATTGCTACCCTTAATTTCCTGCAACCAAAGCAATATTCTTATGCTAAAACTTTTATGCATTGCAGCTTTATTGCTTTAAAATAAATGAAGGCTCCTTAATAATTAGGGATCCACTTTTATTTTCTCTACTACGTACATAACTAGGGAAATATTGCATTTCTTAAAAAAAATCAATATCGAGATTTAAAGAAATGCATGTTTTGAGGCCCCCCAGGAATTTTTAGAAAAACAATCAGTGTGTTTCTGAGTGTACGTATGTGAACAACATAACTCAAAAACGAAAACTCGCACAAATAACCAAACTTGGTATTTAGGTTCAGTATCTTTCAAAGATGCGACACGAAGATTTTCAACAAAATCCCATTACACCAGGCTACACTTCATGGAACATTTTTCGAAAGTTTTGATTTTCTCAAAAATGGCATTAACAATTTTGATTAAAATATCATATATTTATGACATTTTCATGGCAAATGAAATGAATGCATATCACTATCTGGGAAAACCCCAAAAGTTCTCTTCATTCTGAAAGATTTTTGCATAACTGTTGAACTGTAAGAAATATACAAAAAAAAAAAATTACACAGAAATCTGGAGCTTGTTAAAACACACAATTTATGTTGTCCTTTTTTTTTGTCCGGTGAACCATTTCCGAGATATTGCTTGTTATTTGTTTGAATTTTCCAATATTTATACTTTTTCTCAAGTGGGAATTCGTTATTCGTTTTTCCTGGAATACAAAGAGAATGGAATGCTCCATGTGCAACCAACTCTTAAAAGATTTGACAATCACTTAAAGCCTAGCATATTCACCTTGTATCTACAAGAAAATTAGCAATAATATGCGTATCTCGCTTAATATAATGTAAATAAGCGTTTGTAACAATTGTTTGTACGAGAGTAGAGAAAGTCATGTGAGTGCAGCACATCATTTTTTTCTTTCTCTACTACGTACAGTAAGTAGGGAAAGTATTGTATTTCACCCAAAAATTCGATATCGAGATTTCACCGGAAATACATGTTTGAGGCTCCCTGAAAAAAAAACATTTTTAGAAAAATGTCCGTGTGTTGTATGTGTCTGCGAACAGCATAACTCAAAAATGAAAAGTTGGATCAACACCAAACCTCATATTTATGTTTAGTACCAATTCAGATGCGACACGAAAAATTTTAAGAAAATTACCTAACCCAGACTACCCCTTACATGGAACACTTTTCGTACATTTTTGTTTTCTAAAATCGGCTATAACAATTTTTATTAAAATGCCATATATTAAAGATATTTACATGGAAAATAAAATGTATATCTTGAATTTTCTGGAAATAGCCTGTGAAGTCCGCTTCATTCAGAGGAGATTTTGTATAATCTTGTATAAATCTTAAGTGAGAGACGAAAACGTATTATACAAAAAAGTAGATCTCTTTAAAACAATTTTTTTTAAATAAGTCTATAGTGGTATTCGCCGTTTTTTAGATATCCGTTATTGAAAATTCGAATTGTTCATTTCTTGATTATTCTCTTAAACTCCTTTCAACATTCAGTTGTTTCTCGTGATTTCATAAAACCAGTATGGAATTTCCAGACCAACATATGGCCACCAGTTCTTAAAAATTTGACTATCGCTGTTCTGTTTGGTCTATAACGAAATGTGTAACATAACTATTTCTGCAAAGATTTATTTGAAAGATTTATTATTAGATAGAAAAATAATGAATTAAATGTAGTAAATAGAAAAATAAGCTTTAGCACGAATAGTTTGTATACCCACTAATAAACGATAGAGGGTAGAGAAATTCATGGGAATGTATCACATCAGAAATTGTTTTACTTTTAGTTCTACCTATTTATAGTAGGATGTGTATAAGCGGGGAAACCTCGCACACTGCGACAATTTTTATCTATTGTAGTTTCACCGCCCGGGAGACAGGGATGCGGTGATGGAGTCGGAGGAGGTCCCAAGTCCGCAGGCAGTTAGTCCCACAGAGACACGCAGAAGTTACTAGCATTTCCATTTTGAACACCCGCACACCAGTGGCGAGGAATCCCAAGAAGGCGACGCAGCGACCCAGCAGACGAGAAAGCTGACTCTGGCGTTCAGGGGCAGAAATCCTTCCAACGCTCATGCATCCACGCCATCTACACGCACCGCAAGCGCCGCAGGGCTCGAAAGCACACCTGAAACGTGGAATGGAGATGAAATGAGAGGAAGTGGGGAAAACGAGAATACACCACCCCGGCATTCGCCTTGGCGACCAGGGGAAAACCACGAAAAAACCCTATAGTAAAAATGGGCTGTCACTGAGAATCGAACCCGGGACATCCCGAATGCGAACCACAGACGTAACCACCTTAGCCATTCCGCTAGGTCCTATCTATAGTAAATAGAGGAGGTATTGCATTCCACCCAAATATTCGATAACGACGTTTCACCAGAAATCATGGTTTTGAGGGCTACTGAATAAAATAAAACACATTTTTAAAAAAGTCTGAAGTGTTACATTCACATGGCATTTCTCTATCTACTTCGTTTTATTCGAAATAAAACTTTCCGCAAATAGTTACATCACACATTTCGTTATAATCACAAAGGGAATAGCGATAGTCAAATGTTTTAGAACTGGATGTTGTATGCTGGCCTTAAATTTCCACATCATTTCCATGACATCGCGAAAAACAATTTAAAATCGACAGAACTTTAAAAGAATGGCTAAGTATTGACCATTAATAACGTATATCTCGGAAATGACTGGTGCCATGAAAAAGTGGAATTGAAACAATTGTGTGTTTTAAAGAGACCTATTTTTTCTGTAGTACGTATTCGTCTATTGTTTAACGTTCACCAGGTATACAAGGTTAAACAAAATTCTTCCGAATGAGGAAGACTTCACAGGTCATTTCCAAAATATTCAAGATATTAATTTTATTTGTCAGGTAAAAATCTTTAATATATGGTATTTTACACAAAATTGTTAAAGCCATTTTTGAGAAATCAAAAATTTTGAAAAATGTTCTATGTAAAGCGGTATTGGAGGTAGTGAAATTTTCTTGAAAGTCTTCGTGTCGGATTTTTGGAATATAATAAATATAAATGCCAAGTTTCGTTTTTGAGTTATGCTGTTCACACACACAAACACACACACACACACACACTCACACACACGAACGATCAAAAACATGTTTTGGTAAACGTTGTTTCATTTTAAAAGTACTATCCAATGATACCTTAAAAACCCATGTTCCCATTTAACATTTCAAAGTTGACCACATGTTCCGGAAAATGGAGATACCACCAATCGATTGTTTACATACGATTTGTTATCAAAATGTTTTAGCAAACAACAAATTTTATAGGAAAACCGCTGATACGGGTGCTCTGGGACATCCGATGGATTGGGAAACAGACTCAGCTTGAAGTCTAAATGTTCTATCTCTCAATGTAAAACTTATTCAATCGATGTCCCACTTCTAAATACACTATTTAAGACAACTATTTGAATTCTTCAATGCTTGGTGTGCAACGCTTTCACTACTGATTGATGAAAAACAATAAACCTTTGTTCACTATGAGAAAAACATTATTAAGATGTTTTTAGAAATAGTGTTTTTTTAAATTTTAAAAAGTAACTATACACTAAGCATAAAACGTTTTCATTAGAATAAGATATATTTGGCTACAAATGAGTGCAAGAAATTACAATAGTTTTCACGGCTCCGCGGTGGGGCACACATACAGAATGTCCGAAATCAATTCCCGTTGTCCATCATTTGTAGCCTGGTTACTTTGTAGTTTTCCGAGGTCGGAAGGCGAATACTGAGGTGGTTTCTCATCTCAAGTTTCAGGTTTGCTGTTAGGTTTCGTGACGTAGGGCGGTACCGGAAATATGGTGCGTATAATGCTAAAAAGAAATAATATTCCACGTGGACTCTAGAGGGCTGCTTGATTGACGGGTCGCTCATCGCCCTTCTGGGCGCCTCTAATAGTGGGACGGGTCTTGGAGCCAGGAACTTTTAGGGACATTCGCGTCTCTCTGAGGCCTGTAGACTCCTGTGGTTCCTTCACTTCATCCTCTCCTCCTGGGGAGGTGGTAGTTGGAATAAGTCGCAGTGAGCGAAGCGTCCCCCTCCGTTGTATAACGTGTATCATATACCCCAGTTTTTAAGTTAATTTAATATTTCCATAGAAAATTGTAGTTCTATTCAAACTGGTATTAAATTCAAATGTATGTTGTGTATTACGTTTATTATTATTATTATTATTATTATTATTATTATTATTATTATTATTATTATTATTATTACGTTATACTCAGTTGTGCATCGAGCGGGATGACTCAGGAGATAACGTCTATGACACGCATTCGGGATGTCCCGGGTTCGAGTCTCGGCGATCATCTACTCTAACCCATGGTTTTTTGAGGTTTTCTCAGGTCGTCAGGAGGTTTGCCCCGCTCTGCCTGTCCGACTGCCGGGGCATATTAATATGGAAACTGCAGTGTCCCTCTTATTGCTGTGCCGTCACTCCTATTTTCAGTTTCCCCCACCTTATTGCGTCGGCACAATATCCTCATTCCTGGATCAGTGCCGAAATCCAGTCCAGTCCAAAGTTATGTGATACAAAATGCCTAACAATGCTCCAGGCTCATAGTCCTCTGCATCATCTGCTTGGTTGTGGCAATGATTGCAGTGAAATTTCCCGATTAAAGAAAAAAGAAATCCCCTCTGTAGCACTAATATTTACTAGCTTATAAATGTTTTAATATGGGTAATTCTGGAAATTCTAATAAAGCGCTTCGCAGCACTTTTAATTCCATTTAAACTATTTACAGCTATGGTAGCTTTATAGGGTAAGGGTTATGCAACGGGGGACGAAACCTTGCCACTTAGGCCTACATACTCGTAGATCTATCGTGGCTACCACCTCCTCAGGAGAAAGGGATGAATTGAGGGAAATACTAGTCTACACGCCACAGAGACGCGCGGAAGTCCCCAGGAATTCCAGGCTCGAAGACCTTCTACTGCTGAAGCTGTCTAGGGAGGACGATCTCAACCCGGCAACTAAGCAGTCCTCTAATGTTCACAGGGATTACTCTTTCCTTTGAGCAAGCATCCGCACCCGGTACCGCCTTACGCCACGAAACTAGGAGCGCACCTGAAATATGAGAAGAAAATGGAATGAAGGGGAAATGATGGAAAGTAAGTCGTGGTAAATGAGAAACCACTCCAGCATTCACCTACCGAACAGGAGAAACCACAATAAACCATGTCAGATTGGGCGGACACCGGGAATCGAACCCCGACCTCCCGAATGCGAGTCTCACCCGTTACCGCAGAGTCATCTCGCTCGAATTGGTGCCAATATTAAAGTTACATCAAAATGAGCGGAAGATCTAAAATATCCACGTGCAATCAACTCTTGAAAGTTGAGAAAATCATAGAATCGCCATTTAGACTCTCTTTAAGAAATTTAGCGTAGAAAGGGAAACAGAAAAACGAAAGCAATAATCGTAAAAGAATACAAAAAATCTAAAAGAAGAGAGAAAGGTAAAGTACCGTACAGTACATGAAGTAAAAGCCAAATAGGGAGAAGCGATGCGACGTTGCAGAGAGTAATTAAGTGAAGGATAGAATGACAAAGGACCACCTAAACCAGGGAATGAGATGCGCTGTTTACTAAGCGCAGCCCAGTGATCAAGGCTCTCTGCAATGCCTCTGTTGTATAACATGCTGTTAATGGTACAGCCACCGTCAAGAACTTTGCTAGCACCCATAAGCAAGGTTTCCGTCTAATGCCAAGCAGTGTTTGAACATGAGATAGAAACAAACGCGGAACAGTATGTGGCTAATCCCATCGCCGTGTGCTCCAATCGCCGTCCACTTTTTCCAAGAGGTAAATCAAATGACAATCAGAGGTGGTAAAATATCGTTACATTATGCAGGACTACTTGATTCTGTTTCTATTATTTTCTGGTATTGCTAAAACTATCACCTCCACGAGTCAATTGTATTTGGTGTATTATCATTCAGCTTTGATGCTTATATCGGCCTAACGACAAACTGTTTAGGGAAAACCTGGGATATAATGTTTATCCAGACAACTCGCCATAGCCAGGATTCAAGGAACCTCTTGAATGTGAGGCAGACACGCTACCCGCACACCATGAATGCGGGCTCTTTGTGTTTTATTAATTGTGTGCTTGGTACTGTTTTACAATTTTTATAATACAAATACTAGTGTAACATTTGAGGCAGTATTTTTAACACTTAAATGATTTCAGTCTAATTATATAATATATAAATTCAATACCAACCCGCCTTAAATCAATATGTATATGTAAAAAAATATAAAAGGTGTATATTACAGGTGTATATTATATATGTTTATATTATTGTATACATGTGTAATAATGTTATGTGCATATATTACATAATTTAATAATGTAGGAACTGTGAGAATAATAGGTTAAAAGTTGCTAACAATGAGGTAACAATCAGGTAACCTTGAGGCAATAATAAGTAAGAAAGTTTAATAATGCTACTAGCCATTATTGGAGCAACAATAATCTAAATTTTGAGACAGTTTATAAATAGTCAATCAGCAACCAGAAAGAGCTTTAGTTAAATGAAGGTATTTTATTGGAGTAGGATTAGCCAACAAGAAACTGAAATATAGCACAATTTACAAATTCAGTTGGTTGTAGACAGTGTTCCTAACCGGACGCGAGATGTGTCCTCGAGAAATTTAATATGTATTTTATGTGAGACAAAAACAGTTTACGTGTTAAAAAGTGCAAGTAATTAACAAAAAAATATCACAGCTCTCTCTATATCAGTGAAGTGTTATTTAAATCCTTGAAGCATTAATAAATGGAGTGAAGTAAAGTTATAATCTGTGTAAGCCTACATTCTTCAGTCGCACCACTCCTGCTAAGACATTCATGTCCCTAAAAAAATATAAATACTGACCCACCGAGGCAAACATAAATATATAATATTTAAACAAACAGTCAAAATAACAAAGTTAATATTTTTTAAACATTTGGGGCAAAAGCCACCGGAAAGTAGATTTTGGGGCAAAGGCCACCGGAAACTTTTTACCCTACGTGCGGTTGCAACTACTTCAAGTTGGGCTCCGCAACATAACAACTACAATACAACATCTAAAATAAACCTACTTCACATTCCGCATTGCACTACAGTATTATAATAATAATAATAGTAATAATAATAGTAATAAGAGATGGGACCTCGATACCGTCGATACCTCGATACTCTGTGGTGTCGAAGTAGGTGTAATACTTTGTGTTAAACCTTTGATACTTTTTAAATTTTTAAGTTTTGCATTATCGAAAGTTGTTACGCTTAACCTTATGCTGAGGAATGAAAGGAGTCAAAACTTTACGTTATCGCCTTGCACGTATCCCCAAAGAGTTGCTGGTCTATAGTTCTTATAGACCTTGACTGCGATGAATGTAACATTCCATTGACTCTTGGTCTACTAGAAAACATGCAGCACAATGGGGGAAGGAGGAGAGGTACTCGCGTAACATGCAGTGTTAACCGAGCTGCGAATGAAGCTGATTTAGCTGACGCACTAAATGACGTTTCTGCAATAGCCTGGCTTGGCGACTCCAGCAGAAGCAATTCAGAATTTGTGAAGTGAATTAATACAGCGTATGGAAATATTTGTTCTTTCATGAACGCTCAAGTTCTTAAACAAAAATCTTTAATTCCTTCGTATATCATATAATACATTTTTTATTTTTCTTCAGATTTTTACTCTCTCTACTACGTATAGTAAATAGGGGAAGTATTGCATTCCACCCAAAAATTCGATACCGAGATTTCACCGGAAATATATGTTTTGAGGTGCACGGAATGCATATAAAGCATTTTTTGGAAACATGTCCATTTGTGTCTGTGTGTGTGTGTCTGTCTGTGAACAGCATAACTCAGAAACGAACAGTCGGATAAACACCAAACTTGGTATTTAGGTTCACTATCTTCCAGCGATGCGACAAGAAGGTTTGCAAGAAAATTCCCCCACCCCAGATTATCCTTTACATGTTAAAATATTCGACAATTTTAATTCTCTCAAAGATGACTCTAACGATTTTGATTCAAATATCATACATTTAAGGTACTTTCATGACAAATAAAATGTATATCTTGAATTTTCTGGGAATGTCTCCAAACGTATTCTTCATTGTAAACGACTTTTGCATAACTGGTAAACCATAAGAGATAGACAAAATTTTACTACACAAAAAATATACATCCCGTTAAAATACACAATTTATGTAACATACATTCTTTTGAGTGAACCATTTTCGAGATATTGTTTGTTATCCCTTAAATTTTCCAATAGTTATACTTTTGTCAAATGGGAATTGGTTATTCATTTTTTGTCCTTGTAATGCAAAGAGAATGGAATACTCCACATAGCAACCAGCTCTTAAAATATTGGACTATCGCTTAAAGCCTACCATATTCCCCTTGCATCTACAATAAGATTAACATCTCCATATCTCGATTAACATGCAGCATATGGAGAAAAAGCGTTTGTAAAAATAGTGTGTACAAGAGTAGAGAAAGTAAAGGTGAGTGTAACACATCAGACTTTTAATTTATCTAACATACGTTTGAATTAAACAGGTATGTACTAATGTATGAGGATGGGTAGTATAGAGTTTAGTGCACAAACTTACTGTGTTTCAGAGTGTTATATGGCTAATTACTTATTACCGGGTGAAGAAGTACATTATCAAAGTACATAATACATACCTACATTAACAAGAAAAAAATATTGCTGTCAATTGGAGAATGTCGAACAGGAACAATACAGAACTGGTTATATGCGTATAATTCAGTGAACAAGCTATTTATTGCTTTTACAGTTTTTTTTATAAAGTGAGTATCGATATTGAGTATCGGTGTTAAAATATCAGTATCGATATCGAGTATCGAGAAATAGTGCTAACTCCCATCACTAATAATAATAATAATAATAATAATAATAATAATAATAACACAGTTCGGTTGACCGTGAATCACTGTTCCAAATATTGAAAGAAGAAGGTTTAGACTGTAAAAATATTAAACACACACTTGACTGACAAAAAAGGCTAAAAGTGAATTCATGGGGGAAATCTTTGCGTCCTTTGACGTCAGAACAGGAATAAGACAAGCAAATGGACTTTCTCCACTACTTTCCAATTGTGCTCTTGAAAAAGTAATACACGAATGGCGTAAACAGAAAACAAATTTAAAAGGTAATCAACCGATTAGATTAGACAGAGGAAAATTAAAGAGCGACTGCCTAGCATTGCAGATTATCTAGCAGTCCTCACCCAAGACATCATAACAATTCAAAAACAGATTGAACTATTAAAAGAAGTTGCAAAGAAAATATCTAAACATATCCTTCGAAAAAGTTATATACACTTCGTGCACTAAAGAAGCACTGAAGTACATGGAAATGGACTTTGGAGAATTTAAACGAGCTTCAGAATTTAAATATCTTGGTGAAATAATTCAAGAAAATGTAATCGAAGCTATAGCTAACAAAAGTAGATACTAACAAAAGTAGGAAATAGCATATCGGTTTACTCAAGACATCGATAATTAAAAGATGCATGTCTAAGAATACAAAATTAAGACATTATAACACTAGTGCCTCTACGGAAAAGAAGCATTTATTTTGAACAGAAAAGCGTATATTGAAAATATTGTGGAAAAGGAATACAAAACTATAAGAAAGGTTTTAGGTCCACAAGTCATAGGTGAACAATATAGACTCAGAAGTAAAACTGAAATAAAAATATGTACAGATATTCACAGTAACATTAGGAAACACAAAGGTTAACATTTTATGGACGTATTAAACAAATTAACTCAAACAGGCTCAAAAAACAAATAATGAAGTAAAGTACAAGACATATGAAGTGAACTGGTGAATAAAAATTACTTAAAATTGCAGGAATTATACAAGGATATATCCTAAACAGAGATATCTTAAGAACTCAAAGTGCATCGTAGGTGTCAAGTTTACAGGAGGAAAAAACCAAAGGAAAAAACTGGAACAATATGGACAGACGAGAGAAAGAAAACCTACAGACAAAGGATGAGAGAATTCTAAGGAAAGCAAACAAACGTTTCTAAGTATTTTGCGTAATCCTATATTGGCCTATTCGCTATAATAATTATAATGATAACAGTAATTAGTGATGGGACGATAACACTATTTATCGATACGCGATACTCGATACTCAATACTTCATAAAAAAAGCTGTAGCTTGTTCACTGAATTATGTTCTTTCAGTATTTTTCTGTGTATAAACATATAACCAATTTTGTATTGTATGCTAGTTCCGAAACTGTTTTTGTTTAACTTTCTCCAAATTACAGCAAGCTTTTTATGTTGATAATGCCACAGGTTAATCCCCTATTGTTAAGCAACGTTATTAATAATTCTAATCATACTACTACTACTACTACTACTACTACTACTACTACTACTACTACTACTACTACTACTACTACTACTACTACTAATAATAATAATAATAATAATAATAATAATAATTTGTTTGCTTTTCATTTATGTAACTATATTGCGTGCTGAAAACTTTCTTTCATGGGATCTTCTATCTATAGAAAAAGACATACTAGCAATTCTTCTTTATTTTGCAATCTTGAAAATATGAACTAATATACGTATATACCGGGTGAGTCTTCTCAGGCTGCGGATTGAGAAGTTATGCAGTCCTGTCGTTGTACAGTGTCTGCAGTAAACACTGCCCACTGCATCAATTTCGGCCGAAATGACTGCTTTGTACTCGTATCGCAACGGTGTGCGCGTTGGCCTTCAGTGATGAAGGTCCCAGGCTCAAATACTCCACTTGAAGGTACTTTTTATGTTTATTAAATTTAAGGAGGACTGATATGGTAGTGTCGTTTCACTTAATTAGTTTAATTATGTGAATTTCATTAAAACACAAATAGTTACTTGTTAGAATATGCTTTAATGAACATCATCAAAAAATGTATATAACATTGTCATTATAACTTACAAACTTAAGGCATCATTAAATATTATTTTACTACTTAAAGTTATTCTTTCATACAAAAGAAAGCCAATAAATTCTTCTGAGAGTTTACAAAATGCAGTACGTACATACAAACTAGATAACGTTTGCAAACCCATATTATGGTCGTTGTGAACTTCCCTGGTTCCCAAAGTAGTGCATTTAACAGTGATTGTGACATCATGCCGGACCATCACACAGATAAACCTTTACAATTTATCCGTTTCCTCCATGTAGTTGTAATAGGTGGTCGATCTGGCCACCATGCCGGCGGATGCAAAATCTCAGTGTAACCATCATCGCCAGCCTAACCCGCGCAACATGGTCGGTGTGATGTCACGGCGAGCTATGGTGATACGTTCCCTGAGGTGTTGAGGGATCATTGGTCGTTCCTGGTACACGATATCTTTAAGATAACCTCATAATAAGAAATATAATGGGGTTAGATCTGTTGAGTGTGCTTGCCACCCTATTGGATCATGCCGTCCTATTCATCACTTAGAGTAGGTGGCATCGAGATAAGCCGTTACACGACGGGTCGAACGAGCTGGCGCTCCATCATGCTAGTACCACAAGTTAGCTGGTTCTACAAAGGCATTTCATCCAGTAGAGTACGCAGCTGGTGTTGTAGAAAGTGGATATAGTGATTCCCAGTGAGTTGGCCATCACAAAATTACGGGCTTATTAGATGATCACCGAATATACCAGCCCAAACGTTAAAACCCCATAAAACTTGTAAGGCCGCTCTTGCATCCAATGTGGGTTTACAGTGCTCCAGTAATGTATGTTGTGGCAATTTACATGGTCTATGTAAACACAATTGACAAAAAATGTGTACCTTCTTCAGTTTGTCGTATGATCCACCTAGCGAACGCCACTCTCGGTCCATAGGCAGGCTGCTGTAGCTCCTGGTGTAGTAGAAGATGATAAGAGTGAAACATTCATGATGTGGTATTTTCCACGTGGAAGACTGACTAATATTGAAATGCCTGTGAATGTCCCTCGTACTACAATGCGGATGCTGAACGACATAGTCATTCACACGATCTGTCGTTGCTTGGTCAGCGGATCTCTTCGAGTATGTGGTATCTTGTGCACTGTTCCTGATTCCAGAAGGTTTTCAACTCGCAAAAACTTATGATCTGAAAGAAGTTGTTTCTGCGAAAACCTCGACGACGGGCCACCATGCATTCTGTTGTGCTTCCCTGTAGACTAACAGCATGTCAGATACTCTCTATTGGAAAACATTGTTCCAAGTCAGCACGAATGGGTGGAGCTTGATATTTGTAGGCCAATCCAATTTCTAGTGCATTCGGAAAGAAATCATAATTTGCATAACGTTCTCGAAACATGAACAGAAATGAGTAAAAAGACCCACATATTCGCAGGCGTGATTTGAACTTCGGACGTCCACCATGATTTTCAGGAATGTTAACCATTGCGCTACGAGAGCACGTTGACGGCCACCACCAACGTAGCCCTAATCAGCGGGCTGGTGAATGCCGTGTCAGAACCTGTATTTTGCATAGTCTGTAAAATGAACGGTTGCCTAGTTACCAATCTGCCGAATGAGAAGACTCACACGCTATATAATGTGTGTGTGTGTATATATATATATACCAGGTGAGTCAGCTACCCCTATGTATTCGTATCTATACAAACCGCAGTTTATAGTCTAATATGAAAACGTTGACCCTTTTAGCAAACAAACTATTATTGTAGCTCTGCCCTTATATTTGATATTATACACATTAATGATTAAAGGCCTAAATGAGAACCACAGAGCTGCGAAAGCCTTAAAAATCGGCGTTTAATGAATATAATGCTTTCAAAGAGATAGAGTAATGTTTTCTGGAAGAGAGTAATAGACTATGTGGGTTCTGGCCAAATGGGTTAGCTGCCGTAATATGATGAAGCAAAGGTTAGCTTCGGAGGTTCGAATCTGATACAAATATCAAATTGTTTTGGTTTTTTTTCTCTCCCTATGTTCACTTTTTTATTTTAGTGTACTAATTTATTTATTTTTGTTAATGGCTCTCCTGTGAACCAAAGACACAAGAATTACAATAAGATAATGGTGTGTCATATTTATCCTAATAATTTGTACCGTATCTGACGCTGCAAAGCGTGTTACATAGTTAGCTTCATTCTCTTGGGCGCATATCGACGATATTAAATACAAGAGCTTTTGTTTCATGTTTAAAGCTTATGTTTCACTTCTTCTATTGGCAAAGGAGTTGTAAATGTGCTAAGTTTACGGGTAAATAAAATAATAAGTTGTTAAACGCGCGGATTTCATTAACGAAGTAAATGTTCAAAATGATGAACCCCTTCATCAATGCACATTTGTGTACGTTGCCGGAGAGACCTTCTTGCATGCTGTAACATGCGCGGTGTAATCTCCTGAAATCTCCACGTATGAGTGTGCCCGTAAATGATTTGGGCTTTGTGGTTCTTCTTATTTGCGGGGAAAAAATGACGATTATTCTATTTTGTACCCACTTATAATTTTATCAACAATGTTATTTATACCATAATATCAAATTATAACCCAAAGGGATAAAACAAAAGGTAATAAGACGTTTGAAATTAACTCGAAGGATTTGAACAGAACTGTAGTAGCAGAGTGTTAAAGCAACCACGATTATACCATTAGGCCAATGACAACTTGCCAGCTGGGGTTCCTATACGAATTAGTAACCGCAGAAGTATATCCCACCTCGAATCTTTGCACGCGTCATACAGTGTTGTGAGCTCGGTTTGGTAGTTTTAATTCAAAGATATAAACTGCATCAGTCATTATAATTGCTGTTTGATCTGAAATATGCCATAGTTTGTGACATAAGTGAAATTATCTACCTAATACTTAGCATTCTTGATAAGGATGCACAACGTTGACTGACGGCTTAAATCTAATTGGTCGCACTGCATAGATATACCATTTTGTTTCCGAATAGTTTTGTCAACTGATGCATGTGATAGGTTGTTCCTTCAGGGGCGTTTTCAAAGGTGTGCATGAATGTATGCTAAATAATAAAAGTTTGTAAAATTGGCTAAAGTGCTACTGCAGCTCCCAGTGTCAGGGGAGGGATGTTTTTTTTTTTTTTGTATCGACATATATAGCGAATGCATTCTGTCCTGTATAACACTTATTCTCTGGTCTAGAAAAACTTTATTTTATTCTTTGTAATGCTTTTCTAAATTCGAAGATTGGCTTACTTATCCGAGAGAGCTTAAGAACTTTTTACGTTGAATTATTACACTTGCTTTTGTACTAACTAAATCGTTGTATCAGAAAGCGATGGTTTTAATGTGTTAATTTTCCTATATGTAACTGAGTGTGTATATTCAGCTAGGAATATTCAAACACCTTCACGATACTGTTAATGTATTTCATGTCTTTGCGAAGTGAATATTGCCATGAAGTAAAAGATGTGCTGATTATTGTTATTAATGGTACCATTTGACAATGGTTGCTACATATTGTCCAGTAGTAGGCTTTAAGATGTTACGCCTTTAGAGTATTCTGGTTCAGTACGTATCAAAATTTATTCTTAGAAAAGGCAAAGGAGTTATTATTTAAAGAACACTTTCATGAAATTTATTTCAATCACCTTAACAGGGAGCCGTTAGTATTAAGGTAATCCAAAGCGGTACAAAAAACGGTAACGTGTAGAGAAGGTCATGTGTTGTAACACATCAGATTTTTTCTTTTTGTGATACAAGTGTGGGACGTGATTTTATAGGTATAGTTTCATGTAAAACAGCTAGACCAAGTTTTAGTACAGCAACTTTATAGTTTGGACTTTGTGGTAAACGTTTTTCCACTACATTATTCGAAAGCCCTTTTCAAATTAAGGTTTGGTCTTCAATTACATTTTATCAAGTCAATAAGTAAGCTTCAGGATATATTTAAATTAAACTAGAACTTGTTCGGTGCCCACATAAATTACGTTGAATTGTCAGTTTCCGAGAGCGGTGTTCAGTGCTGAGGGTAGAACGGGATCTCTAAACTCACAAAACATGTGAAATCCCAAGTGGGAACGCAAAACCAGACCCGCACCAGACAGGCAAGCCGCAACTCTAACCACTTGATTATTATTGATGTGGAGTACATGACTGCGACAGAGCTGTGGATGACCTTTGAAATACACTCCTACTTATGCTCAAGAACGCTTACTGCTTTGTTACTTTCTCTAACACCTATTTAGAGAAAGATATATATTCACTAAAAAATTCGATTTGAGATTTCACTGGAAATACATGCTTGAAATCTGCTGACTCCAACAAAATAAGCATTTCTTGAATAAATATCCACACGCGTATAATATGCGGGTGTGTGTGTGTGTGTGTGTGTGTGTCTGTAGGTCTCAGTTTTACTCAAAAACGAAAATTCGGATGCATAGCAAACTTGACATTCAAGTTTAACATATTCCAAGAATGTGACGCGCCGAGTGAACAAAGTTTAAATTTAATAAAAATGTTAAATAAATATCAAAAACACCTAGTAATTTCTGTAACATCACGTCTCTAATATGAGTAGAAAGTATGAACGCAGTAACACGTATTCAGGAATAGCCTGTTCAACTGAAACGATGATTGGCTTATGAGGAAGTTTACGATTGAATACACTGCCGTTTGTGAAAATTGCAACACCAAGAAAGATTTTACCGAATAACTCCAAATTGGTGGAAGTGTAGAAGAGTGTGCAAGCAATAAGTGATTAGGTTTGCAGAGAGATGGGGTATAAGTAGACCAAGCAGAGCCCTAATGAGTCAGTCCGACAAGGTCGGTGTTGCGCCCAGTGTATTCAGTGTAGAGCTGTCAAACAAGGTGGAAACAATAAAGTGGGAGTCAGTATGCCTCGTCGACGTCAAAGGAGCCATATCGGCATGTGAGCGAGCTCAAACGGGACAGAATGATCGGTCTCCGGGTAGCGGGTTTGTCATACCGTGACATTTCGGCTAGTACAGGGCATGCTGCTACGACAGTGATGCGTGTGTGGAAGCAGATGATAGATGAAGGTCGTACGCAGCGAATAGCGGGCACTGGACTACGGAACATGACCACAGCACGAGATGACCGTCATCTTGTCCGCATGGCCATAACGGACCGTACAGCTTCATCCACGGTGTTGGCTCGACACTGGAGCACTGCAACAGGTGTGAACGTGCCTGCATCAGAGGTGTGTCGCAGATTGGGCTGGTTGCATGCATGCCATTACGTCGGCTTCTATTGTTTAGAAGCCACAAGCCCCTCCGACTGTAATAGGCACGTGAACACTGTCACTGGGGTGCTCAGCGGCAACATGTAGTCTTTTCGGACGAGTCCCGCTTCAACTGTCCTAAGTGATGGCCGCATACGTGTCTGGCGGTACCGTGGTGAGCTCAATCAGGAGGCCTGCATTGTTGAGCGGCTTAGCGGACAAACACCAGGTGTTATGGTTTGGGGCGTTATTGTTTACAACAACCGATCTCGCCTCCTACGAATTGAGGACACTTTGAACAGCAACGGGTACCTATAGGTGGTTGTAGAGCTTGAGGTACTCCCCCTAATTCAGGCATCTCCACAGACCACATTTCAACAGTGCAATGCCCGGCCAAATATTGCGAGGAATGTACAAGCCTTCTTCGGAGAGCGACCGGTACCATTGCTTCCCTGGCCTGCACGTTCGCCTGACATGTCGCCCATCGAACATGTCTGGATATGGTTTGTCGGCACCTGGTTTGTCACGATCCTCCAATAACCAGTATCACGGATTTGTGGGCTCGAATACAAACTGCGTGAGGAACTTATTCAAAACCTTTTTGATTCAATGTCACGGCGTATAGCAGCTCTAATTGCAGCCATTGCAGCATGGAGGCCACATAAAATACTGAATATTAGGGCTCAAAGACCATGTATAATTTGAAAAGTTTATTATTTGTTACCTATCATGTACCTAACCTGTGGTATTAAATTCATTGAATTCATGCGTTTCCTTCCTGGTGCTGCAATTTTCACAAACGGCAGTGTATAATGAGAAAGGGATAACGGTTACAGGGGATATACTACTTCCCTTGCCGATGAGTAACATTGACACATGTGAGGTTAACTCTGGTATATTTGTTTTGCTGTAGGTTTTCAGTGAATAAAATTCTACATAAAAAAGACCTGTACGTTAGATAAGATTACATATTTGACAGGAAGGTGAACAGTGGGACATGCCCCTACCTGCCCACACTGAAACCTTAGGGTTATTGTACAGTTTTCTCCCTGTTTTCCAATCGCCAACCTCCTTAAACTATAATAAGTCCCTGGAGTCCATTCATTAGGTTTTTTATACATACTATGTCATTTGGATCAAGAGTTCCCGATTTATTGCATCTATTCACTTCCAGTGCCTCACACTAGAATATTAATTGCGAGGCCGTTTCCACCTCTACACCACACATTCCTACATATTGAGCCACATTGTCTGCAGGTGTATTTTTTAATTCCCATGAACAGTCATCAAATCCACCATGAACCTCATCTGCTTCCTACTTAATTTAAGGACTGCAGTACTCCTTCTAACACATGGTTGTTGCATAATTAACTCTCCATGTCTGTGTTCCTGGATATGTTCCCAGTATTCTATATCCTGCCTTTGAATTTAGTTTAACCTTAACTGGGCAATATCGAACACTGTTAATGGTTCCAAATAAACGGGGCATGTGCTCCCATTTTGGCAGCCTGTCTGTATTCTCATTTCTAGTGTGGTCAGGGACCCATGCTGGAGTAAGCCTATTGCACTCTTCTAGCCTTTCTAGGGCTTCTTGATATTCCCTAACGATCTTTGATCTCGTGAGGGAGTTAATGTCCGCATTGCCGCCTGGCTGTCTGAAAGTATCCAGATACTACAATTCCTGTAGCAACTGTCCTTTCTCTCCGCCACATAAGCCCTGATGGAATATAATTCTGCCTGTAATATGGTGGTCAAAACTCCCAAGAGATATTACTTCTCCAGGTTGGGTTGTCTTCCATATATACCAGCTCCTATTCCATATTTTGTTTTGGACCCATCAGTGAACCACACAGTGTCCCCTGATTGGTGATGATGGTTAATCTCCCAATGAAATCTACCTTCAATTATAACATTGAAGGACCTACTAAAGGCTTCATAAAGTCTCCTGGTATTTCTGCTACTGGATTTATCCCTATATCATCTAATATTCTGGTATGGTGTCCCAAATATCCTGAAGGTTTCCAGTTGCCCCAGTCTTTAATCTATATGCTCCAGCCATTGCCTACATTTTACCCGGAGGCAAACTAAGCATAGTTTCCATTCCGGCTGTATATGTGCTGTCAATTCCATCGATTATGGCTAGACAGGCTAATCTCTGTACCTTCCCCAGTTCCTTGATAGCCCTTACTTGCTCAGCCTTTTGCCACCAGCCGAGTGACCCATAGCCTCACTACCGTGGTATAAATCCACTGGATGCATCTGGGACTTAAATCCCAGCTTCTAACACAGACCCTTTTGTGGTCATTAGTGCCATTTTAGCTTTAGGCATGTTACTTTAAGGCGAGAATTCCAAGTGAGTCCAGAATCTAATATTAAGCATAGATACCTATTTGCCCTTTCACCGGCAACATTTCACCAAAGCTTTCAATATGTTTCTGGGATGCGCTTCTTTGTAAATGGTACCACTTTTTGGAATTGACTACAAGATTCTGTTTTTGGGCACCATCTCGGTACACTATTTAAAGCACATAGTGCCAGCATTTTAAGGGTGTTCCTGTACACTAGAATATGCCAGAGTTCATTTCATAATAAAGAGAGTGTTAAAATTATGTTTCTGAAATGTTCTGGAGAGAGCAAAAAATCTTCAAAGCAGATGGAAATGATGTTTCTTTTGTTGAATTTAATGAGCTGATGTGTAAGTTACCTACGTATGTTATCAAGACTACGAGAAACAGACTGTGTTGTGAATTCAGAGCAAATGTAGATAATTTTAAAAAGTTAGGTTACAGAAACTAAGATATTGTACTGCAATCATAATATCAGTATATTTCTTACTGGTGGGATTTACTATATACTACTGTTTGCGTTATAACATGTTAAGGTTCGAAAGTGCATACATTCTGTGGGGACTTAAGATGAAGAGGTACTCTATACTACAGTATTATTATAAAGAGAGTGTGGGTGGAATGGAATGGGTTTCATCGGCAATTTCAGAAACCGCTCAACCGATTTTAAAAGTTCTTATTTCAATTCATCAACTACTAAAATACTAAAAAGGTCGTATAAGGCCTGTGTACTGGAATACGAACTTATATTAAACGAACATATTTGCAAAGAAGGCTTTTATTTTCATTGAGATAGTCATGGAGTATTAAATAATTTTTATTACTCTATAAAAAGTATATGTAAAATATGACGAAGGATATTTCATTTCAAACATTATGGACAGATGCTCACGACTGAACAACTAAAAAAAGCTGGTGTGTTACATTCAAACTCACAGACTTTCACTATCCTCTATTGTTAATTAGTGGGTACACAAATTATTCTTATGAAAATTTGCTTTTCCTATCTACTTTTTAATGGATATAACGTTTCCGGAAATAGCTGCCTGTACACATTTTCTTATAGATAGACAGTTAAATGCTTAAGAACTGGTCGCTATATGCCGGTCTTAAAATTCCATATTCTTTCCATGATATCCCGAGAAGCAATCACCATGCGACTCTGGGAGGAGGGCATCGTCCGAGTGACTCCCCCTCCCGCGAGAGCTTTATCAGTAGGCCGTCACCTGAAAATTAAATCCGCTCCACCCCCCCCCCATTACAAGGTGGAAATGGAACGTCACATACGGGCGTCGACCCCAATAAAGGGGAATACTACAGAGACCTCGGTGGAGACGACAGCAGCCTAGCAGACTGTCCACCGACTTTCCAGGGCGGTACCGGAGGACCTTGAGGACGCAAACCCGCCTGGATGGAAAACCGTACAGACGTATCCCATCTCCCATGGGTATTGGAAACCACTGCCCGCCAAGTCCAACACAACCCAAACGACACCCTGCGATCCCGAGAAACAATTGAAAATCGAACCATTAATAACGGGTGTTTAAACTTTTAATGTAGTACGTTTTCGTCTATCGCTTAACTTTACCAGTTATACAAGATTATACAAAATTCCTTCCGAATGAAGAGAACTTCATAGGCTGTTCCCCGAGAATTCAAAATATTCATTTTATTTTAACGGAAATATACCTATTTAATGTATGGTACTTTAATCAAAATGTTAGAGCCATCTTTTTGGAAATACAATAAATACGAGAAGTGTTGGATGTAAAGGGTAGTTTGGGGGGGGATTTTCCTGGAAACTTTTGTGTCGCATTTTTGGAAGGTACTAAACGTAAATACCAAGTTTGGCATTTATCCAACTTTTCGTTTTTGAGTTATAATGTTTACAGTCACTCACACGCGCGCACACAGAGAGACAAACACACACGAAATGGACATTTGTTTCTAAAAATGCTTTTTTTTATTTAGGGGCTTCAAAATGTGTATTTCCAGTGAAATCTCGGTATCGAATTTTTGGGTCGAATGCAGTACAATGCAGCAAAACAAACGATATCTGAGTCTGTTTATAACGCTACTATACTCATGTGTTATCAACGCCAAATATTTTAATAACCCTCATGAAAAATCTTTTGCTTTATTTCCTTTGTACTAATAGAATTCGTTAGCAGAGCATGCTAAATATAATTGTAGAAAGAGAGAAAACTGTTTGTATTAGAAATCAGTGAACCGATATTCTATAATTAACGACTGAGCTTATTTTTCCCGGTGGTTCTGAATAATATGTCTTTCCAAAAGAGGTTAACTTGGTTATCTGAGAGTGCAGAATTTTCATATTCACCAGCTTCACCTCTATGTGAAAACTATGTAGCTTTTATGTTATTAAATAACTATGGAACCAAAGAGAAAGTAAAAGGGCCTAAAAGCTCACAATGTGATTGTCTAAAATATTACTCGACTATTCCGACCGATGATTGTTCCATCCTCAAAGGTAAAACATGTGTTTCTGTCACAATAGGAAGTGGATTAAAGTAGGAATGATGGCAGATTACTACTTGACAATATATGACATAAATTAATTAATAAGCCGAATTTCTTTCCTTTAATAAGTTTACACTTCTATAAAATACATAATTGCAGTTTCATAAGCCCTTATTCTTCCACAATTCTTTAAATTCTTTACGGCTTCAATCCATTAAGTTAAATTCCAATTATTACATTCTTATTCTTCTCACATTTACCGATATATGTCAAATTTAGAACACCAATAAGTCTATATTTTGCACGAACAATCTCTCCCGGTTAATAATTACTAAAGATAATTTTGAATAAGTTAAACCAAAAGGAATTTAGAAACACTGTCCGTAATGCCTTCTGCCTAAACGTTGCCCTGCTCTTTTCCTTGTGAAATTCCTCACCATCGAAGAAAGACTTAACTTCAGCTTCGTCCACTGCACGGTGAGCAGAGCTGGGACTGAACCGGCGCCTGCGCAGTCGACGACCACATTCGCCGACGTGCTACGTGAATCAAATTAACTGTGCCCTTTCTTCTTGGTCTTGACGTCTCCTTTACAAAGCACCACCATACTCAGTTCACTATTGTTCCCGTAGACGTCAACCTTCCTTTAGTGCAGCCCGTAATCGCCTAGAGTAGATTTCTCCGGGGAAGGGTCAATTTGGCACACAGATTACTTACAGGTTACACAGTATTTCCAGAACTTGGGAGACTCTCTGGGGGAGATTAAGGAAGTCAGACATACCGTCGATATTTCACATCCTTTTGCATGATTTACAAGCTATCTTTCATTCGTTATTAAGAATAGCCGGGTTAATGAATTACAATCATAAGGAGAAAGGAGAAGACTAAGAATAGAAACCTTCTAGAGTATTCTACAAGAATTTCAGAGAACGGCGAAGGGTAAATGGAATTAAATATATCGTCATTCGAGTTTAAAAGTCTACACGTGAAACGTTGCATAGCTAGTTTTACATAAAATATATTTAAATGTATTTACCATAAACCTTAAAGTATACTGTTTACTGAAAACTGAAACAATTAATATCAATTAGTTAAAAAAAGCAGAAAGATTCTTACAATATAATGCCCATAATTCATGTGGCATGCAATAATATTAAGTGTTTTTATGAGGGCTTTTATACAGAACAGAGACACTAGAAACATATTTAATAGTTTATCCGTTTAGGAACATTAGTCTAGAAATATTAAACTCCGAATTTTCCAACTTCTTTTAAGCATGCAAAAGCTAAAATCCAAAGTCTGTAACACCCGTTACACAATGGTTTATATCTTACTCAATTTATTAAATTATTACATTAATCCTAAAAAATATAGAGAAAGCTCCTGTACTACATAAAATTAAAATATTATTATTTTTGCTCTGCTTTAAATTATACGAGTTATTATATTATTATATCCCGTTACAGTGGAAGTTCTATTCTAAATATTATTTTATGCTTTCCCAAAATAACCTTTTTTTTTTCTTTTTAATTTCTCTACCACGTATATAGTAGGTAGAGAAATTTTGCATTCTACCCAAACGTTTGATACCAAGATTCCATCGGAAATACAAGTTTTGAGGCTCCCTGTACCCAAAACGGCATTTTTAGAAAAAAGTATGTGTGAACAATATAACTCAAAACCAAAAAGTTAGATAAATATCAAACTTAGTATTTAGGCCAGATATATTCCAAACATGCGACACAGATTTTCGATCCTCCATCTCCAACTATACCTTACATGAACCATTTTTCGAAATGTTTTATTTTCTCAAAAGTCGCTCTAACGATTTTGTTTAAAATACAATATATTAAAAATTTTTACCTGAAAAATAAAATTGATACCTTAAATGTTCTGGAAATAGCCTATAAAGTCCTGTGTATTCGAAATTATTTTGTACAATATTGCATAACTGGTAAAAGCTAAGCGATATTATTATAAAATAATAATTTTTTTGGTTCAATGTGATATATACATTTAATTTTTAAAAGGAGTTATAAAAATAACTTTCATGAAATGGTTTATTTTAATTTTTTTTCTTGGATGTAATTTAAATAAAATTTTGTTGTTGTACAGAAGATGTAATCCATTCTTGAACAATTCCATGAATTGGAGTTAAAGCTGATGCTACCCCAAGGTTACGATAGGATAGGATAGGACTAGGTACGGAGGGGGACTTGGCACTTCGACCTAGGTAGATCTTTAGTGCTGCCGGCTCCCCTCCCTTCTTAGGCTTAAGCATTCCCTGAGGGGCCCGAGATCCGCAAACCGCTCGCAGTCCGTCGGATGAAGATTTCCTTAGAGTAATCTTTTCCCTTGCCATGCACACGCCGAGACCTCCCACTGACACTAGCAACCCTGAAAGAGACCGAGGAAATGAAAGGTGAAGTGAAATGAGAATGGAGGCGAAATGGAAGGACAGGAAATTCGGGGGATGTAATTGTCCTTCCCAGCATTCGTCTGGCAACCAGGGCAAACCCTCGAAAAAACCTATGGGTCGGGAAGGTCGACCATGGAAAACGAACCCACGACCTCGCGAATGCGGGCCACAGACGTAACCGCCTGAACCATCCCGCTTCGTTAAGCGATTTACGGAAAACTACAGAAAAAATGTAGGTCTCTTTAAAACACACAATTATTTAAATAATTTATTTGTGGCATAAACCACTTCCGAGATATCCGCTATTAATGGTTCGAATTGTTCAATACTTCGACGTTCTTAAAGTCCTGTCAATGCTTGGTTGTTTCTTGCGATTGCATAGAAACAGTATAGAATTTTAAGGCCAGCATACAGCAACCGCTTGTTAAACATTTGACTACCGCTATTCCCTTTGTATTTGTAATGAAATGCAGCTATTTCCGGAAAAGTTTATCTCGATTAACATGAAGTAGATAGGAAAATTAGCTTTCGTAAGAATAATGTGTATACCCACTAATAAGCGATAGAGGGCAGAGAAAGTCATGTGTTTTCCTCATATGTTCTCAGGTATACAGACTGGACCATTTAAGTTGAGACTGTACAACTTCTCCAAAACTAAGCGTTGTAGAAAGAAATGTCTTGAAAAGTTGCTTGATATTATTGAGGAAAGCAAATGCCATTAGTCATATTTTGTTTTGAGGACATTGTGATGGTCATTTTAGGGTAAATTGAATTTTTTTTAATGGGAAACTACATTTTGTATACTGTTTTATCATTCTGTAGAAAGTTCTTTACAAAAAGCTGTTTATTTTGTGATGGATAAGGAAACAAAATAAAAAAAATCTGATGTATTACACTCACATGACTTTCTCTACTCTTGTACAAACTATTTTTACAAACGCTTATTCTCCATACGCTTCATATTAATCGAGATATCGAGATGTCAATCTTATTTGTAATTTTCTTGTAGATGCAAGGGGAATATGGTAGCTTTTAAGCGATAGTCAAATATTTTATCGCTGGTTGCTATGTGGCGCATTCCATTCTCTTTGCACGTCCAGGACATAAAAAAATGAAAAATCTGATGTGTTACACTCACATGACTTTCTCTACTCTTGTACAAACTATTTTTACAAACGCTTATTCTCCATATGCTTCATGTTAATCGAGATATCGAGATGTCAATCTTATTGGTAATTTTCTTGTAGATGCAAGGGGAATATGGTAGCTTTTAAGCGATAGTCAAATATTTTAAGTGCTGGTTGCTATGTGGCGCATTCCATTCTCTTTGCACATCCAGGACATAAAAAAAATGAATAACGAATATGAGAAAAAGTATAAGTATTGGAAAATTTAAGGGAATAACAAGCAATATCTCGAAAACCGTTCACTCAACAAAAAAAATGTATATGACATATATTGTATATTTTAACGCGATCTACATTTTTTTGTGTAGTAAAATTTTGTCTCTCTCTTATGGTTTACCAGTTATGCAAAAGTCGTTCACAATGAAGAACACTTTTGGAGACATTCCCAGAAAATTCGAGATATACATTTCATTTGTCATGAAAATATCTTAAACATATGATATTTTAATCAAAATCGTTAGAGCCATTTTTGAGAAAATTAAAATTTTCGAAAAATGTTCTATGTAAAGGGTAGTCTGGGGTGGGGGGATTTTCTTGAAAACCTTCGTGTCGCATCTCTGGAAGATACTGAACCTAAATACCAAGTTTGGTGTTTATCCGACTGTTCGTTTTTGAGTTATGCTGTTCACAGGCACACACACACACACACAGACACACACACACACAGACACACACACACAGAGACACACACACGGACATGTTTCCAAAAATGCTTTTTTTGGATTCAGGAGGTCTCAAAACGTGTATTTCCGGTGAAATCTCGGTATCGAATTTTTGGGTGGAATGCAATACTTCCCCTACTTACTATACGTAGTAGAGAAAGTAATAACGAATTTGAGAAAAATTAGAAGTATTGGAAAATTTAAGGAAATAACAAGCAATATCTCGAAAACGGTTCACTCAACAAAAGAAATGTATATGACATAAGTTGTGTATTTTAACGCGATCTACATTTTTTGTGCAGTAAAATTTTGTCTATCTCTTATGGTTTACCAGTTATGCAAAAGTCGTTCACAATGAAGAATACTTTTGGAGACATTCCCAGAAAATTCGAGATATACATTTCATTTCTCATGACATTATCTTAAATATATGATATTTTCATCAAAATCGTTAGAGCCATTTTTGAGAAAATTAAAATTTTCGAAAAATCTTCCATGTAAAGGGTAGCCTGGGGTGGGGGGATTTTCTTGAAAACCTTCGTGTCGCATCTCTGGAAGATATTGAACCTAAATACCAAGTTTGGTGTTTATCCGACTGTTCGTTTTGGAGTTATGCTGTTCACAGACACACAGACACACACACAGACACACACACACACACACACACACACACACACACACAGACACACACACGGACATGTTTCCAAAAATGATTTATTTGGATTCAGGAGGTCTCAAAACATGTATTTCCGGTGAAATCTCGGTATCGAATTTTTGGGTGGAATGCAATACTTCCCCTACTTACTATACGTAGTAGAGAAAGTAAAAATGTTCGTTTCCAATTACGAAACGTAACTTGAGACCCTAAAATGATCCAGTGTATGATCATTGTGCTCTTCGTGCACAGCCATTCATTATTTACGTTGGTGTAAGAACAATTGCAAAGTGCTATATACAAATGCTGTTTAGTTTTCTATGAGTGAGAAATCAACATTAAAAATGTAGGATCACATTTAGATAATTAAATTGACCCTAAAATGATCATCACATCGTCCTACGAATAAAACACGACTAATAGAATTTACTTTCCCCCATAATATCAAAGAACTTTTATTCAAGATGTTTATTTCTACAACGCTTAGTTCTGGAGGTATTGTACAGTATCAGCTTAAATGGTACAATCTGTAGACTCAATTTCGCTTGTTGGTTAGCTGAAACTCAACCAATTTTGTGTACCACTAAAGATAATATTTATTGTTAAAGGGCTGGGGAGAAAATAAAACACAACTTTGTCAAGGACGACCTTGCTTCAAAGAAATACTCAAGGTAGGTGCGGTACTTTGTACAACAATGGCTATATGGGCGATAGATTTCTTTGGTTGTCCACACAATAATGCGTTGATTAGATGTGATGTAACTGAACTGTAATGAAATCCATAATACCCGTAGTTCAGCGATTCTTTGTGATCTTGCTCAGCGGCACGAGCATCTCGCCCACAACTTCAAAGCAGCAGTTCATTGAGATCCATTCCCTAGATAAACAATGAAATATGTGTGTTTAAAATAAAATAATAATAATAATAATAATTGGGTATGGTGTTATATATCTAATAAATGGAGTTCATTTCCTTTGCTTTAATACGTGAAACTTTCATATTATCTGCAAAAATCAATAAGTACTGCCTTGACATAATAGTACTATCATTGTTGCCAACATACTCAAAGTCCTGCTATGCGATCAGCATTTAATTATACGTCATTAACAAGATAAGATCCTTTTGTAAAAACTCAAAAGTTTTGAAACTATAGTGTGGTCGACCAGAAGCAGTCGTATATAACTCAACTGTAATGGTAATGAAGACGCTCTCAACCACTCGTTTCATAAACGTATTCGCGTCTTAAGATTCCGCTAGTAACATGAATAGTGCAGCATTCAATGGCGACTCATCACCCCAGAGTTTTATTTTATAATTAATGCTAACAATTGAAAACTTTTCACTAAAAATCAGTCAATTATTAGGAATTAGCATTCTTATTAACATGGAGCCCGTTTAGAGTAATCTAATAACAAATTTTGTGACACTGTGGTTTAAGAGAAACAAGATTTTCAAATTTTGTTCTATGGTCATTGCATGCAGGTCTGCCACATTTTACACAAACGTTTTACTTTTCCGTCTTTATCTCCAGAGTAAAATCTTATCTTTCTTGCTTCTGCAGTTCTGGGGTTTGTGTTCTTGATCTTCGAGGTTCTTTCTTCTCTTGGTTCTCAGAAGTGATGTTATGTTTTCGGACAGCTCCGCGGTAAATTATTCTGAAGGCGCCGTTGCATGTATGTGAAGCAAGTTTAAATTCAGGATTCTTCAGAAAATCTTGTCTTTTCATCCTTTACTGTGATTTTACTAAGAAAAGAATGAAAACATTTATTGCTGCCCGGACCAAAATTCCATAAAGCATACGAAGTGGCCAGCGCCGTGTACTCTTTGAAAATAATCTCTGGTTTTTTGTGGTCTGATTAACATCAGGAGCACTATGCATAGTGGACAAAAATGCTAAGTCCTTCCCTTTTTAAGAGCGAAGGAGGGTAGTGTTTGCTTCTGAAGAAAAACAAATTGCGAAGATGTCACTTTTTTCCTTCTATCGGGTAGAAAACTTGGTGGAATTTCCACCTTATTTTTCCGCATCAAACCAAAAATTATGAAATTATCTTTCAGCATAATACCTGCGAAAGGTACAGATGTGAACCAGTTATCACAAGTGATGTTTATACCTGTACCACGAATTGTTGCAGACAGATCTTTTACATAATATATTGGCAGACTGTCATTTGTGTTTCTATCCTTCTTCCCTACATATGGAATAACATATATCATATAATATGTCCTGGCATCACACATTGTAGTTATTTTGATGCCATAGTTACCTGGTTTTGAGGCAATATAAACACGGAAAGGGCATTTGCAACGAAATCCCAAAAGCTGTTCGTCAATTGTTTCATACCTTCATATAAGGAAAGTAACGTGAGCAACAATTGGCTATAAATGTCGTCCAGAGCTCACGAATAAGTGAAAACTTATCTCCCCTGTTTCTTTGTATTATCATCAAATCTGAGACAATTTAGCAGAAATTTGAAGCTCGTTTGAGATATAATACATTAATGAACAAACTACATTTCTTCAGTGTTGAGGACCATCCTTTCTGCTACCTGACATTTAAAGTAATCATATTGGTGCGCATATTTCTTTCCTGTCTGTCTCATCAGTAAACCTCTGGTAAGAATATATGCCTCTTTTCCTTTGGATTTCATCATTTGTATGAGCTACATTAATCTGAACAATACTTCCATCTAATAGTATTCTGAGGACATTTACATCTGAATTTATGTTTTGAGCAAACTTAGAAGCTTTAGTAATTTTCACAATGTTGCCACTTTGACTTTTCTGAGGCGGTTCTTTAGAGCACAAAATGCCATTCTTACCTTTTACCGAATTTGTTAGTAATGCCTCCTCCTCCTCCTCCTCATTATCACCATCATTTGAAGTTGCAGCTTCAATTATAGACTCTGTTTCAAATTATCCTCTTCACTTTAAAATAAGTTATGTGCACTGTTATTGTCATTTTCTTCAAACACGTTTTCACAAAGTCCTCAAACCTTGGGTCACTGACGTTCATTATTCCATATTTGAAAAGCTGGTTATTAAATTTCACTTACACACATGGTAACAGGGATGATTTATAACCCCAAAGATTATTCAATCCCGAATACCGACTGAAGGCAACTGATTATCAGCACGAATGACCAGTAAGTGATTTACGCCACAATGACAAAGGAATAGATAGGCATGCCAGAAAAGTAAAACCAGACTTTACAGAAGAAGCGAACTACAGCTGGGATGACGCATCAATGCAGGCTTAATTACTACCATTATGATTTTGTTGCATAATATAATATTATGTGATGCAGCTTTCAGACTACAAAGTGGTAGATGGAGTGCCATTTTACTTCCTGTACTATGTATACTAAATAGGGGAAGTAATATATTGCACCCAAAAATTGGATAACGAGATTTCACCGGAAATACATGTTGTGAGGCCCCCTGAATACAGAAAAAGCATCTTTGGGAAAAGGTGCATATGTGTGTCTGTGTGTCTGGAACAGCATAACTCAAAAAGGAAAAGTCGGATAAATACTAAACTCAGTATTTACGTTCAGTATCTTTCAAAGATGCAACACGAAGATTTTCAAGAAAGTCTCTCATCTTAAACTACACTTCAGATGGAACATTTTTCGAAAAATTTGATATTCTCAAAAATGGCTTTAACGGTTTAGATTAAAGTACCATATATTTAATATACTTTCATGCCAAATAAAATGTATATCTTGAATTTTCTGGAAATGTCCCCAAAAGTCCTCTTCTTTCTGAATGGCTTTTGCATAACTGGTAAACTGTAAGAAATAGACAAACCTTTTCTACGAGAAAATGTAGAGCTCGTTAAAACACAATTTATGTCATATTTATTTTTTGTGGAATGAGCCATTTCCGAAATATTCCTTGTTATTCGTTTGCATTTTCCAATACTTATACTTTTTATTCAAATCCCGGCTGTGACATTGAATTTTGCAGTTGACTATTAATAACTTGCGAAGACCGGCTAAGATATGTGAAAAGTATAATTAATTTCAATTAATTATATATCTAATAATAATAATAATAACGTAAAACTTATACTTTTTCTCAAATGGGAATTCGTTATTCGTTTTTTATGTCCTGGACATGCAAACAGAATGAAATGCCCCACATAGCAACCAGCTCTTAAAAGATTTGACTATCGCTTAAAGCCTACCATATTCCCCTTGCATCTACAAGAAAATTAGCAATAATATAGTCTTTGCAAGCGTTTATCTCGACTAACAAGAAGTAGATGGAGAATAAGCGTTTGTTAAAATGGCTTTACAAGAATAGAGAAGGTCATGTGAGTGTAACACGTCAGATTATTTAAAATATATTTAAATTACCAGTATGTTGTGTAAAGTGATGAAATTCTTATCCAATTAAAGAGCAGCTTTCGCCATTAACTCTTTCAAGCTGAAATATTACTTAAACTTTAGCAATGTCAAGCTATTGGCCAAGTTTATAACAGTGATTGGCCACGTTGCTGAGATTAACTTGTCTTGTTTTTCAGTGTGTCTTGTGATGACGCTGTAAACAAAGGAGATTGCTCAGCTAAAGAAAGGTCTTTTGATACTGCTTTTTGCTTTGTGCAGCTCTGCTATATTTGCTATGTGTACAGTGCTGGTAAAATTGGTTTCTTGCTTTCAGTTTGTTTGCGTCTAGACAAGCAAAATAACAGCTTCACGTGCCACCGGTCAGCCTTCCATGGATGTGAAAAAGCTGCCTGCAGTCGAGCAATATTGCTCCACAAGTGGCCGCCGAGATGATAGGTTTGTTTTCACAAACTTCTCTGGGTAACAGAACAATTCTCTGCCGTAACCACCAGATTAAATATATACGAGTCTATCTGAAGCTGCGAGGAAGCGTTCGAAGGATAATGTCTGGTATTGCCCACATAGAGGGCGTTCCTTCACTGATACTACTGTGCGGCCCAAACTTTTGACGTTTCGTGGCAACCAATATGGAATGATCACCGGTTGCCAAACTTCAATTCGTTTCTTCAGAACTTTACATGGTTCAAATGCCATGGCAATGTTCAATTAAAAACTACAAGAAAACAAGAACAGACATAATAATGGAAATGTAATATACAAATAGAGAAATAAAAACCATACCTTTCTGTGTGACCTTTGTTATTCAAGTGGCATTGCTATCGGCATATTCTTTTTCGCTTCCCTACACACGCGTGAAACAGTTGAGTAATTAATGAGCACGCCTCAGCTTTAAGTTCTTGACATTTCGTGATTTTTGCGGTTTTCTTCGTTAGCATACTTTTTAAATAAATTATACACGCTGAATACAACAGCCGTAACCCTACTGCTATATCCGCTGGTACTACTGGGCTTCCTAAGCCACATTTTTATGAAAGAGTTAACTTTATAAACGCTAGGACAAAGCCTATCACTGTAACAACTGAGTATACTGCAGATGAATTCACAACTGAGTCGCTTAACCTTCCAGCAAGCGCGCTGTAAAAAGTACACCAGCAGTATTTTTGCTTTGTCAATATTTTTAACTATGTTTTAACCTTCAGCTGTCGCGTCAATGGTGCAATGAATTCCTAGAGAATGTGATCATGGTTACTGATTCTTTACTTAAGGTTCTCAGTTGGATTATTCTTTATATGGCTTTGTTTATTATTTGTTTATTTTGTTGTGCATTTCAAGTAACGAGGTGTTGAATGTTGTAAAAAGTATAAACCGCTCTTCTCATGTAACGGATACGTGCTTGGTTCTATAACCACTGAAATGCACTTAATAATTTGTTTTCCAATGGTATTATTCTTTGAAACAAAACCATGCATCACGTTGTTTATTAAAAACATCATGTATGGTTCTGTAGAGCTGTGTCAGGTGACTTTGAAAGCACTTTCATAACGAGTTTGTAGCTGTATTAGAAAACCTCGTAAGATAAGTATTTCTAAATTTATTTAAGACATAAAGTTGCAGATTATGAAGTGATAATTATTTCTAGAGCATAACAATATGTAAAATAACTACGACAGCAATGGATTTACTCCATTACAGGCATAACTATAACTAAAAGTCTCCGCTTAAACATTACGAAAGATAACTACAAATTAATAGCGAGCCATTGGGAGTGAAAATACGGTTATGTTTTGTACTGTTTAGGAGAACGTCGCTTTATACACTGGCTACTTGTTGCTTTTCTGAAATACCCATGCGCGCACATGATGTTGCAATTTGAGTTTTACCAGCGGCGAGGAGTACTGTCCGTATGAGGCAACGCCGCACTGCTGATATTC
This sequence comes from Deroplatys truncata, assembly GCA_030765065.1. Lineage (NCBI taxonomy): Eukaryota > Metazoa > Arthropoda > Insecta > Mantodea > Mantidae > Deroplatys > Deroplatys truncata. Next base: position 188,892,206 of record CM060986.1, on the reverse strand, counting down.
GTTAGTGCCGTATTAGTGGACACGCCTCAACGTCAAGAGATTTGGACTGTACACTAGTTTTATAAATAACTAGCTGGCATATCTGACGTTATTATTGAATTTCCAGAAAACAGAGTAGTAGCCCTATTGTGCAGAGCATATTAGGTTTGTAGTCTGACAATTGCATACCAATAACAATCTGATTGAACAATATGATGAAATCTCCTTGAAGACGTGTTGAATGAATGTTATAAAGTGGGAATAACAGTTTTGTTTTTCGAATAAATGAAAGTTTATTGTCACAAACGTTCATGTGATTGTCCAGAGTAAATCTTGATCTTCCAAATAAAGGACACTAAAAATGAAGTGCTGTACAGTTTCAGGGTATCCACAGAAGCACGAATAACCATGTGGGGCATTGATCTTAAATAGTGAATGTTCAACGAGATTGAACAGTGTAGTGACAGTGAGAACTTATGAAGTAACAGGTGGTGTCACAGTGAAAGTTCAACGAGATTGAACAGTGTAGTGACAGTCAACTTATGAAGTAACAGGTGGTGTCACAGTGAAAGTTCAACGAGATTGAACAGTGTAGTGACAGTGAGAACTTATGAAGTAACAGGTGGTGTCACAGTGAAAGTTCAACGAGATTGAACAGTGTAGTGACAGTGAGAACTTATGAAGTAACAGGTGGTGTCATAGTGAAAGTTCAACGAGATTGAACAGTGTAGTGATAGTGAGAACTTATGAAGTAACAGGTGGTGTCACAGTGAAAGTTCAACGAGATTGAACAGTGTAGTGACAGTGAGAACTTATGAAGTAACAGGTGGTGTCACAGTGAAAGTTCAACGAGATTGAACAGTGTAGTGACAGTCAACTTATGAAGTAACAGGTGGTGTCACAGTGAAAGTTCAACGAGATTGAACAGTGTAGTGACAGTGAGAACTTATGAAGTAACAGGTGGTGTCGCAGTGAAAGTTCAACGAGATTGAACAGTGTAGTGACAGTGAGAACTTATGAAGTAACAGGTGGTGTCATAGTGAAAGTTCAACGAGATTGAACAGTGTAGTGATAGTGAGAACTTATGAAGTAACAGGTGGTGTCACAGTGAAAGTTCAACGAGATTGAACAGTGTAGTGATAGTGAGAACTTATGAAGTAACAGGTGGTGTCACAGTGAAAGTTCAACGAGATTGAACAGTGTAGTGACAGTGAGAACTTATGAAGTAACAGATGGTGTCACAGTGAAAGTTCAACGAGATTGAACAGTGTAGTGACAGTGAGAACTTATGAAGTAATAGGTGGTGTCACAGTGAAAGTTCAACGAGATCAGAACAGTGAAGTGACAGTGAAATCTTAGTGAAATGACAATTAAAAAATCTGATGTGTTACACTCACATGACTTTCTCTACTCTTGTACAATCTAATTTTACAAACGCCTATTCTCCATATGCTTCATGTTAATCGAGATGTCAATCTTATTGGTAATTTTCATGTAGATGCAAGGGGAATATGGTAGCTTTTAAGCGATAGTCAAATATTTTAAGCGTTGGTTGCCATGTGGCGCATTCCATTCTCTTTCCATGTCCAGGACATAAAAAAAAATGAATAACGAATTTGAGAAAAAGTATAAGTATTGGAAAATTTAAGGGAATAACAAGCAATATCTCGAAAACGGTTCACTCAACAAAAGAAATGTATATGACATAAATTGTGTATTTTAACGCGATCTACATTTTTTGTGTAGTAAAATTTTGTCTATCTCTTATGGTTTACCAGTTATGCAAAAGTCGTTCACAATGAAGAATACTTTTAGAGACATTCCTAGAAAATTCGAGATATACATTTCATTTCTCATGACATTATCTTAAACATATGATATTTTAATCAAAATCGTTAGAGCCATTTTTGAGAAAATTAAAATTTTCGAAAAATGTTCCATGTAAAGGGTAATCTGGGGTGGGGGGATTTTCTTTAAAACCTTCGTGTCACATCTCTGGAATATACTGAACCTAAATACCAAGTTTGGTGCTTATCCGACTGTTCGTTTTTGAGTTATGCTGTTCACAGACACACAGACACACAGACACACAGACACACACACGGACATGTTTCCAAAAATGCTTTTTTTTGGATTCAGGACATCTCAAAACATGTATTTCCGGTGAAATCTCGGTATTGAATTTTTGGGTGGAATGCAATACTTCCCCTACTTACTATACGTAGTAGAGAAAGTGAAAAAAGGGCTGAATCAAGTCACAATAATCTATACGTAACCTTGGGTTGGAGTGATCCAATAGTCTTTATATAATTACAGTAATTGAAGTTTTAAACCTTTGAAAGTTTTCTTTGGTCCTGTAGTTATCTAGTTACATACAAGTTACATAGTTTTCACATAATGCAGAAAACCTTAACCTATACACCGAAATAGAGCTGAAGATGGTGAATATGAAATTCCCAGGCAGCCAAATTAACCTCTTTGGAAAAGGCACGTAGTCTGTGACCGTCGGAGAAAAATAACCTTTTCATTTGTTAATTATAGAATATCAGTTCACCGATTTCTGATGTCTACAAAGCAATTTTCCCTTTTATACAATTATTTGGCATTCCTTTTTAACGAACTTGATTACAACATTAGTAAAACGAAAATAAAAGCAAAAATATCTTACGTAAGGGCTATTAAAATATTTTAGCAACGGAATCGCATACATATCGTTGCGGTTATATGCGGAATATATTCTCCTTTATTTTACTGCGACTTCTGTTTACTTAGTTGCTAAATCGTGGTCATGTATACATTTGTATTGTTTTGGAATAAGATATATGTGGCATACATTTACATACACTTTATGTGATGGAACAAAACCTCTGTACTACCCCATGGCAATCAAACTTATTGGCAAGTATTTTATTTTATTAACTCCAATGTGTTAATACTCTAGGATATAGGCTTTGTAAATCCTTTTTAGTATTTTAGTTGTTTATGAATTAAGATTAGAAGATGTTTTATAGCCCATGTCCGTCAGAAACAATAGAGCTTTTCAATGTTGAAAGGATTATCAAAATCGTTTTGGTGGGTATTGAGATTACCCACATACATAACACTTTCTCTCTGTATAACATTAGTATTAAATAATAACGTCTGACAAAACTTTGCTGTTGTGGTGATTAAACCTAGGACATTAATGGTAAAATCACTTGATTATCTTATTTGGATTTTATTAAAACCTCGAATATGAGTAAGTAGTGGTAGAGGTGATTCAACGGAGGGGGAAACCGCGAGCTACAGAGATCTATTGTTGTGACACTCCCCAGGAGGAAGGGGTGAGGTGAAGGAACCACAAGAGGCTATAGGCTGTAGGCAGACAGGCCATAGAGACGCACAGAAGTCCCTAACATTACCAAGCTTGCACAGCCGTCCCAGTGCTTGAGCCGCCGAGAGAGGGCGATGAACGACCCATCAATCAAGGAGCCCTCTGGTGTCCACATGGAATATTGTTTCCATTGAGCAAGTATCCGCGTCATCTGTCCAGCACCGCCATACGCCATGAAACCTAGAAGCATAATTAATAATAAGTAAATAACACTCTAAAATACTCGTCACGGTACCTGGTTTCCTACACGGGGACGTGCATTGTAAACCTTTATACTCTATTTCACATTTACCACAAAATATGTCATACACATTATTGTTTTAAGATTTCACTTATTACTAGATAAAAACAAAATAAACATATAAAAGTAAAATAAAAAGAAAAATTATTATCACTTAAATAACTACCCATATTTTAACTCATCTCTGGTTGCTTGAAACCAGCTACTATTCCTAAGTAAACTACTTTTCTAAATCTAGTCTTATCTTCCGCAATAAAACGTAGTGGCATCCAGTAGGAATATATTCCATCTTTCATATTTCTTTATGAGTTCTGCACTTATGTGTATAATTTACTTTTTTAGCCTTAATTTATATTATATTACTTTACTTTAGAACTTTACTATTACAATTTTCTTACTTGAATATAATATTCAACACTATATTCATCTAGAAGCACATCTAAAGATAAGAAGCAAACTGAATGAAAGGGAAATTATAAAAAGGAAATCGTGGTAGAGAAGAAACCACCCCAGCAATCGCCTGCCGACCTCGGAGAAACCGGGTCGAAGTGGTCGGTCGCCGGGAATCGAACCCGAAACCTCCCGAATGCGAGTTGTACACGTTATCGCAGCGCTGGTTCGGTTAAATCCTCGAATAGACCGTGTTAATATACAGGGTGCGTCTAAATTCCCCTTGCACATTTTGAGGACTTGTAGTGGGATCTAAGACGATTATGTTTAGCACAGGAACTTGTGTTCGAAAAGTGCCATCTTTCTACTACTTGAAAAATCACCACACACGCTTTTTCGGTGCCACTCACTAGGATGGTCTTGACTAGGGTAGTCCGTATTTCATTCACCGATCACCTGATGTCCAAAGTCCATACACTTTGTTTACATGTCATTCAGTTCGGTTTGTGATGGGTTTCAAGAACAATACGTTCTGAACATTTGGGCAGGGTTCCTTGATGGGTGTGTAATTGGGGCATACCCCCTTCCACCAAATCTCACAGTATAATAACTTGAAGGCGTACTGCATGGGTTCTTGGAGGATGTGCCACTGCAACTGCGTCAAATCATATACTTCTAGCACGACGGCGCACCATCTCATTTTGCACTTGCAGTCCGACGTCATCTGGACCAACGATTTTGGCAACGGTGGATAGGTCGTGGTGGCCCAATTGCTTGGTTTGTCCCGATTTTGCCCCGCTTGTCTACTACCTTTGGGGTTCACATGCAATTCTTGATGTACGAGACCCTTGTGATAAAACGGTACGTTTTCAACATGAGTTCCTATGCTAAAGTTAACCGACTTGTAAACGGAATTTAGACACACCCAGTATATATAACGATGTTGGGAGGCACAGCCAGAAGTCGTCTTCCTTGAGGAATTCCTAATCTTGGAATGTCCAAAAGTAAACAGAGAGGAATTCCTTTCAAGGGAGTTTGTACAGTGGGTAGTCTGAAGAAAACTGGTATACTTTCCCGGTTTAATTTGGGTTCCCACTGAAGTAAAAAAGCGCTAATTATCATAACATGATGCACGCGTTTAGGCCCAGGTTGAACTGCATTGCTACCCGAATTCTCAAAGTTCTAGCGATGAAGTGTTGAAAATCCTTTCTGCTTTCTCTACTGCTTAACTACAACTATTAAGTATGGAAAGTATTACATTCTAACCAAAACATTGCCACAAAAACGATTAATTAAAATAAACTGAGTGTTTTAAGAAGACCAATAGGTGAAAATTGGGCAAACATGGTGAAAATTCACAATTTAGGGTTTTTAATGCATTATTAAGTACGCCTCTGTAGGAACGCTTAAATGTAAATATACTTATTATCGTAGCGAAAATGAGTGAGTTCCATCACGGTTTACATAACTCTGAATGGAAGACGTGGTAGCGCATCTGAGTGTTTTTACTTTCTCTGCCATGTGCATAGTAGATAATGTAGGTATTGCATTTTAGCCGCAAATTGGAAACCAACACATCACCGGAAATACAGATTTTGAGGCCCCCTGAATAAAAAAATAATTTTTAAAAAAGGTCCGTGTGTGTGTGACACTGTAAACAGCATAATTCAAAAACGAAAGGTCAGATAACTACAGCTCGTGTAAAACGTAGTAACACTCCATTTGCGCAAGGGCGGAGAAGTGGTAAGAATAGTGCGGGAGCAAGGGACCAGAAGTATGTCAGAACTCGGGGGCAGTCGCTGACCCCCACCTCTCTTATTAAACAAGTGGTATGTTCAGTGCTATTGCGTATCTATGCTTCATGAGTGGGGGACTCTCACGACGTTTTACACTAGCTGTATAAAACTTGTTATTTAGGTTCAGTACCTTTCAAAGTTGCTATACGAAGATTTTCAAGAAAATTCTCCAACCCAAAACAATCCTTTACATTGAACACTTGTCTAATTTTCGATTCTCTAAAAAATAACTCACAATTTTTATTAAAATATCATACATTAAAGATATTCGCATGACGAAACGTATATCTTTAGTTTTTTGGGAATACCCTGTGAAGTCCCCTTCATTCGGAAGATATTTTATATAATCTTATATAGCTGACAGACGTTAAGTGATACACGAAAACATACTGCAAAAAATAATATACATCTCTTTAAAACACAAGATTTATTTCAGGTAACTTTTTGTGATTTCCGAGGTATACGTTATTTATGGTCAAATTGTTTAATACTCTGTCATTCTTCTGTCAGTATTCACCTCGCGATGTCATGGAAAGGGTATGGAACTTAAGGCCAGCATATAGCGTCCAATTCTAAAACATTTGACTATCGTGTTCTCTTTGTGTCTAAACAAGGTATGTAATGTAGTTATTTCTGCAAAGGTTTAACTCGATTAAAATTTTGTAGATAAGGAAATAAATTTTAGTAAGAATAACTTGTATACCTACTAATGAAAAGACGGTAGAGCAAGTCACTTGAATGTAAGACATCAATTTTTTTCTTATATTTCTTACATTTTGTTCCAAATTTCAATAAGTGTTTTTGCTAATTTTTTTAGTAAAAATGTACACTCTTTTATGAAAGTTAATAAGCAGTAGACCAGTTAATGTGTGTGATCTTTTCAGTGCGTTTTACTCCGTTGTCATATTTTAGACATTTTTCAGCATTTAAAATGCTACTTATAATGCAACTATGAGTTATCAGAGTGAACTTCAGGAATGTTTTCCTCAATTCATGCTAACTAATACTAGCTATGCAGTTGTTGTTGTAAGTCAAAGATATTGTCTCACCAAGTTCACTCAAGTTTGATAATTAGATATTTTTTTCAAACGTCGAAGCTTGCAAATAAACGAAAATTCGCTTTTTAAAATCAATTAATTTAAAAGCATGTTTCCTAGAAAATGTAATTTGTAGATCAGTAAGGAGTTTAAATATGAAATATTGTTTAAGAATATGAAAATTCCATCGTAGGGAGTCTTTTATAAAATAGTTCAAGTTTTTATTTTTAAATGCACAGTTAAGGAACAAAGGAAACTTTATTACCAAGCTTTGCAAACCAATTCCCTGTAAGACATGAAATGTGGTAAAAAAAATCATGAGTTTAATACAGTATTTTGGGTTTTGGAAAATTCACACATGGTCCCCTTAATGATATCTTCATTTTTTGAAGTACATTCTTGTCTGTTAATCGTGGTTTACCAGTTATACAAAATGACACAAAAGTCCTTCTGAATGAAGAAGATTTCACAGGCTATTTCCAGAAAATTCAAAATATACATTTATTTGTCTAAATACCTATATGGTATTTGAATCAAAATATTTGCCATTTTTGAAAAATAAAAGTTATCTAAAATGTTTCACTTAAAGGTTAGTTTATGATGGGGAAATTTTCTTGAAAATCTCGTGTCATAGCATCTTTGGAAGATCTTGAATTGATATACGAAGTTTACCTAATTTTCATTTAGTTATGCTGTGCACAGACATATATCAGACACACACACAGATGCACACACCCTGCTACCGTAATTATTGTTCTGAAAATATAAGTAATTGACAAATAATTGCAATAGATATTTTCCATATATTATACCACTGTATTATATAATAAGCTCTAGATTAAATATTAGTCAGGAAAGGAGGTAATTAGGATGCCAGGTTAGCGAAAGTCGTCAATATCAGCTGAGAATAGAGAACACTTTAGCTTAAATATTCTTAGAGTTAAATTCAGGACGTGTGTGAAAAGGCACGTAGGCCAATTCTACAAAGGAGAAGTTAAAGGTATTTCTGAGAATTTAGTCAGGAAACGAAGTTAGAGAGTAAGAACACTAAGAATTGAAGATTGCCCCGGGCAATAAGTAAGGTTGGTGGGGAAAGAATATGTAGGCGGGCATCTTAATCAGAGAAACATTCGCATTCCCAGTTGGGCAAACACTCTCTCTCTCTCTTTCTGGTACCGGCACTGGTACTTATATTCGTTCGTGCACACCTTCGTGCATACATTGGATACTCTAGTACCGTCACAGATAGGTACTGCTCGTGCGATATGTTAAGTGCTTAGTGACTGGCTTGTGTGAGTGAGATTTCGTGGGTATTGCAAGAAGTGTCGCCGATAACATTTTAGCGACTCACGGCACGTTACGCTTCTAGTTTCTTGTATTGCGGAAACAGTTATTTCCAATCGTAACTTTGATACTGTAGAATTTAGCGGATATAATAATTCAGTTGTTACAATTTTGAATGCTACGATTCATAATCAGTTTCATTCTTTATCGTCAAACGTTCGGCAAATGGCTTCAGTAGCTCAAATATTAGATCACATTAAATTTCTCAGTCAATTTAAACTGGTGTTATTTCACAATGCATACAGTATACCTTGAGTGAAAGTTCTCATAGCTTACCACTAGAGCAGCTGGCGCACGAGGCAACAGAACGAGCTACGAGATCACGGCAGTAGAATCAACAACAAGTAGGTTACTTAAACGGCTTCAAAAGTGCCGGCTTCAAGCTGTCGCCTCATCGTGGTACAATAATCCTCTATCAACACCTACGGTGCGGATCTGTATCTCAAATGATTTTTTATTATAACTATTTATTCAGGGAATCTCATAACATATATGTGCATTTTCAGTGAAATCTGTATATGGAATCTTTTATTGAATTTAATTCTTTAAGTATCTACTATAATTAGGCGTTACAGTAGATACAGAGGTTAACTTATTAGTATCGAATTATTAAAGCTATTACACAAATGCTTAGTGCATGGGTCATTTACCTTTTATATTTAAAATACAATTTAAAGATGGCAAAGAGAAACAAAAGAAATAAGTAAAAAAAAAGAAAGAAAGATCTAGAGATACTTTTCCTGACAAACTGAACAAATTTGTTCTGGCTTCGGTCACTTTAGCAAGGAAATAACACATGTTTTACCAGTTCCTCTGGTTAGCCGGTAGATCCCAACATAGCATTCTCCTTCTAGCAGGACTTAAGAATTTTTCTTTGAGACCTAATTGTTCACTGGTTCTCCCACTATGCGCATTCCGCCAAAATATGTACCCAGTCTTCATCCAAACAACAGCATGAACAGATTCTTCTGCCAGAACCGTCAGTCATTTTCTGTGCTCTAAACCATGATAATATTGATCTTTTCTTTCATCCTAAGTATACTTGCCTCTATTAATCTTCTTCTGACTCCATATGTTTTTGTCATTTACTTCGCCTCTGCCACATTGTACTAGTACCTATTTTCCTCAAACGTCTTTCCAAATCGCTACTCAAAACTTATTTATAACATTTGGAGTGTTTTGTGGAATTATCTCCCTGCACCATTCTGTCAGTACTTCACTGCAGTTATTTACAGTGTACTGTGTCTTCATAACATTCCACCTCCCTCAACACCCCAGAATTTGACGTGTCCTGCGAAATTCTATTAACTCTTTTCCAAAATGCTACCTGGATTTCATTTATTTAAGTTCATACATGGTTATGGACTGACCTTCACCCTGGTTATTTGTTCAGCCATAATTATTTCAGTATACAAATACAAAAGTTAACATATCACATGTCCTTTGTCAACTAAAATCAATCTAAATTTGCATGTTTTTCAACTGACCATTTCCATTTCACCTTCACTTTCCATAAAAAGACCCTTAGTTTGGGAATATGCTTTTGGTCTTCAAAATATGTATAAGTGCAATGAATTTGATGGTCAGTAACCATTTCTTACTTATTAGACCTCCCCTCTGGTCATAAATGACTTTATATTGAAACTTAATGTGAATTTCATCTGCCCTCTCCCCACATATAGGCATGTTCTAGAAATAACCCCTCCCCTCATTCCTTTAATTTTCAAACCCCTAATCGAACTCTTTCGTTTTTTTTTTGGAAATTAAAATGTGCTTTTCCTTTTCTGAGTCATCCTTTAATTCCTTGTATTAAGTCAGTAAGCTTTTCTCCCTCACCTCCGCAAACAAAACTTGTCTATCCATGTATTCCATTCTAGATCTCACTTCCTTCCAAAAGCCTCTTCTAAAGTGTCCAATTTCAATCCAAAATTCTCCTAATCCATTTTTGCATTCTCTACTACGTATAGTAAGTAGGGGAAGTATTGCGTTCCACCAAAACCTTGATAGCGAGATTTCACCGAAACTACATGTTTTGAACTGCCCTAGAATCCGAATAAGCATTTTTGGAAACATGTCCTTGTATTTGTCTGTGCGTCTGTCTGTCTGTGAACAGCATAATTAAAAAACGAAAAGTCGGATAAATACCAAATTTGGTAATTGAGTTTAGCATCTTTCAGGGATGCAACACGAAGATTTCCAAGAAAATCCCCCCACCGCGAACTACCTTTTACATGGAAGATGTTTTAAAAGTTTTTCTTTTCTGAAAAATGGTTCAAACGACTTTGATTAAAATGCCATATGTTTAATATATTTTTATGGTAAATGAAATGTATATCTTGAATTTTCTGGGAATGTCCCCAAAGTCCTCTTCATTTTGAATGAATTTCGCATAACTGGTAAACCGTAAGAGATAGACAAACATTTACAAGGCAAAACGTAGAACTCCTTAAGGCACACAATTCATGCCATATACACTTTATTTGTCGAGATATTCTTTGTTATTTTCTTGAATTCTCCAATGCTTGTACTTTTTCTCAAATGGGAATTCGTTATTCATTTTTAATGTCCTGGACATGAAAAGAGAATGGAATGCTCCGCATAGCAATCAGCTCTTAAAAGATATGACTATCGCTTAAAACCTACCATATTCCCCTTGCCCCTACAAGAAAATTAGCAATAAGTTTCTGCAAATGTTTATCTGGATTAACATGAAGTATATGCAGAATAACGTTTGTATAAATAGTTTCTACAAGAGTGGAGAAAGTCATGCGAGTGCAACACATCGTATTTTTAAATAACTGCTCTCTAATTTTCCTCAACCACACATTTGACAGAATACCCAAATTTTGTTCTTGATATATCAAGCATATTTTCACTATATCAGTGTCAGGTAACTCTTGGATCCGCAATAAATATTACAGTGCTTTCTCCAACATTAGCCCTCTCACACTTACCTTTCCTAGTTCTATTACACGTTTTATTTACTTGCTATGCTGTTTCCTATCCCAAAGTTTCACTCAGCTGTATAATAAAATCGACCTTACTTAGAGGTATACATATATATATATATATATATATATATATATATATGTATTTTTTTTCTAATGCATCTACCGGCACGTCAGGTATCGGCGTGAGAGAACGAAATAGTTTCATTTATTTGCTCGTAAAATTTATAGTTAGTGACTGAGAGATGCTTATTCCATTCTCCTTTTATATTAAATATTACTTATAAATAGGAGAAATGTTTAACATTTTGTATTTCCAGCTCCTTATAAACCATGTTTCATTCCTGTGATAAACATAACGATTTTTTGAAGTCACTGATTTGTTTTGTTAATGTTTACCACCATACTCCATTGTTTACAATATTCTTGCACCTATTAATGAGCTTCTGAAACCCTCTATCGTAACTAACAAAACTGTTCATGTCATCTTCGTATAAAAATCTGATGTATTACACTGACATGACTTTCTCTGCTCTTGTGCAAACCATTTTTTCAAACGCTTATTCTCCATCTACTTCATGGTAATGTGGATACGAGATGTTAATCTTATTGCTAATTTTCTTGTAGGTGCAAGGGGAATATGGTAGGTTTTAAGCGATAGTCATATCTTTTAAGAGCTGATTGCTATGCGGAGTATCTCATTTTTATAGCATGTCCAGGACATAAGAAAACGAATAACGAATTCCCCTTTATACATTTGAGTAAAGATATAGGTATTGGAAAATTCAAACAAATAACAGGGAATATCTCAAAAATGGTTCACTCCACATAATAAATGTATATGATATAAATTACGTGTTTTAAGGAGATCTGCATTTTTTTGTATTGAAACATTTTGTCTATCACTTGCGGTTTACCAGTTATGCAAAAGCCATTCAGAAAGAAATGCACTTTTGGGGACATTCCCAGAAAATTCAATATATAGATTTGATTATTTGTTATTAAAGTATCTTAAATATGTGATACTTTAATAAAACCCGTTGAAGAAATATTTGAGAAACCAAAACTTTTTAAAGAGAATGTCCCATGTAAAGGGCAGTCTGGGGTGGGGATTTTCTTGAAAATCTTTGTGTCACATCTTTGAAGGATACTGAAACTAAATATCAAGTTTCACAATATATATTTGACTTATTCGAATGCAGAAATAGCAAGGTAATAACAGTTGAATGAATAAACAAGAATACATTTTAGATTTACCAATACTTGTTCGGTACTCAAATCACGCTAAGACGTCAGTTTCTGAGAGAGATGTATCCAATCCTGAGGCTAAAATGGGATCTCTAAGCTCACAAAATCGTGAAATCCCAAGTGGCTACCCAAAACCAGACAGGCAAGCCGCAACTCTAACCACTTGATTATTATTTATGTGGAATATGTCGCTGCGACAGAGCTGTGGATGACCTTTGAAATGAAACTCCTACTTTATGAAACTAGTTTAAATATGGATAATTACGCGCCTTACAGTCAATGTACGGCCTCACTGATGCCTTGTTCACCAATTATTACAATCGTAACTAAGCTATAGCATGCTAATGCGGTTTTCTTCCTTCTACATTCATTATTCTATTCATATGATCTCTGATTCTACTTCACTAAGAATCTGGCAAACCTATGCTCATGTATTACCTTCTCTACTACGTATAGACCAAAATTTCAACGGAAATATATGTTTTGAGACCCCCTGAATCAAAAAAAAGCATTTTTGGAAACATGTCCGTGTGTGTGTGTCTTGTGAACAGCATAACTCAGAAACGAACAGTCGGATAAATACCAAACTTGGTATTTAGGTTTAGTATCTTCCAGAGATGCGACACAAAGGTTTTCAAGAAACTCCCTCCTCCCCAGATTACCCTTTACATGGAACATTTTTCGAAAATGTTAATTTTCTCAAAAATGGCCTTAACGATTTCGATTAAAATATATTATGTTTAAGATATTTTCATGACAAATGAAATGTATATCTGGAATTTTCTAGGAATGTCTCCAAAAGTATTCTTCATTGTGAACGACTTTTGCATAACTGCTAAACCATAAGAGATAGACAAAATTTTACTACACAAAAAATGTAGACCGCGTTAAAACACACAATTTATGTCATATACATTTGTTTTGTTGATTGAACCATTTTCTAGATATTGCTTGTTATTCCCTTCAATTTTTCAATACTTATTTTTTCAAATGATAATTTGTTATTCATTTTTTTGTCTTGGATATGCAAAGAGTATTAATCTGTGGCAAAGCGAATGGTGCTGCACATACCAACCAGCTATTAAGAATAATGTCTATGCTTAAAGGCTACTGTATTTCTATATTGCTCTTGTAAATATATATTCCCCTTACATCTACAAGAAAATTAGCAATTAGATAGAGACTGCAAATGTTTATCTCGATTAACATGAAGTAGATGGAGTATAAGCGTTTGTAAAAATAGTTTGTACAAGAGTAGAGAAAGTCATGTGAGTGTAACACATCAGAAAGTTTTTTCTATTCCTTATAGGTGGTTGCTACAAACTGTAAAAATGGTTTAGTGATCTTCAAATTTAAAATATAAACAAGCGGTACAAACGAGTTGAAACAGATAAGTTATTACAGTGATAATGCCAAAAGAACGAAAAAATCTGATGTGATGCATTCACATGAATTTCTCTACCCACTATCTTCATTAGTGGGTACACAAACTATTCTTACTAAAGCTTAATACCTTCTTTACTACGAGTAGGGGAAGTATTGCATTCAACTTAAAAATTCTATATGGAAATTTCACCGGAAATACATGTTTTGATGTGCCTTGAATCCAAATAAAGCCCTTTTGGAAACATGTCCTTGTGTGTTTCTTTGTGTCTGTGAACAGCATTAACTAAAAACGAAAACTCGGATAAATACCAATCTTCGTATTTGAGTTTAATATCTTCCAAGGATGCAACACGAAGATTTTCAAGAGAATACCCCACCCCAGACTACCCTTTACGAGGAACATTTGTCGAAAATTTTGATTTTCTCAAACAATGATCTAACAACTTCGAATAAATATCACAGGTTTAAAATATTTTCATGGCAAATAAAAAGTATACCTTGAATTTTCTGGGAATAGTCCTTATCATTCTGAGTGACTTTTGCATAACTGTTAAACTGTAAAAGATAGACAACATTTTAATACACAAAAATCTAGATGTCATGAAAACACACAATTTATGTCATATATATTTTTTTGTTGAGCGAACCATTTCCGAGACATACTTTTTACTCTTATGTGTGTGAATTTTCCAATACCTACATATACGTTTTCCCAAATGGGAATTCGTTATTCTTTTTTCTTTTATGTCCTTGACATGCAAAGACAATGGAACGCTCCAAATAACAACCAGCTCTTCAAAGATTTGACTGTCGCTTAAAGCCTACCATATTCCCCTTGCACCTACAAGAAAATTAGCAATAAGATTAACATCTCATATCTCGATTTAACATGAAGTGGTTGCAGCATAAGCGTTTGTAAAAATAATTTGTACAAGAGTAGAGAAAGTCATGTGAGTGCAAAACATCAGAAAATTTTTATATCTACAACATGTTAATCCAAATAAATCCATGCAGAAATAGCTACATTACAAATTTTGTTCTTAGATACAAAGAGAATAGCAGTAATCAAATGTTTAAGAACTGGACACTATATGCTGGCCTTAAAATTCCATACTGTTTTCACGCAATCGCGAGAAACAACTGAATGTTCATAGTACTTTAAAGAATGATCAAGAAGTGAACAATTTGAACCAATAATAACGAATATCTCTAAAATGGTTTATGTCACAAAGAATTTAAATAAATCGTGTATTTTAAGATCTACTTTTTTGTGTAGTACGTTTTCGTCTATCGCTTAACGTTTACCAGTTATACAAGATTATACAAAATTCCTTTCGAATGAAGAGGACTTCACAGGCTATTCCCAGAAAATTGGAGATAGTTATACACTTTAAACGTCATATATACATTTAATATATAGTATTTTAATCAAAATCATTAGAGTCATTTTTTAGGAAATCAGAATTTTCGAAAAGTATTCCATGTAGAGAGTAACTGGGGTGCGGGATCTTCTTGAAAATGTTCCTGTCGCATCCTTGGAAGATACTGAACTAATACCCAGTTTGATTTTTATCCGACTTTTCGTTTTTGAGTTATGCTGTTCACAGACACATACACGAACGTTTTTCTAAAAACACTTTTTTGGATGCCGGGGACATCAAAACATATGTTTCTGGTCAAATCGCGGTATCGAATTTTATAGTGAAATGCAACACCTTCTCTACCTACTATTTACGTGGTAGAGAAGATAAAAGTAATTTATGTGTCACATTCCTATGACATTCTCTACCCATTCTCTTCAACAAACTGTTATTATAAAAGCTTATTCTTCGATCTACTTCATGTTAAATATACAAATATTTGCAGAAATGAATTTATTGCATACTGTTTTGTAATACAGAAGTTTTAAGCGAAAGTCAAATCCTTTCAGAGCTGGTTGCTAAGTGATGGCTTTGAAATTCCGTCCTCTTTTCATAAGCACGAGAAAAAATCTTATAACGATTTTCCTCTTGAGTAAACTGTATTTAAATGTTCAACTCAACAACAAAGAATATCTCTAAAAAGGTTAACGCACATTTTTTATTTTGCATAAATTGCGTGCTTTTACGAGATGTACATTTGTTGTGCATTAACATTTTGTCTACATCTTACGCTTTACCAGTTGTGCAAAGGTATTTCCGAATGAAGTCTTCACAGGCTACACATAGAAAATTCAAGGCGTACTATTTTATTGTGAAAATAGCTTAAACGTATAGTATTTTAATAAAAATCGTTGGCTATTTTAGAGAAAATTAAAAATAACGAAGTAAGTTTTCAAAGTGAATGGAATGCACCACATAGCAACCAGCTCCTAAAAGATTTGACTGTCGCTTAAAGCAATAGTTTCTGCAAATGTTTATCTCGATTAACATGAAGTAGATGGAGAACAAGCGTTTGTAAAATAGTTTGTACAAGAGTAGAGAAACTCATGTGAGTGCAACACATCAGATTTCTTTAATATAGAGTCAACTGAAAAATTCAATGCCACAGCCGGCTGTATATTAAAAAACTTGCGAAGAGCAGGTTGGGTCTCTAAAAATATAATTAATTTCAATTAATTATATACGAAAAATAAAATATTTCACAAAAATCCTGTGCTATTACTGAAGATAAACATGCTTTCAGTGAACGGAGTAATTTGAGATTTTAGATTCACCTGAAATGCGTATTTGAACTGGCCTGACCGCCCCCCCCCGAAGGATGTTTTCAAAAAAGCCTTTTACGTATATATGAGTATTGTTACATGTGGGGTACAGGCCTAAAATGTGCACATGAAAATTAAATTAATTTTTGTTTCTTGTTAGGCCATGAAAGGAGTAAGGAAGTACCAAAACCTGTGTATATCAACCTACTCTCAAGATTAGGCTACGGATGGGACTCCTAGCACATGGACCCATACAGAGATCTCTTGTTGGGCCATGAAAGGAGTAAGGAAGTACCAAAACCTGTGTATATCGACCTACTCTCAAGATTAGGCTACGGATGGGACTCCTAGCACATGGACCCATACATAGATCTCTTGTTGGGCCATGAAAGGAGTAAGGAAGTACCAAAACCTGTGTATATCGACCTACTCTCAAGATTAGGCTACCGATGGGACTCCTAGCACATGGACCCATACAGAGATCTCTTGTTGGGCCATGAAAGGAGTAAGGAAGTACCAAAACCTGTGTATATCGACCTACTCTCAAGATTAGGCTACGGATGGGACTCCTAGCACATGGACCCATACATAGATCTCTTGTTGGGCCATGAAAGGAGTAAGGAAGTACCAAAACCTGTGTATATCGACCTACTCTCAAGATTAGGCTACGGATGGGACTCCTAGCACATGGACCCATACAGGGAGAAACGGATGAGAGAAGGAAACGCAGGAGACGTATGGGCTGCAGGACCGATCGATGCAGGGAACAGACGCTTAGAGAACCCTAGCATAACCACTCAGCCGGAAAGTGCTCAAAGCAGCTCTCCCAAACCACCGGAGTGTAACTCACAGGTTCCCTTCGGAAAACTCGGCCCAGCAGCGGAGACCCGACCGGCCTCCATCTGACGGGGACGAGAAGAACTTCCAACAGTCGTCCGACACACAGTCCCGGAGCCAGCATGTAACGTGAAAGAGGAAGATGAAATGAAAGGGAATGAGGTAGGAGAAATTCGGAGGCCTTCCCAACATTCACCTAGTGACCCGGAGAAACCCCGAAAAAAGCTCATGGATCAGGAAGTGCGACCGCGGGAATCGAACCCAGGACCTACCAAATGCGGTCCACAGGCGCAATCCCAGGAATCATCCCGCTCGGTTCGACCTACTCTTACCTGACTACCTGTTCATCCTTCTGTGACACGAATACAACAAAATATGTAATATACCGGATGGCAGTATTGTTAAATTTGCTCAGATGTACGACAATTTTGAGCGTCAATATATAATTCTGAGTGGCAACCCTAGCTGAAGCTAAACAATGTACAAGACTACCCTGGAGCAGTCTTGTGCAGATCAGTGTGGGATGGGGAGAGGTGAGAGATGAACCCGATTCACTGGCGATCCATTCAAGTTTTCCTCTTATAGCCTATTGGTCATGCATAGGAGTAGGAGTAGGTCTAGGTGCGGAGGGGGAGCTAGACTTCGACGTACAACATCTTTTGTGCCTGTGCCCTAACAGGGTGCTCCCGAAAGGGAGGAGGGAGAGAAGCAGGTGGCACGACGGGGCAGATTGAATGGTGGCTGGTGCAACCGATTCCCCTCCCCCTGAAGGCTTGCACATCCCACTGGGGGGCGACACTTCGATACCGCCCCACTTTCCGGGGACGAAAGTTGCATAGAGCATCCTTTTCCCCTACCATGCAACGCCGAGATCCCGCTGATGCTTTGAGATCATGCAAGTGAAATGTAAATGAAAATAAGTGAGAATGAAGGTGAAATGTAGGGACAGAAAAATTCAGGGGATATAATGAATCTTTCTAGCATTCGCCTAGCGACCCGAGGAAACCCCAAAAAGACCCGGGGTCAGGAAGGTCGGCCGCGGGAATCGAATCCACGAGCACCCGAATACGGGCCACAGACGTTACCGCCTGAGCCATCCCGCTCGGTATCGGTTATGCATAATTCTGTGGTTTTGTTTCCAAATGTACTTAATTTAGCCCAGAATAGGGGTCAGCTGCTCACTCCTCTGTGGTGCCTAGTCGTGAATCTCGTACATTCAGACGAGTTCATGAAACAGTTGAAGGGAAGGGCGGAAAGACGACGTGTGTTAGACATCCAAATGAATCAGTTGTAATCCCCACTATAGTTACTTGACGCTGGCCTATGTGACATCGATATTAGTGTTGCTGATACTTCGAGAAGCCTCAGAGTCACAACTTCGATTGAGGATGGTAGGGATTAAGAAATTAATTCAGGGAATGATTTCCTGGTAGATCTGAGGTTATTCTTTTTAGGATGGTGACCCTGCCTTGATAGTCTTAATAATGCTGCCGGCTAAACTGAACTATTCTTTATTTTTAAAAGATTCCTTTCTGGTCGACCCGCCTCTTGTTTATCGTAGCCACTTTCATTTATTTTAAGATTCGCGAAATTGCAACTTATGTGTTTCTCGAGCGTCTCTTTTACTAACTTTGCATCTAATTGCTTATGTTACGACTCTACGCCAGACTGAAAAATACATGTTTCGATAATTTTCCGAGGAGTTCTCTACCGACCGTCTCTCTTCCAAGATTTTCCATAGAAGTTTCATCGACCGTCACTCTTGCTAGTTTTCGTAATAGTGACATTACTTTGTTTCAACACTTCTCGGCATTTCGTAAATCTCTCCCACTTGTTTTAATATTTCGAGCCGTCTTGGATTCAAGACGTATCATGCGACCTGTACAAAATATTTAGTTCACTATTATTTTATTTCATAAATTTTCTTATTGGTGATTTCTACCTCTGCAACTCACACGCTTAATCCTGACAACTTATTTTAAGTCTGAAATCTTCCCACGAGCCTTCTTAGATTGAAGACAAAACACTTTCTGACCGTGATAAGCTTCTGAGATTTTGTCCCTGTCACGTCCGTGTACGGAGACAAAAGCTAGGCCTCTAGTCTTCACAGCACCATGTGTAACCGTAGGCTATTTCCCACTAAACAGGTAAGCGTCAACCTGGCCTTTCGCTAGATAACGAAGTTTGTTGTCTTTCCTTTTCGGCGAATTTATTACTGGTAAGAAATTACAGAGCGACGCATTGAATTATTATTTCACTTTATTTACTTTTGTGTACATCCTATGACCATTTTAACTGATTACTCTTCAGCATCCTGCTTCAGCAAGTTTATCTCAGGTTATGAATTATTTGTCATTATGATTTATTGGATTATTTTATTAATATTATCTTCTCCATAAAATTTATATTTAGTGATGATATTGTATTAAATTATTTATTTCTCACCTCGGTCCCGATAACCTGCTTCAACCTTCAATGCAAGGAATGCAAGAAATTATTTTTCAACTTGACAATGGAATCGTAATACTCGTAGCACTGCGCTTTAATTTTACTTTC
Source organism: Deroplatys truncata (assembly GCA_030765065.1). Classification (NCBI taxonomy): domain Eukaryota; kingdom Metazoa; phylum Arthropoda; class Insecta; order Mantodea; family Mantidae; genus Deroplatys; species Deroplatys truncata. The sequence goes on along the minus strand of CM060986.1, from coordinate 188,872,388 downwards.
TCTAGACTGACTGTATTCCATACAAAAATTCGATGTCGAAATTTCACCGGAAATACATATTTTGAGAACTCCTGAACCACCCCACCCAAACATGTGTATAAAATAGTCTCTCTGTGTGTGTCTGTGAGCAGCATAACTCAAAAACGAAAATTAGTTAAGTACCAAACTTGGTATTTATATTCAGCTTCTTCCAAGGATGTGACACGAAGTTTTTTCAAGAATATCCCCCTATGCATAGAACAAGTTTCACATTTTCTGCAATAATGATTCTAGCGATTGTGATTATAATACCACATGTTTCAGATATTTACATGACACACAAAATGTATATCTTGAATTTATATGCTAATAGCCTGTGAGGTCCTCTTTATTCTGAATTACTTTTGTATAACTTGTAAACCATAAGAGATAAAACAAAAGCATACTGAATATAAATGTAAATTTCTTTAAAGCACACAATTTATGACTATAAAAGTTTTTGTAGCGTTTACCATTTCCGTGATATTCTTTTTGTTATTGGTTTGAATTTTCTACTTATCGGAGAATACTGTCAATAAACGTTGTATGTGATACCAGAAAAATCTTTTTTTACTATCTCCACTGCTTACTTTAAGTAAGGGATGGCTTGCCTTGTACATTGCATAACTACGTAAGAAGTCAGACGAGCCCAACTCAAATCTTCTTTATATGAACATAATGTAAGTTATATACAACTTTCTGAGACATTATCAGTATGAGTGCTTGTTAAGTTGTTAAGGTTTAACGAGTGCATGAGGTCCTACTTCCTTTCAGGCGACTTTCATCGGATCGATAGAACCATACAAAATCGACGCAACATCTGTAAAGCTAACAAGGTGTTGCGCTGAAAGATAACCCGGGGCTTGTTAAACTTGTCGGTGCAAGGCAAGCTCTCTTAAGAAGAACACTGTGCTTTTTCAGAAGCATCTTAAAGAGCATATATTCAAATTTGTTAGCGTAGGCCATGCGAATCTTACATGGCGAGCCACCCACCCCTAAGTAATTGTATCTATGTAACCTGCAGGTACTACCCCATGTCTTTCCCTGTCATTCTAAATGATATGGGTCGTTTCTACGTATTTAAATTAACGAGCAACATGGATCCGTGGTAACGTGAGAGACTCGCATTCGAGAGGTACTGGGTTAGATTTGCTTCGACGGGCTACTCTGGCCTTTGGGTTTTTCGGGATTTTCCCTGGTCGGTAGACAAATGTTGGTGTGGTTCCCACGATTTCCTTTCCCTCCTTTGATTTTCATTTAGTTTACTTCTCATATTACAGGTGTCTTCGTTTCGTAGAGTGTGGCGGTGCCCAAAACACGGCGCGGATGTTTGCTCCAAGGAAGAAGTATCCCCCATCGATATTGACAGGCTGCCTGGTTCATCGCTCTCTCTAGGCGGCTGCAGTAGCGGGAGGGGTCTTTGAGCTAGATATTCTTAGGGACTTTTGCGCGTCTCTATGTCTGTCTTATGATAATACAAATCTGAAAAATAACTAATTGTGGTAACACTTACACACACACTTAAATTTGTGACGGACAGATAATTATTACCATAACGTTTGTGTCAGTGGAGCTATTATACTTTGACAATTGCAAGAAAGTTATCACAACATGCGGCATGTACCTTCCTGTGGTTCTTTCACTTCATACCTTCCTCCTGGAGGTGGTAGCCGCCATAAATCTCCCGTAGGTCGCAGGCACGTGGTGTACCCCTCCGTTGTATATCCTGTATATTGACATTGAGTTCTCTAGAATATAAAGTTCTTAAGACTAAAATCTTCTAATGCTGCACTTATTTTAACACAGTTGAAGAGAAAGTATCTGCCACATTCCTTTCTTAACTCAAGGAGGGGAGCTTGCTCGCTGGGAAGGGGAGGGGGAAGTGATTGGTATATTTTTTTAAGACCTTACATCTCGATTTGAGTATAAGGAAGGGGGACACGGATGGGGGGAGGGTTAGAAGTTTAAGGACGTATATTTATTTTGTAAAGAATAGCGTATGCTTCTGAACAAATAATATTTCTTCTTCCCCTGTTTTGTTTCTATGCTTTTTGTAGTTAGTTTCTGGTTTTTCTTCTTCCCAGGTGTGAAGAATATAGACAGAAACACATGTACTACAGTGTATTATATACGTACGTACTGCCTATTTAACCCATGCGATGTATGAGTATGAACGTGTAAAATGTTTAAAACTAATAAATGCACCACTCTACTTAAAGCATATTAGGAATAGGAAAATCGTGTCCATTGATTGTAAGAAAAGCAAAAACTTTTACTTTGAAGACTTGCGATCAGGCATAGATATTTCTAAGAATTATAGACAGGACAAAAAAAAATAAAATTAAACTATTACTGGACTTTAGGTAAGCACATCACAGGTATACTCGGTCAATTTAAAACTGGCCGGCGTCTGAGAGATGGTGCTCAAATCGAGTACTTCTGTTAGCGCTCAGAACAGCAACCCTTTGCTCACAAGACTGCATATATTCTTGTAGTAGTTATAATGGGGAACGCAACTATAATCAAAAGTCTTCCGAGAAAGTAATTCATATAGGAGATTTCAAACAGGCGGATATTTCAGAGTGTTTTCACACTAATATTGGCAACCGTAACATAATTTATTGATTTAAGTTCTCAAGTGAAATATTACTAAAGCCTGTTACAATGCTGCACTTCCTGCAGTACTCATAGCTCAGTGATAGAGAATTAGCTTACTATTCCAGAGGTTGTAAACTCGAATCTCCGCGGAGCTGTTCGACTTGATTTCTCCTTTCATTTTAAATACACGAGTATAAATAACAGGTTTTCTTCATTTTATGTTGTGGTGTTTGTTTATTAGTGCGTTATACCGTTAGATGGCAACCATGACATTAATTTATCGATCCGAAGGAGGTTTCACACTCAGACAATTAAAGTGTATAACCACAAATTTCGCCACTATTTAATTATATGTGTAAGTAAAATGGAGTAACGAAAGCAACATTGGAATTAATTGTTCCATACAAGCGGTGTGTTGAACAAGGTTGGAAAGGTAAAATCACACGACTGAAAAATTCAATGCTATAGCGGAATTTGAACCAGGGATCTACTGGTCTCCGTCCGGTTGCAATAACCCCTGAGCTACCATGGCAGCATGCTGACATGTCATCAAATTTTCCTAAAGATTCGTGTTTTTTCCCGGTAAACCTCAAGGAGATTTCAAATTGTATTGATACTTACAATGTTGGAAGTACTTTTAAGTCGCGGGCTTCATAGTTTCAACCACTATTCGATCAATTAATGAATGTAATTGTTCTTTCACGCTAGCCGTGTGTTGTACAAGGTTGGAAAGGTAGAATCAAACGATTGAAACATTCATATCCCAGTTATGACATTGAATGTTTCAGTCGTCTGATTATACCTTTACAAAAGCAACATTATTTAATTATATTATAGTAAAACAGTTGTAAAGAATAAAAGGTATTTCACTACATAGAATCAAACTAGTGCTGCTTGTGTAAGAAGATCTGAAAGCAGTTAATCAGTGTCTTGTGCCTTGTATTGTAGAGTAAGCCAAAGCGACGCACAGAAATTGACGGTTGTGTACCGCACGCTCACTCGAAGGTACTTTGAACAAATTTTAACTGCTGAAGAGACCGACCACTTTTAGTTTGAGCGAGTACAGTACATTGCTTGTACAGTGTTGTTGGCGTTTGCAGACAGCACTTAGCGGACTGTGTGTTTCTGCCATTAGTTACCCTTATAAAGGTTCGTTGTGTTGACATATGGTTTGAGTGTAGACATCTTGAAGGTACGAGGGCAGTCCCAGAAGTACCCGACCTGATGTATAGGTAGTAGTTGTTGTTTTAAACAAATGACTGTGGTAGAAAGTACTAACATTATAAAGCTTAAGTCTGAATTTTGATCATGCTAAGTCGTTTAGTAATTGTTTGGTAGCCATCAATAGTGTACACTCTCAGCAACTTTGTAAACATGGATAAAGCTGGTCATCGTTATGTGATACAATACTTTCATTTGAAAGGTCTTAGTCCAACTAATATTAAAGCTGAGCTAGATTCTGTGGAAATCTGCTCCTTCGTTGACAACAGTAAAATATTGGGTGGCAGAGCTTAAGCGAGGCCGTAGGAGCTACCAAGACGAACGTAGCAGTGATCGACCAAATGAGGTGACCACGCCAGAAATTGCGAAAAACATCCACAAAGTGGTATTGGATGACCGTCAACTGAAAGTGTGCAAGCTAGCAGACATCATAGGCGTTTCAAAAAGTGTTGTGCATCACATATGACTGAAAATTTAGACATGAGAAAGCTATGCGCAAGATACGTGCGTTTACTCACAATGACACAAAAGCAGCATCGTGAAGATCTTTCAGTCGAGTGTTTTTTTATATTTTTTCAATAAAACCGATTTTTTGTGTCGATTCATAACCATGGATTAAACATGGGTCCACCACTTCACACCTGAGACGAAGGAACAGTCAAAGCAGTAGACTGAAAGGGAAGAATCGGCTCCAAAGAAGGTGAGACCGCTCCATTTGCAGGCAAGGTCATGGCGTCAGTTGTTTGGAATGTGTGTGGATAATTTTAATTCATTATGTTCAAAAAGGAACAACAATCAATGGCGAGTATTATGCAAACTTATTTCAGCATTTGAATAATGAAATCTAGCAATAAGCCCGCATTTAGTGGAAAAGAAACTTTTGTTTCATCAAGACAATGCGCCTGTTTACACATTCATTATCGCCATGGCCAAAATCAAAGTTAAATTTCGAATTGCTTCCTCATACACCCTATTTGCCAGATTTAGCCTCGTCTGATTATTTCCAAAGTTGAAGAAATAGCTTGGTGCTAAAAGATTTGCCAACAGTGAAGAGCTGGGCTGATGTGCAAACACTATATAAGTGCAACAGAGCTATTAAAACTTGATCTCATGCCAATATTAACCAATGTTAATAATATACAGAAATATATGGCATATTTATCTGACTTTCTGCACACATTATGGTTAATTTTCATATAACTTTCCTTGGACTGTAAGCTTATTACTTTCTCTGCCAATACCTAATAGGTAGAGAAGGTATTGCATTCGACCCAAAAACCCGATATCGTGATTTCAAGTTGAATAAGTATCAAACTTGGTGTTTAGGTTCAGTACCTTCCAAACATGGGACACTGAGATGTTCTAAAATCTGCCTCCAACGATTTTGGTCAAAACATCTATTAGAAAAACTTACATGACAAACAAAATGTATAGCTTGATTTTTCTAGGAATAGTCTTTGAAGTCCTCTTCATTCGGAAGGAATTTTGTATAATATTGTATAACTGGTAAACGTTAAGCGATAGACGGAAACGTACTACACAAGAAATGTATTTCTCTTTAAACACAATTTATTTTAAATATATTTTTTGTGACATAAGACATTTCCGAAATATCGGTCATTAATGTTTCGAATTGTTCAATACTTAGCCATTCTTTTAAAGTCCTGTCAACATTCGGCTGTGTCTCGTAATTCCATTGAAACACTACGGAATTTTAAGGCCATTGTATAGCGTCCAGTTCTTAAACATTTGATTATCGCAGTTCCCTTTGTATGTGTAACGAAATGTGTAATGTAGCTATTTCTGCAAATACCAAACTTGGCATTTAGTTTCAGTACCTTCCAAAGATGCGGGATGAAGATTTTCAAGAAAATCCCCCCATACCACACTACCGTTTACATGGAAGATTTTTCGAAATGTTTTTTTTTGTAAAACATAACTGTAAAGATTTTGATTAAAATTCCACATATTACACATATTTACATTACAAATAAAACGTACATTTTGAATTTTCTGGGAATAGCCTGAGAAGTCCACTACATTCGGAAGGAATTTTGTATAATCTTGTATAACTGCTAAACGTTAAGCGATAGAGGAAAACGTACTACAAAAGAAAATGTATATATCTTTATCTATTTCAAATATGTTTTTTGTTGCATATGCCATTTCTGAGATATCCGTTATTAAAGGTTCTTATTGTTATTTCTTGGTCATTCTCTTATTATCCTGTCAACATTTGAATGTTTCTCGCGATTGCATGTAAACTGTATGAAATTTTTAGCTTCCAGTTCTTAAACATTTGACTATCACTGTTCTCTTTGGTTCTATAAGGAAACGTGTAATGAAGCTATTTCCGGAAAGTTTTATCTCGATTAAAATGAAGAAGAAAGGAAAATAAACTTTCGTAAGATTAATTCGTATATCCACTAATAAGCACTAGAGGGTAAAGAAAGTCATGGGAATGTAACGCATCAGATTTTGTTTATGCTCCAGGTATATGCCGCCTCTAACATTAAGGTTATATAGGCGGCTTTACCTTTGGAATAACTGCTCTTCAGCAATGCTGTTCACTCGCTTACTGTGGTGTTTATCTAATAGGGTGTTATTACTTTTGGTTATTATATTAAATTCATACATACATTCACAGTGTAATTCATACTTCCAGACTCTAGGGAGAATGTGAAATAATCCTGACTGAGGAAACTTTCCCACCCTTCAACTGGGAATCGAACCCGGGACCCCCGCGTTCGGAAGCTAGTATGCTAACCACGCATTGGCTTGAGGTATACGTTCTAAAAACAGGACGGTAAGTCTTGAAGAATAAAAAGAAGACGAATTGAAAACCTTGTGCTTAGATTATATAGAATGGAATGAGAAATTTGTTAGCCAAAATGTTCAGTAGCTTTTATTTTATTGCATCACAGGCCCTACTTTAAAAATGTTCCTCGTAAAATAAGCTTTTGTGAAAGTAGTTTGTAGAAGACTGAGTAGAGATAGTCCTCTGAATGCAATACATAAGATTTTTTGTAGCTGACTGACAATTCATTAGATATAGGTAAAAAATATTTTTTGTATTTTTACGCTCTTATCTAAGGGGTTATTTTACTACACTTAATGAGCTTCGTCAAAAATACACTTTGATATAATAGATTACTTGAAGCTTACACCTGATATCACTAATTCCTCTTTATGAGCTTATCCATGCTTCAAAGATTAATGATGTTCTCCAGTATCCTCTGAAATTCCTTTAGAAATTTCCGCACATTGTTTAACCCGGTCTTAAAATAACTTTTTAATTTTGTACTTTTAATTAAAGCGAGTTAACTTGGAAATTCGAGAGAAAGTTGCTGTTCGTTCGCAGGATAGGAACTTTACGTGTAACACATATTCAGCATATTCTGTCAATATTTTCTATTCTGTGCTTTGTTGTTACTACTGGGTCTTTGTTTCAACTTTGAGTTATTCACTTTGACATTTACATGAGCTTCATTTTTATTTCTACGCATTATAATTAGGGAAGTAATGAATTTCACCCAAAATTTCAATATGGGATTTCACCGGAAATAAATCTTTCAAGGTGCCCTGAATAAAAAAACAGAATTTTTAGATAAAGGTGATGTGTCTGAGCGACTATGAACAGCATAACTCAAAAACGAAAACTCGGATAAATATCAAACCTGGTCTTTAGGTTAAGTATCTTTCAAGGATGCGACACAAGCATTTTTTAGAAAATCCCTCCAAACCAGACTACTCTTTACATGGACATTTTTCGAAAATTTAGATTTTCTCAAAAATGGCTATAACAATTTTGATTAAAATATCATATGTTTAAGATATTTTCAAGGCAAATGAAATCTATATGATGAATATTCTGGGAAGGTCCCTTAAAGTCCTCTTCATTCTGAATGACTTTTGCATAACTGGTAAACCGTAAGAGATAGACAAATGTTTACTACACAAACAACGTAGACCTCGTTAAAACACACAATTTATGCTATATACTTTTTTGTTGAGTGAACCATTTCCCAGATATTCCTTGTTATTTGTTTGCATTTTTCAATACTTATATTTTTTATCAATGGGAATTCGTTATTATTTTCTTTTTGTCCTGGATATGAAAACAGAATGGAATGCTCCATATAGAAACCAGCTCTAAGATTTGACTATCGCTTAAAGCCTTCCCTTGCACCTACATGAAAATTAGCAATAAAACAGCTTCTGCAAAAGTTTATCTCAATTAACATGAAGTAGATGAACAAATGCGTTTGTAAAAGTAGTTTGTACAAGGTTAGAGAACGTCATGTGAGTGTAGCACATCAGATGTTTCTTTGAACAAACGTATGGGTTACATTCACATGACTTCTCTATCTAGCTTCTACAAACTATTCTTACGAACGTTTATTTTTCCATCTACTTCATGTTAATGGAGTTAATCTTTTGCAGAAATTGTTTCATTACAGATTTCTTGTATGTACAAAGTGGATAGACGAAATCGAATGGATACTTAAATGTTTAAAAACTTGCCCCATCCTAATTCTCAACCACTTTTACCGTGGTGCCCTAATTCTCAAGTCACCTTTATAAACCTTTAATCAAGAATAACTTCACGGGATAATAGGACCAGGTTATCCCAAGTTTGGAGTTGTTGATTAATACGTAATTTGTGCACATTAAATACATTACATACTCACTCTTGCTTTTACTGGGTCTATGACTTAGGATGCAGCTAGATATGTTGAAATTACGTCAAACAAACATTTCATGTTCAGGCAGTATTTTTATCACTTAAATAATACCAGTCTAATATAATAAAACGTGTAATAACAGCCCGCCTTAAAAGCAATATGTGTATGTAATAATATGTAAAATGTATGTAACAGTCATTGCATTAATGTTTATATTATTATGTACATGGATAATAATGTTATGTGAATGTATTACGTAATTTAACAATGTAGGAGCTGTGAGAATAGAAGTCGAAAGTTGCTAATAATGAGATAACAATGAGGTAACCTTGAATAAATTATGAATTAGAAAGTTTAATAATGCTACTAATAATTCTTGGAACAATAATGTAATATTTAAAACAGTTTATAAATAGCCAATCAAAAACTAGAAAAAAGCTTAAGTAAAAGTGCTTTATTGGAGTAGGATTAGCCAATCAGAGAGTTGAAATAGACGAAATTTTAAAATTCAGGCGGAAGATGCTAGAAAGCAGCGTTCTCGAGCAGTTCGCTCGGTACGTATTCAGTGTGAGACATAAAATTCATTACGGCGTGAATAATATAAAGTTTACGTGCTAAAAAGTACAATTAACAAACGTTTCACAGCTCTACAGTAGGATATATCAGTGAAGTTGTATTTAATCATGTGAAGGATTAATAAAAGAGTGAAGTAAACAATTATAATTTACGTAAGCCTTATTCTTATCCACACCACCCCCTGCTAAGAGATACGTGTTTCTGCAAATCAATACTGACGCAGCCGAGGCAAACATACATATATAATATTTAAAGAAACATTAAAATACAAATTTGATTTTTAAACGTTGGGGCGAAGGTCACCGGAAAGTAAACGTGGGGCGAAGGCGACCGGAAAGTTTGTAACGTGCATGGTCTAAACAACTTCAAGTTTGGCTCTCCAATAGCAGCAATAAATCTACTACAATATTCGTGCTTTAATAACATGTAATCACAAATACGTATAAAATATATTTTTATTTAATTAATAAATTTGACAATGATATACCCATTTTCACTTCTCCCAAAAGGCTCTGTAGGATATGGCACAATTACGATTCTTTAAATCCATTCACCGTACATAACGTGCTGGAAAATGTTTTTTAAATCACTGCCAGTCTTTAAGCAACGTAGTCTGAATTTATTATTCTTATAATCACAAACCTTGGGTATACACCTTCCCAGCAATAAACCATTTCCTAAACTGGGAAAATGAATAATTAGCATAATAAATTAAAATTCAATTCACAATATAGACATTTAAAATATGCATCACACTTATTTACATTTTTGTACCGTTCTACTGGATGGGATGACTTTAATTTAAGTATTTAATAATGAAGTGAATATTATCCATTTAATTTGGCTGGGGAGGCGAGTACGGCACAAACCAAGGATCTTCTTTCTTAGATGAGATTCTACTGCTTTTCTGGTGCGTATCAACCTGGATATAGTAGAACTCGAAACCAACCACGTTCCTATCTTTATTGCTGCTCTTGCAAAGTTGCAAACTGAAGATCCTGCGTGCTGTAATCACTCTGCCCCACAAAGTCCCATTTGACATTGGACGACTGGTTGCTTGATGTAGGCGTACGAAGTTCCACAATACTAGCATGTGACGTTTAACTTTACTAGCATACTCGCTACACATAAGAATTGCTGGTAGTGAAATTATAGCAAAGAGCTTGCAGTAAAAGAGATGTTTCACAGTAGCGAAGATGAACAAGTACTCATAGCTCTTAAGGTATGCATTTTAGAGCCCATGTTTACTGGACACTTTTTTCTTGTTTAGCTCCATATTACCACTTTTCAAAATATGGAATTCCTTTTCTAACACCTGGCATAAATAGAAGAATGTTTAGGTTTAAAAATTATATACCAATTATTGAAATTAAAGTTATTTCTAAAAAAATATAGATTCCCTCTTCTAGACACTGATTTTACAGAAGCTTATCATTCTATCTATTTCATATTAAAAGAGATGAACATTTGCAGAACTGGTTTTAACTAATTTAGGTGTAAGACAGAGGTGCCCACTGTCACCTATGTTGTGTAATATATATTAATGACGTTTTACGATGGTAAGAAAACCTAAAAACACATTTCATAATAAAAAGAAAAAATACTGATTCGTTTATTTTGATTGATTTTGATATCAACTCGAATGACAGTTTACAAGTACTGTACATGCGTTATATATCTCAAATGTGTATAACCTTCCAATTTTATACGCGAAAACTAAAAATATTGGCTTTAGAGGAGTAAACCATATAAGAGGGAATAATGGGTAATACAATTATTGAACAGCAAAGTGATTTTAATTATCATGGATATACTGTGTCATATGCTAAAAACGAGATACGCAAAATAAATAAAATAAATTACAAATAATATATGGTGAAATAAAAATAACTTTTAAATGTTGTAAGCAAATATTTTGTAACTTCAATAATGTGATGGCTATTCCACCATGGGTGTGAGAGTTGAGTGCTGACCGCCTCACAACAGAAAAAGATAAGAGTTGCCGAGATGAGATTTTGGAGATATGTGGAACATTTGGATTAAACAAAATCTGATTTGTTACACTCACATGACTTTCGCTACTCACTCTTGTAAAAAGTGTTCTTATAAACCTTATTCTTCTATCTACTTCAAGTTAATCGAGATAAACATTTGCAGAAATTGTACTACTGCATATTTCCTTGTACGTACAAGTGAATATGGGGAATATGGCAGGCTTTAAGCCTTATTAAAATATTTTAAGAGCGGATTGTTATGCAATGGCTGTAAAATTCCGTTCTCTTTGCATGGTCAAGAAAGAATGAGGGGAAAAAAAGATTTCTGATGTGTTACATTTACATGACTTTCGTTATTGGTGGGTATACAAACTGTTCTTACAAAAGTTTATTTTTATGTCTACCCCAGGTTAATCCAAATAAATCTTTGCAGTATTAGCTGCATTATACATTTTGTTATATGTAAAAAGAGATTAGCGATGGTCAAATGTTTTAGAACTGGATGCTATACGCTGGCTTTGAAGCTGCATGCTGTTTCCATGCAACCCCAAGAAACAATTGAACATCAACAAGACTTAAAAAGAATGACAAAAGTATTGAACAAATAGCACCATTAATAACGGATATCTCGGAAATGCCTGATGCCATATAAGAAGTTATTTGAATCAGTTGTGTGTTTTAAAGAGATCTACATGTTTTGCGTAGTACGTTTTCGTCCACCGCCTAATGTTTACCAGTATACAAAATTATCCTAAATTCCTTACGAATGAAAACGATTTCACAGACAGTTTCCAGAAAATTTAAGAGAGGCATTTAATTTGTCATGTAAATACTTTTCATATATAGTATTTTAATCAAAATCCTGAGAGCCATGCTCTAGAAAATAAAAATGTTCGAAAAGTGTTCCATGTAAAGGATAGTTGGGGTGGGGGATTTTCCTGAAAATCTTGATGTTGCATCCTTGGAAGATGCAGAACAAAATTACCACATTTGGTACTTATGCAGCTTTTCACTTTTGGATTAAGCTGTTCACAGTCACACAAACACACACGGACATGTTTCAAAAGGTTTTGTTTGGATCTAGGGAGATTCAAAACATATGTTTGCGGTGAAATCTCGATATGAAATTTTTGGGTGGTATGCAGTAACGTCTATATCTACTATGTACGTGGTAGAGAAAGTAAAAATGCTTTGTTTTGGAATCAATGAGCCTCAAACCGAGTATTTCCCATGAAGTCTCGGTATAAAACTTTCAAATGAAACGCATACTTCCTCTACATACTATAGGTAAGTAGTAGAGAAAGCAATTTTAAAAGTAAATTTAAAAAGTTATGTTCATTTTAAAAATACAAAAAATTGGGTTTTATAATTCAAATTGCAGATAGGTCTTAAAAAAGTCCAAATAAAAGCTGGTTCTATCACTTCCAAATACCTCAAAACCCGATTACATCTATATAATTCTTGATTTATTACCACCCACTAAAGACGCAATTTGCCTAGGATTCGGGTTCTAGCTCTTTATTGACGGAATTTTTTTCCCACATACGCCCCTATTTCTCTAATTCCTTAACCGGGTTTCAGATCCCTTTTAGCGGTACCAGCACCGCAGCGATTCGGATAGCTGTTTTCGTTAAAGCGATACAATATGGACTGACCACCCATTCAAAGCCAAACGTCGTCCCAGACACAAATGTGCTTGTGGTAAAGGACGGGGAGGGCCCAATTAAAATAAGCGGTGTGATGACACGCTTGGATACTGATGGGGTTACATTTGATGGCATGGATTTTTCTTCCCTTTATTTCTATTCTTTTTCTTATGGAAAAAAGAAAAACTCTGCAGTATCATTGATAAAAGAACTACATTTATATAATATAAAACACCTATAAATACCTGTATTTATTGTTGAAGGTTAGTAATAATATTAAATTAGAAGTTAAAGCATTGAACAATTGTATCACACATGGTACACCAGGCTAGTTAAAATCGTCTTATAAAGAAACTATCCCAAGATCGTACCATCAATTTCAACAAGAATCCGTAACTGGATATCAAGACAAACACTCCCAATAACCACAATTTATGCTACGGTTGCTGTGTGCTAATACCATCGATTTTCATACCGCAGCATGTGGTGAGAAATATAGAGCACCTGTTGGTGACGATCCTGCTGCCTACTCCCACCACGCTCAAATCAAACTCTGCGTCGAGCCGCAGCAGCCTCAGTCGGTGGGCGTCTGCATCGATATATAGGTCATAGAGACTCCCATCAGCGCTTTTCAAACCGTCACAGCTTCTGTCACGCTGGATTATCAGCAAACAACAGAAATTTCATATGGCGTAACCGAATCTCCCTATCACTGTATTTATTGTTACTTGCTATTGTGGGTTGCAAATGCCCTACCGACCATTAAAATTGTAAAATTTAGAACAGGGGTCATCTGGTGTCCACGTCCTTGCTCTCCATAGCTTATAAGTGTAGGTTCTATCCTTGAAACCGCGTATGGACGAAGGAGCAGGGATAAATTGATTAGTTAATATAGTGGTATCACTATATTAACTAATCAATTTATTGATATATGAATCGAAACCATGGAGTAAAGGGACCAAACGGGATGGCTCAAGCGTTAGTGTCTATGCCCGCATTTGGGAGATCATGGTTCGATCCCCTTCTGCCCAGTCTGACCCATTGGATTCTTTTCGAGGTTTTCCCGGATCGTCAGGCGAAGTGATGTCTTTCATCCCCCGAATTTCCTGTCCCTCCATTTCGTTTCATTAATCTTTTCATTCATCCTTCGCACCGTTTGATCTGTTTCAGTGTTGGAAGTGTCGGCGGAGGTGTTTTGGTGCAGCGTGGCATGATTGCTGTCAACGTCCTCCTTCCTTCGGCCATCGGCTGGTTGCTGACCACCCCTTGGGGGAGTTAGACATTGTGGGGCGGTGTCCGAGTCTACCTGTTCGACAGCTGCGGCGTCTCAATCTGGCAACTGTAGGTAGGGATTGCTGTGCAGTCACTCTTCCGACCGCCCGTGTCTCCCGTCACTTCATTCCTCTCCAGGGGGCGCCCGTTCATGGCGGTGGTACAATATCCTCACTTCTGGATCGGTGCCGATTCCGTTCCGCTTCACAATTCAATCCAATATGGTAGAGGGTATATATCTGAGGGGAACACTGTACGCAGCGACCTACGTGAGATCTATTGCGGCTGGAGACGTACGGAAGTCACTTTCCCGGCTCGAGGAGCAGTTACACTAGAGCTGCCCAGAGAGGAAGATGAACTACCCTTCGAACCAGGTAACCCTCTAGTGTCCTTGGAGCAAGCACCCGCGCCATTATACCGCCTCACACCACGAAACCTAGAAGCAGACTTGAAACATGAGAAGGTGGAATGAAAGGCAAATGAGAGAAACGAAATCGTAGATGAGAAACCACCCCAGCATTCGCCTACCGACTAGAGAAAACCACGAAAAACTAAGGTCAGAGTGGATGGTGAACGGGAATCTAACCCAGGACCTCCCGAATGCGAGACTATAACTCCGTTACCGTGGATTCATCTCACTCGGTAGTGATACGATAACGAGCACGAGTTTTTATTTTAGGGGAAGAATTTTATAAAGCGTACCTATTCGTTATAAAAGCTATTGCCTTCTACTAAAAAATTAGAAAGGTTTCGAGACTTCCCCGAAAATACATATTTTGAGACCCTCTGAATAAAAACAGCTTTAGGAAAAGGTCCTGTGTTAGTGTCTGTGACCAGCATGACTAAAATACGAAAACTTTCTATTGAAGTTCGGCGTCTTTCAAGGATCAGATACGATTTTCAAGAAAATACCCTCATCTTTAAATGGAACGTTTATTTTAAATTTAATACATGTAGTGGGAAATTGGGAAAAACAATACAGAAAAGGTACAGCATATAAATAAGCGAAAATTTTGGTAGCAGCTTTTATATTTTTACATCTCGAATAAAATCCAATCGTCCAAAAAATGTAATACGATGGGAATTCCAATGAATAAAAGTTACATACTACATCAAATACTTTTTGCAGACAGCCAAGTAATAATAACACAAAATATTGATGACGCTTCATACATGATGAGAAAATTAATTGAAAAGTATAAAATGTGGCGACATAATATTAACTTTAACAAAACAGAATATTTATTATAATCAACAATGAACATGGATGAAAACTTAAAGGAAATTAAAATGGTCAATAAATTTAAGTATTTCAGATCAGTCATAGAAGGAGATGGAACTAGTAGATTAAAAATAGAAAAAAAGAATAAGAGAACAAAGAGAATATTACGAGGCAGAAACATTTTAAATACAACAAAACGTCCATTTGTAATTAAATAGTAGAATACGGGGTAAAAGTAGGGCCTACGGCCTTCGTTTCACAATCCTTCGAGCAAAATGAAACCACTTTTAACACGTGTGGCATAACGAGTAATTTTTAGACGGTGCTGGAATTTGAAAACTATCAATAAATAATAATAATAATATAATTATTATATCGACTCCTGAAACGGAGATCACGCGGTTCTTGAAACAAGAGAAATGACTAAAAATCGAGATGTCAGATGTTTTTCTGATTCGCTAGCAATCATTTCAGTAAAGCTATTTTCATTATATTTTGCCTCTAACAGTCAATGAAGCACTAAATGATATATCATGTTGCTTTCTGGATGTTTGGGGTAAGTGCTTCTAGTGTTATTCTTTCTACTGCTTCTGTGATTTCCACTCGCTCTTCCATTTCAGTTTCCTCTGAATTAAATAATTGCCGCCATCACATTTTTCTATAGATTATTCTAGAGCAGAAGGACCTATAACGTATAGGTTAACTCCACAACGAGCTGTGATAAATTGAAGTATGACGATTTGTATTGTGAACAGATAAAGCGAGCGCCATGAGGAATTAATCATGTAAAAAGATATAATGAAAAGTAAAACCTATTCAAACCAAGTACAGTTATTAAACGTGTACAAAATACAAAGGATAATTGCCATGTGATTGAGGACTTGAAACCAAAGCTATTCACATTAAAGATTATTGCACCAGCGCGAATGCTCGTGGGCACTGTGTTAGAAGTTCTTCTTTTAGGTCAAACTGTCTAAAAGCATATTACACCACAGAGCAGAAATGCGGACAATGGTTAGCAACAAGAAAGAAAATTAACAATAGAGTTGGATTTTTGGTGGCGGGCTTCTCGAATCTGAAGAAGGAATAACATTAGAAACACAAAAATTCGGGAAATAATGCATATAAAAAGGACGTATTGAAAGGAATAGAAGAGAGAAGTTTAAAATGCTAGAATAGGTAGCTGAGTGAATCAAGGACGGGAACAATGGAGGATGGGGTCCGAAGAAGCATGGCGTCTAGAGGACTAACAGATGATGCAGAGGATTTATGGAGAAATAAAGTTAGGAAGGGGTTGTATGATAAAGGTAAACGTACACATCACGGAGGGGCCTCCCAAACCGGGCAGAACACCGCACGCAGGCTAGTCGGCCCATTGTGCTTCCAACGTGGCCCCTGGGAGGGAAGTATGAGGGGAGAGACTCCAAGGGCAACCAGATCCGGATGCCGACGTGCGCAAGCATTGGACGGAGTCCCTAACGTTTCCAGATAGAACGCATCCGACGCCACACGGTCCCTGCCCACCAACCACCAACCTCCAGCGTCCCCGAGAGCGGACCCCTAACTGAGTGGTACCGCAGCGACGCCAGGGATGAAACCTTTAGAGAGCGCAAGGCACCGCCTAGCCGCAACTCGCTAACACAGTCAACTGGTCCTACAACCCTGAAACATATGACAAGAAAGATGATGGATATAGGAAATGAATGGAAGAAGAGTCGTGGTAGAAGATGAACCACCCTAGCATTCGCCTGGCGACCTGAGGAAACCATGGAAAAGCTATGGGCCAGGGTGGGCGGTCGCGGGAATCAATCCCCTCAGACGTAACCGCCTGATTCATCCCGCTCGGTATAGATTGTATGTTGTATGGTAGATAATTCCTAAATAAATACAAAAGTAAACAAACTTCAGCTAATACCAAAAAAGTGGCGATATTATTTACTTCACTCACTCTGAGATAAGAACCGATAAAGATAGGCTTCATTATAGCAACTTCAAACACGAGACAGCAGCCGACGGAACTTCGAACCATAAACGACCGGAGTACACACGCAGAGCGGCATTTACTCACTCCACCACAAATCGCAGCCATCATTACAATATGTTAGAATGGATAACTTCTGAACACAAACCAAGGCCAACGAATGGAAGCAGTCTGAGGCAATACTCAAACTCGCCATGGCTCATGGATGCCAGTTCACCTTCCACTTACGAGGATTGTCGCTAATATCACGAAAGAATTCAGAGCACCCTGGTCACTGCTTCTTGCACGACAGCCTCTTAACGCCAACCCAAACTTGCTGAGGAGTGGTTTCAGAATAGTCGTCAAAGAATACTACTTTTACTTTTAGTTAAAACTAATAGGGCCTTCAAAACTTAAGCAATGGGCAGTATGCGGGTCTCGAGCCGCGGGTTGAATACCACTGGCTTAAGCGGTCGTCAAATATTTTAAGAGCTAAGCGCTATGTGATGGCTTTGAAATCTGTTCTCTTTGCATGACCAGGAGAAAAAAATCTGAGTTTTGCATTCACATAATTTTCTCTACCCTCTATCGCTTATTAGTGGGTATACAAACTAGTCCTACTAAAGCTTATTTTTCTATCTTCAGTTTAATCCAAATAAACCTTTGCAGAAATAGGACGTTAACTGCTGACCTTAAAATTACATACTGTTCCCATGCAATTGCGAGAAACAACTGAATGTTGAAAGGACTTTAAAAAATGATGAAGTAGTTAAACATTGAACCATTAATAAGGGATATCTCGGGTATGGCTGATGCCACAAGAAAGTTATTTGAAATCAGTTGTGTGTTTTAAAGAGATGTACAATTCTTGCGTAGTACGTTATCGCCTATCGCTTAACGTTTAGCAGTTATACAGGATAATACAAAATTGCTTTCGAATGAAGAGGACTTCAAAATATATTCCCAGAAAATTCAATATATAAATTTTATTTTTCGTATAAATAACATTAATGTTTATTATTTAAAACAAAATTGTCAGAAGCATTTTTAGAAAATAAAAAAGGTTCAAAACATTTTCCAGTAAACGGCAGTTTGGGGTGGGGAGATATGCTTGAAATTCGTATTGTTGTATCCTTAAAATGAACTGAACCTAAATACCAAGTTTGGTGTTTGTGCGACTTTCCGTTGTTATGTGGTTCATAGGCACACACAAACATACCTCTTTTTTAATGCTTTACTTTTGCTTTCAGGGGGCCTGAAAATATGCATTTACTGTGAAATCTAGGTATATAATTTTTATGTGGAACGCAATACCTTTTCTGCCTACTATGTGCGTGTTAGAGAAAGTAAATAACGAATAACGACTTCCCATTTGAGAAAAGCATAACTACTTAGAAATTCAAACGGATGACAAGAAATATCTCGGAAATGGTTAACTTCGCAAAAGAATTTGTTTGATACAAATAGTGTACTTTAACAGATCTACCTTTATGTGTAGCAAGATTTTGTGTATTTCTTACGGTTTGCAAAACTCATTCAGAATAAGGAGAACTTCAGATGCTATTCCCAAACCCTTCAAGATATAGATGATGTCTCATAAGCAATGTCGATTGTTAAGCAAAGCTTTATTTCAAATGTGTTGTTACAGGAAATGGTTATCAAAGTAAAGACCATTAGATTCTATAGTCCTAGGTCAACTTTCAGAGAGGTTTGCTATCGCGCAACGGTACCAGTTTCTGATTTTTGATGCGAAGAATTCCTTGATACCCGTTACAACTGCTTCAATGTTTTCAAAATTCATTCCACGTAGGAAATGGGTCATGGATCTAAACGATGGTAATCTGATGACGCAATTTCAGGGTTGTATGCTGGATGTGGTAGCAGTTCGATTCTTTCCAATTCCTGAATTTTGTCAATTGTTCTTTGAGCTGTATGAGATCTCTCATTGTCCTGCTGCAAGAGAACTTTATTTCTATTAATTAATGCCAGGCACATCTGCCTCAAAACTTCATGAACTCATTCCAGTTGTTGAGAATAAAGATCCGCATCCACTGCACGTCCATTTGGAACAAATTCCCAGTGAATCACACTTTCAAAATTCAACGAGACACGTCTTATTTTGGGGCCGAAACCGATTTTCTTTAACGTCCAGGTTTGCAGGCTGACAGATATCTAGCCACTGTTTTGAGGTGTCAGGGTTGTGGTAATCACATGTGACAATACTCCTAATAAATCTATCATCCCAGGAATTAATGATAAGCTGAGGACAGAATACACTCTACGTTGAGCTTGACCAGGTGTAAACTGATGTGGTACAAGTTTATAGTTTCGGAACGATTTTTAAGAGTATTAATAGAGCCATATATGGTATGTTTTGAAGCACCAAATTCATCGGACAATCCTGAGTGCTTGTGTGTGGATTTTGTTCCAAAACTCTGCGTATATTCCCAATATTCCATAACTTGAGTCTTCCAGAAAGTTGTAAATCTTTAATGTTTTGGTCTCCATTATTGAAACGCTGGAACCATCGTTGTGCTACTCGCTCACTGACATCTTCACCTTCTTCACATGTTCTTCGAGCCGCGGCAGCAGCTTTATAACCTTGTTTCCAGTAGTGCTTCAGAAGGACTCTAGCCTCAAACATTGTTGCCTCTATTTTAAAATTTTGTATTACCGACTGCTGGTGCCAACATGTTAACAGTATGGAACAATAAATATAACACCCTATAAGTAGTGACGACATAAAGAAAAGCATATATAAGTACTAAGTAAACCCAATTAAGAAACCGACATTATTTATGATACTACCTAAATAATATACATTCACCATGTTTGTTGCTATCAACATAATTATAAGTATCACGCTTTTTTATGTCTACAGGTTTCATTTGTCATGAGTATCTTAAACATATGTTTTTTTAATGCAAATGTTTAGAATCATTTTTCAGAATCAAGATTTTCGAAAAAGTCCCAGGTAACAAGTAGTTTGGGATGAAGGATTTTGTTTAAAATGTTTCTGTTGCATTCTTTGAAGATGCTGAAATTAAATACCAAGAGAGACACTCACGCACCCACCAACACACACACAAACTGACCATTTTCTAAAATGTTGTTATTTATTGGATTCATAAGTAGCCTGAAAACACGTATTTTCAATGAAATCTCGGCGTGGATGGAATGCAATTGCTATGGCTTAATAAAGACAGTAAATTATAAAGCAACCTTTTATGAGGCAAAAAGAGAGCAACACAGCTGACGCAACTCGAAGTGTCAGAAGGATTTCGAAAATGAAGAGTTGCGACGGCATGGCCGCATTTTCTGACGAGAAGGAAGTTCTGGGTGGCCATGACTCCTTCCTGAAAGCGAGAAACTACTTTTGGCTGTACACCTTCCATTAAGTGCTTTTACTGTCTGGTTAAGCTGCAGGAATCCACGTTCCATAGAAATCCTCATGTTCGTAATACCTCCGAGAGCAATAAATTTCTCCTGCAGTATTCCTCCAGACAAATGCTTACACCCATCACTTCGTGAAATGAGAACAGGAATTAACTGTAAAATACAAAATATAGCACATTCATCTTTGAATGCAGGAATCGAAGTATGTATGTATGTATGTATATATGTATGTATGTATGTATGTATGTATGTATGTATGTATGTATGTATGTATGTATGTTTAAACACTGTAACACGCACATTTAATCTTAGAGAGTATAATTAAAAGGTCTTGTGTATCAGTTACACCACTCTCTTTAATTAGTAGGATTTATTTGCATAGTTGTTCGGCATATTTTTCATAGAAAATCTTATTTCTCTGTTAAACACAAGTACAGAAGGCAGAATACGAAGAAAAATGTATACAAAAAAGCCAAAATATTAAAAATACATATTTTCTAGCCAAAACATATTATCTATATTTTATGGGCTCGGAACAGGTTAGCTTAATTATTTAAAAACTAATGGCTTAATGTATAAATTGTATCCGAGGCGTGTCTTTATAGAAGTACCGCTGTTTTTTTTAAAAAAGTAACAGAACATTGTTTTTTTAATACTTCATTACCATTCATTACCTCACACCTTACAGTACTTCTCCACATAGCCACGGACGTTAGTAACGGGAGTTCAGTTTTTGTATGCCGTCAAAGAATGATGCCGCCTTTGATGTAAACCAAATATGTACTTCTTGCTTCACAACATCGTCGTTGAAATGTTTTCTACCGAGGAATTTCTTCAGATGAAGAAACGGACAAAAATCGCTTGCTGCCAAAACCGGACTGTAAGGAGGGTGGACGAATTGTTCCCAACCAATTTCTGCTACCGTATCTTGAGTTTCTTTGGCCGTGTGTGGCTGGGCATTGTCACTCACTATTGTTTCGTCATAAACCTCACACAATTAGCGATGAATGTTTGCTGGTGTAGCATATCTCGCATTCAAAAAACGAATCACTGTTCTGACTTTACAGTCGGCGGGTCGTTCGTTTGTTATTAACATTTCGAAACGCTCTAACAAAAAGAAATCAAGAAGTGCCGATCGCTCACAGCTTAATCTGGCTTTCTAATGAATAGAGGAAGTAATTCGTGCATGTTCAAAATCTAACTGCGGCGCTGCAGCAGCAAATTAAATGACAAATTACACGAAATTTAGGTATTTTAATCGTTGTAAAATCATTAAATTAGACAAAAAGGATAAAAAAGTTACTGGTCACTTTGTCCTTCCTTAATACTAATTACGGCGGCGCCGTGGCCGACTGGTTAGACCGCTCGCCTCCCACCGAGGCGGACCGGATTCAATCCCAGGGACCTGCATGTGGGATTCGTGGTGGACGAAGCGGCGTCTGGGCGGGTTTACTCCGGGTTCTCCGGTTTCCCCCGCCATTCATTCCACCAACTGCTCCATCATCATCTTCCCTTTCATCCATTTCACCAACATTTCGTTTCATCTACTTCCTTCATCCCATACCAGGCATCGAGATGATCACCCATCCTGGATGCTCTGTCTGATCCAGGAGTGTCTGCTCCTCGACTGGCCTCTGACCCCAGGCACCCGCTTGTAAGTCCTGGGGGTGTAAGTCCTACATAAGAGGAGGGTAAACAGATAACGAATGAATACTAATAACAACATTACACTAAAAGCACTGGTTTGCAAAAATAAAAACTGTTCAAGAATAGAGAGGTTTAATTTCGCACGTGACGTAAAATATGGGAAACACAGACCGAACGGGATGGCTTAGGCGGCAACGTCTATGGCTAGCATTCAATCCCCAGCAAACACCCACTCTGATCAATGGGTTTGTCGTGGTTTCCCCGAGGTCGGCAGCAGGCGAATGTTTTTTTTTCTCTATCACGACTTCAGCTTAATAAACTGCAGCTTAATAAACTGGGATACAACACCATAGTCTTGGTTTAGACTCTGGCAGTTACGGGGAATTGCCTGCCCTGCCCTGTGCCGTTTCTAACCAGCTCTGTTTCCTCCCCAGTTCACTTCATCGTCGTTGATGCAACGTCAGTGCAGTAATATGCGTTACAATACGTTGTGAAACAACGTATATTAGTATTATAGTGTGTTATTGCTGTTATAATGTAAAATTCCCTATACTTGAACACACAAACTTCATGTGTCATTCCTATGTGACAACAAACTCTTGTAGAGAAGTGAGACTGCGATTTATAGACAGATTCCCAGTTATTGGTGCTCCTCAGGGAGAAACGGTTCGTATCTTGTTAATATATACAGAAAAAGAGGATCTATTTTTGATAAGGCACCGAAAGCAATTTGCCATGTTTTTACACAGGAAAAGCTTGAAGACATTGGAGAAGCTAGAACAAACATAACTGTATCGCACGATTTGCAACTACGCGATAATGTGAGGAGAGTTAATTTCTATAATTGGTGAATAATGTTAATGATCCTTCTTTTGACCCGCACTTAAGTTCTTTTGCCGATGAAGCATAATTTTATTGACATGGCCAGACTTCATGAGTGTTGATACATATTGTTACTTTCTCTGCTATGTATAGTAAGTAGGAGAAGTATTGCATTCCACGCAAAAATTCGATACCGAAATTTCACCCGAAATACATGTTTTGAGGCCCCCTGAATGCAGATAAAGCATTTTTGGAAACATGCCCCTGTGTGTGACTGTCTATGAACACTATAACTCAAAAACGAAAAGTCGGATAAGTACGAAGCTTGGTATTTGAGTTTAGTATCTTCCAAAGATGCGACACAAAGAATTTCAAGAAAATCCCGCAACGACCTACCCTTTAAATGGAACATTTTTTGAAAATTTTGATTTTCTCAAAAATGGCTTTAACGGCTTTGATTAAAATATCATATGTTTAAGACATTTTATGGGAAATTAAATGTAAATCTTGAATTTTCTGGAAAAGTCCCCAAAAGCCCTCTGTATTCTGAATGAATTTCGCATATCTGGTGAAACGTAAGAAATAGACAAAGATTTACTTCACCAAAAATGTATACCTCCTTAAAACACACAATTTATGTAAAATGCATTTCTTTTTCTCGAGTGAACTATTCCCGAGATATTCCTTGTTTTGTATGAATTTTCCAATACTCAAACTTTTTCTCAGATGGGAAATCGTTATTCGGTTTTTTATGTCCTGGACATGCAAAGAGAATGGAATGCTCTACATAGCAACCAGCTCTTAAATCTTGGAGTTTCACAACGCACATCAAATTCGGGGGTATTGAGGAAGGTGGGATGTTATGAAGACACAATACACTGTAAAATAAGAGCAGAAAAGTGCTGGCTAAGGCTGATGCATGGGGATAACTCCACACTACGATCCAAAATATTATAAATACCAGTGAGAAAACCTGTCTCCTAAGTTTTTGATTTGGAAAGGGGTTTAAGGAGAATAGGAATGTAGTCAGTATGGCTAAGAGCTGAAACAAATGACAAAAACATATGGAAAGGTGTTAAAAGAAGACTAAGAGACATCAACAACAGGAAATAGAATCGGATTGTAAAAGTAAACCTTCTCTAAGTCCAGCACATGAAATAAAATTGAACTGGCGTAAAGAGGCATATATATATCTAATTTAGAAAGAAAGGAAAAATCAGGAATGGCATGGTTTAGACTGGGGGGCTGGAGGGCACAGAAAATGACTGACGATTCTGGTAGGAGAATCTGCACATTCTGTGATTTGGATGAGGACTGGGTACATATTTTGGCGGAATGTGCACAGTGGGAAAACCAGGGAACGATTAAACTCAAAAGAAAAAAAATATTAAGTCCCTCAAGAAAGAGATTGGCGTGTTGGGATCTACTGGCTGACCAGAGAAACTGGCAAAACATGGACAATTTTTTGGCTAAAGTGCGCGAAGCTAGGTCAAATTTGTTCAGTTAGACAATGGTAATTTATCTCTATTTCCCTTTTTCTTGTACCTTTTTGTTGAGTTTTCTTTCTCTGTTGTTTATTTTGTCACCCTATTGTATCTTAAATATGCATGTACGGTCAATGACCAATGCACTAAATACTTGTGTAATAACTTCAATAATTTTAAACCAACAAAGATACATTTGACTATAGCTTAAAGCCTACCATATTCCCCTTGCACCTACAAGAACATTAGCAATAAGATAGTTTCTGCAAATGTTTATCTAGTTTAACATGAAGTAAATGGAGAATAAGCGTTTGTAAAAATAGTTTGTACATGAGTAGAGAAAGTCATGTGAGTAAAACACATCAGATTTTTTTAGAAGGTGTGAGAATGTCTGGCACATGGACACCATTTACCACATCTTCCATGTTGTTATAATTTGCATGAGAAATCTGTGCTTGAATTTAGGGAACTATGAATATCCGAACTCCGTTGACAAATGGTGTGCTTTCTGGTGTCAGGAAATTTCCCGTTATGTCAGTCACTCGTCCAAATGAAAGCTCTGTGGAAAATTGTCTAATTTCTTTAATAAAAATCTGATGTGTTACAATCACATGACTTTCTCTACTCTTGTACAAACTATTTTTACAAACGCTTATTCTACATACGCTTCATGTTAATTGACATATCTAGATGTCAGTCTTATTTCTAATTTTCTTGTAGATGCAAGGGGAATATGGTAGGTTATAAGCGATAGTCAAATATTTTAAGTGCTGGTTGCTATGTGGCGCATTCCGTTCTCTTTGTATGTCCAGGACATAGAAAAAATGATTAACGAATTTGAGAAAAAGTATAAGTATTGGAAAATTTAAGGGAATAACAATCAATATCTCGAAAATAGTTCACTCATCAAAACAAAAAATGTATAAGACATGAATTGTGTATTTTAACGCGATCTACATTTTTTGTGCAGTAAAATTTTGTCTATCTCTTATGGTTTACCGGTTATGCAAAAGTCGTTCACAATGAAGAATACTTTTGGAGACATTCCCAGAAAATTCGAGATATACATTTCATTTGTCATGAACATATCTTAAACATATGATATTCTTCCATGTAAAGGGTAATCTGGGATGGGGGAATTTTCCTGAAAACCTTCGTGTCGCATCCTTGGAAAATACTGAACCTAAATACCAAGTTTGGTGTTTATCCGACTGTTCGTTTCTGAGTTATGCTGTTCACAGACACACACACAGACAGACACACACACAGACACACACACGGACATGTTTCCAAAAATGCTTTTTGTGGATTCAGGGGGTCTCAAAACATGTATTTCCGGTGAAATCTCGGTATCGAATTTTTGGGTGGAATACAATGCTTCCCCTACTTACTATACGTAGTAGAGAAAGTAAAAATTAGTGGTTTATATCATATAGATGCGGAAAAATAATTCCTCCATTAAAAATAATATCTCAAACATATATTTAAATAAAACCATTATAAAATATTAGACAACCCTGTGTACATATTTTTCTTTTTACTGCGTTCGCTAATACGAAACTATGAGCTTGGTGTCTGTCTGTGCTTGGAACACTGCATAAACTGTATATTAGAAGTTTTTGGATGTTTAATTGATATTGGAATATTAATGGGTTTGATTTTAATTTCGCAAAGAATAAAATTCAATTTGGTATTATTTTGTATATAAGACCAGTCATGCCATTAGATTTCGTATATTATTTTTACTGGACATATAATGTGCACTCTATTCACTAGAGCAACAAACTGTTTCAGGAGAAAAGGAACTTTCCACACCGAGTAGTTGTCCATCGAACCTCTATTTGGAAATTGTAAGTGTTTTGAAGAAGTATTAGAACAGCGTTAGCGAAACAAGCTCCCCCTGCAATTTGTACTGAAATTAAACTGCAGTAGACGACGCGTTAATTAATCTTTGGTCGGGATTCATTTGTTTATGTTGTAGCAGGACTAAACGCTGTGCAGAATGGGTCGTATTTTAACTTAACCTACTTCCAGGCTGAGAAATTTATGGTCACTCCACAGCTCTGATTTAAATTTAGTGGACTACTTTGTTTAGAATTTCTATGAAAACACAGCGATTCTCCGAAATAAATAAAACTGCTGGCAAATTGGACAATATGTGCTTTACTCTTGAATACATACACGAAATGTATATTTAGGTAAACAATGATCAAGCTTTAAATTTCAGGTGCTTTCGTTTCGTAAAAATAAATATTTCTGCTTTTCTCTCGGAGATTATAAAAGGACAGAGTTTGCTTGGTGTACAAGGGAATAGTGTGAGACGAAATTAAGTTACAGCCATACAATTACAAGCCAGTAATTCCTTTCCGTAAGTAGTGAGTCAACTTTGTACTCTATTTCTGTGTGATCTGCATAAGTAGTGGCCCATAATGGAACGGAGCTGTTTTGTTGGTGCTGAGAAATCTAGTCCCACCATTTAAATGGTTAAACGGTTTTTTTAGATTACCTTAGACATATACCCACACGCTTACCTAATATTTCTCTCTTTATAATATCAGTATAAAAGCATAGATTGGAGCAGGTGTGCCCTAACACTTGATGCTATGCCATGGCTTGCCTCTTAAAAGTTTCCTTTACAATATTGTGTTTCAATTAAAATAGTAAATACAGTGTATGCAACCATGGAAAATATACCACCATTAATTTTGTAACACAATAAGAGTTTGTCATAGCATAAGTGTTTTACATTTATAACGCTTTAAATTTGAAATTAATTTTAAGTCAATCAATGCATTTATACCTCCTTTTTCCTGATATACTGTAGCCAGTTCACTATCTGCAAGGGAGAAAATTTCACTTAAAACTAATTTATGTGAGAGAGTAAACAAAATAAATTTTATACAACTGTTTTAAAGGATTCCATTATAAAATATTAGATAATTGTGGGTGGAGAAAAAGAGGTAAAATACGGTTTTTAACAACTAATGATACGAATTGTCAATGTAATGACATTTGAAATTAGTTCTCTAATCCCTGAATCAGCATATGTTATAGAACAACAAACGTATTTTAAAGTAGTTTAAGTGTAACTAATTTTATAAGAAAATTGTTCTCGCAATCTGTGGCCACATAGGTTAAAATGGAGTACTTACATTTTCCATTTTAGACGACTAATTTTAAAAAGGCATCAAAATCAACAATAAACTATTGCAAACGAGCTTTGCTAATTGTGAACTCACTATTTTTTAATTACTTCTGTAGATATTTATAAGGAATATACAACACAGATTCGTCATCATCATCATCAAAATGTTTGTTTCCAAAGTACAGAAAGCAGTGAACATTGTCATAAAAGCTTGTCTTAAACACTAAATGTTTAGTAGTTTAACATCAGCATGTAAACTTAAATAGCCTTATTGTTACCCTCTCTAGATTACCCCTAGGTGGAATGTTTGGATTACGTTATCACAGCAACGGTGTTTTATGTTAAAGTAAAATTCAAACAGAGTTTGAAACGTGTATGATTAAATTAATAACACATAGTATACTTCTTCTTTAATGAATACCCTCCTTTTGTAGGACTATACCCCAAGGACTTACAACCTTGCGTCTGCAAGGAAACTCTGAATCATAGCATATCCGGATGGGTGATCAGCCCATGCCTGGTATGGCGGTGAAGAAGAAGGAACTGAAATTTGGTGATAAAAGAGATGATAGGAAAGTTCACGGATCAAACTATCTAAACGAACATTCGCCTAGGGACCGAGGAACCCAAAAAAAAAAAAAAAAGAAAGAAAGAAATCTTCGGACAGATTGGTTGGCTTCGGAAGTTTGAACCCGGGACCTTCCGAATGCGGGCCACAAGCGTTATCGCCACAGCACCTCGCTCGGTATACATAGTACACAAGAGTTTAAAACCATACTTGCATGTGAATTAATTAAAATATAAAGTGAAATAAGAACGTTGCTGAAAGTGTACATTACATAACACAAAATGCTTTATGGTTTAGGCCTTTAGGCCAGTTTTATTTCAAGGAAATAAAATTTATTCAGTCCAGCCTTACTGGAATTTATGACTTTTTAAAACGTCTTCGGAATGAATAACCAGACCATTGCCGTGTAAGCCTTGCACCAGGGCTAACGCTTTCAGACCTTGAAACTTGGCTGTTTTTTACTTTCTCTACTACGTATAGTAAGTAGGGGAAGTATTGTATTCCACCCAAAAATTCGATACCAAGATTTCACCGGAAATACATGTTTTGAGACCCCCTGAATCCAAAAAAAGCATTTTTAGAAACATGTACGTGTGTGTGTCTGTGTGTCTGTCTGTGAACAGCATAACTCAGAAACGAACAGCCAGATAAACACCAAACTTGGTAGTTAGGTTCAGTATCTTCCAGAGATGCGACACGAAGGTTTTCAGGAAAATCCCCCCACCCCAGATTACCCTTTACATGGAAGATTTTTCGAAAAATTTAATTTTCTCAAAGATGGCCCTAACGATTTTGACTAAAATATCATATGTTCAAAATATTTTTATGACAAATAAAATGTATATCTTGAATTTTCTGGGAATGTCCCCAAAAGTATTCTTCATTGTGAACGACTTTTGCATAACTGGTAAACCATAAGAGAGAGACAAAATTTTACTACACAACAAATGTAGATCGCATTAAAATACACAATTTATGTCATATACATTTTTTTGTTGAGTGAACCATTTTCGAGATATTGCTTGTTATTCCCTTAAATTTTTCAATATTTTCTCAAATGGAAATTCGTTGTTCATTTTTTTGTCTTGGATATGCAAAGAGTATTAATCTGTGGCAAAGGGAATGGTGCTGCACCTAGCAACCAGCTATTAAGAGATATTTATGTGCTTAAAGGCTACTGTATTTCTAGAATGCCCTTGTAAATATATATTCCGCTTACATCTACAAGAAAATTAGCAATAAGATAGAGTCTGCAAATGTTTATCTCGATTAACATCGAGAGAATAGCGAAGACGGAGAATAAGCGTTTGTAAAAATAGTTTGCACAAGAGTAGAGAAAGTCATGTGAGTGTAACACATCAGATTTTTTAAGGTATGTTCTGTTATACCCTGCTCCATATATCTTTACCAGGTAGCTCCAAGCGATCCGAGGTACAGTTCAGGACCTCCATTTCATGGACGCAGCCAGGAGAACCCACAGCCAACTGACCAATATCATCTGCAAACCATAGTCGAAGCAGTCCAGGGCATCGAGACCATAGCATCCACAACCACACAGCAGCCCACCACTTCTCAGCTTCAGCCAGTAACAGACGCCACGCTCCGGGTCCTGACGAAACCATGCATCACACACGAATGTACATCGATAAACTCATCACCAGATCTTCACCACAAGTATCCATATCAGCCGATGCTACAGAAGTACGACACAGATTGACCAGATCGACGACTTTAATGACTGACAACAAATATTCACCCTTCATCCCTTCCCAGTCCTACGTCAACTCCCTGGGTGGTAGCCAGGACCCCTATCATGGCTGCAGCCCAGTACCTATACCTTATCCGCTCCCTTCCAGTGGAAGGCAGCTCACGAAATTACGTAACTGACGAAGGTGTTTATGCGGGACTGCACAAACCCTTACCTTCAAATCCTTAACACAAATACGCAAAGCCACGGTCCTTCTTGTACCCCTATCCCCTCCAGGAGAAATAAGCCAAACTGCTCCTCCTGTCTAAGTCTTCTTCTGTCTCCGCTTTCCCAAAAATATAAAATAAAATAAAATAAAAACAGATCTAGAAATCAACATATCTAATAATGCATGCCTCTTCGTCATTAATCATAGCCTACGGGAATTGCCCAGTATATTGCTCATGACCGACACCCAGGAATTATCTTTTGACGCGCTCGCTTGCAGTGCATTTTAGCATTCACATCATTCATTATACTAACCGGGGTGTTAATGCGGGACCCGACAAAGCACGTCACAGCAGTATGAAAGTCTAACGTAACCTTCTAACCCCTTCTCTACTGTAAGCTCCTGAAGAAAATCGCACCGGACGCGACGGGTTTGGGGCCGCCCCCAGTAAAAAGAGTATCCCTTAACTATCACGTTCATTAGTCACTTCTCATTAGAGGTGTCGTGAAATAGGTTGTTGTGTGTTACAAACTAGCTCATTATTCAAGATATGTGTCTTTATCCGAAGGGATTTGTAAAATTTCATTTTCATAGCCGTATAAATAAAATATACTACCTAGCACAGTTAATGCAACTGGAATGCATGTAAATTCTTATAAAATCGGTAGGAGGATCCTTCTATTTAAACCTGTCTCTCAGGATGAAGAAATACTCGCATACTTCATGACTATTTTTATCGCTTCATCTGAACTTGTACTGCACAGAGCACGTTCTGCCATACATCGGCATTCAGAGGTGCATATTGGCCAATCAGGAGAAAGGGGAAGGAAAGGGAGCGCGGAAGAATACATTTCAATGGGGCAGGGTTATAAGAAACAGAGATTAGACAGCTACACTGTCTCCCTATCTTATACAAACAGCTCAGTGTCACTCTAAAGCCACTTGACTCAATCTACCGACGACGCCAAGAGAAATTCGGATACACTGTAACATCCTCCAGAGAGTAATATTTGGTACCTCATTAACAAATTAAATTTTTCTTGCTGAAAAATTTGTAGTGGAAGGTTACTAGCGTGTACACGGCGTAACTGTGGCTTCTCATTGTTCACAGATGTTTGCATGTAGAAAAAACAGTATGCATCTCTGATCACGGAAGCTCGGATTGTCACAGTGAAGGTGGTTCGAACACCTGACCACTGAGCTGTGTCGTGCTGCTAATTGTGTCGTCCTTGCACGGTCCATGCATTCTGAAAACACTTATCGGTTGAATGCGTGTTTCTAAATGTAGCCACATTCACTGATCAGTAGGTTGTCGTTCAGTGCAAGCCACAGCTGTGCAGCGAACTGAAGCAGTGCCCAGGCAGTCATTCAATGCTGTGCGCTGTCACGGGTTCGCTGACATATATGAAAACATTATACGAAAGTAATTGTGCGTTTTAGATAGTGATTTACAGCAAATAATAATAATAATAATAATAATAATAATAATAATAATAATACCTTCTTTTTAAAGAAAAGACTTTCTGCTTTCTCACTCTGAGACTGCCATAAACATAAAGCATAAAAGGCCATAAAACATACATATTAAGCAAGGAAAAAGTACATAGTAATAGTAATAAATAATAATAACAATAATAATAATAGTCTTTGCAAATGTATTTATCGTAACGATTCAACACAAAAATATCTAATATGTTACACTCACATGACCTTCTCTACTCTTTTACAATCTCTTTTTACAAACGCTTATTCTCCATCTACTTTATGTTAATCGAGATATCGAAATTTTATACTTATTGCTAATTTTCTTGTAGGTAGAGGGGGGATATGGTAGGCTTTAAGCGATAGTCATATCTTTTAAGAGCTGGCTGCTATGTGGGACATTCCATTGTCTTTGTATGTAAAGCACATTAAAAAGGATAAACGAATTCCAATTTGAGAAAAGGTATAAGTACTGGCCAATTGAGACAAATAACAATGAATATCTCTGAAAGGGTTTGCTAGACAAACAATGTATGAGACATAAATTGTGTATTTTAACGAGATCTAAATTTTTAGTGTAGTAAAACTTTGTCTATCTCTTATGGTTTACCAGTGCTGCACCTAGCAACCAGCTATTAAGAGATATGTATGTGTTTAAAGGCTACTGTTTTTCTATATTGCCCTTGTAAATATATATTCTCCTTACATCTACAAGAAAATTAGCAATAAAATAGAGTCTTCAAATGTTTATCTCGATTACCATGAAGTAGATGGAGAATAAGCGTTTGTAAAAATAGTTTGTACAAGAGTAGAGAAAGTCATGTGAGTGTAACACATCAGATTTTTTTTGTCTTGGATATGCAAAGAGTATTAATCTGGGAATGGTGCTGCACCTAGCAACCAGCTATTAAGAGATATGTATGTGTTTAAAGGCTACTGTATTTCTTAAATGCCCTTGTAAATATATATTCCCCTTACATCTACAAGAAAATTAGCAATAAAATAGAGTCTTCAAATGTTTATCTCGATTACCATGAAGTAGATGGAGAATAAGCGTTTGTAAAAATAGTTTGTACAAGAGTAGAGAAAGTCATGTGAGTGTAACACATCAGATTTTTTATGTAGTAAAACTTAGTCTATCTCTTACGATTTACCAGTTATGCAAAAGTCATCACAGTTAAGTGGACTTTTGGGGAAATTCAAGATATGCATTTCTTTTTCATAAAAATATCTTAAACATATGTTATTTTCATAAAAATTGTTAGAGCAATTTTTGAGAAAATCAAAACTTTCGCTAAAATGTTTCATTTAAAGGTTAGTCTGGGGTGGATGGATTTGCTTAATAGGTGTTTGTGTCGCATCTCTGAAAGATACTGAACCTAAATACCAAGTTTTGTATTTATCCGACTTTTCGTTTAGATGCAAGGGGAATTGCTAGGCTTTAAGCGATACTCAAATATTTTAAGAGCTGTTTGTTATGTGCAGTATTCCATTCTCTTTGCATTACTAGGACAAAAAAAATTAAAAATTAATTCCCATTTGAGAAAAAGTATTGGAAAATTTAAGGGAACATCAAGCAATATCTCGAAAACGGTTCACCCAACAAAAAAATGTACATGACATAAATTGTGTATTTTAACGCTATCTACATTTTCTGTATAGTAAAACTTTGTCTATCTCTTATGGTTTACCAGTTACGCAAAAGTCGTTCACAATGAAGAATACTTTTGGAGACATTCCCAGAAAATTCAAGATATACCTTCTATTTGTCATGAAAATATCTTAAACATATGATATTTTAATCAAAATCGTTAGAATCATTTTTGAGAAAATTTTCGAAAAATGTTCCATGTAAATGGTAATCTCGGGTGGGGGAATTTTCTTGGAAACCTTCGTCTTGCATCTCTGGAAGATGCTGAACCTCAATACCAAGTTTGGTGTTTATCCGACTGTTCGTTTCTGAGTTATGCTGTTCACAGAGATATACAGACAAACACACACACGGACATGTTTCCAAAAATGCTTTTTTATACAAGGGGTCTCAAAACATATATTTCCGGTGAAATCTCGGTATCACGGTTTTTGGTGGAATACAATACTTCCCCTACTTACTATACGTAGTAGAGAAAGTAATAATACGAATTCGCATTTGAGAAAATTTATAGTTAAATGTAAGGGAATAACAAGGAATATCTCGAAAATGGTTCATTCAACAACAAAAAATGTATATGACATAAATTGTGTATTTTAACGCGATCTATATTTTTTGTGTAGTAAAATTTTGCCTATCTCTTATGGTTTATCAGTTATGCAAAAGTCGTTCACAATGAAGAATATTATTGGAGACATTCGCAGAAAATTCGAGATATACATTTCATTTGTCATAAAAATATCTTAAACATATGATATTTTAATCAAAATCGTTTTAGCCGTTTCTGAGAAAATTAAAATTTTCGAGAAATGTTGCACGTAAAGGGTAATCTGGGGTGGGAGGATTTTCTTGAAAACCTTCGTGTCGCATCTCTGGAAAATACTGTTCCTAAATGCAATGTTTGTGGTTCATCCGACTGTTCGTTTCTGTGTTATACTGTTCACAGACCCACAGACAGACAGACAGACAGACAGATAGACATACACACACGGACATGTTTCCAAAAATGCTTTTGTTTGGATTCAGGGGGCCTCAAAACACATATTTTCGGTGAAATATTGGTGTCGAATTTTTGGGTGGAATACAATACTTCATCTGCTTACTCTACGTAATAGAGAAAGTAAAAATGACTGAAAAAGATGACTTCCACGGTTCGTCAGGAAACATTTTAAAAGCAGTCGAAGATGCAACCATTAATATACTTCCAGAAAAGTCAAGCAGGGTTTATTTACGTAGTTATATGAAATTCAAGGACTGAAAATTACAAATTTTAAGAAATCGTATACTGTTGCAGAAGGATGCGTAGAAGAAAGTGTGGAGGGTGAGAAGAAAGTTGCTGATCTATTGCTTATGGAAGAAAGCTCAAATATAGGCAAAGTTTTGAAAACCAATACTTCTGATAATAGAGAAAATGTGCCTCCAATAAGTATTACAAATTGTAAGGGTTGTAACATTACAATAATTATCAATTAGGGGAGAAAGTTTCACTTTTAATGCATATTATTATCAAGGAAAATAAGTTATGGATAATCATCATTAAAGTGTATTTTACGTTTTGTTGATCCTGTATTTTATGTGTTGATAGCGTGTTTTGTGTTTTGTTAGAATATGAAGTATAGGTTTTGTTGTGCAGTATTTACGAACTGAAGCATCACTTATCATTTTACTAGTAGATAAAATATATTTAACTACATGCACTCCAAGTAACAAAAACTAAACAGTTATAGTAGCAATGAAACATAAAAGAAACAGAAATTTCATAGGCTTGCCTCAAAGTTCTATGAAAACAAACATAAGCAAAATGAGTAATTTTGTAAAGGAATTCAAGAAAATTCATTCAAGCCAAATATATTATTTTATTACACATTTAATACAAGTAACTATTAACAATACTTCTGATTTGTATTATTTACAATAGAGCAAATAAAGGAAAGTGCGACTTGTCTCTCAATCTATGAGGCGACCCTCGTGATTTTCAAAGCATTTTTCTATAAATCTATGAAAGGTTGGTAGAACTAAAAACACCAGGCGAGAAATTCACTCAATTTCAGATATTGAACTCTCGAGTGTAAATGAACATTTCATGAGATGATGCCAGAAATGTGTGGGTAAAGGACGGCATTTTCGCCATCGTGATTATTATAATTGTAAATATAAGAACGTGAGGTGGTTGCGTGGATATTATAATTGTTTCGGCGGCAATCCGAGCTATGGCGCCCGGCGCGCGAGCCGCCGTGAGGCGGCAGCATGTGAAAGAAAACCACTGTATCTAGTTTAAGGAATAAATCTACGTCTTCCATCGGTATATTATTCTTTGGAGTTTATCTAAACTTAACTGCATCTTAACTCTAGTAAGCAATTTTAGTTTCTACGGCCATCGAGAATGTCACGTTTAAAATGCTCTTCAGCATAAAGGTGGGACTGAGTACAGCCTTCGGCCCAACGGGAATTTTCTTGATACCAGGAAGCATGATGTTTTCCGGCTGTGTAGGATTATCGAGTCCTTTAAGCTCAAGCATATATATATTTGTCATGCAAATTACAATTAGAGTAACCACCAATTTTACGAACGCGATGGTTTCATATGCGGCCCGCATCTGGGAGGTTGTGGGTTCGATTTCCGTGACCGACCTTCCTGACCCATGGGTTATTTCAGGGGTTTCCCAGGTCACCAGGCGAATGCTGGGAAGGATTCTCACATCATCCGAATTTCTTGTCCCTCCATTTCATCCCCATTATCATTTTACTTCATCTTTTGTCCGTTGGTCTCTTTCAGGAATGAAGTGTCGACTATGGTGTTTCAGTGCAGTGTGGTAGGGGAAAAGGATGCTCTTTGTAACTCTCTACGTACCTCGGTTTTCACCTGCCTGCCGGGGATATCCGAACCCCCTTGAGGGGCGTTGGATCCCCTTTGTGTGGAGTGGGGTCCCCGGTCTATGGGGGATTCTCTATCTGGAAACTTAGGGACCCTGCCATTCCTATGCCGTCACTTCTGATTCCGGCCGCCCGGTGTTTCCTCTTGCCTCATCCTTCCCCCTTGTGGGGCTTAGGTACAATATATTCCGTATGGATCACTCCGGAGTCCCCTCCGTAGCCAATCCAACTAAAAGCTTTCGTCATAGAAGAAGTTGAAATTATGTTCTTGTGACGCACACATCTCCCACACTTTTTAAGACATTTTGCATTAACCTCATTAATTCTTCATGGCCATTTAATAAAACATATTTGGTCTGTAAAAGATTTAAAGGCGGGTCAATAGGGCTTTCATTTACATTATCCAGAAATTAACCCTACTCACATTACAGTTATCTTAGGGTTTTCATTTTAAAAGCTCAGTTGCATTGAAAGACGAGTTTGCGAAATTTATGATTCCTGTGGAAGCTTTCTGAGAGATTTGTTTGGACTTGATTCTATGTCCGTCTCACGCTTAAAAGACAGTACAGGTTAAATGGAGCGCAGTGTTGCCAATGTGTTATACGTACTCTCGCAATCTGATGCCATTTCATGAATGATACATCACCAAATAGTGAAATTTCTGCACTTCTATTTAAGGCAGTTGTAAGGCATGTAATTTTCACCCGCAATTTGTCCCGTCTTTGTAGTTACAGTACTTCGAAATACCATTTACATGCATAAAAATATAGATAGTCAAAGAAATATGGAGATATAAAATGACAAAAGCTATAATTTAGTAGGGTATCATCAGTGTTTACCTTTAACAAAATCGCATTCAATGTAGATGGAAAGTTTTCAAAAGCAAGAAATAAACCATGCGCCACACTCCGTTTTGTGTTATTCCATCATATTGCATTAACCTAGCGGCTTTTTGTTTCTCCCATTCTTTCTGCTTTATTTCTTAGGGGTCCTTAGAGGTCCTCTCATTCGTACCATTTTGTCCTATAAACTGCTGTATCTGAACACCCGGTAGCCTTAGCTGTTTCTTTTACCGCCTTACTAACACTCATTTTACTTGCAAAATAATCTAACACATTGGAAAGGCCTACCATAACAGTATGCCGGTACGACATTAAATTCCCCAGCTCATTCGTATTTTACCCGGTAATGAGGTGACCTACCCCAATGACAACTTACAATGCTGTAAGTCTTTAAGTCCCGGGCCTCATAGTTTCGACCACTATTAGGTCAGTTAATGGAGCGATGACACTGAATTTTTCATCGTCTGATTCTACGTTTCCAGCCTTGTCCAACTCACGGCTTGTGTGGAAGAACAATGAATTCCAATCTTACACATTCATTATTAATTTGCATTTCTTCTTAGTTTACCAGCGTTCGTCTCTTATTAGATTCTTCCTCCATAACCATAAATATTTACGTAAAATGTTAAATCAATAACCTACATAACACTTCACGGTGTTCTATACGTTGTAAACGTACACGTTTCCTTACAACTGAGGTTAACCTATCTGACTTTTACCTCGCGCCTGGCGCCTGTTATCTGAATAGATGAATGCCTTTTGTTTGTCATATACAATGAATGCAAGAAGTTACTGACTTTCAGCTGTTTTTAAAAACTGTTTCCAACCCACCTAAACATTTTCTCTCGCTTGGTCACCGTTGTAAACTCAATAACAAAAGAAGTTTCACACTGCCTGAATTTTCTCCTGCAAAGGATAAAGTTTTCTTAAAATATTTAATTTAGAAAAAATATAATGATCATTTTATTAATGATAGAGAATTCAAATTGGACAGGTATCAGAACTATAGTTTTATCTAGCCAAGGAAAAAAATATTATTAGTTCCACTCTTTAGTTTATTAGTTACTGCGTGATAAGCTAGAAACAGATACATTACACTTTTACTGAAAATTTTGTTTTACTTAGATATTTTTGCCCCCAGAAATATACAAAGGTTCTAAAAATGATATAATTGATAGAGTAAACTATTCTGCATGAGATAGCGTATTCAAAGCTGAGATTTATAACAATTGAATATTTACACCATGCAAATAGCAACTTGGCGACAGCGCATGAGTAGAAAAGAACGAAACTAATGGCCACACGCATGATTTAGATAGAAACAGAGATATATCCATACTGTTTTTAAGGTTGAGACAAGGTGTAACTCTTCTCTGATGTAACCGAGTTTTTCCTCTATAAGAACACGGCAATTTACTTACGTTTTCATATCCAGAAAATATAATCTATTCACAAGATTACGAACTGCTTCCCTGTGAAGCTCACAAACAGCAGGGAATCTGTTTATAAATCGCCCTCTCACTTCTCCACAAGAGTTCGTTGTCACATAGGTATCACACATAAAGATTCCGCGTGCTCTGCCGTTATAACAGCACTAATACACCAATTCTGAAACACGTGGTTTCACAACTATCAACTTCTGTATAGCACAGAGTTCACGTCAGCTGATTAGCGGGCATACGGAGAGGAGCGAAAGTGGAGGGAGAACAGCACCGTTTAGAAACAACTCAGTGCAGGGCAAGCAATTCCCTGTAATATGGCCACACGTCCAAAGGAAGTCTCTGTAGCTGCATAAACGTTGCACTTAAATACAGCGAGGGGTTTAAAAATTGAAATAACAGTTCTCAGAAAATAACTTCATTTGATTTTGTATCATAAACTGCTATGTTATTTTACATCTACTATTCACGCTGAATTTCCCCTTGCAGTGATTCGTTGCTTCATTTCTTTTTCTATGGAATTTACGCGCCACCTTATTTTCTACAGAAGTCTTCCGAAATGCAATTTATTTTCGGAGCATAGCCTTTCTCTTTTTCATTATCTCGAAATATTATCTTTGCCCTTTCACTTTCTTAACTATGCTAATATCTCCAGTTCACTCTTCTCTCTATTCGTCGTTACATCTGCATCTCAAAGCTTTCTTTCCTTTCTTAATGCCAAAGTTTCTGCCCCATAAAGCAAAGCACTCCGTCAAAACGCTTTTAAAATTTATTTTCTCAATTTCATATTCCAGGCTATGAGACATTTTTGTTTTTCTCTAATGTAGGTTTCCATCTAGCATCCAATTGTTTTGTCCTCTGGCACTTTCTAGTATTAATTCTGAAGCACTTAAGAGATTTTGTTCCAGTTATTTCCTCCAATTACTGCTTTGAGTTTGTTGCTTTGATGTTTCTAGTTATGATTTGTTAAGGGTTCATGCCAGAAGTTTTCCTTCCTTCCTGTTCTTACAGCTGCTTCCATTCCCAGGCGAAATGTCCACATGCATAATCCTGCAACCTCCTTCTGTATGTCTGCGTGCTTTGATATTGAGGTTTATAGTTATATTCAATTTATTGTTAATAGTGTTTTTCAGAGTAATTAAATGTAAATTATTTAAATTTCACTCTAACTGGCAATACTTTGACGAAATTAGGCCCACTTAGTATTTCTCTTTTGGTATTCTTTAGGGGTAAGTAAAATTAGGCTAAGAGATGTCATATGTCAAGCAATCTCTTCCTATTATCATTCATTATTTTCATAGTCGTTCTTTACACAGAGACTTCGTTTGAAGGCGTGGCCTGCATATCGATAATTGCTCCAAGTCGGATACCCATAGCATCTTTATATTCAAACGCATATATTTATTGTGCTAATTATAATTACAGAGCCTTCATTTTATGCCAAGGCCGCGGATCGCGCGAATGCGGGCTCCGCACACAGCCCACTACACTGCGGGGTTCTCCGTTGGGTAACTCTTGCGTTACTTACTCACGAGTGTTAGTAGCATATATGTAATGAGTATTAACCTTCTTATAAGTGTTGCTGAATGTAGTGTCCTCTGCAGGAAGACATTCTCGACATCGTCGGATGAAATTACTATTCACACGCATAAGTTCTTGCGTAATGCGCATACTTTCTGCTTTTATATTTCCTTAAGTTCGTCTATGGTTTCGGGATTGTTCCCTTAAACTTATTTTTTAGCGTTTAGCGATCCCGTTTTCTAAATCTATTGACCAAACATCTCACAGTGTCTCTGCCCGGAACAGGATAACCAGGATATTGCTGCTGAAATTGTCTACACAACTGTCTACATAATTCAGTTTTTACGTATGTATCGTACATAAAAATACGCTGTTCAAGCGTGAATTTGTTGCCAGGCGTGGACTAATAAGAGAATAACATTACTAAGAAAATAACAAACAATACACGTATTGTCGAAATCATCACAATACGAAGACAAAGCAATGACTCAGACAGCTCACAGCTGATAAACTACCCTTGACAAGTCCCGCGCCGCTGCTGCGCAGTGGCATAATACCGAGGTTACTGGCGTCTCCGCCAATACGCATATAAGGCGTTGTGGCCTTGGCATGAAACGAAGGCACTGTACACTAACCACAAACCTTCATCATAAAAATGTAGATGTCCTTGAGCCGCCGCACATCAATCACACCTTTTAAAAAAATTGCATTAACACTCATCAATTCTTCACGGTCATGTAAACTATGCTTCGTCCTTGAAACGCGGTTCAGTAGAGCGATTGTTAACATTATACAACATCCAAATGCAGAAATTAACCCCACTCACACTATCACGTAGACAATACCCCATCTTATAGGGTTTTAATTTTAAAAGTTTAGTGGCATTCTAAGTCGAGGTTTGTGAAATTCCTGTACAAGCTTTGCATTAGATAATAGGCGGTAGTAAAAGCCTTTCGACTTCTCACCACTGCGACCTTTAACAGATCTACTGTGAATACCCTACTCTATAAGCCTTATTCTAATTTAATGGTTTTAATATAGTCTATAATTTTCCGTGTGATTGTAAGGTGATCTATCCTGGAGTTGGAAAAGGAAACTACAGGTGCATATTTCTCTATCGAGCAATTGCTTCACATTCGCAAAACATATGTCTTGTCGTTTCTTTTTCCTCTAAACAGAATCTGCATATATTTAGCTCAGCCTTGTCCATCTTGTAAAGATGGCAGTGTCCAGGAAGGAGGCTGTTTGCTGAGTGTGAGGATCTTTTTTGGTCTTTTCGCAGAGAGTTCAAAGACCTGCTTTGCATGGTTTAGCTCTGGAGTTTGTTCCCAATAGATGATTACTTCCCTGTGTTCCCAGGTTTTTATCTTACCTTTGGTATAGCCATGTGGTGCCTCACCGAATGGTTGAGAGCCAATGAATATAATATTAGCTCCTTCCTTGCCTAGGCGATCCGCAGTTTCAGTAACCTTATTGTGTCTTGACAGCTGATTCAGTATTTGCAGACAGTCTTCAACAAGCTTTGACTCAACAGTGTAAGAGCAAAGGGCCTTTAGCGCTGATTGACCGTCCGACAAAATATACACTATCATCAAAAGTATCCGAACACCCCCACAAACATACGTTTTTCATCTTAGGTGCATTGTCCTGTCACCTACTGCCTGGTACTCATTGTCCGCGACCTCAGTAGTCATTAGACATCGTGAAACAGCAGAATGGGTCGCTCCGTGGAACTCACGAACTTCGAACGTGGTCAGATGATTGGATGTCACTTATGTCGGAAGTCTGTACGCGAGATTTCCACGCTCCTAAACATCCCTAGGTTCACTGTTTCTGATGTGACAGTGAAGTGGAAACGTGAAGGAACATGTACAGCACAAAAGCGTACAGGCCAACCTCTCTGTTTACTGACAGAGACCGCCGACATTTGAAGAGGGTCGTAAAGAGTAATAGGCAGACATCTATCCAGACCATCACATAGGAATTCCAAACTACATCAGGATCTACTCCAAGTACTATGACAGTAGGCGTTAGTAGAGAAGCCTTGGATTCCATGGTCGAGCGGCTGCTCATAAGCCACACATCACGCAGGAAAATGCCAAACGACGCCTCGCTTGGTGTAAGGAGCGTCAACACTACACGATTGAACAGAGGCAAAACGTTGTGTGGAGTGACGAATCACGGTACACAATGTGGCGATCCGATGGCAGGGTGTGGGTATGTCGAATGCCCGGTGAACGTCATCTGCCAGCGTGTGTAGTGCTAACAGTGAAATTCGGAGGTGGTGGTGTAATGTTGTGGTCGTTATTTTCCTGGAGGGGGCTTGCACCCCTTGTTGTTTTGCGTGGCACGATCACAGCGCAGAGGTATATTGATATTTTAAGCACCTTCTTGCTTACCACTGTTGAAGAGCAATTCGGGGATGGCGATTGCATCTTTCAACACGATCGAGCACCTGTTCATACTGCACGGGCTGTGGCGGAGTGGCTACACGACAATAACATCCCTGTAATGGACTGGCCTGCACAGAGTCCTGATTTGAATCCTATAGAACACCTTTGGGATGTTTTGGAACGCCAACTTCGTGCCAGGCTTCACCGTCCTACATCGATACCTCTCCTCAGTTCCGCACTCCGTGAAGAATGGGCTGCCATTCCCCAAGAAAGCTTCCAGTACCTGATTGAAAGTATGCCTGCGAAAGTGAACGCTGTCATCAAAGGCTAGGAGTGGGTCAACACCAAATTGACTTCCCGCCTTACCGATAGAGAGCGCCACGAACTTGCACGTCATTTTCAGCCAGGTGTCCGGATACTTTTGATCACGTAGTGTACATCCTGGCACCACAAATGTCTTTATTGACATTTACTTGAGCACATGTTTCTATAGCATGCACTTCAGCCTGGAACATGGTGGGTTCATTACCATGACCTTTTTCTAAGGTAAAATTGGGCGAATAAATTCCTATACAGGTTCTCCTATCCATTTTTGAGCCATCTGTACACCATACAAGTGACTCACTAGTAATTACTAACGTTGGGTTCCTACTCATTCCAAGTTAGAGATTCAGTGACTGTAACTGTAAAGGAATAATCTAAGTTAGGTTTATGTATCGTCCAGTCACATAATTCAATGAGATTCTCCTCTTTAGTTCCAAGAGAATTTTCATGTGACCAGTTAGTATCGCCTGGTTTGAATGTCATTCGTATTTCTTCGCAGTCTGAGGCACTAGCAAACACAATCTTCCTCGGAGATTTTTTCGACTAATTTTCGTTGTAATTTTCTCAGATATCACAGAGTTGTTCCTCTGTAAGAATACGGAAATTTAATTTCGGTCGCTTATCAACAATAAATTTCGTTTCCCTAAACCAATTCACAAGATTACCAACCGTTTCTCTGTAAGAGACACGAACAGCAGGAAATCTGTCTATAAATCGCCGTCGTACTTCTCTACAAGACTGTTGTCACATAGGAGGATCCTGTGTGCTAAAATATACGGACTTTTTGGCATTAGATTACACTATAACACAAACACGTGATCTGATAATGTATGAATCTCTTTATAGTAAAACTTTGGTCAACTAGTTAGCCGGCACACGAAGAGAAAGGAACAAGAACAAGTAAGAAAGCTACTTCCCCATAATAAGGACACGCGTGGAAACGAAGCTCTGAGGTATTCACATCAAAGCCGACTTCTAGAGGTACTCATTAATAAACATATTCATAAGATGCTGCCACTTAGGTAACATTACGGTAATACATATGTTATAGCTTGAGGGAACAAATAACTGCTTAAAACTAATAACTAAATATACTTGTTTCAGCCACAAGTGCTTGCAAATTAAAAAACAAAAATAAAACGCTTACCATTTTAAATGTAAAAACTGTATATTTCAAAGAGTTTCCTGTACAGTTTTTTGTAATAAGCTTTTGTCTTCGATGATTTCACAGTTATAAAGTTTAATTAGAATGAGAAAGGATTTCGTTTACTATTAACTTAAGATGTCTATATTAATATTACACAGAGAAAAAAAGTGTGGGTGTTTGATATGTAGGATGGTCTCAAAAAGCACACAGCCGATTCGATCATTCCTTTACCATTGAAAAACCTGTTTTGTCCTGACGGACATGGGGTGTAAATCACCTTCCAATTTCATTTCATAAATTACTAAACCAATAAAGAAGATTTACAAAGCCCTTGTAGCATAATATGTTACGAACACATTGAAGTTATAAATGAAAATGTTTGCGAAGAAGGCCTTGACCTTTAGTTGAGAATGCCATGGAGTAGAAAACAGTCAAAATACTTAATAGCTTCCGCAGAATATAAAAACAAAAGCCGGTTACATTGTATTGCAAGGAATATACAAACGGTAGACAAAAGTTTAAAAACCTGAAGTGATATATACACACCACCTTCTCTACCCTCTATCTTTATTAGTGGGTATACAAACTATTCTTACTAGTCCTTATTTTTCTATCTAGTATATTTTAATCCAAATAAACCTTTGCAGAAATAGCTACATTCCACATTCATTATATATATATATATACACACACACAAAAGGAAAAGAGACAGTCAAATATTTGGGAACTAGGCGGTACTTGATAGTTTCCATGAAATCGCGAGAAACAACAGAATGTTGTCAGGGCTTTAAGAGAAAGACCAAGTAATGAACAATTCGAACCATTAATAATGGATATTTCAGGAATGGCTTATGTCACAAAAATTAT
The DNA here is from genome assembly GCA_030765065.1 of Deroplatys truncata. Lineage (NCBI taxonomy): Eukaryota > Metazoa > Arthropoda > Insecta > Mantodea > Mantidae > Deroplatys > Deroplatys truncata. Next base: position 188,827,678 of record CM060986.1, on the reverse strand, counting down.
TTGAAATAAATTGTATGTTTTAAAGAGATAAATTTTTCCGTCTATCGTTCCGAATGAGGAGGACTTCACAGGCTATTCCCAGAAAATGCTAGATATACATTTTATTTTCATGTAAATATGTTTAATGTATGGTATTTTAATTAAAATTATTACAGCCAATTTTTACAAAATCAAAATTTTGGAAAAATGTTCCATGTAATGGTAGTTTGGGATGCGAATTTTCGTGAAAATATTTTTGTTGTATCCTTTGAAGATACTGAGCTTAAATACCAAGGTGGTATTTATCCAACTTTTCATTTCTGAGTTATGCTGCTCACAGATACAGACACGGACATTTATTCTAAAAATACTTTATTTGGATCCAGGGAGCCTCAAAACATGTATTTCCGGTGAAATCTCGGTATCATTTTTTTGGGAAAATGCAATACTTTCTGTAACTATTAAGTATTGGTAGAGAAAGTAAAAATCTTATGTGTTGCACTCACATGACTTTCTCTACTCTTGTGCAAACTATTTTTACAAACGCTTAATCACCATCTACTTCATGTTAATCCAGGTAAGAATTTGTAGAAACTATCGTATTGCTAATTTTCTTGTAGGTGCACGGGGAATAAGCGATAAGCGATAATCAAATGTTTTAATAGTTGGTTGCTATGTGGAACATTCCATTCTCTTTGGATGTCCAGGACATTTAGTTTTAAAAAACTAAAATTGTCTTCAAACGTAGTGTTTAAGTGGAGCTGGTAATTCGGTTCTTTTGGGAGAAAGGCAGTTCTTAGTTGATACATTTTAATTCCGTTACTCGTAGCGGCTTGTAAGTATACAACTTGAGGGTTCTTAAACGTTTAGTCAGAAAATGCTCTGAAACTGTGAAATACCATCCTCTGCATAATAGTTGTGATTATGAGCTACGATAAAACTGCAGCCGCTCCTTAAGACGGCGACAATAACAACGACAACAACAAGAAATCGGAAGAAGTTTCCGCGCTTCGCACGTTAACTACTTCTGCTACAGTTGCTCTAACTTCTGCCGTAGTGTGCTACCATCTAGTGACATTGACGTAAAATTATGCTGACAGTGTGAAAGCAGAGCGTAGGAAATTTTCATGCGCTAATGCACTTCTTCACGCAGGGAAGATACATACGTATTTTGCACATTAAAGTAATTACGTCATACCAGTTGCGAATGCGCAGAAGCTCCTTAAAACGTGCACATTAACATTAACGTTGTAGTCGACTATTAACATTAATAGTCAACTATAACTTAAATATGTATGGGCCTTACGATATACAAAATTTTAAGAGACCCATCATGTTATATGGAGCATCGTTTGGGGATATGTTGCAAAGACACCGTAAACAGACTACAAAACAAAATAATTAGAATTATAGTGAAGCTCTCGGCGGGAAGCTTTGGCTCCTCTCACACAGGAGGAGCTAAAGCTACACTCAGTGTAAGAATTCATTAAGAGACAAAGCTCTAACCTATACAGCAGAAAAGGCAAAAACCTGAACCACCTTATTTGCGATTTGGAAAATGTAACAGCGAGCGAGATAAACGCAAAACAAATCGATCGCTATTTGGTAGAAGGATTGGCCTGGGGAACCAGAGATTAATATCCAAGAATTATTCTTAGACGCCCTAATACAAGCATAACTACACTCATTTTCTCACTCATTAGCCATGCATGTTCACTTTATCGATTGATATTACAGTGGCCCTTGAAGTCCTTGCTTCTTGGAGTCAAGGCTGCCCCGAGAGAGGGAGGCCACCGAGTCAGTCTGAATGCAGTCGCGCCGCAATTGGGTAGGCCTTTTATGTAGGCGGACACTCACAATCAATTAAGGAAGTTCTAATGGAAACGAATTGTATATCCTAATTAATTATAAATGTTTAACAAGTGGTAAGTTAATCTCTGGCACGGCACACTGACATAATCATTGTATGATTATAAAGTAATCAGTAAGGATCGCTTTCAATGACACGACTTGCAACCAAGATACAAATTAAGGCCATTGTAGCATCAGTCAAATAACACTGAACAACGAAGCTTACCTTATTATTATGGTTATCTTTTTTTTTGCTCACAATACATCATTTCTTATGTATGTTGTTGTCCTGAGTTCAAATATGGTTTTTGTTTTACCTAGCACCCTCAATTTTTTTACTAAATCACCTATAGGCTGTATAAAAATGTAGGGCACAAATTCAGGACACATTCCTCAAACGCAGACGAAGAAATTATGTTATATGAATATGGGCCTGGAAACGCTTTGTTTCCATTTTACAACTCATTTTCTCCAACTCATTAATCATGGGAAATACACATGAGAATCATGGGGAACAGGCACTCTTGGTTACGTCTGGTTACGTTGACATTATCGTAGGTGCACCGACAGTATTTTGTTTACATGTTCCTGTTGCCATGCTACTTACGTCATTTCTTGTTTACAGGTAACATCAACTGTTCCAGTGAGCAGTACGACCTTGGCAAGCACACGGGTTACTACGTACTAGCAGAGTTGATCACAGACTTGGCTCGTACAATGGCAGTATATACAAAAGCAGAGGTGGCAGATGCACATTTCATGTATGGGTTAGCAAATGGCAATGGCGCTTGCGCTCAACGTATGTATCAGGAGAGATTTCCAAGACCAAAATGTCTCGACAGGAAAACGTTTGAAGCTATTGATCGTCATCTTAGGGAACATGGGGCATTTCAGCCTGATATTCGCAACCGCGAGAGGGTTGAAGGACGAGGACATACCGCAACGGGAGGCGGCGATTCTTCAGGCAGTTGACGACGACCCTGGTGTCAGTACAAGACAAGTAGCTGCAACAGTTAATGTTGACCACATGACTGTATGGCGAGTGTTACACGAGGTCCGGTTGTATCCATACCATTTACAGCTTGTGTAGGCACTATCAGTAGCTGATTTTCCTGCACGGGTACGCTTATGCAAATGGTTTATACAACAAAGTGTCAACCCTAATTTTAGTGCAACGGTGCTGTTCATAGATGACGCGTCGTTTCAACGAGATCAATTGTAAATTATCACAATCGGCATGTATGGCTCACGTCAATCCTCACGCAACTGTTGAAGGAAGTCATCAGCAAAGATGTTCTGTCAATATTTGGGCCGGCATTGTTGTTTATACAAGGCCTTACATTCTTCCACCCAAGTTCAACAGACAAAGTTACGATAATTTCGTAGAGAATGTTATACCTGATCTGATATCAGATGTGCCTTTAGCTGTGTGACAAAAAGTGTATTTCATGCGCGATGGAGCACCTCCTCATTTCAGAGTCAATGTCTGTCGGTTTCTAAACAATATAATCGATGACAGACGGATAGATAGAGTTGCACCAATTGCCTGCCCTCCACGCTCCCCGGACCTAAACCCACTGGATTTTTATTTTTGGAGGCATTTGAAAGCTCTTGTGTATCGAACCGAGCACCACATGTTCAAAGTCTCCGTGCCCGTATTATGGAAGGCTGTGAAACCATGCGACATACTCCAGGGATACATTAGCGCATCCGAGATTCACTACGACGACGGCTTGATGCATGTATCAATGCTCACGGAGGGCATATTGAAGATCTCCTGTGAGAAAGAGTTGCATGTGGTATGCTGGTACGTTCTATTCTTGTACGTTAACCATGATTAATGAATTGGAGAAAATGAGTTGTAACATGGTAACAAAACGTTTCCAGACCCAAGTTCATATAACATAATTTCTTCGTCTACGTGTGAAGAATGTGTCTTGAAATTTGTGCCGTACATTTTTGTTGCACCCGGTGTTTTCGCTTTTAGGCATTTGTGAATAAAGTATTAAGTCGCCGTAATATGCAGTAGTACCCTTCGTAGTAAAATAACTTAGCTTTGTAAGATTAATTAATTAACATACCTGAAAATATTTCAGCTGGTTTTCAGGTCCATTCTCTGCTGCTGTAAGTTTGAATTTCTCGTGGTTTCTGCGGTAATGAAGGTAAGGTTGTAGCAGTAATGTCAAGCATATTGGGATATCTTCCTTGACACCTTTTCTCGATCCCGAAAATATCTTGATAGAATCTTTCTCCATGTTCATCATTCACTTGCCCAAGAGAAAAGGTTCAAATGGGAATGCAGGAAGTGAATTTTTAGATATACTGCAACCTAGATTTCTATTTGCTAAGATTAATTTGTCGATTAATTGTTTGTAATTGTGCGCTCTAATATTACCTAAGAACTGTTCACAAATGTTCTTGAATGATATCCATACTTCATGTTCCACATGATTCTTTTGGTTTTAAAACAGCTGATATTTCATTAGTGTTCTTATCTTCCTCTAACTTAGAAACACTGTTTCTTGGAAAATTTTTCTAGGTATTTGAAATCTGCTCCAGATTTATTTAATGCCTTGAAAAAATTTCATTTGGCCTAATTTTATATGGAGTGGGGGCAACAAATTTTTTATTATCTATCAACCAGTGGTTCAGCTCTGACATTCTTTTCTTCAAGTACAGAATTCTTTTGGGGAGGCAATCTTTTGTGTCGCAATGTTTGAATTTAGTGCGGCACACCATTCGCACACCAAAAGCAGCAGTATTTCATATAGCCACTTTGCAATCCTAACAGTATTCCCATCATTTATAAACCGCCGCAAATATATCAGTTTTATTTGTCCTGCTGCACTTTTCGTAACCTTCTTTCATTTGTACTGCATGAACAATGGGTACAGATGGTTGTGCATTACCGTTATGTAACAGCACAGTTTACCCACTTAATTTTGAAGCATCTATGGGTTGTGAATTTTACCAAGAGCATTCATCAAGCCATCAATATCAGAACAATAACTCAAATTCACTTCCATTCTGAAAAATTTGGCCAGGTGCTCTTCTCGTATTAGAAATGTTATATACTTGTCTCTGTCTGTCTCTCTCTGTAAGAAATTCCATCCATTTAGCCTAGAACCTAAAAGCTACGCTTCTGCTTTAGTAAGATTTAAATCTCAGGTCAAATAATTTAACTCTCCCTGAGTTACCTAATTTTGCATGTTGGGATCTGGATCTTCTAATTCTGAATCAAAACTTGATTGAACTACTGAGTTATCACTTCCTCCAGACTCGACTTCGGGAGGATCAGGAGTAGGTATCGCATCAGTGTGAACAATAGAACTAGTGGCTAATGTAATGCTGGGATATTCAATTTCCTTTTTCTCTTTGCCATTAAATCCTGTTATACAAAAATAACGGTCCTTAATATGGTTCGTTGCTTCCCTCCGTATCACTGGAATTCCAAGGCATAGAAAATTTACGTTTACTCTTCCAACCATCCTCTTACCGGCTAGACAAATTGCTACAAACTCAAGGGGAACCCAACTGCGGTCTTGATCACCAATTTTAACATAAAAATATAGCCCCCCTGTGGCCGGCCAGGACGCCCACACCTTCAATCTGCAGGTGCAATAGCGTTACTATGGCATTTCATCACCATAATTGATCCTTGTTATTCCTCCATGTTCTTTCTTCCACGTGGAGGGGTTTCAGTGTTTAGGGTCATGCTCCGATAGTGAGCCAGTTTTACTGGTGTGGGTAGAATGCATTTACACACCACAAAAAAAATCGAAAGTCAGTCACTGCTGGCTTACGCCAAGTACAGAATTCAGCCCCAGGACACGGTGAAAGTGCATACCCCCTATTTCTTTACCTCTCTAATGGTATGTCTCATCTCTCATATTCTTGTCTGATTAGCCGGAATGGAGTAACGGCAATCGATCGCATCGTATATTTCCGGAGCTCATCAAGCTTCAACCAGAGAGTATCCTCAATGTAGTACCATGGAGATCGCTGGAAACAACGGTCACACTGCTGCCACTGCATACAATCAGTGACGAGCACGTTTGTTTGCCTTAGGAGTCGAGCTAGTGAGAAGTGCTCAGAACAGGACCACCTGTTTACCTCATTCCTCCTTACCTGGTAGTGTTCAACCGATTCAAACTCTTACACAATATACACTTTAGTGTAATCAGACGCTACCCTTTTTTAAGAAGGTTATTTTTATAATAAAACATTAAGGTTGTCACTATATTTTAAATAAAAATGTATTTACAAAATCAAATGCACACCTTACACACTCATCCAAGTATTCTTTATCATATCAGATGCCTTTTCACCAATCATAATAGTTGGCACATTGGTATTTCCGCTGATAATACTAGGCATAATAGAAGCATCTGCAACGCGAAGATTCTTAGTACCATAAACTCGAAGTTGAGGGTCCACGACGGCACCTGGATCACTGGGGGGTCCCATTTTGCATGATCCTACGGGATGGAACATCATACCAGTGTAGATCCTAGCAGCACACTCCCAATATTCATCAGAGCCATATGTGATATGAGTGCAGCCCTTCAATGGAGTGGTGTCGAGAACGAATCCAGCCTTCTGCAGAGACTTGGTTGTGGCTAACCTGTGTATGCAATTATTAAGCACTGTTATCTGTACTAATATTATAAAAAGTGAATATTTGTATGCACTTATGTATTATGCGTATATATACCGGGTGTTTTATAAATACTTTTACAAGCTTCGGGTATGAGTTCCTTACACCACAAGAAGGGAAAAGGTTCATATGAACATATGTCCCATAATCCTTGGTTTTCGCGTTATTCCTGTCACAATGAAAGTGTGTGTTCAACGGCCTTCGGGGTCCAACCTCAAAACTTCATTTCTCTATGCATTCATAGAAGGCGTTCACCCATTGTACTACATACGGTGGATGGCGAAGTGTTGCCATGGAGACTTGTTTACGTTTGTCATTTGTCATTAGTCTGTCTTCAACGTTTCAATTGTGTACATGCAGTGAGTTAACTGCACGTGTTTCGTTCCACCATTGCTGGATATTCATTTCGTGAACAGACAGACGTGATTTTATGTATGGATGCGAGGCTGCACGGCTCTATCAGGTGGAGTTTCCACATCGAAGATAACCGAGTCATGAAACCTATGTCGCTGTTTATCGTCGCCTTACTGATAAATGTAATAAATGCCAGGCTCCGGCACATTTTAGTCGCATTGTTCGAGATGCACTGGCTGGTATCTACCATAACCGAAGGATAGACAGAGGAGGACCAGTTCCATGGCCTGCACGTTCTCCCACTCATTGCTGTGGATTTTTACCTCTGGGAGCATCTTAAATCATTGGTTTATGGAGCAGCCATCCCGGATGCAGAAACGTTTCATCGACGTATCATGGAAGCCTGCGAAACCATTTGACACCATCCCGAAGTTTTTGACAGGGTGCGACATTCCATGATTCGACGAGTACAGGCATGCATAGAAGCAAGAGGAGGACATTTCGAGCATTTATTGTGGGTTTTGTGTTTTATAAGTGTACCACTGTGTCGAACACCTCCTAACGAGAAAACAAAGGATTATGGGACATATGTTCATATCAACTTTTTTCCTTCTTGTAGTGTAACGAACCTATACCCGAAGTTTGTAAAAGTATTTCTGAAACATCCTGTATATAAGCTAATCTCAAAAATCACTCAACCAATTTAGATTATTATTCTTTCAACATTGCAACCCCTATTCTTTGTAGAGAGAATACCAGTGTATCTTGTACTATAAGCACTGAGCTACCATAGCAATATGCCGGTACGGCATTTTTATCCGCGATTCTCATTTTTTCCGGTAAAACACATAAGGCAATCTCAAATTGTATTGAAATGATATATCCTGATGCCGACCCGATGGTCTTCAAGTCCCGGGCTTTATAGTCTCGATGACTAGTAGGTCAATTAATAAAAACGTATAATTAATAATAGCGACTTCTGAAACGCTGGGAGAATGAACGAAGGTGGGTGAGTATAGGTTACAGAGTAGCACTGATTTGAGTCACATGATCTACCAGCCAATGAGCATCAGTCAGTCATTGTAGGCTCCGCCCCGAGTGTAATTCATGGAGCGATAGCGGTATTCCTTCGCATTGAGCCCGTTAACAAAGGGGGCAAGGCACAGAGCAAGCGACAATGAAAGAAAGAGATAGTGTATTACCTCTGTGCGCAATAGTTTTCTCCCCATCAGCCTTCGTTGGTGCTCTCGAATCTAACATATGCTTATTTATTTGTTTCTTACTGAAGACCATAAGGAGAGTGAAATTAAATAGAATATGACCTTACGCAATGATCACGGCTTGCGACTGTCATCAGCTGGCTGTTTCATGGAAATTAAGACAGGAGTACAGAAATGCGACAAACGCCTACTATCTAAGAATTCCTTACATAAAATTCTTAATCGTATAATATAAGGGAAATGTCAAGTTTTATGACACAGTGTTCCTTTGGTAAGCTATTATCATAAAACATAATCTTCATACATACTTGGTCGCGGTTCTGGAACCGTCCACTATGAGGTCTATGTCGTACTGGTTCGTGTAATATCCAGGATAGATGAGTGGTTGTGCGAAGGGGTCCGTGGTGTTGATGGAGATGTACCCCCTGCTCCTAGGTCGCAGCACGGTCGGCATGAAATTCACCATGTTGTAATAAGACAGAGGAGTCTTCTCGCCTTGACAGTCTGTATTGTTGTTGGGTACTATCCAACACGTCAAAAAGTAATGCAGGTCTGGGTAATCCTCATTCGGGTCTGCGTACTTAGAGTTGAAGTTCACGGAAACCTAGGCCAGAAATTCAGTCTGTTAAAAGTAAAGCTCTACACAGATCACTGTATTGTTACAAGCCGTTGTTACTAGGACTGTTTAAATATTTATTTCAGAGAAATTAGTTTCTTTCTGGATTGAGGTAGGTAAAACATGTGATTTGCTTTGCTGCGTTAGGCATTAATTATAAGCATGAAGATCTTAAACCTTTTCTGTAAGACTATGTAATTTATTTAGCATTTTGAGAGAAATAAAATACCTTCTATGTTGCTTTTACTTAATTATCTTAAACGTTAGTTATGTTTTCTATTGCTCTTATTGATAAGATTTTATACGTAATATAAGATTCAAAATATAAAGTATAATAATTATGTTTCGTTATATACAGAATCTATTATAATTCGTAGCACAAATTTCTAGGGCTGAAAACATACGCAAAAAATAAGCAAAATAAGTCCCAGGAAACATGGGTCCGCAAACGAGCCGTTTGCACGACAACTGTCATTGTGTGGCTCATTACTTCATTATTTTGAATATCGTAGCTTTACTCCTTGTGCGAAGCGGTCCATCAACTCCACACAGAACATGGATGTTTTTCACATGGTAGGGGAGCAGTGAGGCCTGGCCGCATTATCCCTGAGATTTACAATATGATATTGAAAGCAGTACAACTCTTTGCAAGAATTGCAATGGGAATTATAACCCCAGACAATGCCTCTTGTGGCGACATCGGATTGCCCGCATGGCATGTGGGCACCTCCGCTAACATGTCGTCCTCCGTAGTCTAGGGGTACCATGGGTCTCTAGCTCCCGAGATCGCGGTTCAAACCCGGCATAGGGCGATAGATTATTTTCGGACGTGAAAATCCTTATGGCTTCCTTGGGAAGGGAAGTAAACCCGGTAGTCGCGGGTCGTAGATTTACGGCTGGTAAAATAACTTCAAACCTGATAAAGAGGCCTCTGAACAAAATTTCCGATCTTTCACGCCCAGTGTAGAATGGGACGCTAAGGGCCATGGAAGTTGAAGAGCGCCAATAAATAAAACTCAATTTTTATTTCCGTTAACACAACGGGAATTCCATCATGAGCTACAGCTGACACCACTACAACCCTCCCAAGAAATTTTTGACTCTAAATTCATTCCCTCTATCTTATTCTCACCCTGAAACCCTTATTCCAACTGCAAGCGGTTAAATCCATCGATGGTAGGTATGATTTTAGACTCCATCGGACTGCTAATATGTTGCTCGCCTTCCAGGAACTTCGACGAGGAGAAGTGTCACACAAATCCCTGTACTAAGTTACAGTAGTGTACGCAGAATTTTACATTATAATTAACTCTGCCCCAGTACCTCCAACGAGCCCAATGTCTCACTGAACCGGAATTTGGGCCTACCCTTTTATCATTGGATGCAAAACTGTGGTCAACCAGAGTTTTGCAAGTCATATTCTATATATAGATGAAGAGGAGTTCACAAGTGATGGTTGGTATTCTGAATTACTGTAGTTCACAGCTTTGGTAAACCCAGATGCTGTTAATGGGCCACCACATTAGCAACAATTATCATTGAATGTGTGATTACAGATACTAGGTGGTCGTCCCTTTTGGGCAATACATTCTTTGAATAAAACTAAATGGACAGACATCCCTCCGGTTTTTTCGACAGAATTTTCAGCATTTGTTGAGGATATTTCCCTCGCAAAATGCACGGGAGTATGTGGTACATGCTTTATGGAGATCCGGCACCGACACTTAGCCAACAGATATGGTACAAGCCGAAAGATCGAGGCGGACCTGCACTTTTGCCTTCAAGAAATGCTGTAGATTTTTGTGTCTGTTTCAGCTCAAAAGCGTACTGTACACTACTCCCATTAACATGATTTGATAATTGCAGCAAAGAATTATGCATACTTGCCAATTATTCCGAAATGATCCAGGGCTGTTCGAAAAAATTTGGAACTCCTGGCAGGAACGAGTACGGTTTTGTCTCCAGATACAAGGATGACACCTTGAACACCTTATTTAATGGGTAAAAAGTATATTAATTGTAAACTGTAATTACTTGTTAAGATAGGTCATGATGGAAAATTAAAGAAAACATTTACATTCTAAATTATATTGCAAACGTCCGACTTGTGAATCCATGTTTACTGAGGTTGTTTTGCTTACTTTTGTATGCACTGTCAACCCTATCACTTTACGCTATCCATTACGACACAAGCTATATATGCATAATCCAATGAAAGCATACGAAAATGATAGAAATACTTGCAGACTAGGAGTAAATTAATGGTACTTAATTGCGGTAACGCAATGTTAAACTATGAAGCTTTTTTAAAGACCAATAAATAAAGGCACAAAAACACGAAGGTATATTTAGAAGGTAACTCATAGTTACCTTGTTCAGTATCTTATTTATAACTCTGTGATCATCCAGGGTATAACAAACCTGTTGTAGAATCTGTTTCCTAATGGATACATTCTACAACCAACCTTCTACAACCACATCACTTTAGTTACTCTGTCGAAATCGTTAATAGTAATTTATGCAACCAGTGGATAAACTTGATGATTATAGAACGACTGAATGCATCTTCACGAGTGTTATATTAAGATCATCTCGAGTTGGATACAGCAACTTATGTAATCATGGCATTGTAAATTATAGGAAATAAATCATGAAATAATTCGGCATCCATAGCTGACATAAGTTCATATGTTCGCTTCGCTCCTTGCACTTCATTTATTATTACCTGGCATTTTGAAGCAGTAAACAAGACCGCCACTGCAGGCAATCCCTTCCTGGGAGAGAAGTGAGCAGGTATTATGGACTGTGATGTAGCTTATTATCAGTATAACATGATTAGTAATTATAAACTCAGATGTTAATCAGCTTATGTTTAAGGGGAGCTATCAGCTAAAAGTTTTAGAATGTAGATGCATAGCCTCTAATTCACCGATCTATTATTATCCAATAAGCTTGTTCATTAAAAAAGATTGGCTTGTTTTCTTAATTATACCTTTTTTGATTAACGTTTACCAGAAATTGCTTGTTTTAATAACAAACCATGTTATTAACTCCGAAGTAGATCCATAACAGAACTCAGTGTTGGTTCTATTATCCTAAAGTTTAATTTAGCTACCTCAAATACTTTCTGAGAAAACGGGTCATTTGTATCAGAAAATTTCAATCAGTAAAAGCTGTTCAAAGCAGAAACAGAGAAAATAAATTCGCATATATTTGCAAAGAAAGAAACCACGTGACCTGTGCGCCATGCTTAACAGTAGTACCAATTTCTAAAGCTAAGCTTCCCCTAAGAGATGGGCTAATTACCTCTGTGTAGAAGTTGTTTTTCTTTTCTATCAAGTGGTGCAGGAGCGGTAACTTTTTAAAAATACATTTAAAATTTAGCATTTTATTTGTTTCATTTATATGCCATCTTTAACAACTAAGGTCATATCGGCGGCTACGGCTGTGAAATAATTGCTCATATACAATAATGTTCACTTGTTTACTATTTTCGTATTCTTCCGGGTTTGTTTACGTAGGGTTTTCTTTAAAAGGTAAACTCACACACACATTTACACTCTCACTCATGCTTTCAGACTCTAGAGAGGACGGGGAATAATCCTGGCTAACGAAAAATGCCCATCCTGCAGCTAGGAATCGAACACAAACCTCTGGATATGGAAGCTAGCATGCTAACCACAAGATCACAGTATAATTATAATAGTATATTATGCAACAAGATTATAATTACCATTATAGTCATGTTGCATACGACTGTTTTTGGTTGACCGCATTATAATTTCAATTTTTTTTACAGCAAGACCTCACCTTGTTAATTGTGTGTAATTAAATGCTGATCGGATGGCAGCACTTTGGCCGTGTTTACAACAGTACAACGGATGGCAGCACTGTTGAGTTGACGCTATATTTATTTATTTTTTGCAGGTGACGTGATAGCAACACATGTTGAAACAAATGAAATGAACTCAATTTATTAGAATATTAACATTACAATGAAGAGAACTTGTTTTATTTTAAACACACATATATCATTGTTTATCTGGGAAAGGATCCCAGTGGACTGTTGCTTTGAAAGTGTAAAAAAGTACGGGCAATAGGGGAGCTACACAAGTAATCAACGTACTTTATTATGGTCGAGCGAAGAAAAAAAAGTTTTGATGTGTTACACTCACATGACTTTCTCTACTCTTGTACAAACTACTTTTACAAACACTCATTCTCCATCTACTTCATGTTAATCGAGATATCGAGATGTTAATCTTATTACTAATTTTCTTGTAGATGCAAGGGTAATTGGTAGGCTTTAAGCGAGTCAAATATTTTAAGAGCTAGTTGCTATGTGGAGCATTCTATTCCCTTTGCATTATTAGGACAAAAAAATGAATAACGAATTCCCATTTGAGAAAAAGTATATATATTGGAAAATTTAAGGGACTAACAAGCAATATCTTGAAAATGGTTCACTCAAAAAAAATGTATATGACATAAATTGTGTATTTTAGCGCGATCTACATTTTTTGTGTTGTAAAATGTTGTCTATCTCTTATGGTTTACCAGTTACGCAAAAGTCGTTCACAATGAAGAATACTTTTGGAGACATTCCCAGAAAATTCAAGATATACATTTTATTTGTTCATAAAAGAATCTTAAATATATGATATTTTAATCAAAATCGTTAGAGCAATTTTTGAGAAAATTAAAATTTTCGAAACATTTTCCATGTAAAGGGTAATCTGGGTTGGGGGGATTTTCTTTAAAACCTTCGTGTCGTATCTCTGAAAGATACTGAATCTAAACACCAAGTTTGGAGTTTATCCGACTGTTCGTTTCTGAGTTATGCTGTTCACAGGCAGACACACAGATACACACACGGACATGTTTCCAAAAATGATTTTTTTGGATTCAGGGGGCCTCAGAACATATATTTCCGGTGAAATCTCGGTATCGAATTTTTGGGTGGAATACAATACTTCCCCTACTTACTATACGTAGTAGAGAAAGTAATAATTAATAATATAGCTCTGCACAAAACTGTAAAAAGTAATTCTAGCCATTATTATTCCCTTAATAACATATCGAGGTTTTTGCATCTACACTGCTCAGAGAAAATAATTCATCTTTTCCCTATAAGATAAGGCAGCTTGGAATGTTGGTGTTACGTTATTTCTATATGAAATACGTAATTAAAGTTAGTTTTATTTAGGGCTGCTCTTTAACTACTGTGGCCCTTAACGTCCCATTCTCTATTGGACGTGAAAGATCGGAAATATTGCTCAGAGGCCTGTTTGTTAGGCTTGAGGTTCTTTTACGTGCCGTAAATCTACGACATGGGACCACCTGCTTTACTTCCCTTCCGAAGGAAGCCGTGCTAAGGATTTATACGCCCGAAAAGAATCCATCGCCCTCTGCCGAATTTGAACCCGCGATTGGGAACTGAAGGCTAGCATGCAATTATAGGCACGGGTGCCATAATGAGCCAATTATGTACGATATTGAATGCATTAAGAACCTGTTTATGATGCTAGGGTTGCATTAATTACCTTATCTACCGAACGAGGTGGCGCCGCGGTAACAAGTGCGATTCATATTCGGGATGTTCCGGGTTCGATTCCCTGCAACCGCTCACTCTGACCCATGGGTTTTTCGTGGTTTCTACGGGATCAGTGCCGAATGCTGGGGTGGATTCTTCACTACCAGAATTTCCTTTCCATCGATTCACTTTCATTCCATCTTTCGTGGTGTATGGCGATACCGGACAGATGGCGTGGATGCATGCTGAATTGAAAGAGCACTTCCCCTGGACACCAGAGCGCTGCTTATTTAATGGGTCATTCATCGCCCTTTCTCGTCAGCTCCAGCAGTGGAACGGGTTTGCAAGCTTGGAAATGTAGTGACTTCCGCGCTCTCTGTGGTCTTTCTGCCTATGGCCTGTAGCCTCCTGTGGTTCCTTCACCTCATCTCTTCCTCCTGGAGGTGGTAGTCACAATAGATCTGTGCAGGTTGCAGCGCTCTAGGTGTCCCCTCCCTTGAGCACCTATACTGTGTTTCTCTCATAAGAATGCGTATGTAAGGAATGTGATGACATCAACAATTCTATTGCTATCTGAGAAAGATTGCGGCTCTACTTTGAACATATTAGCAAGACTTAAGGCCTCATAAAAGCAACGCTCTTCTGATAGTAATGCTGAATGACCAGTTGCTTTGTTTACGTTTTCGTCACAGTTTTTAAGAACGTTAGCAACCATTTCTCGGTCTTGACTGTATAGAGTTCGTCCTTTCTTGCTGGGCATTCTAAATATCTTTATAAGTCACTAGAAAAAAACTTATACACTGCTCCAAGTGAAACACGCTGGAAGACTAACATTGCGCGACGTTTTTAATGTAGATATTAGATCTATTTATGACATCATCGTGAGTTGCCACGTGGTACTCTCCTCCCACTCTTCAGGAAAGCAGAACACCCCGCAAACGTTTTCTCGTCAGAGGCCTACAGTACCTTATCCACAGATTAGTTGCAGTTTACACACGAATATGTTTTCCGCAATCACTGCATATTGATTAACACTTAGAGAGTGATCGTTATTCTCCTTGCCTGGTTACAGCTTGATGTGCAATTCTGGCGACTGAGGTAGCTCCTTTGAGTCTCTAACGAGTTTTACGTGCAAGCATTCCACAAGAGAGGAGGACCTCGAGCTTATAGAGTCAAGTGCAGAGCAGCACATTTTGACTGCCTGTGCTGCTTGTTAACTGAAGAGTGTTATTCAAGGGCCCATCACCTAACACAATTTTCTGCAAGCACTCTAAACATAACCTCATAATGTGAATCGGCATTTCAACGTACATCTTGACTGAATATTTGATGGTGCACTGACGGCATAGCCGTCTGACGTTTCAGAATATGCACCAATCTGCATCATAAGTTTGTGGCAGTGACCAAGAGATCCATGTTTATTTTTTTGTAAAACATACTGAACTTAAAACCCCTGAGACTAAACTATAAGAGTATATACTGAATGAATATATACTGCAGCATTTCGAGAAATCTTATGTACTTTTAAAACTCACTCTTCTATATGCTGTTCTTACAAAAGCTTATTCTTCTAACCACTTCTTGTTAATCTAGATAAACCTCCATTATACATTTCACATTTCGTTGTAGATATAGGAAGGTTACAGTCAGAGTCTTAAAAAGCATGCCGCCATGTCATAACTTTGAAATTCCATTTTCTTTGCATGATCAAGGGGAAAAAACACTTTACGCTTGAGAGAAGTATAATTATTTAAACATTTTAACTAATAAATGCTATCTCAGAAATGTTGAACGTCAGAAACAATTTTTACATAAATTGTGAGATTTAAAGAGATCTACATTTTTTATGTCCTAAGATTTTGTATATTCCTTACCGTTTACTAATGCTAAAAATATTCGGAATAGAAAGGACATCACAGACTATTCCCGAACATCAAAATCGTTAGAGCCATTTTTATTAAATTGAAAATTTCGGAAAAGCTTCCACGTAAGCTGTAATTTGAATGGGGGATTTACTTCAAAATCTTCATGTCGCATCTTTGGAAGATGCACTAATTGAAGTTAATCAAGGTTCTACATATGTGGCAAAAATTTAAGGTAATCAAAGTAATTTGTGGATTTTTAGTTTTCCACATATACATTTCTTCAAGATTGTGGGGTTTGAGACGAACACACTGCAGACACTTCAGTGATTTTACTCTAGAAAGTCCAGATTCTGGAAAGTCATTTAAGAGTTCATTTCCCTTTACATGGACCTTCCGCATATATCTTTGCGACTTTCAGAAAATTAAGGAAACACGTGCGAAAATTAGCTATTTGATGACATGAAAGGATTCACAAATTATCGAACAATTTGTTGCTTCCCGGAAGGAATGAAATGTGACGTATCCCAGGGAAAAATCTTTAAAAGATTCCATATGCATATAAGAGGTTGAGAAACTATACTACGGATCGAATTCATAGTCGTCGCTTATGTGAAATGGAGATACTTAAGCAACAAGTGTTTCCTTCTAATAAGCAAACGCGTATTACCATTTGGTTTACGTAGACAGCTATTATGCTCTGAGGTTTCTTATTTCCGAAGCACATGTGGCAGCATAATTCAGCTGTTTCACAGGCACGCGGATGCGCGAAGGAACGTGACCACATGGTCAGCCGCTATTTCCATATTCGTTGTTGTTTTGTTCACAACAGTTGTTGAGCGCGTGGTAGAAGTTTGAGAGTTTTACATTATACAATTATTACTTAGTTAACGTTAGTTAAAATCAAGTAGACTGTAAATTTAGTTAAGGGTTTGAGTAATAGCTATAGAGCTACATTAGATAGGGAATGCAGGCAATTGGACGCTGTGTGATGTAGTGACCTTATGTGATATTCACTCATGGAATGTTTTAAAACTGAAAACCTGTTTGTCAAGGTTGCGATGTTTAGCAGAGGCATTAGATTATTAAATCAGCGGCTTTGGTAAGCCGACATCGCTTCTTAAGTTCAGCATCCCTATTCTTTTCAAGTGAGTTCTGCAAATCATACAAATACGTTTATTAACGTACAGTACAATTTCGTTATGAAATTCCATATACTCCACGAAATCGCTATTATCATTAACCTCCATTGTAGCCAGTTGATGCAAGATCGCGTCGACTTTCCGTATTGCATATATGTGGAAATCGGAACTTCCTTATATGAATAAGCATTTCCTTATTCCCTGAAAGAGTAGCATCTGTGTATTTAAAATCGCTGCTTAAGGACTTCCTTGAAATAAGCGACGACTGTGAATACAAACTTATGCTTCTCATTTATCTGAAGTTTATCGTTTCTTTAATCTGTTAAGATTTCATCAAATCTCAAGCAAAGAATTATACATCTTGATCGTTTCATTAATATGCTTAGATTTCATTAAAGCACACACGGAGAATTACTCCTAAGGGACTTCATCTTTAGTGGACTTAATTTTCTGTCATTTACCAACATTTAAAAGGGAGAGTGTTTTTCAGTGAGTTCTAGAACATACCTGGAGCAGAGCAGTTGACGCCCAAGGGCCATCTCTCTTAGGCTGCATATACTTGATCGAATCAATCAATGGTTGTCCTTCTGATGGTATTACTCCATTCATAAGATACTTCACCGGATTCGATCCAGCATGGTTGTGAAGGTTTTGCCCAACAGCAATGTTAGACAACACGGGGATCCCCAAAGGTTCTAGTACATTCTTAAGACCTACTCCAGAGAGCATGAGAATCTGTGGTGAGTTGATGGCACCCGCACTGATTATCACCTCTTTTGAGGCAAACACTTGACCTGTAACGCTTCGACTGTGTTCTAGGGCATATTCCACGCCGTAGGCGGTGTTGTTCTCTGGATGAACCAGGACTCTGGCCACGCGAGCATTTGTGACAACTGTAAGGTTAGGCCTACGCTTACGAATGGGTTCCAGGAACGCCCTGTTCGTGCTGCGGCGTTCTCCGTTCTCCTGTGTGTGTTGGGCGAGCATAACACCTGTAGCACGGTCACCATTGTAGTCAGTAGGGGGGAGTCCAAGCTCTAAGAACGCATCATACAGAGCCTTAACATTCTCGTCCTGATAAGGCCACCTGCCAACACTTTGGTAGCCTCCAGTGCTGTGATGTTTGGTATCCCTGGCAATGTCAGCGTCAAGATTGTTCTCAGATTTCTTGAA
The DNA here is from genome assembly GCA_030765065.1 of Deroplatys truncata. NCBI lineage: Eukaryota > Metazoa > Arthropoda > Insecta > Mantodea > Mantidae > Deroplatys > Deroplatys truncata. The sequence goes on along the minus strand of CM060986.1, from coordinate 188,809,291 downwards.
GAAAGGAAGAACTTCCTGGAAACTCCAGCCTTCATTACCTGTAACACAAATAATTTAGAACTAAAGGATTGATAGCTATTTAGGTATTTACAAAAATGTGTGTATTTTATTCCGCTGTGCAGAAGGATGCAAGAACATGTTCTTTGTGAATGAGAAGAACTTTATATAAAAGCGTCTGAAGATGAACCTGGCGCAGATTTGCAGACAGAAGCTGTAGATGGTTAGCAAAAATAATTTTAAGTATTCTATCAATGAGTCCTCTGCAGTCTGTTTTATAATCAAGGAAGAACATAGGAGCTTAAAAATATTGTAACAAATGAGAACGCCAGTTACTGCAAAACACACTTGATTTACTCAGCATAGCACAAATGTTACACTTGAGTCACTCTAGGTACACACTCGGAACCAACACAACTGATCCGTCGAATCACAACTGAACTGCTGAGTCAGCTCACAAATGAACTAACTGACACTGCCCACTTTCACTGTCCAATTTTCAGCTCCTTATATAGGTCTCACAAACAAAGCGGAATGTTTTAGAAAGGAATGCTACTAGAACACGCATAAATTAAATTAAATTGATTTTTATTTATGCATATTCTTAAACTGCTGTGGTCTTTAGTGTCCCATTCTATATTGGGCGTGAAAGACCGTTAATTTTGCTCAGAGGCCTCTTTATCAGGTTTGAGGATATTTTACACTACACGGAGCCTCCGGTTTTACTTCCCTTCCGAAGGAAGCCATGATAAGGATTTTTACACAGAAAAAATCCATCACATTCTGCCGGGTTTGAACCTGCGACGTCGGGAAGTAGCATGGTAACCACTACACCACGGAGGACGACTACTATAACATGCCGGAAGGGCTGTTCTGGAACAGGGAAGACGCACCTAATGGGCTATTATTCCGAACTGGCTATTGTTCCGACGGTAGGCCGAAGGCCTCAATCAGGTGCCGGACCAGGGCTGCCCGTAGGTAGCTTCGCGCGCGCGGTCACAGTATTATTTATATATTTCTATTAAATAAAAGAAAAACATGGTTTAAATCGTTTAAAATCTTGTAAGAATATTTCGTTTAACTGGTTATATGCAGACGGGTTTTGCACCAAAGTACATACCATTTAAGGAATGAATAGAATGAACCAAGATTTCTATCTCTCTCTATGTATATATATATATATATATATAACTGCAAAAAGTAGGATTTTACCCTTACTTTCCAGCATTACAATCTGTCAGCTGTAACGCTTTAAGAAAAATCTCGAGGGGTAACTCTTGTCAGACCCATATAAAGTGGGCACTATTATAGGTCAGTTAGACTAGCGTCCCTTTATTACAAGCTCCCGAGTCAAATGGAACAGTTGGTGGGAAGCGTTTTCATTACAAATGTGAAATTTCTTCTTTGCAAGAATCTGAACGTTAATACAGAAGCAAAACTGGAAATATTGTGGGAGGTAACTATGGCAAGATTTGCTTAAAATAATAAACAGTTGAATGAGAATAGTGTGCTACGAACCCATAATTGCGTATCGCTGTTATCCTCTCATTATTGTTCTAAGATACGTATGTTTTTTACTATTATTCTATGTAAACAATGATTTAAAAGCATAAATGTCTTAAAAGCCCTGATATTTTGGGGGCTGAAGGAGGATGGAGAACCTGCTTAAAATACGCTTATGATGGCAGGATGTAATAGGGACAACTTGTATAGGCGAATGTAAGTAGCCTTAAGAATTCATTCAAGTAAACGACGTTGTAGAAGAATGAACGCGCGCAGTGTTCAAATCGATGACGATGATGTTGAAATATAACAGACAGAGATGAGTGAATTAACTACCGAAATTCGAGTAACCACGCCAGAAGCAATAGGGACGAAAACTGTTAGCAGAAAGTAAGATAATAAACATGAACATACTGCAGCTGTGTCTTCAATTAGAATCCCAAAATACTGTACTATGCATCGTAACCAGTTGGCATCAGGAATAGAAAACAACTTATACAATCTTTGTCAGCAATCTATTAAAGTGTAGCTTCGAATGATTTATTGCAAAGAAAAAGAACAGCTATTTTACTGCGCGCTGCTAAAGGCATTATTCATTCATGAAACTATTTGTGCTGAGTTGCTTCTAGAATTTTGAATGTGTCACATTCTCTAGTGGGTCTCCAAGATGGAAGGTAAGCGCGATATGTTCTCGTCGCCAAGACAAATGCTATAGCAAATATGACCACATGGGGGCTAGCTATAAACGTGTAAGCTAAGAATTTGGTAAGAATTGTTGCAAATAAACATAAATTTATGGCTTAAAAAGAGTGCTAGTTAGGAATGACAACAGGATAAGGAAATATGTGAAATGGTATGGCACAGAAGAAAATCAAATAAAAACCATTTTATGTGGCTTAAATACAAACTAATGTGTTGCACTCACATGACTTTCACTACTTCTCTACAACCTACTTTACAACGCTTGTTCTCCTTCTACTTCGTGTTAATCGAGATAAACATTTGCAGAAACTTATTGTGAATTTTCTTGTTGGTGCAAGGGGAATGTGGTAGGCTTTAAGCGATAGTCATATCCTTTAAGAGCTGGTTGCTATGTGGAGCATTCCATTCTCTTTGCATATCCAGGATATAAGAAAACTAGTAACGAATTCCCATTTGAGAAAAAGTGTAAGCATTATAAAATTCAAACAAATAAAGGAATATCTCGAAAATAGTTTGCTCCACAAAATATGACATAAATTGTGTTTTTTTAACGAGGTCTACATTTTTTGTGTAGAAACATTTTGTCTATCCCTTACGGTTTACCAGTTATGCAAAAGCCATTCAGAAGGAAGAGGTCTTTTGGGGACATTCCCTGAAAATTAAAGATATGCAGTTTATTTGTCATGAAATTGTCTTAAATATATGATATTTTAATCAAAATCGTTAAAGCCGTTTTTGAGAAAACCAAAATTTTCGAAAAGTGTTCCATGTAAAGGGTAGTCTGAGGTGGAGGATTTTCTTGAAAATCTTCATGTCCCATCCTTGAAAGATACTGAACATGAACACCAAGTTTGGTATTAATCCGACATATACACACACACACTTTTTTCGAAAAGTGTTTTTTTATTCAGGGGCCTCAAAATATGTGTTTTAGGTGAAATCTCGGTATCAAATTTTGGGGTGGAATACAATACTTCCCCTACTTACTATACATAGAGGAGAAGGTTAAAATTAAAAGAAAACATGTTTAAATCAAAGCCCAATATAGTTTTGCTTTGAATAAATTAGTGGTTGAAAAATCTGTGGAAATCAATTGAGCGCTCTTTGCCTTAGTGATTTATTATTTTCTAAAACCAAGTTTTAACAGCAGTCTGTGGTAGGAAGTTATTTTGTATTCTTTGAGGGTAATGTGCATTGATGAGATATCTGAATGAAACATCAGCCGCACAAGCAGTTGCTTACATTGAAGATGGCCCTTCCATTGACGTTCTTCATGACAGTACTTCTGTCATCCATAAGGCTTGGAAGCAATATATAGGGATACAATATGCGGCCGGACAAGGGGTAAGAAGAAGACATCAGATGTACAGGATAGACATCTTGTCCTGACAGCTTTGTGCAGATGCAAGTCTACAGCCAGAGATCCACAAAATGAAATACGAAAAACAACTGGAACGGTGATTTCTTACCAGGCTGCAAGAAACTGGACTGAGAAATCCTGGACTGAGATCTAGAATTATCTTTAAATCCTCTCGTTAGCACAAGGAATCCCGAATGAGATTTGCTCAGAATCATCTCAACTTGCAGTTCCGCCAAGGCTCTTCACAGACGAGTTAGGGTTAAGTTGACATGTGATGGTCGTACACATGTATGGAGACGCCCTGGTGAACGTCTTGTTTCAGCCAAAATTATTGAACATGACAAATTTGGAGGGATTCGCTTATGGCTTGGACTGGCATCACTTTTGAGTCTCAGACAGAGCTGTCCTACGGGAATGCCAAATTCAGGTAATGGGCTGGCCTACACACAGTCCTGACCTAAATCTGATTGATCTGTGGAATAAGCTGGAAAAACTTGTTCGCGAGCGGCCTGCTGTGCCACAGAACCAGTGACAACTCGCAAATGCACTCACTGAAGAATGGGAGAAAATCCCATAAATCGCATTAGGAGGCTAGTGCAAAGTATTTCATCCAGGTGTAATGCAGTTATTGCAGCTCAAAGGGGACACAGTAGGTACTGAGTTTTGAAATAGCCATGGAAACATAGATGAGTAAACGATATAATCTTATGTTTACACTTTGTTTTCTGTATCAATCAATAATTCCATTCTGTTTCTAATACTGTAAATAAAAGTTTGTTAAATCCCTATTATGGTTTTACACAGTTCTTCAATATTTACAAACTATCAGAAATTGAATTGTATCAATATTCACTATGGGACTTTAGTTTAAACATATATTCCTCTAATTGTTTGAGTAGTGTATTTGATCATATAAAGATTGAATAGATGGAATGGAAATGATAATAACTAAAGAAGAAACCTTTTTGGATCTGTTAGGGTATATTCTACAACAAAATATTATGAATTTGAATAAAATGGTTCTAGAGTTTAATTGGCAGTAGAAGAACTAAAATTCTCTATACAGGATGATTCTAAAATCTGTTTAGAAAGTTTGGGAACGGGTTTCTGACACCTAAACGAGAAGAAGGTTCATATAAACATATGTCCCAAAGTCCTTCGTTGCGTTTTGGAGTTATTAATTTATTATTACATTCAAATAAGAATAAACATGTAGCAAATTTTAGTCGCATTGTTCGAGATGCAATGGCTGGTATCTAACATGACAGACGGATAGGTAAAGGAGGACTAATTCCATGGCCTGCACGTTCCCCCGACCTGAATCCTTTGAAGCTTTATCTCTGGGGGCACCTTAACCAATTGGTTTATGCAGCAAACAACCCAGATGAAGAAACTCCTTTTCGACGTGCTATGGAAGCCTGCGATACCATTCGATGAGCCAGAGAGTATTTGACAGGGTACGACAGAACATTTTTCGACGACTGCATGCGTGTCTAGATGCGGAAGGAGGACATATGGAGCATTTGATATGAGTTTATTTGTCGAGGACTTCCTAACAAGCTGAGAACACCAATGTCAGTATCAAAAACAGATTTATGTGCCACGTTAAAATCTTCTTTCATTAATTACAGTTTGAAGTTTAATAAATCAAAAACGAAGGATTTTGAGACATACTTATATATTTTTTTGTTTGTTTCGGTGAAAGGAAACGTCCCCAAACTTTGTAAATGTATTTTAGAATCACCCCTTATTTTTGAAAATTTGGAACTAGAGAAAGAATAGATAAATGCGAATATCTGTACACATATTTTCTGAAACTGACTTGGAAGAACGGATGTTAACGTTAAGATAATGGAAAGAGTATAGAAATACTGGTTTAGAATCAGAACTACAGCGTATAAAGTTATTTGAATCTACAAAAATGAATTAATCAAGAGGAGTTTCGATTTAATGATATTACGTAGGGAAAATATAGGTAAAAATTAACTTTGGATTTCGGGACATATTAGTAGGAGAGATTTTTCTGGAAAAAAATAAATTTTAAGAAGTGGAATATTTAAAAGCAGGAATTATTCACTAATTTCAATTAAATTTCACTTAGCACATCGGTTTAGAGAATTGAATATTTAGTAAAGGGGGTTATGTTGATCGTTACGAAAATTCAGCAAGAGAATGCTTTGCTAGAAGATGTCTACAATGGAGGTTATATAAAATTGAAAGGATTAAGAGCAAAGAGAAATAGAGATAAATTTCATTTCGCAACTTAAAACATAAACATTTATATAAGATCTCAAGATGCAAAGAAATTAGTATTTCTGGCGAAAAATAACAACTCAAGAAATGAATCCAATTGTTAAGGGAAATTACGAACCAATGTGTTTTTAATTTAACCTCCATGATAAATAAAGTGGAATTAGGCAACTAGATAAATTAAAAACTAATGGTTGAGGAAATCCGTAATCAAAATGAAAAGGACGGAGCTTTGGAGCGTTTGAGCTCACCTTGTTTAGGTAATTCGGCTACTAAGCGTAGTGCTTTCGAAGTTAATTGCATAGTGTAACATAATTTGATAATTTGCATCATCATAGAGTGCACAGGCTTTCATAAATCTCTTCCGCCTCTAGTTAAAACTATTTGGGCCATCCAATTATATACGGTATATAATTTAACACTTGCTTTACATATCGTTCATCACTCATTCCTCAGAAGTGGGAGACCCAGTTCTGTTTTTCATTATTGCTTTCTTCGTTTATACATGTAGGTGTATTTCCAAACATATCTTACTTTCTTTTGCTGTTTCTGTCAGATAATCTAACTCCGGCAACCGATCTTTAAAGCTTCATTTAAAATAGCTTAAAAACCAATTTTATCCAACCACTTCACTTTATTAATTACTTGTAATTAAAGTGTGTCCTTATGATTTGCATACACTTAATTTAAGTTGTAATTTTATATTACTTATCCTTTGGCTTGTAAGCTCTTTAACATAAAAATGAATATCTATTCATCTATCCATCATATAATGTTTGTCTTGCACCCTCCCCCGGTTTCCTTCGCTCCTGAGCCGAAAATCGACCACTGTTCATTGGTTAGGGTTTCAGTGCCAGATTTTTGACATCAAACCAATAAGAGACGTACAGATTTGTCTGGAGAGTACCTTGCAGGCATTCAGATAAAATGTTTCCGTTTCTCACTCCTTTCGTCGCTCACTTTGTTCAAACCAATAGAGATTAGCGCATTTGGATAGGTGTGGAACACAATTGATAAGGGAGTCTCGCCAATATTAAACAAAGAAAAACAAAAGCATCTGCACTTCTTTGCACTGGACGATACATAGTAGGTAGAGAAGGAATTGAATTCCAGTCAAAAATTCGATACCGAGATTTCACGAAAATACAGATTTTGAGCCCGCCTGAATCTAAAAAAGAAAAAACAAGTACTTTCTCAACCACGTACATAGTAGGCAGAGAAGGAATTGCATTCCACCCAAAAATTAGATAACCGATATTTCACTGATAATACATGTTTTGAGGCACCTCTGAATTTTTAAGGTCCGTGTGTTTGTGTGTGTATGTGCGTGTCTGTGAACAACATAACTCAAGGATTGAAAAGCCGGATAAACACCAAACTTGGCATTTAGTTCATTACTGTTGAAAGATGCGACACAAAGATTTTCATGAAAATGCCCTACCCCAAACTACCCTTCACATGGAAGATTTTTTGAAATTGTTTATTTTTTAAAAACTGGCTGTAACAATTTTGCTTAAACTGCCATATACTAAAGATATTCACACTACAAATAAAACATAATCTTTGATATTGTGGGAATAGCCCGTGAAGTGCACTTCATTCGGACAAAATTTTGTATAATCTTGTAAAACTGGTAAACGTTACGCGATAGAAAAAACGTACTAAAATATAGACCTCTTTAAAACACACAATTCATTTCAAATAACTTTTTTGTGCTGCCATCAGCTATTTCCGAGATATCCGTTATTAATGCTTCGAACTGTTGAATACTTGGTCATTATTTTCAAGTCTTTTCGATATTCAGTTGTTTCTCGAATTGCATGGTATTTTAAGGGAGCACATAGCCTCCAGTTATTAAATGTCTGACTATCACTAATTCAGTTATATCTATAACAAAATATGTAATGTAGCTACTTCCAGAAAGTTTTATCACAATTGGAATGAAGAAGATAGGAAAATAAACTATCGTAAGAAAAATTTGTGTGCCCAGTAATAAGCGCTAGGGGTAGAGAAAGTCATGTGAAAGTATCACATTTTTAGAAAAAGATAAACTTGTTTATCTGTGTGTGAACAGCATAACTAAAAGCGAAAAGTAAGATAAATACCAAACTTGGTGTTTGGGTTCAGTTCCTTTCAAAGAGGCGACGCGAGGATTTTCAAGAAAATTTGTAATCTCAAACTACTCCTTGAGGCAGTATTTTTATGCCTGAATGGTTTTTATTGTATTTTATTATAATTACATTCAACAACAACCCACCTTGAGAAACAATATGTATATAATCATTATTTAAATTGTATTTAAAGTCATTGCAGATACTTATTTTTATTGTAAACGTATTTATTAATGTTATGTAAATATTTATATACTCTAGTAGTACAAAAACTGTGAGAATAATATGTTTTAGGTTGTTAACAATGAGATAATAATGTAAGTTTGTGACAATAAGGTGTTTAGGTTTTTGAAAAGTACTGGTAATGAAAAATCGGTAATGACGTAGTTTCGCTTACAGTTTTGAATTAGTCAATCAACAGTAAAGAAAAGTTTTAGTTTGAATGCTTAAATTCTATTTGAGTAGAATTAGCCAATAAGAGACTGGCAATACCGAAGCTTTAAGGTTTTTACCGTTGAAATTAGTCAGTCGCGAACCAGGTTTCATAGCGTGCAGATGGAAAAGTCACGGGCAAGATTTTATAATAAATACATTAAGAATGTGTAAAGTTTCTCACAGTTTCTTTTATTAAGTGCAGTGTTTTATATATGCGCAAGTATAAAGAAATAAAAAGCAGCAAAATTTAAAAGTAATTCTGTGACGTCTTTAATTTTTGTCGTACCACGACCTGAACAAGATCTTGTGTCTCTATAGTTCGACTGAAGCAGCCGAGGAAGATTTATATAATATTACATAAGCTTAATTAATTGAAACCTATGCACAAAGCAACAAATTAAATATAAAAATCTTCAAGTTTCTACGTAAAAATTACATTACGCAACATTACGTAACACAAGCATCATCTCTACTACTTCAAAGTTTGGTGTTCCCAGCATCTACAACCAACTACAAAGTGGCTCTTCATTACATGGGCAGTTTAAATTAAAACTCACACTTCATCATCTCCATAAGTTTGAAGAACATAACTTCTTCAAAGTAGCGCCAAAACGTGGGGCTAACCACTTCTTCAAAGTGACGCTCATACATGGGGCTTCTCACATCTCACATCACAAATACTTCTTCATCCTTACATGGAATATTTTTGGGAAATTTTTGATTTTCTAGAAAACTGTCCTAACGGTTTTGATTAAAATACCATATATTAAAGATATTTATATTACAAATAAAATTTATATCTTGAATTTTCTGGGAATATTGTGTAAAGTCCACTTCATTGGAAGGAATTGTGTATAATCTTGTATAAATGGCAAACGTTAAGCGATAGACGAAAACGTACTACACAAACAATGTACATCTCTTTAAATCACACAAGTTATTTCAAATAATTTTTTGTAGCATAAGCCACTTCAGAGATATCCGTTAGTAATCATTACTTGGCCATTCCATCTAAATCTTATACCAACATTCAGTTGTTTCTCGCGGTGCCATGGAAACAGTATGGAATTTTAAGGCCAGTATATAACGTCCAGTTCTAAAACATTTGATTATCGCTGTTCCCTTTGTATCTATAACGAAATGTGTAAAGGAACCATTTCAGCAAAGGTTTATTTGGATTAAAATGAAGTAGATAGAAACATACGCTCTAATAAGAATAGTTTGTATACCCATTAGTAAACAATAGAAGGGTAAAGAAAGTAATGTGAGTGTATTACATTAGACTTAAATATTAGGATATGTGCTGCACTGTACCTAATTTCGCCCATTGGTCATAATCCTTGGGGTTGCCTCTGTTGTAGATCATGGCATTAATAGAACTGCCTCCACCAAGGACTTTTCCTGCTCTCCATATGCAGGGTTCCCCACCACAGGAAGTGGGTTCCGGCTGAGTCTTGAACTCCCAGTCCAAACGAGATTCAATGTTGTACATGTAATTCACTGGAATATCCGTAACAAACGGTTCCTCCCCTCCAGCTTCCAGTAGCAGGACACGCCAGTTGCTTACTTCACTAAGTCTGAAACATGCACGTAAGTCCAGAGGAAAATATTGAGAAAAATCTTTTTTGCTACTATCATATAACATTCCCCACCCATATCGTTTATTAATTTCTCTACCATGTACACTGTCGCACATAAAAAGTGGTACCATTCACCTAGATCGCCAGTTTTTTCCCCTCCGTAAGTTTTTCACCTTCAGGTAATCAACTTTTGACTCAACACAATTCAAGGGCATTAAAACTAACCAATGAACATTGTTTATAATCTATGTGGAATGAAGGAGTGGTTCGGATACCATCTCATGAAAGAGCATCGCCACGATTGGTACACAAAGAAAGGCTAAACCAATCATCTAGAGGAAGGGGTGAAGAATCATTTGCTTGTGAGGTTAAACTGAACGGCAGCTACGATATTTACTTATATGAGAGCTTTCATCAGCGACATGGAAACGAAGGCCATTCTATTATGGGCCACATTTTAAGCACGGCAGTGTACATAGTAGCTGTTGCATTCAACCCAAAAAATCCATACCGAGATTTCACTGAAAATACCTACATATTTTGAGACACGTAACCCCACATAAAGCACTTCAGAAAAAGGTTCAGGTGTGTGTGTGTGTGTGTGTGTGTGTGTAAAGAGCATGGCTCATAAACGAGAAATCCGATTAATACCAAATTTGGTATTAAGGTTTATCTTTCAAAGATGCAATACGAAGATTTTCAAGAAAATCCCCCACCCTAAATTACAGATCTTAAGGAACATTTTTTGAAGTTTTTGATTTCCTCAAAACTTTTTGCAGTAATTTTGATAAAAATGCCATATATTAAAGATATTTACATGCAAAATGAAATGTAAATATTGAATTTTCTGAAAATAGCCTCGAAGTTTTCTTAATTCGGATGGAATGTTGTATATATTTTATAACTGGTGAACATTAACTATAGACGTAAACAAACCACAGGAAAAATGCAGATTTCTTTAAAACACACATATTACATTAAATAATTTTTTATGGCATAAGCCGTTTCGAAGACATTCGTTGTTAATGGTTCGAATTGTTCAACACTTTATCAGTTCCTTTAAAGTTCTGTTGACATTCAGTTATTTCTCGCGAAGTCATGGAACGAATATGAAGCTAAGGCCAGCGTATAGCGTCCAATTAAACATTTTGACTATCGCAGTTCTCTTTATATCTATAACGAAATGTTTATCTCCAATAATTTGAAGTACACTGAAAAATATGCTTTCGTAATATAATCTTTTGTATATATTAATAAATTCCAGACGGTAGAGAAAGTTAAGTAAATGTAATACACAAGATTTTTTTGTACTTTCTCTACCACGTATAGTAAATAGGGGAACTATGGCCTTCCACCCAAAAATTCGATACCGAGGCTTCACCGGAAATACATATTTGAGTCCCCCTGAATAAAACAAAACACTTTTAGAAAAAGGCCCGTATATGTGTCTGTGGACAGCAATACTTGAAAACAAAAAATGGGATAAATACCAAATTTGGAACTTGAGTTCACTATCTTCCACGGATGCAACGAGAAAATTTTAAACAAAATTCCCCCACCGAGACTACCCTTTAAATGTAACATTTTTCGAAAATTTTTATTTTCTCAAAAATGGCTCTAACGGTTTTGGTTAAAATATCACATATTTAAGATATTTTCATGACAAATAAAATCTATATCTTGAATTTTCTGGGAATGTCCCCAAAATTCCTCTTCTTTCTAAATGGATTTTGCATAACTGGTAAATCGCAAGAGATAGACAAAGTTTTTCTACACAATATATATAGCACATTAAAACACACATTCTATGTCACGTACGTTTTTTTTCGAGTGTAAATTAGTGAGATATTCCTTGTTATTTGTTCGAATTTTCCAATACTTATACTTTTTTCAAATGGGAATTCGTTATTCGTTTTTTATATCCTAAACAATCAAAGAGAATGGAATGCTCCACACAGCAACCAGCTCTTAAAAGATTTGACTATCGCTTAAAACCTACCATAATCCCCTTGCACCCACAAGAAAATTAGAAATATGTCGATTAACATGAAGTAGTTGGAGAATAAATGTTTGTACAAGATTACAGAAAGTCATTTGAGTGTAACACATCAGATTTTTTATGTGTCTTGTATAGTCTATTCTTAGGAAAGCTGATTTTTCAGATTAATCGAAGAAATCCCTTTCAGAAAGATTTTCATTTCACGTTCCGTTATTTGAGTTAAGAAATAGTATATTTGGCTTCATATAGAGAAAAAGGTAACAATATAAAAGACACTAAATTTTAGAACATTTTATAAAGAAAACTATTATAAAGTTCTATAAACTAATTGTACTCCAAGGGAGTAGGGAAAGGATAAAAGAAGAATAGCAATGGTAGAAATAAACATTCTTAAACAACCATTACGATATAAATTTGCAAGCCTATATTTCCTTCTATTTATTGCACAACTACTCTGGAGTTATTGGATATCAAATGAACTGTAGAATATCACATGCCACATAGAAGAAACACTGTTAGTGCATCGTCACTATCATCATTTAAGTGCAGTAAACAGCGATGTGAAGAATGAAGTAGAATGCAACAGGTGGCCAATTTTGTCCAGAGTTTGGTAAGTTCCCATGGCAAATAAAGGTTACTGTAATGACTTGCTCTGTTGTCTCCTCCCTGCCCTATTGTTTAATGTGAAGGGGGAAAAAAGAAAAGTTCATTTATTCCAGAACACAAGATGCGTCTACTGGTAATGTTAGCAGTCGCCGTGCTTCATTTATTTCAGAAGACAATGTGTTTATCGTTGAATCGTTCAAAGCAGCGTAGAAATTTCTAGTGTTAATAAGTGTCGCGTGTTTTCAGGTGTTTCCACATAACTGTACCATTTTAATCCTCAAGTGGAATAACCTCTAGTTAAGCAGCTTAGATGGACAACTAATAAGAAATTTATTATCTTTCTTCAGTTTTTGATTGTATCTCTTGAATGTGTTTCACACAAAATTATATTCTTACTCAAGTTATTACTGGACTCAGAAAATTTAAAAGTTACCTGCAACGTTTTCATCTAGAGTCACCAGATGGTTTTGTTTAAAAATGTGAGATGTCATCTGCTGTTCGCTTGTTTGATTTTTTATATGTATTTATAACTCTAACATGCCATTTGGTGCAATAAAGGTCAAATAGTTGTTGCATAATAATAACAATAATAATAACAATAATAATATTTTCTCAAGTGATGTTCCGCATCACAGAATTGCTGGTAGTAGGTATGTACTAGTCGGCCACGATATGAGCGCATACAGTGGGAAGGGGAACCAAACCGAAACGGAATAAGTGGGCGGGGCATCGGAAAAACAACCCCAGTTCTAAATTGTATTTACTAGCGACGCTGAGGCCTGTAAATATAGTACTGCTTTTCATTGTGCAACTGTACATTGCCTTATCGCCCTGCCCATTACTCGCCTCTGAACCCTAGCCTTGATGACGTTCGCATTGTCAACAAAACCACTGGAGCCCTCTTTCAACCGCACTCATATTGTGGCCGACTAGTAGTACGCTAATAACCTGAGCAGCTAAGGTTACAAAGGAAGTTCATTAAAAGCAAAAATGAATATTTTTTCATATTGATTTTAAAAGAAACATGACATGTTTCTCAAGGTTTAGGCAACATAATAGGGAAACAAAAGAATTTGAGCAAAAACAGCTATTGTAAATGAAATTGAGTAAAATCTTACTTTTCTTACTAACCTAGTAAGGACTATTTACCTGGCAAGTAGAGAAAGCATTGCATTCCATCCAAAAATTCAATACCGAGTTTCCATCGAAAATATCCGTTTTGACACACCTTAAATTAAAAACAATTATAAAACGGTCCGTGTGTGTATGAACAGCATAGCTTATCGAAATTTTCGATAAATACTAAACCTGGTCTTTAAATTCAGTATCTTCAAAGGATGCGACACGAAGATTTTCAAGAAAACCCCTCTTTACGTGGAAAAAAGTGGCCGTAAAGGTTTTGAGTAAAACACAAGGGATGTTCTTAAAGTAGGATCCGTTTAACAATACAATAATAACTATTGAATATTTTGGTAAACTAATATTTTATTGCATTCTATATAACTTATGGTTTCTTTCCACAGAGTGTTCCAAATTAATTAAATTCTCGTCCTGGTATAGAATAAACTTTAGTGGCTCCTTCTAATAGAAGTTTATCGCCATTTTGTAAAACATTCCTATAGTTTCTAAGCTGCATTTTTTCTGTGTCTGCGATTCCGTAGTAGAAGAAATTGCGTTATATATTGTTGGTTTCAGGGGATGGGGATTGAAACTAGCGGTCCGGAAGTCGAATTTTTATCACAGAGTAGCTGAAAGGAAACGCGTATGAATCTGCAAGTTAATGTGATGTTAGCCAAAACAGACGACTTTTTATTTATATCCTTCAGGAAGATTTCGTACATGTGCCGCATATGTCCCGTAAGAGATTATTACAGGTCATTTTCAATATCTACAGCAAAATTAAACTCCAGAAACAGCTATACTTTTGCTAGATGTACAGGCGGCGGAAATCTGTAACGAAGTTCTAACAACTTCTGCTCCTCTGAGACAAATGTTCGAAAAATTGGATAACTGATATTAAAGCAGTGTAAGGTTTGAAGAGTTGGGTAAAAAGTAAAGTATCGGAAAATACTTAGTAATTTGAGCTTTATCGCAAAACGGACATTAGTTGTAAAATATTCCTCATATTATAGATTTAAGACATGTATATGACAATAATTTCTGGAAATAGTCCATGAAGTCCTCTTGCAATTGTATATAATTTTTCTACAACGAGTAAACCATAGGAGATAGAAAAAGCATACCACACAAATACATAGATTTTATTTAAACACACAGTTTATTTGAGATAACTTTTTGCTGTACCATATATTTCAGATGTCCATTGTTATCAGTTTGAATGTTTCAATGCTTATGTCATTCCTAGTTATGTCGCTATTCAGGTGTTTCTTGCGATGTCATGGAAAGACTATGGAATTTTAAGGCCACTGTATAGCGTCCTATTTTTAAACATCTGCCTATCTATTCGGTTTATCTACCCGCTAGTACGTACTATGAAATCTAATGAAACATTTCTACAAAGGTTTATCTCGATTAAGATCTTAGGTGGTATATTCACATGATCTTCTCTGCCCTCTATCTCTTATTAGTTGGTATACATATTATTCCTACGAGAGTTTATTTTTCTATCTACTTCATTTTAATTGAAATAAACCTTTGCAGAAATAGCTACATTACATATTTCGTTATAGATACAAAGGGAACAGCGATAGTCAAATGTTTAAAAGATGGATGCTATACTCCTGCCTTAGAATTCCATACTGTTTTCATACATTCGCGAGAAACTACTGAATGTGGATAGAACTATAACATAATGGCAGTACTAAAAAATTTGTACTATTATTGACAAATGTATTGGAAATGGTTTATGCTACAGAAAAAGTTATTTGAAATAAATTATGTGCTTCAAAGAGATCTACATTTTCATGCAGTATGTTTTCCTCTATCGCTTAACATTTATTAGTTATGCAAGATTAATAAAATTCCTTCCGAATGAAGAGGACCTCTCTATTCCCAGAAAATTAAGATACACATTTTGGTCATGTAGATATCTCTAACATATGGTATTTTAATCAAAGCTGTTAGAGCCATTTGAGAAAATTAATAAATTCAAAAAATGTTCCATGTGAACGGTAGTTGAAGTAGGGGATTTTCTTGAAAATCTTCGTGTCTAATCTTGGAAGACACTGATCTTAAGAACAAAGTTTGGTATTTTTGCGACTTTTCTTTTTGAGTTATGCTGTTTATATACATACACACATAGGACCTTTATGTGTAACTGCTTTTTTTGGATTCAGGTGGCCTTAAAACGTGTATTCTCGTGAAATGTCGGTATTTTTGGGTGGAATGCAATGCCTTCTCTACTACAATGTACGTGGTAGAGAAACTAGCCTTCGTAAGAATCGGATGTAGAAGGTATATCCTAATAAACGATAGTGGATAGAAGAATTCATGTGAATCTAGCATATAAGAATTTTTTATTTATATCGGTTACTTGTTTAGCTTGCAGGAAACAATCAAAGGATGATTATGATATTATTCATATTTCTCATAATATTTGCCTTTCTAGATTATAATTGCTTATATATTAGTGATGCCTGTACCTAAATTATTGATGTCCATAATTGCGAAATACAGTATTTATACCGCAATATCTATTTATGCATCCAGCTATCGCTCACTCGTGTAATTGCAACATTCGCATGAAACAAACACAATTATTGCAAGATTGAACCACATTTTAAAAATTCAACATTTCAATTTCAGAGTACACAGAGCAAGTGTGAAATAACAGTTAATAGATAATGGACACAATTGTTATTTCTTGCTTCTTATATTAGAGATACATAGAGATATTATACAAGAAAATACTCTTCTTGACGAAAACGATATTTTCTTGTGGCTTGGCAAAGAATAAAGGGTACATTATTGCCCTTTCCAATGCAGAATAATTGTATTCCAAGATTATTAAGCAGTGCAAAAGGTGTGGTTTTACCATATCCAAGAAAATGATTTCATGTGCACTCAACAAAAAAGGTAAGACCATATCAGGACATTCAAAAGGGCAAGAAACAGGGAAGTCAACAACCGGCCACCAGTTGCACCACGGAGATAATTTGGAAGGTGAAGGCCCTTGCCTCTGGAACTAATCCTGCAACTCAAAGAGCCATTGCACTGTAAATAGGGATCTTTTTACTACTGTGAACACAATAATCAACCAGTATTTGAATCTAGAAAAGTGCCTTGAAGCCCGGGATATAAGTTATTGCCTAAACATATTGCACAACGTGCCACTAACAGCGGAAAGCTGTATGAATGATACCCGGCTGGTGAAAAGTGGATGTTTGTTGTCGTTTTAGATGAGACATATGTTTATCTAAGTGACTGCAACAAGCCGTTGATTATACATTACAGACCAAGGGGAGAAAAAAATTTAAATTTGCAAGTTGCTATATGGAAACTAAGGAAACTTTCCCCATGGTTTCATGGTAATAGCAAGGTACAGTTACAATGGCAAATTAACCATTCGTCGTGTACATAAAAATGTGAAAACCAACTCCACATATTTTCAGACTACTGTCCTTATACCAATTTTCCATACAGATATCCCTGCCCTCTATGGTGCAGATGCAAATAAATTCTGGTTGCATCAGGATAAAGCATCAAGTCACACGTCTGTTTCAACCTACAAAGTTTTGAAGAACATAGAGAGAGAGAAATGGGAATACATTCCATACATTTCAGCGACATCCATGTGAGTCATCTGATGCATCACTGATGGGGTTTTGCGTATTTGAGTTACTGAAAAGAGCACTTGGAAGCAGACGGCCGCGAACTTTGAATGCTTTCTAGAAAGCTGCCAGGAGGAATGGAATAAACTGGACATCTCTGTATTTTTTAGCAATTTTCTCCAGTGGAAACTGTGCTGCTCAAGCTAAAGGCTGCCAGATAGAACATGACTGCTGGTGGAGGCGTGGTTCTTCATAATGTAAGGGGGTCTTAAGTTTGTTACTATAGATTGCAAACAACCCTCTGTATGGATTCTGGGCTTTTTCAGCATCACTGTTATCGATTTCATTCGAAATACGAAGCAACCTACCTGATAATGGAATATTAAAATTACTAAAAAGGGAGGCTTTTAAAATGTGCCATAGTTTATTGTTATCTCATCATAGTAGTTATATTAAGCTTGTTAATACTATAAAGACAGAGAATTTGTATGATTGTGTGTGTGTAGAGTAAACCTTTCAACTGATATTGATACAGTAACTCTTTTACCATTCAAGAACCCAAGCCATTCTGACGGGCATTGGTTTATAAAATACCATATAATTTCATTTCAGAAATTACTAAATGATTAAAAAATATTTACAAAGCCCTTGTACTTAAATATGAATGCATTGTAGCTTTAAAAGATTGTGCTTGCGAAGAAGGCTTTGACTTTTATTTGGGAATGTTATGGAGTAAGAAATAGTTCCTGTTACTCCACAGAATATACTGTATTTTTTATTCTAAAGCTTCTTTTTTGAAAGGCTGCACTTGGACAAAGCATAACAAACACAGAATTACCAATAAACACATAAATGGTTGAACAGGGCAATAAGAAAATAATAAAATCACGGGCTCCTACTAACAGCCGAATCACCACAATGTGGCTAAGAGAATATTTTTCTTTATAATATGGAAGTGTTGTCTGGTGAATATTCTTTTTCTCATCATCTACTTCCTTGGTTTGGGTAGGACTCGTTTCAAATCGAATTATTGGATCTAGTATGTAACCAATATGAGTCAAACCGGACACACATTAAACACTACCTTCTCTGAATTTCAGTTTACGTGTTCCACACATAAAATAATTGGAGACATATTTTATATTTTGCGAAAACTCGAATTATTTTAGGATTTACAGGGTACTTAAAAATTTTCTTATATGCACACAACGTTATAAAAACAATTTATTCTCGGAACACAGAAAGGTCAGAGAGAACAACAATATGTCGTTTTGTAGATAAAAACATTGTGGTTTTTCTTATTCAAAATTCGATTTATTTGGAATAAAAAAGCAATCACTTATGAATACTTTAAACCGCAATATCATATTTAACCCTCTAATATTAAAATCTAGAAAAAATACAGAAGAAATCTGTGATGTATTTTGTTTTAAACATTAATATCAGGATGGGATCTTCCTTAGAAGTCCGCTTTTAAACAGTTTATTTGTGTTAGCGCGTGGGGTTTTAGAACATGAGACTGCCTGCTGACAGAGAGCTCACCCGCAGCAGCACGCCGGCCGATGCGTTACGTAGTGCGAATGTGATAGGCTATCACTTCCGTGTTCGGTGTAACTTAGCAACTGGACTCTGATATTCTATGAAGCCTCTCTCTGCTGTTTCATTTTAAATCTAACTTTGTCTTCAGTTTTTTGCGTTAGAAGTTCATTTTTAGCTCTGTGGTTTATGAAAGTGCATAATGAGTGAACATCAAAAACGGAGATGTGACTATTGCTTCAATCGATTTAACGTTCCCAAGCATAACACAAGGTAGAAATCATTAAGCTTAGTTACCCGCAATATGCTTCCCCACTTAAAAATGAAGAACTCACGGACCTAAAATTATGTGATGCACCGTTGATAACAGTGATAGTGTGCTACAAAGTGCCAATGTCGTCATTAATCCAGATGTGATTTTGAACATAATGACCATTTTGAGGCAAGATACAGCACAGCGAAAGCGATCGTGTCCATAGAGACCTTAGTGCCAAGCAACTGTATCTGTGTTTCTACACGTGCCGGTCAGATGGCATTACGATGCCGTCCAGTCTACCTGCTTTCATTATTTAACTGTGAAATTAAATTGAGTTTTACTTATGGACGCTCTTTAACTGCTGTGATCCTTAGCGTCTGAAACGGCAACTCTAGGCCGAGCCCAAGAACTATAATTACAGATAACTTATTAATTAACTTTTAGTGATGTTAAATCGTATTATGTAAATATCTTTTTCTCATACTGCTTGTATATTTTAAGAAGGGTGATTTAACATTATGTATCTATCTAGGTTATTAATATTAGTAGAGTTATAAATGGTTTAATGTAAATAATTTAAGCGCTATGTTAAAATACTGTCCACGAGGGAAAGTTTTAGCTACAGGAATAGTGCTTTCGAAGGCAGAAAACCTAGTTTTATTACCTCTCTCCGGTCGCTGTGCTATTATTCCTACAGCGAGGGTGTAGAGCCTTTGTCCCATTATTTGATAATTCGCCGTGACCAAGTGAGTGAGAAAGACAACCTTAACGGTAAATGTAGGAAAAGCCGCGATTTATATTAAAATTGGACCAATGAGATCCCTGAAAGTTTATTCGAAATAGTTAGACGCGTCGAGTCGCGCTAAAAATGGACCAATAGGAAAGGAAGCAGCCTCAGGAGCCTGAGGCTATAAATGGATCTGTTTAGGGAAAATTCGGGGCAGTTTATGTCATGTGTGGTCAGGGAGAGATGCTGCAGGATGTGTGAGATATCGCGCCAAAACAGGGAATCAAAATAGTTTTAGCAACACACCTAAGATCCGCTACTCTGAAAGCGACAATAAGAATAGTTATATTTCGTGACATATCCACGCCATAGTCTAACAGCGGTGGACAGTATTTTACAGCGGCAATACCAGTTTTGTATACTACGAGTGTTAAATTAAATAAAAAGAAACGGCAGTGTCATCTTTTCATAAACAAAGCAAGTCTATGTCTTCCTATATCACCACCCGAGATCTACGTTTTCCTTTACCGAGGATAAGTCCATGCTCCCATATAATTTAAGGAAAATTACTGCAGCTAGCCGAGGATAAATTGAAGAACCAACACGCTGAGAACTTCTGGAAGCAACGGGAGAAGCATCAAGGTAAGCTACAGCAACGGATGAGGAGGTGATCGCCGCAAACTGGCTCCCAAACGTGGGGCTAACAAACTTTAAGATCGCCGCAAACTGGCGCCATAACGTGCAGCTCGAAGGGAAGAACGACACAAACGGAGGACTAGGAAACAACGAACAGACGAAGAATCTTCAGAGGAAAGGGGCACAGCAGAACAAAATTACAACGCGAACTTCTAGTCTACCTACGTGGGACAACAAAACAGCTGAGAGCATCGCTTCTAGAACTTCACCAGGATTCGAACCCGGAACGCATCAGTTAACATTGAAAAAAAATACAGGTTAGAACTTTTATTCAAAAACAAACAAAAAGGCATGCAGAGTAGTGACTCAGTTTTGTGAACACATGTTATTGAGAGGGGGTAAAGTCATTACTAGGGAGGTAGAACTTGCTAACGGAACCATGAGTAGGTCAAGGGAAGATTTGAAAGAACTGGATGGGGAGGCTATTGTCAGCATAACAACAGATGAAAAAAATATGGGTGCAGCAGAAGTAGAAGTTAGGCTAGACAGGCAATCACCGATTGAGCAGATCATTGACGCAGGTCAAAACCAGCTGCTAATATTGCTTCAACATTTGAGCACAAAGATAGACGAGATGGGTAAGAACTTAGAAAGCATAATAAATGAGCGGGGTAAGATCTTAAATGAACATAGTAAGAACTTAGAAAGCATATTCAATGAACATAGTAAAAAGTCAGAAAGCATAGTAGATGAGCGGGGTAAGATCTTAAGTGAATATAGTAAGAACTTAGAAAGAATCGGAAGTCAACTAGATAAGAATTTAGAAGGGGAATCAAATGAGAATAATGAATACTTAGAAAGAATCGTAAGTAAGCAGAATAAGGACTTAGAAAGAATCGTAAGTGAACAAGATAAGAATCTAGAAGGGGAAGCAGATGAGCATAATAAGGACTTAGAAAGAATCGTAAGTAAGCAAAGTAAGGGCTTAGAAAGAATCGTAAGTGGACAAGATAAGAATGTAGAAGGTGAATCAAATGAGCATAATAAGGACTTAGAAAGAGTCGTAAGTAAACAGAGTAATGACTTAGAAAGAATCGTAAGTGAACCAGATAAGAATCTAGAAGGGAAATCAGATGAGCATAATAAGGACTTAGAAAGAATCGCAAATGAGCAGAGTAAGGACTTAGAAAGAAAACTGAGCGAACAAAAGGATTTCGAAGGGAAATTAAGTAAGCAGGGTCAGGACTTAGAAAGAAACTTAAGTGAACAAGATAAGAATGTAGAGGGGAAATTAGTTGAGCTGATGAAGGGGAAGCTAATAGAAACACTTGAAGGGAAATTACTACAGATACTAGAAACTAAAGAGCCGAAAACACTAACGGGAGAAGAGACGTTAAAGAAAGCTTTTGAAAGAATGTTAAAAAGGGCGCAGAAAAGAAAGCAGGAATTTAAAACAAGGAAGCGAAAGAAAGGGTTGGTCGAACTTGGAGAATTAGTATGGGTATAAAAAAAAAATCCAGCATTCAAATTAAAAAAAAAAAAAAAAAAAGAAAAGAAAGACATAATATCATTGGTCCTGACTCTACAGTGCCTGGAAAGGAGAGCTTTCACATGTGAATTAATGAATTATCGTAAGCAGTTGTGCAGAACATTTTTTTTTGCATTACTAAAGAGACTTGAGTATTAAATGCTCATTAGTGATAGTGAAGAAGAACAAGAAACACCTTTGCCATTAATATGTTTCAGTTTCTTTCTGCTTGAATAAGTTTGTCTTAAGGTTGAAACAGCTTTTATTGTCAGAATATTTATTATATTTTTTTTTGATATTTAGCAATATTTGTAAATTATTAATTGGTTGGTATGCTAGCAATATGCTGACAGTTTTCTTTAAACATATAAATTAGTTTTATTAATTATAAAAAAAAAAAGGGTATCATAGAATGGAAAATTTATTTAAAGGTCCATACCGGGTGATTAACATTTTTGGCTCGGATACATTTGAGTTACAAGAAATAAAGAATTCCAAGATCGTAGGGAGATACCATAAACAGTTGCTCAAACCGTACAAATGTTTAGAGAATGAGAAGGGTGAAGAATATAATGAAAAGAATCAGGTTAGTTTTACTCGAAATGAGGTAACACCCCTGTGAACAAATAGTAAAGGTAATACACCCGATAAATAAGGATGTAAAGAAATAAATAAAGGCATAATAATTATGTACCAATATGTATGTAAATAGATTTAATTTTAGAACTTAAATTGGGTATTAGAGTATTTGTATGCGTCACAAGTTATTCGTGTGCGGGAAATGTATTGTGTATAAGAATGTCTCTCGGAAACCTGTTTTTAAAGGGAGAGTGTAGAGTGAATGACCCAAATATAAACATCACCGGTTTGTCAGAGCCCTTGTGAAGGAGCAGGTATAGCGAAGGGTCTCTGTCAACAAAACAAACGAACAAAGGCCATAATCAGAGGAATTATTCTGTAAAAGAAAATTGTATCAAGTGTTGAAAAATTTATTCTTTTCCAGAACAGGGCAATTTGAAACGGCAACTCTAGGCCGAGCCCAAGAACTATAATTACAGATAACTTATTAATTAACTTTTAGTGATGTTAAATCGTATTATGTAAATATCTTTTTCTCATACTGCTTGTATATTTTAAGAAGGGTGATTTAACATTATGTATCTATCTAGGTTATTAATATTAGTAGAGTTATAAATGGTTTAATGTAAATAATTTAAGCGCTATGTTAAAATACTGTCCACGAGGGAAAGTTTTAGCTACAGGAATAGTGCTTTCGAAGGCAGAAAACCTAGTTTTATTACCTCTCTCCGGTCGCTGTGCTATTATTCCTACAGCGAGGGTGTAGAGCCTTTGTCCCATTATTTGATAATTCGCCGTGACCAAGTGAGTGAGAAAGACAACCTTAACGGTAAATGTAGGAAAAGCCGCGATTTATATTAAAATTGGACCAATGAGATCCCTGAAAGTTTATTCGAAATAGTTAGACGCGTCGAGTCGCGCTAAAAATGGACCAATAGGAAAGGAAGCAGCCTCAGGAGCCTGAGGCTATAAATGGATCTGTTTAGGGAAAATTCGGGGCAGTTTATGTCATGTGTGGTCAGGGAGAGATGCTGCAGGATGTGTGAGATATCGCGCCAAAACAGGGAATCAAAATAGTTTTAGCAACACACCTAAGATCCGCTACTCTGAAAGCGACAATAAGAATAGTTATATTTCGTGACATATCCACGCCATAGTCTAACAGCGGTGGACAGTATTTTACAGCGGCAATACCAGTTTTGTATACTACGAGTGTTAAATTAAATAAAAAGAAACGGCAGTGTCATCTTTTCATAAACAAAGCAAGTCTATGTCTTCCTATATCACCACCCGAGATCTACGTTTTCCTTTACCGAGGATAAGTCCATGCTCCCATATAATTTAAGGAAAATTACTGCAGCTAGCCGAGGATAAATTGAAGAACCAACACGCTGAGAACTTCTGGAAGCAACGGGAGAAGCATCAAGGTAAGCTACAGCAACGGATGAGGAGGTGATCGCCGCACGTCTCATTCTATATTGGAAGTGAAAGACTGGTAATTTTGCTCAGGCTTGAGGTTCTTTTACGTACCGTAAATCTACGACATCGGATCACCGGATTTACTTCCCTTCCGAAGGAAACCATGCTAAGGATTTTTACGCCCGAAAAAGAAAACAAGATGGTACTCCTAGGAGTCTGAAGGGGAAAAGTGCGCATTTAAATTGTACTTAAGTTGCCTCTCATAGGAAGAGATTGAAAGTTCGAATGCTTCTCATCTGTACGCCATATTTAAGTTACATGTGAACAATCCAGAGCAACTAAAGTGCTGTGAACAATTGACAAGACATCCAATGACAGACTGCTTCTGCTGCTACTCTCCAGCCGCGCCGCTCTGGAATCCCGCTACGCACCGCTTTCTAAGTTATTTTATTTAAAATTAATTATACAGGATCCCATCTTTGTTTTATGCAAATGTATACAAAAATATACATAGCATTTATTTATGATTTTTATAGAAATTTAAACTCGCAGGTTATATTTTAAATGTTTGGATTTTAAACAATGATTTAAGAGATTAAATATTAAGTTTTGTATTGCACTTTATAACATAATTATATCACTTACCGTCTGTGGATATTTTAATTTAAAGGTAGAGAGGTGTGTTGCTTTTCACAAGCTGGACTGCGCAATACTTTATGAGATATTGCGATTAAAAAAATGGAAAATATAAAATATAACTCACTTTGTGTTTGTAATCCATGGAAACAACATTTCAAGTGAATCGGAGACATGATGGTTAAATTTGGTGAAAATTTGAGAGACTTGACGTGGAATGACTCATACGAGTATGTGAGCCAGCTTTAAAGGCGATTATATCAATACGCTAGTTCTCCCTTGTGAAGGAATTTCGAGATCTCTTCATAAGTTGTATTTCAAACCAACACAGCCGAATTGTCTGATAACGAATATTCCTAAGTGCTTGGCCGAAGGGACAAAAGCCGAGGACGTGTGAAAGTTTCAGAATCGTGGCTATCGTCCT
Source organism: Deroplatys truncata (assembly GCA_030765065.1). Taxonomy (NCBI): domain Eukaryota; kingdom Metazoa; phylum Arthropoda; class Insecta; order Mantodea; family Mantidae; genus Deroplatys; species Deroplatys truncata. Next base: position 188,784,277 of record CM060986.1, on the reverse strand, counting down.
TGGCTTCGACCCAGTACACCTCGGACGCAGCAACGTTACGTGTCATCTTTAAGGCTTCCTGCCATTCAGTGCTGGATAGTCCGTTGTGATGCAAAATCCAGTTGTTAGCAGGAGTATAATCTATACATAGAATGACACCGTTGCCTTTGTGAGGTGGCTCACACCACTGTTTATAATCCCTATCCCGTAGTTCAGTCCTATCTTACGGGGATCGATGTAGCGATCTTTGGAAGTAATGTATTCGGTTGAAGGTGTTAGTTGTAATTGGTGCAGACATACGTCGATCTTCTTTTGAATACTCGTATTATGGGATTTTAATATGTATGGCTCCATAATTTTGGCTAAACTACGTAAACGTTGAGCCGTTGGATTATGGCTTCCCTCTGAGCTTTGAACAACCTGAGGCGTTTGTATTTTCTATGTCTGTACAGAATGGACCACTTAAGTTGAGACTGAACAATATCTCCAAAACCAAGCGTTGTAGAAAGAAGTGTCTTTAATAAAAGTTGCTTGATATTATGGGGGAAAGTAAATGCCATTAGTCGTATTTTATTTGGACGACGTTGTGATGGTCATATTAGGGTCAATTTATCCTTTTTAAATGAGAACCTACCTTTTTATGTTGTTTTCTCACTCCTCATAAAAAACTAAACAACATTTGCAGCACTATACAATTGTTCTTACACCAACGTAAACAACGAAAATTGTGAATGGCTGTGCACGAAGAGCGCAATGAATGGTTGGGCCATCCATGGATGATCATTTGAGGGTCAGGTTACGTTTCGTAATTGGGAACCAACATTTTTTATTTTGTTTCCTTATTCGTCATCACAAAATAAACAGCTTTTCTAATGCGAAAACAACAAACACAATATAGGTTCCCAATTAAAGAAATTAAATTGACCCTAAAATGACCATCATAGGATCCTCCAAACAAAACTCACTAATGACATTTACTTTCCCCCATAATATCAAGCAACTTTTATTTAAGACATTTCTTTCTACAACGCTTAGTTTTGGAGACATTGCACAGTCTCAACTGACATGGTCCACTCTGTATACCATAGACTCAGGTATGGCCGTTGGTAGCTGCAGGATGTATTTAGAGCGCCTGCTTATCATGATGTCAGCATTAGCGAGGAAAGACCCGGGGATATTTTCTAGATGTGGTTTGAAATGTATAAATCAACGATGGACAAATCTATAAATTGATAATATAAGACAATGCCACGGATATTTCATTCCAAGTCCTATAGAAAGTAATTATTTAGTAATTCAGACAATTAAGACCAAAGTAATTAAAACAAAAAAAATCGAATCTGTTGATAACGCTACGATAAGCTTGCAATACCAATGCCAAAATGTTTTAATAAACCTCATGTAAAAAGGTTTGTTTTATTAACTTTATACTTATTGTGTAATCAAGCTTATTATGAAGCCATGCTAAGCAATTTATAAATAGGGAAAAATGGTAAGAGTAGAACACAGCGAAGCGATATTTTTTTAATTAACAAGCGAAAAAAATTATTTTCCTCGATGATCGAGACTAACTATATATATTTTTTTTTTCAAAAAGATTAACTTGGTTACCCAGGAGTGGAGAATCTTCATATTCATCAGCTTCATCTCTATTTCATTGAATTGCGTGAACATTAGGGAATTTTTCATCCGCTATTAGCAATAACCGGGACTGTACGAAATTACAATTATAAGGGATAAAGGAGAGATTCAACATAAAAATCTTATAGATCATTTTACAATAATTTATAAAGAACGCCGGCGGATAAATGAAATTAATTAATCTGAATTTAAAAAGCCACCCGTGCAATGGGGCAGCCAGCTAGTTATATTAACATAGAATGATAGTTTTCATGCGCACTACCACTTGGCGTCACAGATTAAGGTCAGGATACAAAGATGAGCACTAAACAGCGTTGATCATCATAAACAGCATTCTATTTTCTTTTTGTCAATGAATAATGCAGTCAGATTTTATAAGCATATAATCCAGCAGGCTTTGATCATTGAAATGTGTTTTACTCTCTGTACTGCTTACCTATAGCTGTATTGTATTCCAATTAAAAATTAGACATCGGTATTTCACTTGAAATACAGATTTTGAGGTACCTAAATCCATAAAAAACATTTTAGAACGATTCCCATGTGTATGTGTGTGTGTGTGTGTGTGTGTGAATAGTAATAAATCAAACACGAAAAGTTGGTTGAATACCAAACTTGGTATTTAATTTCAGCATCTTCTAAGGATGCGTCACGAAAAGTTTGAACAATAATCCCTCAACTCAAACTAAAGTTTAAACGGAGAATTTTTCGTTATATTTAATTGTCTCAAAAATGGTTCTATCTATTTAGATTAAATTACTACATGTTTAAGATATTTCCATCACAAACAAAATGTGTACCTTGAATATTCTGGGAATGGCTTGTGAAGTATTCTTCACTGTGAATGAATGCTATACAAGTTTATAAAATATAAACCGCACAAGAGAAACAAAAACTTGTTCAAAAAAAGAAAGAAAAGAAAAAAGAGTTCATTAAAACATAATTTATGTTAAATCATTTTTTGTGGGATTTGCCATTGCTGAGATATTTCCTGTTACTGATTTAATTTTCAAATATTTGATACTTTCTTCATGGTTTTATATAAAGAATGGAATTTTAAAGCCATCAAATCATAGCTACCGGCTTTTTAACATCCGTCTATCGCTTCAACCTCCTGTATCCCAGTTGCACCTATAAACAAATGAGCATTAAAATTATTTCTGCAAAACTTTCTCTCTATTAACATGAAGTAGATAGCTGGATAGAGTTTTATAAAATAGTTTATAGGCTAGTAGGTAGAGAAATGCATCTGAATGTACATAACATTTTGTTTAATTACCTGCAATAGCCGTTATTATTATGCAGGTTACTGAAATCAGGCATTTAGAATATTTTAGTATTTTTATTATCTTGCATATTATTTCTTTATTTTACTTTTTCACTTAAAATGAATCGAAAGAAATATATCTGAATGTGATACATACCGTAATGTTTCTACAAATTGTTAAGCAATAGCATATACATAAAGACAATTGACAGAGTTGCAGGATAAATAAACCGACAAACATGCGATTCCGATAACACTGTGTAAGGCGAAATTTGTCCTTTTTGTGAAAATAGGTTATTACCTAGACTGTTTAACGGTAAAAACGGATCTGTAATTAGATTTTGTCTATCACTTACCATTTTTTTCAAAAACCAAAAAAGAAAAATCTTTACGAACGTTATTTTAACATATATGTACCATATTAATTGAATCCCCCACTTACCACATACTATGTCAATTTTCTGAGTTTTTTCCCCCTTTCCTTAAGAGATGGGTCGACATCTGGCGATAAACATTACAACTAATATATTGGCATTCCATCCTGTGCTGCCATCAGTATTTAGCATTTTTCACTAATGATATTTCATTTATGTTCAGTCTGTTGTTGGTTTCCTGTTGGTGTTCAAGGAGTGAGCCAGTGTTTCATAGTTCTGCTTCAGAAGAGATTGTAGGATAGTAATTATACTATGAGGCAGTATTTTTAACACTTAAATATTTTAGTCTAATTATATAATATGTAAATTCAATAACAGCCCGTCTTAAAGCAATATGTGTATGTAACAATATATAAAAAGTGTATATTACAATCATTGTAAATGTTTATATTATTGTATACATGTTCAATAATGTTATGTGAATGTATTACGTAATTTAATAATGTATGAGCTGTGAGAATAATAGTTAAAAGTTGCTAACAATGAGGTAACCTTGAGGCAATAATGAGTAAAAAACTGTAATAATACTACTATTCATTCTTGGTGGAAGCAATAATGTAATTTTTGAGACAGTATATACATAGTCAATCAACAACCAGAAAAAGCTTTAGTTAAATGAAGGTATTCTATTGGATTAGGAATAGCCAATCAGAGACTTCAAACACAGAAATTTACAAATTTAGGCGGTAGAAATCAAGTCAGTTGCTTGTAGACAGCGCTCATAACTGGACGCATTGCTTGCAGACAGTGTTCCTAACCAGATGCCAGACATGTCCTCGAGAAATTTAATACATATTCGTGTGAGACGAAAATAGTTTTACGTCTTAAAAATGCAAGTAATTAATAAAAAAATCTCACAGCTCTCTTTATATCAGTGAAGTGTTATTTAAATCGTGTCAATTATTAATAAAAGGAGTGAATTAAAATTATAATCTATTTAAGCCTACATTCTTCAGTCGCACCACAACCCTGCAAAGAGAAACGTGTCTCTACCAATAATACTGACGCAGCCGAGGCAAACATAAATATATAATATTTAAATAAACTGCCAAATTACGAAGTTAATATTTTTAAACATTTTGGGGGGCAAGAGCCACCGGAAAGTAAATTTGGGGTGAAGGCTACCGGAAACGTTTTACCATACGTGCAGTTGCAACTACTTCAAGTTCGGCTCCCCAACATAAGAACTACAATAAAACTCCTACTTCAAATTGGCTCCCAAAGCGTGGGGCAAATAATAGTACATCTCCTTCAATAAGAACTCCTTCAACTACAATGCCACGTCAGTGTAAAATTCATGTTAATTCTTTTTTTATGTATGTGGACAACTTATCTTCAATAGCCAAAAGTGTAAAATTACACCTCTAGTTCGAAAGACATACGAGTTGTATTTTGAATGTCGTATGGAGACCAATATAGACATTTGCACTTCACATATGCTGCAACTCATGCTCTAATTTAAGAAGTTGGATACAAGGTAAACGTAATGCAATTAAATTTGGCGTATCTATGATTTGGCGAGAATCTCGGGAACATGTAACAGATTGCTACGTCTGTTTGGTAGATATAAAAGGATATACTTCGAACTTTAAAGGGCAGATCCAGTACCCTAATTTACTTTCAGACCAGTTCCTCGCAATGAACATCTTCCTGTATCTAAGCCTCCAAGCAGTACACCGTTTCAGAAGACGTCCAAAAGTCTCAGGCTGTAGTAGTCCTACTCGAGATCCAGAGTTTCAGCCGTCTACAACATCTTCACCCTGTAATCACCAGGTGTTCTCACAAAATGCCCTCAATGATATTGTTAGGGACTTAAACATTTCCAAACACCAAGCAGAACTGTGGAACTCTGGACTGCAAGAACGGAATCTTTTAGATATCCGTGTTAAAATAACTTAATTTACAAAACAACAAACTCATTTTATTGGATATTTTTATTAGAATGAAGGAATCGTTTTTTGCAACGATGTGAATTGCTCATTTCAGGCTTTAGAACCTAACATTATCAAGAGGACCGGTGCTTATTTATTGACTCCTCCAAACTAAGTTTAATGTTGGCAGTATTTTCCCACTTGTCCCTAACGCATATGCCATTCATACGAAGGAAACTTTTGAGGTTATGAATGCAATATAAGGTGCACTGAATATACTTTATACGAATGGCATATATGTGGAGACTTCAAAGTTACTGGACTCTTAATGGTTATGCAACAAGGGTATAATATATACTGTTGCTTTTTTGTGCGAGTGGGATAGCCGCGACAAAGCAAACCATAATGGCCTGCAAGGCAAGCCCACATTCCTGGAGTCAAAAGTATTTCCCATGATCCACTGGTGAATCCTCAAGATGTCTTACCACCTTTACACATCAAGCTCTTACTGGTGAAAGTATTTGTGCAGGCGCTAGACAAAGGACAAGCTTTCATGCATCTCAAAAATAAATTCCCAAGCCTAAGTGATGCAAAGATTAAGGAAGGAATGTTTATTTGTCCACAAATAAGAGCAGTGCTCCAGGATGTAGAATTTGAAAAGAAACTGTTTGAAGCGTAGAAAATGGCCTGGCTTGCATTTAAATCATTATGCACGAACTTCTTTGGGAATAAAAAATCAGTATACTTTGAAGTAATTGTAAATGAATTGTTACACTAATTTCGCGTTATGTGATGCAATATGTCGTTGAAACTACATTTTCTGGACTGTGATCTGGACTTATTTCCAAAAAATCTTGATACCGTTAGCCTTGACCAGCCTTTGAAAAACGATTCAGTGGGAGATGCAATGCAAGTATGCTTGGTGAAGATTGCTGATCCGTCATCAGAGTTAGCCCAGAAGCTTTCCATAAGCGTAAACGATCAACAAAGACATTTTAATTTGGTGTTCTTTGCAATTGTTTTGTTTGTCATTCTAACTAACTTGTACAACTAAGAGGTGTCATTAAAAATTGGTTGGTGATAGAAGATTTTGAATTTCAGCATTAAAAAAATTGCTTCGTATAGAAACTTTTGTATTTCAGAAATGAATTTGGCACATCTGATTAAAATCACATAGTTTCAACTAAAGGACAGAAAAAAATGTTTAGATTTATTTCACAGTGTCATTTTACAAAAACATCATTACATTGAGACACGAAGCAGGTTTTAAAGAATCATTTCGTAGAATGGTGCAAGTTCGCATTTTAAAAAAAGCAACAATGAACATTACAGTAAACTAATATTTATACATTTTGTAATGCGAAGGTCATCTGCTTTGGTACCGTTATTAAAAAAACAGGGATAATAGATAAAATTTATACTACATGTTAAGTAAGATCATAAATGCACGCATAATGTTAATTTGTGATGGAAATTATGCGCCAGTATTGTTATGCTTATTATTGTTTGTATTTTGAAAGTAATTCTAAAAAATATCGTGTGTTATATTCCGATAAATTTACTATACACTCTTTTATTGCTAAACCTCGATCTTCTATATACTTAATGTTATTAGACATCAACATTTAACATAAATGATTTTATTGCATATTTTCTTACAGGCACAAGGAGATTAGTGGAATACAGTAGGCTTAGTCGGTAGTCAAATCTTTTAAGAGCAGGCCGCTATGTGATGACCTTGAAATTATGTTCCCATTGCATGACCACGAAGAAAACAGAGAAGAAAAGAGAAAAATGATTTACCTCTTGAGGAAAGTATTAGGATATGAAAATTCGAACCAATAATAACAAGAATACATAGGAAATGAAATATTTTTCAACACTACATTGCGTGTTTTAACAAGATCTCATCTTTTGTGTAGTACGTTTTTGTCTCTCCTTTACGCTTTACAGGCTATACAAAATATATTCAGGGACTTCATAGTTTATTCCCTGAAACTTCAAAGTATATATTTTATTTGTTATGTAAATATCTGAAACATATAGTAATTTAAACAAAATCGTTAAATCCTTCATTGAGATGATAAAAAAATATCGAAACGTTTTCCACGTAAATGGTAATTTGGGGAGGGAGATACGTTTGAAAATCTACTTCTCGCGTCTTTGGAAAATATTGAACTTAAATACCAAGTTTGGTATTTATAGCACTTTTCCGTTTTGAGTTATGCATTTCAAAGACACACACACAAACTGACAAACACACACCCCGACCTGTTTTCCAAAAGTGCTACTTTAGGATTCAGGGAGCCTTAAAACATGCATTTCTGATGAAATTTCAACACTGAATGTTTGGGTGGAATACAAAAAATGTAGATCTTCTTAAATCACACGGCAGGTATGTTGTTGTTGTTGTTGTTCACCAATGACACTGGGGATTAATTGATCTGCATCATTTTCCCTCTGGCTTCCCAATATAAAGTCTGTAAGTTATCATTTTTAAGGCCTTTGCATTTGGCGAGATGCTGTTTCTTCAGGATGACTTCTTCACAGAGAGTGCACTTGGGTGTAGGTAGGCATCGTATCTTGTAGAGGTGTTCTGCGCGGCAATCGTGGCCAGTTGCCATTCTAAATAAAGCCACTGCAGTCTTGGCATTTTTTGCATATCTATAATATTCTTATAATCTTTATCTTTTAATTTATCTTCTTCATCCAGTCTCTGCTGTCTTTTGAAATGTTTAATGTTATGTAATTGTTTATTTATTTCTATTTGTCCTGCAGGTTTTATTTGTTGTATTGCACCTTTCTTTGCTAATTGATCCGCATGTTCATTGCCCAAAAGTCGGACATGAGCTGGAATCCACTGTAGAGTGACATGATTTCTAGTTTCAACTGCTTTAATTAGCCTTCTTATTTCTTTAATATTTCTTGTTGTTTTATTATTGGAATTTACTATTCCATCTATGGCTGATTTTGACTCTGGTAAGATGACTATTTTGTGTTTTATGTATGGTCTATATAAAATGTTCTGTAATGCTGTTTTTATAGCTGTTAATTCTCCATCATAGTGGTTTGACGTTTCATTTAATGTTAGATACTGTGCAAAATGTTTACAGTATACTCCTGCACCGGCGTTTTTCTTTTATTGATGAGGGATCCTGTGTATATATTCGGAGGCATTCTTTTTCTGGGTATCTTTCATTTTCCGTAGCTATTGCTATGGCTCTCATTTCATCTGGTACATTGTTTAGCTTGTGTATTGTATATATCGGGCCATTCTGGTATTGTATATCAATATATTATATTAGACTCGTTACTTCTGTTGCTATTATATTTGCTGTAATTGTATTCTTGTGTTTTAAGTTATTAATATAGGTTCTGAAGCTTATTTGAGTTTTTAAATTACTTATAGTATCTGCTGTGTGGTATCACTTGTATGTGTTTCTATTGATTTGCAGTTTTTGTGTTAGAGTAATTGCTTTCAACTCATGTTCCAATTCTATTGCCATGTTTTTTGTGTACTGTAATTGGTGTTGTTTTTACAGCTCCTGTTGTTATTCTTAGTGAATTATTTTGTGAAATTACTGGTTTACTTTTAAGCCTCTTGTTTATTGTTGCTACTAGCTCTCCTCCATACAATATGTTAGGTTTTATGTATGTTTTATACATATTATTAAGGAGGTCCATGGTTCCACCCCATTTTTTTCCTGCTAAACGTTTTAAAATGTTATTCTTGTTATTCATTTTATTCGTTACATTGTTTACATGTTCTTTCATTCATAGTTTTTTATCTAATTCTATCCCTAGATACGTTGTTGTAGTTGCTTCTTGTAGTTTTTTGTTGTTTATTTGCAGGCATATATTTTCTGTTTTATGCTGCATTGTGAATAGTTGATATTGAGTTTTTCCTGTATTTATTTCCATATTGTTGTTATTAGTCCACTGTTCTAAAGTTGTGATTGTATTCTCCATTGCTTTTTGTAGATTTTTTGTAATGTTTCCCAGATCTTATGTTCTTTTCTGAAGTCCATATTACCACGTCGTCAGTAAACATTCCTACTTGTATGTTATCTATTTCCTTTAGTACACCTACTAGACACGGCAGGTATGACTCAAATAAAAATGGTAGTTGCATAAACCATTTTCGACATATTCTTTATTATTGGGTTAAACTGTCACACATTTTATACCTTTTATACTGCAAAATCGTTATTCATTTTTTTTCTCGTAGTCATGCAAAGAGAACAGAATTTCAAAGCCATTACTTAGCGACTAATTCCTAAAAGTTTTGACTGTCGCTTAAGCCGACTTATTGCCTTATTCCCCTTGCGTCTTCAAGGAAATGTGTATTAAAACCATTTCTGCAATTTCTTATATCCATTAGTATGTAGTAGATAGAAACGTAAGCTTTTGTAAGAATAGTTTGACGAAAAATTGGTAGAGAAAGTCAGTGAACGTAACATCAGAATATTGGGGAATGTTTCAAAGCTGTACTATAGAATTAATTCACTTGTAACACGTTCATGGATATTGGCTTGGTTCTAAATTAAGCACGCTATTCTTTATCGGATTGTCCTTAATTAATTTAGAATCACGGAAAAAAATATGATGTGATATATTCACATGACATTCTCCAACCTCTATCTATATTATGGCGTATATCAACTATTCTTACTAAAGCTTATTGTTATATCTACTACATTTTAACTCAAACAAAACTGTTCAGAAATAGCTACATTACACACTTCGTTATAGATACAAAGAGAACAGCGATAGTCAAATGTTTAAGTACTGGATGCTATATTCCACACTGTTTCCATGCAATCCCGAGAAACACTGAAAATCGATGGGAGTTTAAAAGAATGAAATATTGAACAATTCAAACTCTTAATAACGGAGATCTCAGTAAAGGCTTATGCCACAAAAAGCATATTTGAAATAAATTGTGCGTTTTAAAGAGATACACATTTTTTTGTGTGGTGCGTCTTCGTTTATGGCTTAACGTTTACAAGTTATACAAGATTATATAAAATTCCTTCCGAATGAAGAGGACTTCCTAAGCTATTCCCAGAAAAGTCAAGATATACATTTTATTTGGTATGTAAATATCTTTCATAAAGCGTAGTTTAACCAAAACCGTCACAGCCGTTTTAAGAAAATATTATAGAAACCTACCTTGTAAATGGTCGTTGGAGTGGAAATATCTTCTTGAAAATCTTTGTGTCTTATCCCTAGAGGATACTAAACTCAAATACAAGTTTGGTAATTATCCAGCTTTTCGTTTTTGAGTTATACTGTTCACGGACAGACACGCACGGACATTTTTTAAAATATTTTATTTGGATTCAGGGCGCATGTATTTTCAGTGAAATCTTGGTATCGAATTTTTGAGCATAATTAACACATACAATGGGTTACAAGTTTAAGAAAATTAAATACCTGTTGGCCACGACGCATCCTGCTGAACCACCCCCTACTACGATGAAATCGAAAGTGTCGCCATGTCTGAGAAGTTCAGGAGAGTGCAGGTCGGAGGATGTTTGCGTCCCGACGTAAGCCGTCATGACGCTCATGAGAGCTTTGAACGCTGTCAGCGCTGCACAGGTGCCTGCCATGCTGTCTGAAAGAAAAAGAAAATATAACGTAAGGCTAAGCTTTATGCATCTTCGCAACTTAAGAAACATTTGGGTTTCTGATAAAACAGTCCTAAAAATAATTATCCATTACATATTGACCTATGGAAGACTTATTAATGTATTCTGTGGTTTCATTCTGGCCTTGACCTGGGTTATTTTGCTTTCCTACCGCATTCGTTTGTTGGCTCTATGGAATGTGTGTTTCAAATGCCAGTGCTGGTCTATAACCCCGTTAAATGTGCTATTTTGCTCCACAATAAGACTCGTAATAATTGGCACGTTGTCCAGGTAACTTATCTTAAACGAAATTCGAAATTGAATGTGGAGCAGACACGCCCTCTCCCCAGCAAGAAGGTGGTTCTGTTGCTCAACTGTTACTGGACTGGAATTAATTGTTCCTCCACACAAGCCATGTGTTGGACAGGGTTGGAAAGGTAGAATCTGTCATTACTGAGTGACGTCGCAGGTTGCAAACACAGCCCCCATCCCTGTAAAGTCTGTTGGTGCTTCAGAAAGTATTCACCAGACCGTGTTTACCTGCCCAGCAGCTGTTTCTATATTCTTTGTATTGACAATGGTTTGAGGGTACACAACAAGAAGTCAACTGTTTAACTCTAGGTAGACCAAGCTTTTTTTTGGTAACACGCTGTACCAAGGGAGGGCTATATAATGTCCACCATTATATTTTACTCTTACGGTTGTATTTTCAATTTTTGCGTACGTACTTATTAGTTGTTTATTAAGTGAATTAAGTAAGAAATATTGTATATTAAGAAACAAATATATATTTTATAACATATATTTCAACAAAAAGTTTTTTTTATATTTTGAAAATTGTCAAATTAAATTCATTATTGTAAGTTGTTGCAGGCCATGCTTTCTACGTATTACATTTGCAAGAATTCTTCGCGTGGGATGAGGCGGATTTGGCACATAACCCTTCAACTTTTGTTCACATACTTCACAATTCTTAAACTTGCATTATTGTTGTTTTCACTAATTTTTCTATCAGTTGCACTGTCACTTAAAGTGCATGTAGTAAAATTGGGTTCTGCGTCATCATCATAATTACAGTCCATGTCTTCAATGTGATGAATTTCATCTTTAGTTTCACTAACACATTCAGCAAAAATATCCTGACTTTCTTCCTCGTGATGATCTAAAACTGCTTCCGATTCTCTTTCCATATTATATAATTATTTGCTCGTATTTCTGAATTATACCGCCGTCAGAGACAGAATAACACTGCTTATAAAATGAGTTTTCAGTTCATGCAGCAATGCCAACAATGTAAAGGTTTCAAACAATAACGCTATTGTTGTAACATATGTCTATAATTTCAAATAAAAAATTGTTACAAGTTGGATTAAGGGAGAGTTATTTTGTGACCAATTCGAAATTTAGTTCATATAATTAGATTTTCAACAAAAACAAATTGATTGTCTTTATTGAATTGCTAACTTTATGCTATTTCTGACACAAATGAGAGCACGATGGTCTGAACATGTTCTATATTATAATAGTATTGGTTCTAAAAATCTGATGTGTGACCTCACATGAATTTCTCTACTTTTGTGCAAGCTATTTTTACAAATTCTTATTCTCCATCTACTTCATGTTACCAATCTTTTTGCTAGTTTTCTTGTAGGTGCAAGGGGAATATGATAGGCTTTAAACGATAGTCAAATTTTCTAAGAGTGGTTGCTTTATGGAGCATTCCACACACACACATGTATCGCTTTGTATGTACAGGTCATGAAATAGTGAATAAAGAATTCCCATTTGAGAAAAAGTGTAAGTATTGTAAAATTCAAACAAATAACAAGGAATACCTAGGAAATGGTTCACTACACACAAACAACATATATGACATAAATTGTATGTTTTAACGATATCTACATTTTTTGCGTAGAGTCATTTTGTCTATTTCTTACGGTTTACCAGTTCTGAAAAAGCCATTCAGAATGAAGAGGACTTTTGGGGAGATTCCCAGTAAATTAAAAATATACATTTTGTTTGTGATGAAAAATATCATATAAACATAATATTTTGATCAAAATCGTTAGAGGCACATTTGAGAAAATCAATATTTTTGAAAAGATATTCCATGTAAAGAGTAGTCTGGGGTGGGGATTTTCTTGAAATCTTCGTGTCACATCTTTGGAAAATACTGAACCTAGATACCAAGTTTGGTATTTATCCGACTTATCGTTTTTCAGTTATGCTGTTCACAGACACACATCCACACATTCTAAAAATACTTTTTTTTATTCAGGGGAGCTCAAAACATGCATTTCCGGTGAAATCCCAGTTCGAGGTTTTGGGTGTAATGCATTACTTCTACTTATTATACATAGTAGCGAAAGTAAAAAGTGTGGACATAAATTTAACCTCCCTTGGTCCGTCTAGGGTTAAGAATTCTATGTCTGTTAATGAGGAAAGTGATCTTTCGTTAACTTTGAATTTGGAGTTGTATAGGCCCAAATTAATAGTAGTATGTTAATATATGAAAGAGCTGAACATATTAAAAATGCATAAATTACTAAATTATGCTTTTTGGAGTGTTAATTTAAAGGAAATTTATGCTAGCATTACTCACCTTCTGCTACGTTTGAGGCAGAAGGTATTTTTTACGACGTTTTTATACTCAGATTCGGCTTGCTGTCTCTCTACGTCATGAGCTGCGTATCCGCCTACATCTGTGCGAATTTCATGTCCTATTTATATTGTTTGTTTGTTTGGGACACCTGTTTCATGTACCTTTTTGGAGATTACGGCAGTTCCTCAACGTCCGTGTGTAGGATTTATTAGGTTTCCATGGTAAAGCCAGCTTCGTCAAATAATATAGGTTTAGTGCTCACCCGGAAACTGTGTTCACGGTTTGTATATTCTGTATGAATTAGAAATAAAGTTCTTATGTTTGCAACAGCGTTTAATACCTCTATGTTAATGGATGTGACATGATTTTCAATAATGGCTCCCAAAAATAAACTACCCTTTAATGAAAAACGTTACATCGTTTTGGTTTTCTCAAAAATGGCTAACGGTTCTGCCGATATTTAACACACTTGCATGAAAAAATGTATACCCTCAATTTGCTACCAAAAACCTAATAGGTCCCTTTTGATTGAATTTTCTTTAACTCTGCATAAGCAGCAAACTGCAGAATATTGACAAAAACTTACCGAAAGAAAATGTAAAGCTCATTAGAATACACAATTAGGTAAATTTCGTCGTAGTTTTAGGAGTTTTCGAAATATTCCATGATAAAATTTTAATCTTCTTCTAAGTGTGAGTGTATCTAATGGGCATGCTCGAAAGTTTGCGATTATTTTCTTTCTTCCTTCCGTTGTCAACGCTTGCTGCTACAAATAAGCAGTTGAATGCTGCTTCTGCATGCTATAAGCTTGTAACTAAGCAGTTCTTGCTTACTTTGAAGGTACTCCTAAGCAAAAATAAATTCATATATATCGTCTTGTAAGAAGAATAACTTTTTATCTGAAAATAATAATATATGACGGTAAATGTGAGTTTGTCATTGGTCAAGAAAGTCGTACAAATGCATACCATCAGTTTTTACTTTCTCTACTAAGTACCTATAGTAAGTGGAGGATGTATTGTGCTCCAAATACCTTTTGAGGCCCCCGAAATAAAATAAAAATTATTTTTGGAAAAAGGTATTTAGATGTGTGCATGTCTGAGTGAATGAAAACAGCTTAACTTAAAACTAAACGGTGAGATAAAGACCAAGCTTGGTATTTAGATTCACTATCTTCCAAGGATGCAACACGAACATTTTCAAAATTCCCTTCACCCTAAACTACCCCTTATGTGAAACATTTTTTGACATTTTTTATTTTCTAAAAAAGGCTGTAACGCTTTTGATTAAGATACCATATATTAAAGATGTTGACATTTCAAATGAAACGTATATATTGAGGCAGTATTTTTAACACTTAAATGATTTCAATTAAATTATATAATATAAAATATAATAACAGCTAACCTTAAAGCAATATGTGTATGTAACAATATATAAAAAGTGTATATTACAGTCATTATATATGTTTATATTATTGTATACATGTCTAATAATGCTATGTGAATGTATTACATAATTTAATAATGTAGGCGCTGTGAGAATAATAGGTTAAAGTTTCTAACAATGAGGTAACAATGAGGTAACCTTGAGGAAATAATGAATTTGAAAGTTTCACAATACTACTTGTTATTTTGGAAGCAATAATGTAATTTTTTATTATAAAATAGCTAATCAACAACCAGAAAAAAACTTTAGTTAAATGAAGGTATTCTATTGGACTAGTATTAGCAAATCAGAAACTAAAATGGAGCGAAATTTACAAATTCAGAAGTCAGTTGGTTGCAGACAGTGTTCCTAACCGGATGCGAGATGCGTCCTCGACAAATTTAATACGTATTCAGTGTGAGACAAAAATATTTTACGTGTTAAAAAGTGCAAGCAATTAATAAAAAAAAAATATTTCACAGCTTTCTCTCTCTCTCTCTCTCTCTCTCTCTCTCTCTCTCTCTATCAGTGAAGTGTTATTTAAATCGTATCAAGCATTAACAAAAGGAGTGAAGTAGAATTATAATCTGTGTAAGCCTACATTCTTCAGTCGCACCGCTCCCTGCTAAGACATTTATGTCTCTAAAAAAAGATAAATACTGACGCTGCCGAGGCAAACATAAATATATATATATATATAATATTTAAAGAAACAGTCAAAATTATAAAGTTAATATTTTTAAACTTGGGGCAAAGGCCACCGGTAATTACATTTGGGGCGAAGGCTACCGGAAACTTTTTACCATACGTGCTGTTGCAACTTCAAGTTCGGCTCCCCAACAGTCGAAATATAATACAACTCATCCTTCAATACAAGCTACTTCAAGTTGACGCCCAAAGCGTGGTGCAAATAACGTAAAGACAATAACTTCTTCAATCTGCAGTTTTCTAGGGATAACCTATGAAGTTCAATTCATTTTGAAGGAATTTTGTATATTTGGTAAACGTTAAGCGATAGATGCAAACATAATACACAAAAACTATAGATTTCGTCATTACATAGAGAATAGGAGGCAAGAAATTCACTGAATTTCGAATATTGAAACCTCAAGTGTGAATACAAATTTCCTGAGGAGATGCCAGAAATATGTGGGTAGAGGACAGTGTTTCCAACATCTCTTAGGATAACGTATGTGTTTATTATCATTGTAAACTATGTCAATCAGAATGTGAAGCCGTTGTGGGCATATTATATCTGTTTTGGCGGTAAACCTAGCCGAGGCGGTAGGCGTGCGAGCCGCCGAGCGGTGGCCGCAGTGTGAGGGAAGAACACCGTGTTATTCTTCGTTTCTGAACTACAAAGCCCTCCTCAAGAAGAAGCCATAAATGTATCTAACTTGTGACTTCATGTCAGCGAATGATAAACAAACGAACACAAAATCTATATTTTAATATTTACTATTGTCGGTTCTGGTCTTTTAGCAACAATTAATTATTAAGGAGACCTTCATGAGGAAGAAGCGAGTGGGACAGTTTTAAAATAAAGCTTTACTCGAAAAGTTCCTGCCACTCTTTGTTTAGTGGATTGAGGCAAGGCGATCGCAAGAATTTCTACATATGAAAGGAACAAAAGTTATCATCTGCGAAGGTGCCATAATTATTGTCTGTACATTTAGTTGGTATACCTGAAGAGAGTAATGTACCATAATCATAAGAGAAGACGTGGTAAACAAAGACGGAAGGCAGCCCCAAGCACATGGCCGCAGTGAATCCTTTCATTGGCCCCTGACCGCAACACAGCCAAAGAGTAGAAAATAGCCCCATCTTTTCTTCATTTGACTACTTTTAGAATGCGATAATAGGTTAATTTCAATGCAATATACTACGTTTTCACTGTTATTTGGAAATAGAAACATTCATAACATATAGAATTAATATGCTGTGTACATGCTGCGCGGAGTAATGCCAAAGTGTGTTTTCGCGGATCTAGTATAGGTATTTAGTCATTTATTATGTGACATGGCGTAATCTATTTATGTAGTAGTTTTAGGGGAATACAACAGACGTAGAGCTTCAATCGCTCCAGTTTCAAAGTGTTACTAGATTCCAAATAACCTTTCCGAAATTAATGAAGTACGTCCACAAGTATATCACTTTTACGCATAAACATAACAGCAAGATACTCTTGGTTCACTGCTGCTTGGCAGACTCGGGTACTTTCGCATCAAATCGTGATTCTTCGTTCCGTAACAGCAAGCAGCAAGACATCACTCACCTCGTATACTCTTTGCTTCGCTCGCATTCTGAATGCAACCTTCTAAGCGCAAATTCGTAATGTATTGCTAACAACCGCCCCACATCTAAATCTGCATTAGTATTACAGACAGGAAATTAAAATGTATGTGTGTGGGGGCGGCCGGGTAATGTAAAAACAACTTAACCGATTTTATTAATTCTTTTATCATTCAAAAGCCCAAGTCTTTCTGACGGACATCGGGCATATAACACCATGGAATTTAAATTTTATAAATTACTATAATATTAAAAACGGCTTCCAAAACCCTTGTATTTGAATATAATTATATTAGAGTTATAAAAGAACATAATTGGGAAGAAGACCTTTAGTTTAGTAGAGAATGCCATGGAGTAGAGTATAGTAATTTTTGTTACTCTGCGGAATATACATGTAAAATAAGACAAACGCCGCGGATGCTTCATTCAAAGGAATATACCAGATGACCCAAACAATAATTTGCAGTTATATGTTTCCCGCATACATAGATGTAAAAGAAGTTGCCGCGTCACTGCTATTCAAAGGGGCAGTGCAGGTACAAAGCGAGGACTCAAGATGGGGAAGAGAAAGACACGCCGAACCGCCGCAGCAGAAATCGCCGCTGACCCTCCTGCACCCGCCGAAGGGACAGCCACCACGCCGATCGCTGCTGGAGCTACACCGGGACGTGCCGCCGCTGAATCACCGGCCGCTCCCCTGGCATCTGCCGGGAGTGCCGTCTCTACGCCGCCGGTGGCCGTGCCTTCATGGGCAACGGTCACTGCTTCGCCTCGGCATCTACCAACAGCAACCAATCTCATCTCCAGTTAACATCACACCTCACCTCCCAAGGCCGCAGTCGACAACACCAGCCATCGCAAATCCACAACCCACTCAGCAGCCAAAAGCACCATCTTCATCACCAGCGACGCTACATCCACGATGCAGCGCCGTGATATCAGGAGTACCCCGGGACCTTCCATCAAGATACGTCCTCACCGCCGCACAACACCGGTGGTCTTCAACCTTGAAGGCCACAAGGATCATCACATCCCAGGGACCTTCAACTCTGGTTCGTCTGGTTTTCGAAGACCCGGCCGACCGCGAGGCCACCTTGAGGTCCGGCCTGCCCTTGCTAGGGCAGGTCCTTCGAGCTGAGGCTAGTCGAACGGAAGGTCATCAGCCTTGCCGACGATGCTGCTGCTATGGACACGACGCCTCTTCCTGCGCCGCACCTCCCAGGTGCCATTACTGCGGTGCCGCAACACTAACTGCACACTGCACCAGCCACGACCTCCGCCGACGCCGCAGGTACTGCGCCACCTGTAGTGGCCACGGCCACTTTACAGGCCAAGCGCAGTGCCCGCTCTATCCAAGGGCACCAGCTACTTATCATCAACAAACAACGCCGCCAGCTCAGCCACAAAACCTTCCAGCACCATCAGCGCCAAACCACACCAAGCAGACAACTTCAGGTACTTCAGCTTCACTCCATCAACACGTGCCTTCCTGCATTTCCACAGCATCAAACTTCCAAAACGCCGTGGAAAGCATTCAACATAGCCTGCGGGACCTCGGCCTCCGCCTCGAGGCTTTGCAAGGTCTTCGAGTGCACGCCTTTCGGCAATGGAGGCCAAACATCGTACAACCATCCGACACCTCTCAACGATCGCCTCCCAGTTCCTGCGACTTCGACAGAACGTCCAGGACAAGCAAAGCCCGGTAGTTAAATCGTGCCAGCGCAAGTTGGCACGCATCGAAACTCACCTCATGGAACAAGATGACGCCACAGACAGCAGTTGCAACGACCGGCCCACGCGACTGGCAGCCCTAGAGACCGCCATCGCTAGGCTTAGAGAGCAGCATGTGCAATCAGAAGCCACTGTTCTCCAGAAGCTCCAGCTACTGGAGGAAAACTACCAGAAATTAGACGAAAGCAACGCACTAATAGGCACGTTTATGGAAACTCATTTACTTCGACAACCGCTCTCACAACGACGCTACAACCGCTGAAAACTCACAAAACAATGCGGATCAAATAAATGTTCACCCCAGACTTCCCAGGTGACAGTCAGGGACTAGTGCCATGGCTGTCCACCTAAACCTATTTAATGCGCCTGACCGGCACCGCCGGCAGCAACCAAAATTAGTATAATGACGGAGGTGCTTACGCGGGATTCCACCATCCTTTCCTTCACTTATTCCTATCTATCACTTGGACTTCCTTACCACACCAGGCGAAATAAGCCAACTCACTCATTGCCTGCATGCAGTTCGAGTCAGGTCTTTCAGACAAAAAGGAAACGTTCACCAATAACGAATTCAAATATGGCTACGATCTGTGCGGAGACGCACCAAAATGCAGTTGAGACTCGAAGGTTGTGTTCTGAACGTTTTCAGAGGAGGCATCTGCCTTGTAAGATGATTATTTTTTCTGACATACAGAAATAATATTATCAAATGATGGATCAGTCCAAGTAGAACGTGGGCGTACATCAATTCGTCCACTAAGGCGGGCATGTTTTTGCACATGCTTGTTATGTATAATGCGCTAATGAAAAATAATTTGATTCTAACGCACCCTTAAGAGTACATAAATATAGCAAAAATAGAATTCTGTTTAATCTTATTAACCTTGCGGCACCAATTTATGCCGTATAGTTGTATTGATTGTAGATTAACTGTCATGGAATTAAATGACTTAACACGTATGCTCAGATTTGCGTTAAGCGGCAATCTTAAATTCTTGTTAATGAACGAGTTGCTTATTGAAAAACCGACAACAACCCCCGCACACACACACACACACACACACACACACACACATAGGTACTCTCATATTCAAACACCAGAATCTGGGCACACCGTGAAATGCTTTTGTTTAAAGGCAACTTTCTGGAACCCAACCAGGAATCGAACCCGGAACATCTCATATAGCAGGGAGCTTCTCTACCGAGTGAGTTCTGAGACCAGTAATAGCAGTTAAAGTGTTCGTTTTCAAGAATTGGTCCTTCATTTAACGGTCTCCTCTCTGTCTGTATGGAGTCCCATATGCAGTCCTGTTTACGCAAACCTTTTGGCATCCGCGCTATTCGGTATAAACTAATTTCCAATAAGGACGGCTTGTGTGAGCCACCTGGTGTATGTAAATATCACGGTTTAGCAATTGAGACAGAGCAAAACAAAAGAGAATGGAATCTATTTATAACGCTACGATATGCATGCAATATTCATGTCAGAATATTTTAATAACCCTCATGTAAGAGAGTTTTACTATATTTACTTTGCACTTATGGCGCAATCAACTTCGTTAGCAGGGCATGTTGAATAATTGTCAAAAGAGAGAAAACTGCTAACGTTAGAAATCGCTGAACCGATGTTTTTTAATTAATAGCTGAGCAAATGGTCGCAGACTTAATAGCTCTTTTCAAAAGAAGTTAATTTGGTGGCCCGTGATTGCGCAATCTATATTTTCTTAAGCTTCAGCTCTAATGCGTGGTATATGTGAAGGTATTTCTGTATTATGTGCAAACTGTGCACCTTTTATGTTATTATATAACTATGCAACCCAATACAGGATACAACGGTTTAACATTCCGATCGACGATTCTTCCACAGCCAAAGGTTAGTTTTAAGCTATGCAGAACGTCCATAACTAACAAGACTTTCTGGGAAGGTTTAAGGAAGTCGGTCGTTTCGCCGATGTTTTGCGTTAATAATATCGATTTTTCGTCCGTAATTGGGAATAGCCGGGTCAAATTAAATTAAATTGTGTTTTATTTATAGAAGCCCTTAAACTACTGTGATTCTTAGCGTCCCATTCTATAGTGAACGTGAAAGACAGGACATTTTGTTCCGTCCGTTTTTATCAGGTTTGAGGTTCTTTTAGGTGTCGTGACATCTGGAACGAACTTACAATTACGAGGGATAAAGGAAAGAATTGGACAAAAAATCTGATGTGTTACACTCACATGACTTTCTCTATTCTTGTACAAACTATTTTTACAAACGCTTATTCTCAATATGCTTCATGTTAATCGAGATATCGAGATGTCAATTTTATTGGTAATTTTCATGTAGATGCAAGGGGAATATGGTAGCTTTTAAGCGATAGTCAAATATTTTAACGTTGGTTGCTATGTGGCGCATTCCATTCTCTTTGCATGTCCAGGACATAAAAAAAATGAATAACGAATTTGAGAAAAATTATTATTGGAAAATGTAAGGGAATAACAAGCAATATCTCGAAAACGGTTCACTCAACAAAAGAAATGTATATGACATAAATTGTGTATTTTAACGCGGTCTACATTTTTTGTGTAGTAAAATTTTGTCTATCTCTTATGGTTTACCAGTTATGCAAAAGTCGTTCACAATGAAGAATACTTTTGGAGACATTCCCAGAAAATTCGAGATATACATTTAATTTCTCATGACAATATCTTAAACATATGATATTTTAATCAAAATCTTTAGAGCCATTTATGAGAAAATTAAAATTTTCGAAAATTCTGTCGCATCTCTGGAAGATGCTGAACCTAAATACCAAGTTTGGTGTTTATACGACTGTTCGTTTCTGAGTTATGCTGTTCACAGACACACAGACAGACACACACACGGAAATGTTTCCAAAAATGCTTTTTTTGGATTCAGTGAGTCTCAAAACATGTATTTCCGGTGAAATCTCGGTATCGAATTTTTGGGTGGAATACAATACTTCCCCTACTTAGTATACGTAGTAGAGAAAGTAAAAATCTTATACGTATATTATTATATAATAATGGCCTAAAGAACAAAATATTAATGAAATAATTCGTCATTCAGTTT
The DNA here is from genome assembly GCA_030765065.1 of Deroplatys truncata. Classification (NCBI taxonomy): domain Eukaryota; kingdom Metazoa; phylum Arthropoda; class Insecta; order Mantodea; family Mantidae; genus Deroplatys; species Deroplatys truncata. The sequence goes on along the minus strand of CM060986.1, from coordinate 188,762,326 downwards.
AAAAGCTAACCCTTACAACGTCGACCAGGTAGCTAGTACTATTATAAGCACTGCTCATGTTAAAGCTATTTAGTGTAATGGTGGAGTGATTTGTATTTTTCTCTACGTAACCGCTACCATATTAATACCAATAAGGCGAGGGAAAATCCCACGCCATCTATCATTTTATAATTAATTCACAATAATTACAGAAAGCTTAATTAACATTGCCGAACTTTGATCTTTATAATCTACCCAGACGGTATCATATTCTAAGCGCGAAGTAAAGGTTTACTATGAACGAATGTTCAAGCAAATGCTACAAAGAAAAGTCAGTAATATGTTACTTTATTACAATATGCCTTTAAGCTTTCCTAACAAACATTTACTGGCAGTTTTAATATAATTCAAATAACAAGTCCAAATCTTTGATTTGACTTAGTACATTTCCTGTTTTCACTCGGCAACTATAAGAGTAAAGGTTTATAAAGCATTAACAGTTCCTTGCTTTCTGTAACACACTTTAAATTATCTCTGTACAAATTTAAAACTTGTGACTTACTTAGAAACGTATCCCTTCTACTAATATACCCATTGTGCAGAACATGCAAAGAGAATTTTGAGTGTAATTACCAAATAGATGAGCAAGAATTTAGACTAGTCCGAAATGTTGAATTTTGCTACACGATGTAGGACATGCCTCTACGTTAACTTGTGTTGGTCTCAGTGGCTGTCAAAGCATATTTGCCGGCTGTCATGCTTGCCCCGGGAGGTGCCTACCGTCCTCTTCATGCGTAGAATTTGGCGCTGTTGTACAGTGACGTCATCAGCGCAGTAGACATTCGGCGCACTTCTCCAGCGGGCTAAACCCCACGTATTAGAGAAAGCGTTCACGAATTTCCCATGCCGAGGTCTTAAAAGAAGTTATAATTTCCATCCCCGACTGACGGTGAAGGGAGTAGAAAATGGTGCAGTAGTAATCTCTTGTATCAGTTTGCGTATCTCTAATTATTATAATAATGTTCTCATTTAATTGCTTTTCCTATGTGTCTCGCAAAAGCTCAATAGCATAATTAAATATAATAGGTGGAGGATTTCCAGTGGGCGTTGTCTTCTTAAGGAACTTTGAAGCAAGGACGGTTCCAGTGTCTGGCATCATATACAAGGTTATCTGGAGGTGGCCACCAGGTAATCGGAGATAAAGATATGCCGCGCATCGCCCGACATAAACATCAGAAGCGATATCGGCATATAACAAGAATGTTCTGGAAGATTCTTTTTCCTCCAACCTTCAGAATGTCCAGATAGATTTAGAAAGTTCTGCGGAGATTCCAATGTGTATATGTAAGCGAGTGTTCTCGCGAGAGGAGCCAGTCAGCCAGTTGAGCCAGTCAGTGAGTGAGTAAGCGAGTTGGTTAGCGCGTTTCTTCTGCAATATCAAGTGCAGTTCTCCGAGCGAGTTGATGACGACTGCTGTGACGCGCAGCGCTTGCGGAACGAGAGACTGTAGAACTCTTGTGCTCGACTCCCCACGAGTAAACCAAAAGAAGAAGAGGCTACGTTAAGAAGAAAGTGAAGTGATGGGGAAAATGAACCAGTTCACATTAGTGAAATGACAGTGTGAACTAAGTAAAGTCCCATTGTAAGTTGAACGAGATCAAGGCAATGACAGTGAGAATTGAGAGAAGTGAAAGCTGAAATACTGGATTGTGTGATCTCGTTAATTTTATTATTTTGGAATACGTATGGAATTTTCTTCTACCAAAATACAATAAGCCTAAAAGTGGAATGTAATCAGAAATGGAATGGAAAATCAAATCACAGGTCTTACAATCATTTCAGGAATGAGCTTTTGGGTATAATGATTCTTAGGCTTGGAAGTGTTCAGACATTTACTCGGTTGATCGTCTATAAAAATATCATCAGCAATCAATGCCAAGAAAGCCTTCAGTTCTATTAATTTCAGGTGCATTGTACATTCATTTTTTCCGGACCAGACGAATAAAAAATAAGCAAAGTATACGGTTTTACTTTCACGAATAGTAGGTAAAGAAGGTATTGCGTTCCACTCAAAAGTTCTAAACAGAGGTTTCACCGGAAACACATGTTTGGAGGTTCCCTGAATCTAAAAAAAAGGTTTAAAAATTTCCGTGTGTATAACTATGAACAGCATAACTCAAACACGAAAAATTGGATAAATAGTAAACTTGGCATTTAAGTTCAGTACCTTCCGAAGATACGACACGAAGATTTTCAAGTAATTCCCCACCCCAAATTACCCTTGATTTGGAAGATTTTTCGAATTGTTTTATTTTCTGAAAAATATTGATAACAATTTTGATTAAAATACCACATATTACAGATATTACATAAAACTAAGATGTATATAATGATTTTTCTGGGTATAGCCTGTGAAGTTCTCATCACTTGGAAGGAATTTTATATAATCTTGTATAACTGGTAAATGTAGAGCGATAGACGAGAACGTACTACAAAAAATCTGATGTGTTACACTCACATGACTTTCTCTACTCTTGTACAAACTACTTTTACAAACGCTTATTCTCCATATGCTTCATGTTAATCGAGATATCGAGATGTCAATCTTGTTGGTAATTTTCTTGTAGATGCAAGGGGAATGTGTTAGGTTTTAAGCGATAGTCAAACATTTTAAGCGCTGGCGCATTCTATTCTCTTTGCATATCCAGGACATAAAAAATGAATAACGAATCGAGAAAAAGTTTAAGTATTGGAAAATTTAAGGGAATAACAAGCAATATCTCGAAAACGGCTCCCTTAACAACAAAAATGTATATGACATAAATTGTGCATTTTAACGCGATCTACATTTATTGTATAGTAAAATTTTATCTATCTCTTATGGGTTACCAGTTATGCAAAAGTCGTTCACAATGAAAAATACTTTTGGAGACATTCCCAGAAAATTCCAGATATACATTTCATTTCTCATGAGAATATATTAAACATATGATATTTTAATCAAAATCTTTAGAGTCATTTTTGAGAAAATTAAAATTTTCGAAAAATGTACAATGTAAAGGGTAGTCTGGGGTGGGGGGATTTTCTTGAAAACCTTCGTGTCGCATCTCCGGATGATACTGAACCTAAATATCAAGTTTGGTGTTTATCCGACTGTTCGTTTCTGAGTTATGCTGTTCACAGACACACAGACACACACGGACATGTTTCCAAAAATGCTTTTTATGGATTCAGGGGGTCTCAAAACATGTATTTCCGGTGAAATCTGGGTATCGAATTTTTGGGTGGAATACAATACTTGCCCTACTTACTACACGTAGTAGAGAAAGTTAAAAAAGTGTATACCTCTTTAAAACATATAATTTATTTCAAATAATTCTTTTGTAGTATAAGCCATTTCCAATTATCGTTATTAATAGTTCGGATTGTTCAATGCTTTGTCATTCCTTTAAAGTCCTATCGACATTCAATTGTTTCTTGTGATTGCATGGAAACAGTGTGGAATTTTAAGACCAGCGTATAGCATCCAGTTCTTAAACATTTGACTGTCGCTCTTCCCTTTGTATCTATATCGAAATGTGTAATTTTGCTGTTTCTGCAAAGGTTTAGTAGATAGGAAAATAAGCTTTCATGAGAATAATTTGTATACTCGCTGTTAAACGACACAGGGTAGAGAAAGTCATGTGAATTTAACATATCAGATGTTTCATATTTTGGTTGTAAAACAGTACAGCAGAGACAAACAGGCAGGTCTGCTTTAAAATAACGAGCATCTTCAGATTAATTGCCTGCCAAGACATCTGTAACGTCCCAGACGTTGGCGACTGTCAGCTGGGTGTTTCGTGTGAAGCGTAGCGTTAGAGCGCTCTGATGCTTTAAGTTTGAACCAGGTCTTCTGCTTCGTAAAGCATCATCTTGCAGAGCCTAAATATCGTTAAAATCGATAAAATTATATTTGATTGACACTAGAGAGTTGTAACACTCGCTTTGTATACAGGAAGAATACCTAAGATTTATATTTTTCATGTCCTTATGAAAGAAGTCCTACAATTTACGTGATATTGAAATTCGATAATTAGGACATTAAACTGACGTTCATCCAGCGGCTCTCATAAACTTAGGAAAAGGTACAGGATGAGGGTACAATTTGCTTTGGGATCATGCGGTGGATGCTTTTATACTACAGGTACAGCAAAATCATATGTACATATTTCCAGCAGGGGCGAGTCGTGTAGTATCGGACGAGGCTGTGTCTGGACAGTATACAGGATGAACCATTTAAGTGGAGAGTGTACAATATCTCCAAAACTAAACATTGAAGAAAAATGTCTTTAATATAAGTTGCTTGATATTATAGAGTAAATGCTATTATTCGTGGTTTATTTGGAGGACGTTGCGATGGTCATTTTAGGGTCAATTTAATATTTTTTTAAATGGGAACCTAGCTTTTTAATGATGTTTTCTCACTCACTATAAAAAACTAAACAACATTTGTATAAAGCACTTTACAGTTGTTCTTACACCAACGTAAACAACGACGAAAATTCTGAATGGCTGTGTGCGAAGAGCACAATGAATGGTTGAACCATCCATGTATGGTCATTTGAGGGTCAGGTTATGTTTCGTAATTGGGAACCAATTTTTTTTATTTAGTTTACTTATTCCTCATCACAAAATAAAGAATTTTCTGATGAGAAAACAACATGCAAAATTTAGGTTCCCATTTAAAAAAATCAAATTCCCCTAAAGTATCCATCATGACGTCCTTCAAACAAAACACGACTAATGGCGTTTACTTTCCCCCATAATACAGCAAGTTTTATTTCAGACATATCTTTCTATAATGCTTAGTTTTGGAGATACCGTACAGTCGCAAATTAAAGGTCCATCCTGTATAGTTCTGCAAAATTCACAAGATGAAAGCAGTTCCTTGCATATGTTTTGAAGCCAAATGCCCAAGAGTGCGAATGAGCAGAGCGTGCGTTATTGTTTGTAGTTTTCTTTGCTTGAGCCAGCGCTTCCAGTATTATTCATCACAATCAGGCACTTACTCATATATTCTACATATGTCTACATTTTGGTGTAACAAAAGTAATTGAAACCATGGTGGTATTGGTGGGAAATATTCCATCTTCATGTTTGTCGGGCAAGACCGGACAGTGCTCTTTTTGGAAGCACCGGACACCGGACCGATCAAATTTTCGTATTCTTACAGATGTTATCATGGAAAGGATCGTTCAAAAACATAAATGTAAAGGAAAAATAAAGGGCTGAGAACTGAAGATAATATGAAACTTGCTCTAAAAAATTTTATTGGGAAAAACAAGCATCAAAGAGGCGGCAATATTGTACAGCGTCCCAAAAACACTTTACAGGATAGATTAATAAAGTAAAGAAAGGAATTAAAGTGTCAACACAATTAGGTAGATTTGAGTCTAGATTCACAGGAATTTCTGAAACATGATTATACGTTTATGCCATTATCGAAGAAAGAATTCTTGAAACTAAGTTTTGATTTAGCTGAAGCATTGGGTTTATCACATATATTTAACAGGAATAAAGAATTACCCGGCAAGGACTGTTACTATGCCTTTATAAAGAGACATCCTGAAATATCCCTAAGAAATCCAGAATCTGTCAGCATAATGCGTGCAGTGGGTTTCAAAAGCCTCAGGTGGGTCTATTTTTCCAAAAGCTTTCTGCATTTTAGTGGGGAAAATTTTGAAAAAGACTGGATTCAATGTCAAAAGAGTAAGGGTTGGGCGCATGAAAACTATGCTAATTTGGAAAATTCTGTTTTTTATTATGAGTTTGACAAGTGTATTTCAGTTTAAGAAAACCTTTGGTACAGAAAAAGCAATAATCTTCAAATTTTTTGGACACTCCAATATTGCCTACCAGGTTTCAAGTACCTAACCTCAAAAATATCGGGTTTTTAAACTTTGATTTGTATCATTAATTTGCACTGCATTTTGTTGTTTTGTTTCATCTGTAGCGTTTTATTGTCTTAAGTGAGGGTTAATAAAGCTTTGTTCATTTCTGTAATACAGTCAGAAATTAAAAAAAAAACATGGAAAACCCCAAGTGTCCGGTCTACCCGGCCTTCCCCTACATCTTTTACAGCCATCGTATATCTTCACGTCCTCGTTCTTTATTTATTTGTGCTTTGATATATTTTAAGTTCTGGGTAACTGGGGCAACGTGCACCATGTTGGAGTAAATTACTTCGGAAGTAACGTTTACTAAAGAAGTCCGTGCTACGGGAGAAATTTACTCCGAAAGTAACGTTGGAGAGCTCAATTAGAATTTACTCCTTTAGTTACGACTAGGAAAGTAAGAGCTCGTTACTTGCGGAGTATTGTTTTGTTTGCACATTTTACTGGAAGCGATCATGGATAATGTTATGTGCGATAGGAAACGGGGGGGGGGTTCCAGCGAAAGAGACAAATGTTTGTAGGTAAAGATAATGAAAATTCATTTAAACAATACAGAGTGCTAAAAACACGAAGTGAAGATGCTGGAAGACATACGCCTGGAAAGTTTAATAGAAATGACTGGAGGAGTTTAATACTTAGCAACGGAATAGGTCATGAAGGGTGGCGTGCACCATGTTGGAGTAAATTGCTTCGATAGTCACGTTTACTAAAGAAGTCCCCACTACGTAGGTTACTACGGGAGCAATTTACTTCGAAAGTAACGTTGGAGAGCTCAATTACAATTTACTTATTGAGTTACGACTATGGAATTAAGAGCTCGTTACTCCCGAAAGTATTGTTTTGTTTCCGCGTTACTTGATGCAATCATGAATAAGGTTATGTGCGATTGAAAAAGAGGAGAAACGTCAGCGAAAGACATAAATGTTTGTTGGTAGAATTAAAGAAAATCCATTTAAACAATATGAGTGTAAAACACGAGTGATTTCTGCATTACGTTGGTCTTCAAAGCCAGTGAGATACCGCCAGCACTCGCAACGCGCGTTCCTAATTACTTTTTATTTCATGTTTATTAGTTTTTTACGTTTCTGATTTACGGTAGGTTAGGCTACGGTTATTTTATTATTGTTATATATAAGCTTAGGTTCCTGATTCACGGGAGGTTACTTTTATTAACGTTTTCAATTAAGACCCAAGTAATTCTGCAAGCCAAAACGTCTTATGAAGATGCTGGAAAGTCGTGATTGACGAGTTTAATAATTCTAGCGACGGGAAACGTACTGAAGAGCAGCTTAAAATTCTGGAAGCAATGATTGTAATCTTCATTTTGCATCGCAGATCACTTGCGTGTTGATAGAGAAATACCCTTTCTGATTTCGGAAACGTTCACCGTATTCACGGATGGGTAACTAATAGCAACATGCGTGCAGTCAATTCCACACACAATTGTGAGGGAAACCTCTGGAAATGAAGAAGAATTGCCCTTTATTTTTTGAACACTCGTGTATATGCTCTTAACCTCAAAAGCGTTCTAACAACGCAACGAAATACAGGGCCAGCAGACGCGTAGTGAACGTTTATTTATAAGGTCGTCTGTAATACCGGGATTACGATGAACTTTACTTAACGTGACGTGAAAATGCTGGTAAACTAAAGGTAGAATTGACTCTTGATTCATAGTTCTTTTATTACTTCGAGGTTTGTACCGTTTGGTTCTAATTACCATGTGAAATCAAACTTGAGATAACGGGAAGGAAAAGTTTGGCTTTGCCGACTCAAGCTTCTGAAATATTCCGGTACGAAACACTCCTAGGACGCATAACAATAATTGCAGTTTGGATTATAGAGCTGAATTTGTGTCTGAGTTTTGTTGAAATGTTCTCCAAGCAGGTTCAAAAGGCGTGTATAAGATTCTTTCCTAATACTGAAATGTTGATTGAACTTTCTCTCTGTATAAGTATCATATGGTTCTCACATAGCACTATCGTATTCCCTTTTTTTATTTTTTCCCCGTCGAGATCATCAATGTAACCTAAGTAGTCGCTGTTTTCTTCATCGAGATCATCAATTTAATCTAAGTAATCCATGAACGCATCAAAATTATCTTCCTTCAATTCTAGTTCAATCGACAGGTTAGTTACTCCATCCAGGTCGTATGAGTAAATTCTAACCTATATTTGTGCTCTATTTAATTCCGTAGTAACATACTACATGATAGTGCTCTCCGACATTTACTTCTGCGGTAATATAATCTGGGAGTATCTGAAAGGAGTAAAATGCTTCAGAAGTAGTTTACTCTTGCATGGAAGTCGCCGAGTGTTGACTTGAATAGTAGTTTACTACGAAAGCACAGCTTACTCCAGGTTGGTGCACGCCGCCCGAAGAGTAGCCTAAAACTCTTTGGAAACAATGTTCCTAATCTTCATATTTGCAGATCACTTGCGTATTGATGAAATACACTTTCCGATTTCGGAAAAGTTCACCGTTTTCACTTTATGGGCCAAAATAGGAATATGAGTACAGCCAATTGCATCCACAATGTGTGGGAAGCATATAAAGATGAAGAAAAATTGCCTTTTATTTTCTGAGCACACATGTATATTTATTTATGTACCTTGTTCTTAACCTCAAAAGCGATCTAACAACACAATGAAAGATACGAACAGCAAGCGTACGGTGAACGTTCATAAGACTCTTGCAGAACACATAGCAATTGCAGTTTGGGCGATACAGCTAAATTCAGTTTGAGATTTGTTGTAAATGCTCTCCAAGCAGGTTCAAAAGGAATGAAAAGATGCTGCCCTAATGCCGAAACGTTCATTACACACACTCTCTCTCTCTCTCTCTCTCTCTGTACAAGTATCAATTATATGGATCTCGCAATAGCACTATCGCATTCCCTTTGTTTTCTTCGTCAAGATCATCAATGTAATCTAAGTAATTCATTAACAGTCAAAATATCTTCCTTCAAATACGATACGGTATCTTAGTTCAATCGATAGGTTAATTACTCCATCCAAGTCGCGAAAATACATTTTAACCCATATTTGTGCTGTATTTAATCCCATAGTAACATACTACCTGAAGGTGCTATCCGAATATACTTCCACAATAATTTACTCTGGGAGTATCTGAAATGAGTAAAATACTTCGGAAGTAGCTTACCCTCGTATGGAAATCGTTGAAGATTGACTTACAAAAGTAAGCTTACTCTAGGTTTGTCCACACCGCCTTGTCCGGAGTAATGAAATGCATATGATTTGTAAATTACTTTGAAATTCCATGCTCTTTACAGGCCAGGAGAAAAAACAAATAACGACATATTACTTTGAAAATACAAACCAATAACAAAGAATATCTGGGAATTGGTTAACACAAAAAGAGGTTATTTGACATAAACTCTGCATTTTAACGAGATCCACTTTTTTGTTCATAATATTTTGTCTATCTCCTATAGCTTACCAAAGTTACAAAAGTCATTCAGAATGAAGAGGACTTCACAGGTTATTCCCAGAAAATTTTAAATATACCTTTTTTCATTGTATAGCCTCCTTTAACTTGAGAAACAGCTAATGGTGTTATTGCTCGATGAACTGTAGGTTTTCGTAATGTTAATTTTGTGGCTTTTAACTATTGAACACTCTCACATTCATACTTCTGGACTCGGTAGGGAATAGAGAATGATTCTGATTAAAGAACTCCCCTTCTCTGACTGTGTAGGAGAACCGCCACGCATAGCCAATATACTAATAAATACAACAGAAAATAAATAACAGTAACAATATGTGTAATGAGAAATAAGATTTAAGTTGAATAGATATAAATACAAGAAACATTGTAAATATCACTGAAATAGTATATATTATAAAATATCAAAATTTCATGTACTACATAACAATGTAAAAACCGTTAACCAGGGAAAAGCGAGTTATGAACTTAGGGACAATTAACAAGTGAACTTTGGAACATATGGAGTTGGAAGAATGTCAGCTACAACGAGAGAGAGGACCGATGGTAGAAAGAAAAGGAGATAGAATGAAATTCCCGAAAAGTCAAGTGAAGCCTGGCTCCTAAAAATTTCACAATTTAAATCTAAAACCACGCTAAACAATTGCCAATCAAAAGACACAGCACAAATATTGGTGCTAATGTTCGCGTCAGGACATTTATGTATAAACGTCCAGAACTTAGATACACTCTTGCTTTGCTACTGACGGTGAGATGAGACGCTGCATTGCTACGTGTTGTGAAGGATGGGGAGAGATAGAGTATGAGATAGTTATCTTAAAACCTATTTTTAATTGTTATCCCTGGAATAAAGTCCAGTTTAAAAGCTGAACACGTGGTCATGATCTGCCTTCACCCACACCCATGAAATTGCAACGATAGGGCTGAGTTTGACATTCAGCACCTCCGAGAAAAAATAACCAGCAGCTGACAGACATCAAATCCAGGACGCCCACATGGCCAGAGGAGGACTCGCGCTTAAGTAGCGTGAATAGCGCGTAAGCGGAATAGCGGAATCGAACTCCAGACCTAAGGGCTGAGTAGCCAGAGCGCTGATCTTTTGACGGGAGAGGCACTCGATATACATTTTATCCGTCATGAAATTGAGGTTTTCGTACTAGTATTTAGCAGAAACTTCTTTGTGTTGTAAACATGCCTAGCGTGATCCGTCGTCAGTCGATCCTAATCGTTTTGCAATTCTCGATTAATACTGCTGATGACACGGAGAGTCGTTCATTAATCTTGACGTGACACTCTCAAGCAATAACGTATTACATCATTTCCGCTTTAGCGCCGATCATATTTCAACATAAACGGATGTTTGTCAGGCGTGACAGATCTCGTTCAGCGTCAATCAGGAACAACGCAAATAAAAACATCGTCGTCATGCGGTTGTACGTTATTATTAGACGCAACAAGGTTCATTCCTCCCCGCAGATGTTCCCAGGCACGTCTTTCTTCACGCTACAGCCGAGATTAAATGACTGGGTGTTAGAACGCTACAAATTCAGATCATACATAACCTTTATTAATGGAATTTATTTAACTTACATATTACTTTCTCAACTACTTATATAAGTAGTGCATTCCACCCGAAAATTCCATACCGAGATTTCACCAGAAATACATGTTTTGAGGTGCCCTGAATCCAAATAATCCAAATTGGAAACATGTCCGTGTGGATGTCCGTGTGTCTGTCTGTAAACAGCATAACTCAAAAACGAAAAGTCGGATACATACCAAACTTGGTATTTGAGTTTAGTATCTTCCAAGGATGCGATATGAAGATTTTCAAAAAATCCCCCCACCCCAAACTACCCTTTACATGGAGCATTTTTCAAAAATGTAGATATTTTTAAAAATGACTATAAGGATTTTGATTAAAATATCATAGCCTTAAGATTTTTGATGGCAAATAAAATGTATATCTTGAATTTTCTGGCAATGTCCCCGAAAGTTCTCTTCATTCTCAATGACTTTAGCGTAACTGGTAAACCGTAAGGCAGACAAAATTTTTATTACAAAATATGTAGAGCTCGTTAAAACACATAATTTATGTCATACATTTTTTGCTTTTGCCCAGTGAACCATTTTTGAGAATCCCTTGTTATTTGTTTGAATTTTCCAACATATACGTTTTCTCAAATGGGAATTCGTTATTCTTTTTTTATGCCCTGGACATGCAAATAGAATAGAATGCTCCACATAGAAACCACCTCTTAAAAGATTTGACTCGCTTAAAGCCTACCATATTCCCCTTGCGCCTACAAGAAAATTAGCAATACGGTAGTTTGTGCAAACGTTTATCTGGACTAATATGAAGTAGATGGAGAATAAGCGTTTGTAAAAATAGTTATATAAGAGTAGAGAAAGTCAAGTGAGTGCAACACATCATATTTTTTATTGCTTTATTTATTTAAATATCTTTAACTGGTATAGTCATATCCGAGGCCTTGACTTGAGAAACAACTGCTAGTGTAAGTGGTTTTACTCGCTGAACTGTAAGTTGCTTAATGTTAGTTTTTAATGTAAAACACATTCGGTCACTAACTCATACTTCCAGACTCTGCGGAGGATAGGAAATTACTGGTTATAGAAATCCTCCCCACCCCAGTCGGGAATCGAACCCGCGACTTCTGGGTTATTTAACTCAGTGGCCATTCACGATGAAAAATAAGCACTAACATAACACGTAAAACTTAGATATAAACTTATTGCGATGTGTTGTCATTCACATCGACAAATGCAAACTTAAGCAGTGTCCAGTTGCAAGACAGCGTTAAACAGCTGAGCTAATGTGGCGACCAGCGAAGTGATCACCGTCAAAAGAGGTTATGTAATTGTATCAAAATTAGCAAGCTACCCGGTTAAAGGTTGTTAAACTCACAGAAAAGCATCACCTGCAATAATAATTTGTTTTGCTGTGATAACCTAGTGATTCCTGGCCCATGATCTTACTCAGAAAGTTTGTTAGCGAGTCAACACATGGCGACGGAAAATCTGATGTGAAATACCGTGATGATCACATGATGATAATATCTTTGTGTATGGCTAGTTTATTATGTTTGATGTAGACATAAACATAAAAGCTTGGATCTTGCAAGCTTCGAAGTTTACGTCTAATTCAATGTTTATTTTTGTGCTGACGTGATTCATTGTGAATGGTTCCATTACAATACATAGCATCTAGCTTTTAAGTTTACGTTGTGCTTACGTTTAATTTTCATTGTGAATGGATGCTTTATGCTCCTTGCTTTTGTTAGATGAGCAAGACTCGAATTACCTTGAGCCTGAATGTAAGTCAGAAGTCACTAAGTATTTAAAAAAATTGCCATTAGCTCATTATGAAAGGAGTATTTTTGAAATTTTGACACGTGTTACCTATAAAATATAGTATGTAAAAAAATTAACGGTGAATTGGGCAATGCATTAAAATTAAAAAAGAAGCAATGATTAGAATAATGTTCCTTTAACTCTGAAATTTTTTTAAGCATTTCATCCGATTTTTTTTCTGAATTACTGTTATCTGTTGGTAACTTTTGAGCTCTAAAGCTTTTTATGTAAGATATATGCTTACTAAAATATAAATTAATTAATTTAATTTTTTTTTACATTTGTGGCAGAACCTCAGGCATAGAGATAGCATAAACATAAACCTCCTTCTAATACTCCAATTAACTTTTCTTTAAAGGACAAGCTTCAATATAAAGTTATAAAGACTTCATAAGAGTTTCATAGCTCTACTACTGAAGGTTGCTGAGAAAAAACAACATATAGTATGAAAAATGTAAGTTGCGGAAATGAGCAATTTAATTTTTTTTCAAGTATATGAACAAAAAATCCTTACTCTCAGAAGTTAGTGCTCAGTGTCCACCATATGCATATTCCTTAACATCCTTTTGATTCTTTGTTTGGTCCTCTTCTTCTGCCTTGCTACCTGGTGCAGTTTCAGGAGATTTACTCTGCTTTCACTATCCTTTTCCGATCCATGTAGTTAAAACATTTTTATTGTGTACACTCCAGGTTTCAGTTAGGCTTTGTCTAGAACCTTAATTCTGCCGTTATATCCTTCATTATAATATAACACAGCATCAAACCAGGAATATTCAGCAGTTTTAGACCACAAAACATGGTTTTAGGGCACCTAATCCGCACTAAATTGTTAAAACTTTAATTATTATTATACCATGCACACATTCTTGCAAATGTTCAGGATGTGGCAGAGCTCTAAATGTTGGCTTTATTTCATTTAACCCTGCCTCTGGAAGTGAATGTTTGTGTGTATAGCTGCTGCTGTGAATGTTGTACTTGCACCATCCTTTTTGGGGCACAACAGTTGCATAGATTTCTGGCCGGTTGACATTTTGTGAAAGTAAATGCCCCAAATTGCTTTCCTCATATCTCTACACTGGAATTATTTTCTCTTATAGCTTTTCCATAGTAAACCTACAGAGAATCTATTTCCTTTTCAGTCAGTCTTCCTCTGCCTCCCAAACCTTTTCCATCCTCCAAGAGGGCACCCTTTTTCTCCTTCAGCAGTCGACGAAGTCTTCCACCAACCCTGTTCTGAATGTATCCAATGCATTCCAGTTTTTGAACTGAAGATTCATATGGCTTTTCATCCAAGAGATACTTTTAAGATGAAGAGTCACCTTTCCCAAGATATTTTGTGTACATTACTCCATATTGACTTTGGGATCTGGAAAACATGTCAATAACAGCTGCTAGTTCCACGTCACCACTTCCACTAGCATGGCTTTGCTGCAAATTAAGTTATGTTTTTCAGCCTATTCCTTCTCTGCTGCTGGATCTGTCAAGGATTTTCTCACTGGACATTCACAGCAGTACTTGGATTTAATGACAATGTTCAATATTTTGCCACAGTCAACACTTATTGTTGAAACTATCGCAAACAGGGATGTATGACCTTTCTTCACCCAGATACTATCAACTAAAACTTAATCAACTCTTCACTTAATTCTTCTTTCTCTTCTCTATCCTGCACTGGTTAATCCACTGCAGCTTTCATACTTTCCTTTGTAGCAGCACATGTTATATTGGAAATATATTTGTTCACAGCATCAAATCTTAGAATAAGTGGAGGCATGTTCATCATTACACAATAAATATTTGCACCTTCTCTCCCCCTTCCCATGCACCTCATTCCACATGTCAGTCTAAAGTTACTTTCATAAATACCTTCTGGCCCTTTCTTGGACGAAGAGAATGACAATTCAGAACTCTAGCTCTCATACTCAAATTTGAACTCAGAAGCTACACCATCTGTGCTTGTTTCCATCATTTTGACACACTGAGTATGTTTGCAATTTGAGCAGGCACATGATATACTTATTGCAATATATATATATATATATATATATATTTAGATCCATAGGACTTAGCCCAAACATTGATAAATCTTCATTGGATACAGTGTTATCCAAAAGTGGCAGATCAGAATCAATTTTAGAAGAAGAATGATAGGTTATGGTGTGTTAGTTTGTCATCAATGTAAGTTTTAAACAACTGACTATCGCTATTCCCTTTGTATCTATAACGAAATGTGTAATATAGCTATTTCTGCAAACGCTTATTTGAATTAAAACGAAATAGATAGAAAAATAGACCTTAGTAAGATTACTTTGTATACACATAATAAACGATAGAGGGTAGGCATGTGAGTGTATCGCATCAGGTTTTTTTCGGTATCAATCTTGATATAATATTTTTAAGTGCAACAAAATACTTCCTGCTACAAGTAAGTGACATAGAAAGTAGTTATTTAATTTTGATTTCAAGCTGTACAGCGTTCAATAGAACCATCTGGAGTGATAATTAAATGTTCTGCTATAAAGTTTACATCATCGTTCCTTAAGCAGTTAAAAGCCCGCCTAAAGGAGGGTTCAGAAAAAGAAGTTAACTTGCCTTCGTCTCAACCTCTACTTTGGCCTAAGGGACATAATTACACCTAAGTGCACTTAGGCTTTACTTGCTTATATGCATTACCAAAATATTGCCTAGTTGGTACATTTAAAAACTTAAAAGTTTTAAATGGGTTTATTACTTTGTTATCACCCCCTGAAGAAAACGAAATTAATCCAACGGGAAAATAAAACTAAACTTTGCTGCTAATGGTCCATCGAAAGCTGTCACCTGCATAAAACTAAAGTAAGGTGAACAGAACCAAACAAGGTAAATAAAAATGAAGAAAACTAAAGAAATAAACAGAGAGAAAGAGAATTCACAAGGCAAACAGAGTGAAGCATCCTGTAGGTGAAACTTGTAGCACTTATGGGACAATTGCACTTTTCGTCAGATATAATTATATTTCTTAAAGACGAACTAAACATTCACATGTCTATTTGATCCAATGTTTTATAAGATTTTGGGTTGTGCATAATGGTGAAAGCCGGAACAATGTTCGACTTACCGTTCAGAATTTGCAGGGTATTTTCCACACGTTAGGGCAGTGGTGACGTCACAGCCTAGCCAGCATTGGTTATGGTTCCGACCAACCATATCCCAGACATGTTCGATGGGCGACATGTCAGGCGAACGTGCAGGTCAGGGAAGCAACGGTACCCGTCGATTTTCGAAAAAGGCTTGTACATTCCTCACAATGTGTGGTTGGGCATTGTCCTGTTGAAATGTGGCCTGTGGAGATGCCTGAAGCAGGGGGGAGTACCTCAGGTTAGGTACTGGTTGCTGTTCAAAATGCCCTTAATTCGTAGGAGGCGAGATAGGTTGTTGTAACCAATAGCGCCCCAAACCATCACACCAGGTGTTTGTCCGCTATGCCGTTCAACAATGCAGCCCTCCAGATTGCGCTCACCACGGTACTGACGGACACGTATGCGGCCATCATTGTAGGACACGTTGAAGTGGGATTCGTTCGAAAAGACTACATTTTGCCACTCAGCACCCCAGTGACGGTATTCACGTGCCCATTACAGTCGGAAGAGCTTGTGGTTTCTGGACAATGGAAGCCGACGTAATGGAATGCATGCAACCAGTCCAACCTGCAGCAGACGGCGACGAACCGTTGATGCAGACAAGTTCACACCTGTTGCAGTGCTCCAGCGTAGAGCCAACACTGTAGATGAAGCTGTACGGTCCGTTATGGCCATGCGGAAAGATAACGGTCGTCCCGTGCTGTGGTTATGTTCCGTGGTCCAGTACTCACTCTTCACTACGTACGACCTTCATCTATCCACTGCTTCCACACACGCATCACTGTTGCAGCAGCCGAAATGTCACGGTATGACAAACCCGCTTCCCGGATACCGATCATTCTGCGTCGTTCGAACTCACTGACATGCCGATATGACTCCCAGACTTCGACGAGGCATATTGGCACTCACTTTGTGTCCACCTTGTTTGACAGCTCTACACTGGCTACACTGTGCGCAACACTGATCTTGTCGGACAGACACTAGAGGGCTCTGTTCGACCTACGTGTATCTCATCTCTCTGCAAACCTAATCACTTATTGCTTGTACACTCTTCTATGTTTCCACCAAATTTGCAGTTATTCGAGAAATTCTTTCTTGGTATTGCAATTTTCACAAACGGCAGCGGATACTGGGAGTGATAAGTGAAAAACCGGAAATTTTGCTCACGGGCCTTTTTATCAGGTTGAGGTTCTTTTACGTGCCGTAAATCTATGACACCCACCGGCTTTACTTCCTTCCGAAGGAAGCCATACTAAAAATGTTTACGCCCAAAAAAATCCATCGCACTCCGCCGGTTTTGAACCCGCGACTTTGAGAACTAGAGGCTAGCATGGTATCCGTAGGCCATGGAAGATAATAAAATTGTTCACTGAATTATCTAGCTGTAGCACTTGCTTTATATTAGGAAAATTCGAATTCCTTTTTTGTCAGGTTTTTCTTCCAGTCCTAACATTTTCTAAGGCACCACATTATCTTTTAGTCCAGGGCTTTTGAATGTCTCGTTCTTCATTATTCTATTTTTATAACATCCGATTTATTAAAAAGCATTTTCTTTGAAATGAATTCCACATACTCTAGCATTTTTCGCATTTTTTGCGCTTCATAATAGCAACCGTTTTGTTGTACTTATGTCGATACTTATCTCTATTAGGGAAAGAGTAATAACCATCATTCTGTTTACGCCGGAATTGTTTGCACAACCATAAGCACTATGTGCTTACGCCTCACAGAACATTACGGAAGGAAAACTCTCCAACAATCACAGAATAACAACAGGGATTGAATGCAAAGCAAGGCTTTCTATATATATTCAGTTGGCATTGTGTCTGCTCTTTTAGTGCCACCTTTTATTATGTAAAAAACAGTTACGTTACCATGTGCCGTTCTTTGTTTTATCGCCTTTTTCCCTATCTGTGGCCGATAATGGATCTTTAAGTACTTTTGAAAGCAGAGCTTATTTAAATTACTTCCATAAACCTCTATCCATTGGCTAAGAAGACATGAATGTTGCACATAAATCATCTTAACAAACAATTCCTTTAAATAATTTATTCTTACGATTAATGTAATGAGAATAGAAATTTAATAGTTTGAATCGTGATACTTTTAACATTTAAATAACATTTGCTTCGACAGCCCAGCACTAAGATAGTTATTACAGCACTGTGTTGGTTATTAGTTCTTTGTTCATTTAGCCTTGAATCACCTTCCCTACTTCAATTGGAGAAATTAAATTAAGAAGCACTGTCGAGCTTTCCAAATTTCTATAAGATACATTTTCCATTAAACTTTCTATAACTATTGAACTCTTTAAGGTTACTATCGCATTATACACAAATAACACCTAACTAACTAATCACCTATTGATATGGATTTTACCTACAATAGATTAAAGTTTTATGTTCTGAAACTTAGTAAAAAAAATTACAGATATATTGTATTTTATGTATACATTGTATTTTCCCTAACTTTGGTTGCATATCACTTTATTTTCTAGTTATATAAAATTATAAATTATAAAAACTAAATATTATCCCGTTTGATGAGTGAATCCTCTTGGGAAACTTAACTATGATTCTACAACAAGCGTAAGATATTGGTTTCGTACTCAGATTTGTAATGGCTTAGTGATAGTTCAACGTGGTGTTGGCAGGCAGGGGAGAGCTGTGAAATCGAATGGCAGGGAAGTGATATTTAATGTTCAGTTATTTTTGTAACGAATGTAAGGCGCTAAAATGTGGTAGGTCAACTATATTTGTTTCCAGTGTGTTCGAAAGAACTGCGGCAGCCACGGGTGTTTCTTTTCGCTCTGTTAGCGGAATCTTAAAGGAACAGAAAAAAACTCAAGAAAATGTAGCCGTTTTATGGACTCCAGGTAAGAAACGCCCCAACAGAACTCCCAAAAAGCTTAGCCGCCGCTGCAATACAGCGAACTATTTATTCATTTTATTGCAATAATGTTATGCCTAGCTTAAAAGACATAAATGATGAATTAAGAAATCGTGAAATAAATTTCAGATGTGTCAACAATTAACAAGACAGGATGTACTTAAGACCTGACTTGTCACTAAGAGATCCAAGTTTTTAAGACGAATGAGGGAACTTAGAGCCACATATCGACCTATTGTTTACCTTAATGAAACATGGAGAAACGTAGGCCACGCGAAAAGCAAAGTGTGGAAAAGCGTAAAGGATGATGTCAATTTTCCTTAAAGGACTCCGATTGTATGGGGAACGTTTTATCATTTTACATGCAGGCTGTTCCACTGGGTTTATTCCCAAGGCACTTTTGAGTTTCAAATCTAAATCAACAAAGGACTATCACAAAGAAATGGACAGTATTGTGTTTAAGGATTGGTTCATAAATAAACTGTTGTATAATATTCCCCATAATAGTATTATTGTATTGGACAATGCTTCTTTCCATCCCGATCAGCTCAATAAAATTCGCACTACTTCGCATTGAAAGCAGAAATGCAAACATGGTTCCAGAAAAATGGTATAGAATTTGAGTCGCAGGCAACTAAACCAGTATTATACGAAGTTATAAAGTTTAAAAAAATGCAATCTTAAGCAGTATGAGGTAGACTGTATTGTTTAAATGTATGGACATTGCATAGTAAGGCCCCCTCCACAACATTTGGACTTCAATGGCACAGAGTTACTCCGGGCGCAGATAAAGAACGATGTTGTAAAGCAAAACATTTCTCTAAATCTACTGATGTAAAAGAAATGAATGATAGGGTTATTGCTAAAGTTACAGCATAAAACTGGAAAATGCTTGCGAACAAGTTAAAAACTCAATTTTATTGGGAAAAAGACGCTTTTGTCGACGATATTTGTGATAACTTTGTTATTAATTTGGAAGACTCGGTCTCAGAGGAAGAAAATGAAGATTCTCAAATAATCGAAGCTTAACATCCATACAGAAAAGGAACAGAGTCCGCGACGAGGATGAAACATGTACCATCACTGAATATGGAAGGAGGTTCATCCCTGCCCCCGTTACCGTAAAGAAAGAGACAACAAGATGGCAAGTGTTTCTGTCTCTTTCTTTTTTGGGGCCTGACAAGTTAAATCTCACAGACTCTAGCACTAGCACTAACACCTCAGTGGAGGCGTGACGAAGCAAGATGGTACAGGTATGAGGCTGTCCGTCACACACTGAGCCGCGAGGTATTTCCTAACAGATCATTCACGATATTCACACGTAGTTAAAGCGATGTAAAATACAGAGAAGAAACAACCATTTTCTACTCCATGCCATTCTCAGCTAAAAGTCAAGGCCTTCTTTGCAAGCCTTGCTGTGAATCCTTTTTAATTTTTAATAGTTTATGAAATGTAATTAGGTGTTTTATAGCCTCCATTAGAACAAATTGGGCTTTTATATGGAGAAAAAAAAATAAAAATTGGTTAACAGATGCAAATTGTTCCTCCTTATGATATTAATACAGATATTGTGTTTTGTTCAATTTTCACTGTCACTTCACATTTCTCTGAGCGTAGCGGTATAACAATGAGTCACGCGCGTTGCAGCCTATTCTTCCTTACGTTTCACTCAGTGGAGTGTTAAACACAGGACTTCTCTTCCATCGCACACTGAACACCACATACAGTATGCCACAACTGCTGTCGCAACCTCACTCGTAGAACACACCGAGTAACCAGCACTTTGTGCCGCATCTACATCATTAATTCACTATCTGACTGTCGCGAGCACGCTCGCTGATATGTACTTGCAGGAGTTTCGAGAGATTTCGCGGAAGACGGGGGAAAGAAGCATACAGAAAGGTCTCCTTGTCTAGATAGCGCTTATGGAATTTACGTCGGCTGGGAACGCCTCCCCCCTTACCTCTCCAACAAACCAGTTAGTCGATTAAATACAACTTTGATTAAAATACCATATATTTAAAATATTCTCATGACAAATGAAATCTATATCTTGAATTTCTGGGAATAGCCTCCGAAAGTTCGAATGGCTTTTGCAAGAGTTAGACAAAAATCTTACTACGCAAAAATCTGATGCTTTACATTCACATGCTTTACATGCTCTACAATTTGTTTACAAATTATTCTTACCAAAGTTTATTTTCCTATCTATTTCATTTTAATCGAGATGAACATTTCCGGAAATAGTCACATTACACATACAAAGGGAATAGCGAGAGTCGTTTAAGAACTGGACGTTGTGCGCTGGCATTAAGATTCCAATACTCTTTCCATGACATTCCGAGAAACAGTTGACAATCAACAGGACTTGAAAACAAGGCTAAGTATTGAACAATTCGAACCATAGGTAACGAATATCTCAGAAATGGCTGAAGCCATAACAAGTTATTGGAAATAAACTGTTTTAAAGAGATTCTACTTTTACTGTTGTGCAGTACGTTTTCCTCTAGCCCTAATGCTTACCAGTTAGATTATACAAAATTCCTTCCAAATGAAGAGAACTATTCTCCGAAAAATGAAGACATACGTTTATTTGTCATGTAAATATCTTTAATATATACTGTATTTTAATAAAAATTGTTAGACACATGTTTTAGGAAATAAAGTCATTCGAAAAACCTTCCATGTAAAGGATAGTTTGGGACGGAAGGATTTTCCTGAAGATCGTTTCGCATCTTTGAAAGTCATTGAACTCCAATACCAAGTTTGGAATTTATCAGGCTTTTGTTTTTGAGTGTGCTGTTCACACACACACGGA
The DNA here is from genome assembly GCA_030765065.1 of Deroplatys truncata. Lineage (NCBI taxonomy): Eukaryota > Metazoa > Arthropoda > Insecta > Mantodea > Mantidae > Deroplatys > Deroplatys truncata. The sequence continues at coordinate 188,740,748 of CM060986.1, read as the reverse complement.
AATGTTTCAAAAATGCTTTATTTGGATTCAGGGGTCCTCAAAACATGTACTTTCGTGAAGTCTGGTTATCGAATTTTTGGGTGGAATCCAATACCTTGCCTACCTACTACGTACGTGGTAGAGAAAGCTTCTTTGAAGCGCTCAATTTATGTCAAATACACTTTTTGTAGAATTAACCATTTTTTGGATATCCCTTTTCATTGGTTTGGAGTTTAAAAAACTTATGCTTTTCTCAAATAAGTCTTTTTTCTTTTTCTTTTCTTTTTTGTTTCTTAGCTATACAAATAAAGGAATTTCAAAGGCATTAATATAGCGACCCACTTTTAAAAGGTTATCTTACTGTATTCGTCTATTCCCATTGCATCTACAAGGAAATACGTAACAAAATCATTTCTACAAATATTTATCTCGACATGAAGTAGAAGAAGAATAGTTTGTTGAAGAAAGGGCAGCTAAACTCCTGTGAATGCAAGCACAAAATAATTTCTTTCTTTCTACGTCTTGTTAAACGAGATAAATATTTGCAGAAGATTGTTGTTGGTACAAGGCTAACAGAGGAAACCAAATCAATACACTGTCTCAAAATGCTATACTGTTTCCTTGACATCGTAAGAAACAACGAATAGCGACAGCAGTTTAAAATGTATGCATAAATACTGAAAAATTTAAACCAATAATAGCGGATATCTCGTAAGTGACTGATGTTAGAAAATAAAATCTAATTTTGTTTGTTTAGCATATTTTTTCTCTCTCTTATTCTTTACGTTTATACAAAGTTAAGCAAAATTCCTTCAGAATGAATAGAAGTTGACAGGCCGTTACCAGAAAATGCCAGATATACATTTTATTTATTGCATACACACCTTAAATCATTATGTTATTTTAATAAAACTCGTTACGGCCATTTTTAAGTAAGTAAAAATATTTGAGAGTTTTTCCAAGTAAAGAGGAGTTTACGGTGTAGAAAGTCTTCGTGTTGCATCTTTGAAAGTTACTGAATTTATACATCAAGTTTACTGTTAATTAAAAATTTAGCTTTAGAGACACTAAAACGAGATAAATTAAAGACACAAATAAATTAAAGACACAAACACACACTCGCGTCCTCTAAAGTTTTTATTCAGTGGCCTCAAAACATGTATTTCAGGTGAAATCCCTCTTCCTTTCAGCTGTTCTAGGTAGGTGGCAAAGAAGATAAGAGAGATTCAAGACTTCATTAAGACAACCTACAGTCAACAAGTTGTTTCTCTACGCAAAGCGCTCGATATGGCTTAGAAGAATTTAAAGGAGACTATGCAAAGAAACCATTTTAAAAAGTCATGTATTTAATCTTTGGAATAACGAAACAGAAAACATATTGTTTAGTCAGATGGCACTAAAAGTCAGGATTTTTACACGAATCACTCATACCAGAAACTGAGCATTATAAAATCTTTATAATACTCCATTGTAACTATCCTTCTTTGTTTAGATGGAAGTTACGAGGGCTGATCAACAAAGACTGAGACTGATTTTTTTCACAGATGTTTATTACTCCAATTCAATGATCTTTTTCACAGTAGTCCCCTCCTACTTCAACGCACTTTTTATACCGTCTCTGTCAGTCCTTGAACACGTGCTGCAGACCATTCTTTGTCAGGTCCTTGAGAATCACCTCGCTTTTCTTGAGCACTGCTTCATAGTTCTCAAATCGAATACCCCTAAGGTTTGCCTTTAGTGATGGGAATAAAAAATAGTCACAGGGTGCAAGATCGGGGCCATATGGTGGATTTGGTACACAGGTAATGTTGAATCGAGCCAGAAACTGCATGATTTGATTTTCGACGTGAGGCCGAGCATTGTCAAGATGAAGTCACCACCCAGTCCGAGAAAGCTCTGGTCGTTTCTTTGCAATGTGCTTCCTCAGTGTAGCCAATACTGACGAGTAGTATGCTGCTCTAACAGTAGTGTGAGGGGGAACTGCATGCTGGTAAATCATTCCATTACAGTCAAAAAATGTGATCACCATCACTTTCTCTGCAGATGGAACAACTTTTGCCTTTTTTGGTGTTGGAGAAGCTGGCGATTTCCACACTGTGCTGGCTTGTTTTTCTTCAGAATCATAATGATGCAGCCATGACTCATCACCGGTGATAATCGATTTAAAAAGTGCAACACCTCCATTGTCTGGTATGCGAAATGCACGTAGGGTCTACAAAATAGAGCATTACTACTAACCTACCAATACGAGAGTGCTGCCGCCTACCAACATTACACATAAAAACCCGCTCTTTTGAAGTATTTATGATACAGGTACGAAACTATCACGGAAGCTACAGGAAAAAATCAGTCTCAATCTTTTTTTTTCAGCCTTCGTATATGTATATTAATTCGAGATCTTTTACCGATTAATGTAGTGACGAATTATTTAAATGACTTGGTAATTCTTTAGAAGTTAAAAGAAAATTAGTAGTAGTAGTGGTGGTATTTATTAAGTATTTAGTATTACATTAATTGCATAACACAGTCACATGGGTCATAAGACCGTACATGCTCTCTAGAAAAATACCTGGTCTGTATACGTGATTTGCAGTATCAACCAGAAAACAACTATTTTTTATAATCACCGCACTATATACATACATATAAAATTGAAAACATACTCTGAATCACACACTCAAACACACACACACACACACACACACACAGTCGCGCACAAGTACTCAAGCACCACATATGTTTAAAGAAAAATTACATAAACACCTTATCCCTTAGTACACGTACTTCCATTAGGTATGTGCCCAAGCTTGGCCAGTTTTGGCTGTTTAGAATCATGGAAAAGAAAATTGCTTCACAGATTCCTTCAGTAAATGGAACTATTGCCAATCCAAACACTGTAATCAATGATGCTATCTATACAAAGGTACTTCCTGTGCACTAAGAACTAATATTACAAATTGTAACAATTGAAAAGCCACATTATGATTACATCAAACAAATAATAATAATAATAACAATAATAATAAACATAATATATGCCTATTAATAAAATTACGTTAAGAACTTATTTATTTTTGTTACTACCTTCTATATATTACAGAATGTTATGATTGTAAGTAATCATGATGCCAGAACTGGTATGAAGTTCAAATAACAACGAAGGCCAAGCAACAGCAGATTAGAGCTCACTATTGCGCATGTCTGAATGTATATTGCTATTGTATACAAATTTTAGTTGAATATTTTATAATTTAATATTCAAGATTTTCAAAAATGGGTACTGTGAACGTGAGCGCAAAGCTACCTGCGGGCCGCGGCAAGCACAATCCACTTGGCATCTGAGTGGGGGCCCTGATCGGTCTTCAGAACAATAGGCGAGCAAGGAACTCATTATGTGTCGCTTTCCCGCAGTTTTTACTCTTCCAAAAGATTAATTTTAGCCGTTTCCAGTAGCTTCCCCTGCTAGAACATTCGGCTTTGTTTGCGGGGTCTATATAAGGGGACTGCCCTTACTTGGGAAGAGTTAACAGGTTCGAGGTTAAGTTGAAGAGTTTGGATAGCTAAAAGAGGACAGTGCCGAGTATAGCTGCTTGTTAGTTGTGACTCACAGTTCAGTGGTGATTCGATTCGACGGATTAGTTCTGTTCTCTTGTGTGTCAAAAGTGTTTCAAGTGTAAATTTGGTGCTATCTGAACACCTAAGTGCAAATAAAGTGGTTTTAATAGCAACTGGTGTTCTAATTTGTTGCAGTATATACACAATTGTTAAAAGAGATATTATTTTCTTGGTTGGATTGCTGCTCCAAAACAAAACTCCACTTTTAACACTTGTATCATAAATAACCATTATTCTTTTTCGCTGAATTTTAAGCGTTTTTCTCACAAGCAAATGCATATTAAATGCTTCTTGAATGTGCAAAGCATTAAGAAATAAATGTAAATGGTTGACTAGAAACCTTTGAGTGCAACTACTTTCAGCCATAACAGTACTGAATGCGCAGTGTGTGTGAATATCTAGCCGCTATTAAACGTTACGGCATGCATTTCGGATGCTTTTACTCCATATATGCATGCGCATGTAAGCTCTTATGTATGTATGTAAATCAGAGGTCCGTTCTCGCTCTCTGCTATCATATAGGAAAATATTCAGCTCGTGGAAACCAGTAAAAGCATGCGCGTGCATGCGGTGTTCTAATTTTATGGTAGTTTATAGAGGTTTATGATAGCCATAAGCCAGAGAATTTTTCATGTGATTTAACATAAAAATAACCAACGCTTTCATCAGAAATATTTCAGAAGTTGCATATAGCATTAACACGGTGAAATTAATCGTAAAAATATTTTAGGTTATAGAATCATTATGCAAAACCTATATGTGTGTTCTTGCAAACCAGCTTATCTACCTCAAACCAGTATGCCTAACTTTCCAATTTATTTATTTATTCTTCTAAAATAACAGGCATAAGCCCAATTGCAATGTTCGTTACAAAAACTAATAACATACAATCATTTATAAATCTAAATTATACAGAAGAAACAAACAAAAATTATAAATAACAACAAAGTTTCAGGAGTAGAAGAACGAAATATGGAAAAATAATCACGAATAAAAAAACTAGAGAAGAAAAGAAAAGAGATGATGGAATGATAATTATAAAGCTGTTTCTAATTTAAATATTTGTATTAATCCACGAAAAATTAATTATTTACTATTGCATTTTTTCGGACTGAGTTTCAGACATGTTTAAACTATTTACATCGAAATAATGAAGTTTGTTATATAAATATACAATTCTGTTTAATGGTGATTTTTTGTGGATTTCTGTGTTTGGTCTTGGAGTGAAAAAAAGCTTCTTAAATCTACTTATTTTATTTGGTACATATAATAATATATTCGCGATAATATTCAATAATGGAATTCAATAATTTATATAGAAATATTAATCACGCAATGTCTCTTCTGAAATTTAAAGATTTCAATTTAAGCATATCTAAGAGGGTTTCGTAATTTGTTTATGTAGGCTAACATCCGATTCTTTTAAATAGTAAATATTTTAAAAATTTTGATTGTATTTTTTCTATTACGTTTATATACGTTGTGGCTTTAGGATTCCAAATAATAAATGTGTATTCGAGATTTTGTCTAACAAAGGAGTTGTAAAGTCGAATTAATGTTTCTTCTTTAAATGTATATGAATTTCTAATAATGAAACCTAGACATTTTAGCGATTTTGTTACCATTAATTCAATGTGTCTGTTAAATCTGGGATTTGTTGTACTCCTAAATCTTTATTTTCAACCACTTCAACCAGTGATGTGCAATTTATGTTATAAGGATATTTAAAGGGAATTTTGCTTCTGGTGAAGGACGTTTTTACACACTTACGAGTACTAATATTAAATGGAAGTTTGTTCGCTTTGCTCCAAGAATTTAAAGAATTTAGATCAGGTTGAAGTTATAGTTTATATATGAAGTTTATTATAGAGATAAATACTGAGGAACACTGAAAGGTGTTTTATTGCTGTACTAAACGATGCTTCGGTTGGCAGAGGTATGGGTTGTTTAACGGAGGGGGACACTTCGTGCACTACGACCTACAGAGATCTATTGCAGCTAACATGCCCCAGGAAGAAGGGAGAAGGTGAAAGAAACATAGGGGCTACAGTCCATAGGCAAACAAGCCACAAAGACGCGCGAAAGTCCCTAATGCTCGCAGACTTGTCCCACTGCTGGAGCTACTGAGAGAGGGCAACGAGCCACCCACCAATCAAGCAGCCCTCTGGTGTCCATTGAGCATTCATCTGCGCTATCTGTTCGGCACCACCACACGCCACGAAACCTAGAAGCACACATAAAAGATAGGAAGAAAACATCGAAAGGTAAACGATGGAAAGTAAATCGTGGTAGAGAAGAAACCATCCCAGCATTCACTTGCCGACCTCGGGGAAGCCATGAAAAATCCATGGGTCAGAACGAGCGGTCGCTGGTGATCGAACCCGGGACCTCCCGAATGCGAGTTGCACATGTTACCGCGCGCTACTTGCTCGATGCTATGGTTGATATTTCTAAATGTGTTACTACCGTAACGCCCCAATAAGGGGAGATTACAGGTCCTACCAACATCGTCTCGTCTCTAACGCTCTCCATATAGGTCTATGACCGTCAGGGATTATCTCAATCCACCAAGCGATGACTGGACCCATTTCTGAGGTGGAGGCACTTAGCGGGTGGAGTCCGTTACCTCGGATGAAGATCCTCTGGTGGAATGAGAGGACTTACAGGTTTTATTGAGGGCTTCGTTGGGCTTTGGCAACTCAAGAGGTGAAGGCATGGTTAGGACCGAATTAAAATCGTCATCTCAGAGCCGGGAATCGAACCTCAGAAGCTCAGAACGAGAGCCAGAAACTGCGCTATCCCGGCGCCCATGTCCTATCAATGTTAAAGCTGCTAAATTTATTGATTATTGTCCCAGAAAGAAACTATTAAAGATAGTGTAGTGGAGTTTTTACAAGATTTACATGCATGCCTTCAAAATTATTAATCTACTTTTATCGAATAAGTTTGTTTATTAACGAAGTCACTACTATTTTCTTAATTATATCATAGTTTGATTAAAATTTAACACAAATTATTTTATTTAAGAAAATAACCAACCACATTATGATCACCAAAGTATATTCACAACAGAAATTAAGAGAATTTTTTTGTTATCCTAAAATTTAGTTTAGTAATCTTCAATAGTTTCTGAGGAAACGATTAACTGAGCAGAAAATGTCATTCACAGAAAAAGATGCTCAAAGATAAAAATGGTGAAAAGAAACTCGTATGCATTTGCAAAAATTTAGAGAAGGAAAGAATTTTTGCCTGGGTGCTTTAGCTTGACGGTACATTTTGGGAAGCGTTAACCGCAATGAAGTTTGATGAAAAACAAAATATAATTGGAAAGGTATAATCAGACGGCTGAAAAAGTCAATGCCATCGCCGGGATTTGAATCACCGAGCTCCCAGTTTCGTAGAAGAAGAATTAGTTCCACAAAATATAATTGTTTCAAGGGGAGATACCTATGACAAAAACGGTGAAAAGTAAATCGTTTGCTTCTTATTCACTCTTATTAATTGGAATTTTATCTTTAATTTGATATATATCTTATAATCATATGAAGAATACTGATATTGTAATTATGTTTTTAAAATTATTGTACTCCTTTTCCCGTTTTGCATTGTGAATTCTGCTGCACTTCACAGAAACAAAAGCAGAACTCTTACAGTAGCGTCAAAAATTTCAGCCGTCTTTTAGGGGAAGCTTTTCTATAAAAATTGGTACTGCTGCTAAGTATGTTAGCTTCTGTGTGTTCAAGCTATGTGATTTCTTTCTTTGCAATATATGCGAGGTTGCTTTCTCCATGATTGGTTTGAGCAGCCTTTTCTGTGAATTAAATTTTCTGGCATAAATGACCAATTTTTTGAAAAGCTATTGAAAATAACTGAATTACATTTTTATAGTGATAAAAACAGCCTCAAAGTGTATTTTTGGATCTCGTTAGGTGTTAATAAAACGCTTGGTTATTTTAACAAAATAATTGAAAATAAATTTACAAAGATGGTATAATTAAGTTTTGAAATTGACCAAAGATTGTGAGAAATTTATAAATTATTTTGGTAATAAAACAATACGAATTCTAAAATTCAGGAAAACACATCGTATTTTCCACTTGGCATCTTTAATATACAAATTAACATTTAATTGAGCTTATTAATGGGCTCGTCTAGCTTTAAACTTTGTTTTCTCGCGAATTTTTCTCAGCGTTTTCACATGCTCAAACTGCTCCACACAATGTAATTTGTTACTAATTTGTTTTAAACGTTTTGTAGTGTCTCCTATAAGCACATTACAGAAAATTACCATACACTTCCTCAAAATAACATCCAATTTTTAGAAATAAATTATTAACTTTTGAAAAGTTTGTTTAGTTTTTGAAGGGTACAGAAAGTAATTAATTTTCCACAATAAGAGTTAATATAAAGCATATGGTATGAATCATAAATCCTTTAGTCATTTAGGTTAAAACATGATCTTTATGTGAATATTTTTAAAAATGTAACGTGTGGATCATTTTAATTGAGCAATGAATTTACACAACCAAAATTAATATTTAAATAACCATGCAAGATAGAACTTTTAATCATTGCAGAAATAGTACTGTTATTGTGCGTAATAACTGGCATAAATTTGAACAAGATATCTTATATACTGTGGACATCCAAAATTACATAAATGCATTAGCTTAAGAAAATAATCCTATCTTATTTAATAAACACACTTGTTCTGTAAAAGTACATCCATGCACTCAGAAGGCATGCATGTACAAACCTAAAAATTTCAGTCTGATATCTTAAATAGCCCCTAAAATAATGGGTCATAAATTTGCATATATAATATTGGTGGGATAGAGATTTTAATTTTACCTTAAAACGTTGTAGTTTTTGTAATCCATCCGGAGATATAAAGGCTTTGTTTTAAATAACACAGTCAAAACAGACATTACTAGGGAATCGAACCAATAGTAGGGCAGCGCGTTTACACTACGCTTTCGGCAGCTTGAGAGAAGAAGCCACATTGGAAGCATGAAATTGTATCCACAAGTGATACGCATGAATACTACACAGAATCGTAATTATGACAATGCTTGCGAGTGTGCGAAACTATACAGCTTGAAAACGGATAGGCAAAGGGTGCAACATGCACGGCACAGCTAAAACACAAGCAGTGTATAGGAACTATTAATTGGAACTGGAAGCCCTTCTCGGTGCGACAACTTTGAGCCGCTTTATAACATTTAACGTTACCTGCTCTAATTGATGATTTTTATGATGTCACCTCGCAGCTCTTTCTGGGTTGTCTCGTGCTTCAGCTGCCATAATGGTGTAGCTAAGAGCTCTTTAACTCAGGGCATGCGTGAGTGTATTTTGAAAGAATAACACCAGCTTAGTTAGCTGATAAATTTGAATGTTGACTGAAGTGTTCAGTTTGAGAAGAGTCGCCGACTGTTTTCTATTTAAAGTTCGCTTGGTTACCCAGTTTATTATTACTGTATTTTTACTGTTTTGCATTACACCTTATTACCGCAATTTCACACACACACACACACACACACACACACACACACACACAAATATCCAATAGCAGGACTCGAATCCGCTACCCTCAGCTTGGCGGAACGCCGAAGCTACAAAGTCCAGCGACCACGGCAGCGAGGGCCAGCACACTTGAATTTAGAGTTAAATTGCTACTATAATAATAATAATAATAATAATAATAATAATAATAATAATAACAATAATAATAACAACAGTATTAATGCGAAGCGTCAGTCGCCGTAACTCGCAGAAATGTTACTTGGAAAGACCCCTTGTACCAACCGCTAACTCTTACTCACTCAATCGCGTCACTAGACGCTACCTACTTAAAATGAAACTAGCATTCATAAGGGTCATTAGGCGAATAAGTCACAGAATTAAGTAATTTTTCTTGTTAATTTCATAAAATAATTAACCATTGAATAATCAGTTCTCTGGTTATATTTTCCGTTATTCACTTCTAATCTAATGCTTGCTTGCCTGATTGCTCCCCAATATCTACTCATGAACATATTTGTAAAGTCTCTGAAGTCATTGTTATATATATACAGTCCTGCAGTTATATCTAGCCAAGTTGCAGTATTTCCCTTAAAAGTTTTCCTAACTACTCGTGTACGTGGAATTAAATTCTTTCCTAAGTGTTATTTTGAGCTATATTCATTCTTCACGGATATTTCCCACTTGATTAATAACTATCTCGCAGTAATACACGCTTAACTTCACTGAAAATACAATCACGTCTTCTTTATACCTATAATGTCTTTGCAATATTTTTTTCTTCGATACTATGCGTCTGGTGCGTAAAAAGTTACAATGCCGTCCCTTTTTCGCTTCTTGATTTTCTCGTCTTTAACAACGGTATTCGTTTTGTTTGCTTGCGTTGTTAACGTTCCTCCTTTTTATACTACTATTTACAATATATTTATATCTAGAGACTTATTTAATTATTTCTAATACTATCTTTTCGTTCTATGCTTGAGATTTTGTTGTACAATACATTTTTTGTATATCTAAATTAACTTAAAACTGTTACTAATATATTTTACAATTTCATGGCGTTCTTGTTATTCTTCTTCTCTTGACGTGATTCTATAACTTTTTACTTTCTCTACTACGTATAGTAAGTAGGGGAAGTATTGCATTCCACCCAAAAATTCGATACCGAGATTTCACCGGAAATACATGTTTTGAGACCTCCTGAATCCAAAAAAAGCATTTTTGGAAACATGTCCGTGTGTGTGTGTCTGTGTGTGTGTGTGTGTGTGTCTGTGTGTGTTCTGTGAACAGCATAACTCAAAAACGAACAGTCGGATAAACACCAAACTTGGTATTTAGGTTCAGTATCTTCCAGAGATGCGACACGAAGATTTTCAAGAAAATCCCCCCACCCCAGACTACCCTTTACATGGAACATTTTTCGAAAATTTTAATTTTCTCAAAAATGGCTCTAACGATTTTGATTAAAATATCATATGTTAAAGATATTTTCATGACAAAAAAATGTATATCTCGAATTTTCTGGTAATGTCTCCAAAAGTAATCTTCATTGTGAATGACTTTTGCATAACTGGTAAACCATAAGAGATAGACAAAATTTTACTACACAAAAAATGTAGATCGCGTTAAAATACACAATTTATGTCATATACATTTCTTTTGTTGAGTGAACCGTTTTCGAGATATTGCTTGTTATTTCCTTAAATTTTAAAATACTTATACTTTTTCTCAAATTCGTTATTCATTTTTTTATGTCCTGGACATGCAAAGAGAATGGAATGCGCCACATAGCAACCAGCGTTAAAATATTTGACCATCCCTTAAAAGCTACCATATTCCCCTTGCATGTACAAGAAAATTACCAATAAGATTGACATCTCGATATCTCGATTAACGTGAAGCATATGGAGAATAGGCGTTTGTAAAAATAGATTGTACAAGAGTAGAGAAAGTCATGTGAGTGTAACACATCAGATTTTTTTTATTTCTTTCGCATTCTTGTAATTTATTTTATACCTTTTCTTACCTTCTGTTTCATTCTGTGAAATGTGTTTCCAATTTTCCTTCGACTCTTCAATTTTATCATTTACTTTATGATACTAGCTCTTCCCGTATATCTTTATTTCGAAAGCGATCTTCTAATTCAACTTTTACCTTCTCAGAAATCTCATTGCTGCTGCTTGTAATTTAGTTTTAGTTTTTTCGCTCAGAATCCAGGACTCGCTGCCATACATCAACGCAGGAGAGCAATTATTTTCTAAAATTTTATTGTTGTATCTTTTCTAGTTTTATTTTGTAATGATCTTGTTATTGTACCACATATTTGGTTAAACGTATTTATTTTATTTTCCTTGTCTTTATCTTTGTCAAAACTTATATTACAGCTTAAGAAATCTAAGTAGGAGATTTCTTTTAATATTTTTTCCTTTTGTAATAACTTTAGATATTTTAGGGTATTTACTTTTGTGTATATCACTTTTGATTTAAATATTGATGTTTTCATGTTATAATTATTTCCTATAACATTCAAAACCAATACCACATTATCAGCATACATTAAAATATTCATATAATAATTTTAATATCTGTATAACTGAATTTATACGATTTCTATTCCAAATTTTCCCCTTAACATCAATGTAGATATTAACTAGTGTTCGCGATAGACTACATCCTTGTTTAACACCCTTTTTAGTGATCCGTTTTTGTGTTTTCGATGTGCCAGCATTTATAATTACATAACTTCCTCCCACGGATTTTTAATTACTTAAATTAAATGTATGGAGTATCCTCTATTATTCATTATGTTCCATGGGTTACCTCAAGCTACATAATCGAAAGCTTTCTCAAAGTCATTAAATGCTGTATGAGAAATGATTATCTAATGGCAACAAACATGAATCTGAAAGATAAACTACAATGCGAGAACAATGCTAGCTTTTAGTACTTTTAGTATAATTACCATCAGAGGGGTTTTAGTAAGTAAACAGATCAATCCTGTTACCGCATGAGTTTAGTTGACGCCAGTTACCTACTGCGACGGACACACCCCTCCCCTTCCCAACAGCCGGCTTCGTTGCGACTGTTCCATTTATTTGCTGCATATATCTACACCAGTGGAGAACTGTGACAATTTGCCTAAAGCAAAGAAGAGTTTATACAACAAAATTAACATCATCTGTGTTGAAATGTGGTAGGGAACACTTTAATACAAATGGTAAAACATTACATGTAACACAGATCTCAAAAGACGTTTGAAACATAATGATAAAAATCGCTGTAATGCATTGAAACACAAGGAGCAGGTGACATTGGAAAGGAACAATGAGGAAAGTGGACCTTGAACCTTCTCAGCCCAAATTACAAGTCAGTATTTTTCAGGAACTTTTCATAGACTAATATGGGCGGACATTGCTTTAAAAATTGTACATCTTTCGAAATGCTTGTTTAGTAGTATTTTGCGTAAACAAATTGCACACTAGCAATAGCGGAACATACATTACTTTTTTGCTTCTAATATCCACTCCTTAATCCTGGTTAGTCTTAAAGCAGGATGTGCTGCCTTCAGCTGTACGTCATATTTGTTTGCAGAGATCACTGAAGGTCACAAGCGCTTCCAACTTCCTTCGACAACCTCCAACCAACCCTGAGTGTGTTCCCAGCTTGATGGTTTACTTATTAAAGCCCTTCTGGCTGATAATCACTGAAATGGCGCACCTGTTTCATTTCGTACTGAATAAATAAATAAATAAATAAAAATCTGTGATGCTTAACCCAGGTACCTATTCTTTAAAACGAGGCCTATATTCCAGAGCTTTACAATTTATCTACTTTTTTCAAAATAATTCTACAACTCAATATTTTACAGATATATATATAATAAAAGCATAAAATAAAATAAAATAAAATAGAACATAAACCATAATTAACATTACAATACCCAAACACTAATTATTAAAATCTTAACAACTACGCTTAAATATGAAAAACAAACAAAAACATACACATTACATAAATAAATTTAAAATACATTCAAAATTAACAAATACCTCTTCAATCAACACAACTTACATTCATCATTACTCATTTTAATACCTTTACATATTAAGCCGGTTGTAAACGATCAAAATTTTGTCAAATTCAATACTTTACGAGATTTTTCAAGAGTTTTCCCAACTTCACAACGTTTCTTGTTAAATCGCTTCCAATATTTTAAAGTCTTTGAAAGTCTTGAAAGTAAATAAAGACGTGCTCTAAACGATTAAAAAGTTGAAAACGATTTGATGGCTTTGGCCAATGAAATGCGAGAATTTTCATTAGGTCACACAATCTGCAACATGGCTGAAAGCGAAAAGTAAACAAAAATGGCATGTTGTATACGAACTGATTAGGTTATACATAAGCTGGCCATGTCTGTACATCAAGAGCTCCGTGAATTACCACAAGATGAAGCAGATGAAGGCGGTTATGAAGAAATAATTGGCAAGCAGTTTCCGAACTAAGTATACATTAATGCAATATTATATAGTGTGGTTAACCTATCAGTTGGTGTTATTTCCATTGTATTCCACACTCGTAATGTGATTTCATTGGATATAATACGTGGAAGTGCTACATAATATTAGTAAAGAACAATATTTCATTGTGAATTGTTATACTGTGACGCAAATACTAAACTGCTTTGCGCGTGATAAATTATCAATGTGTTCTGAAGGGTTTCAGTTGTACTTGTAAATACACGTTTTTTGACATTGCCAAGTCTGGCGAAGTCTTGCCAGGTCTTGCCAAGTCTTTTCCAATCTTGTCACATATTGAAAAATATTTACAATTTTTCTTCTAAACTCTTGAATTGAAAAAAAGTTTTATAGTGAACAAGGGGCTTTACATCCAATTTAAAATTTACAGTTACTTTATTTTCAATGTTCAATGTTTAATATTATTTTAAATATTTAATCCCATATGTTATTAATATTTATCAATTAACAATTTTAATTTACTTCTAACTTTAAATTAATTAATTATTTAATATTTGTACCTTAATTAATTCTCTATTTATCACTTTATATATACATTTTTTGTTTTTTATTTTTTATATATATATATATTTATATTTTAAATTTATTCATTCATTTTTTTAAACCAATACTCAACTCGTACTATGTGGTATTAGATCTTGTACCGCCTAGTTTATATGTTGAATTTGCATATCATCAAACCCCGCCATTTTTACAATTAGTGCCAACTGCCAATAGTGCAGCGTGTCCACAATGAGACACCAACATTTTAAAAGTCTATAACTTTTTCATTTAAGATTGTACAGCTCCGAGTCCGGAAGGAGCAGTAGCAGACACTCAAAATGTTTATGTGGTAATGCTTTAGTGTGCACAATTGTCGTAGCGTCGCTGTAACCGTAGATTGCTTCTAAAATGAAGATTTCAAACGAGCGTGCACATGTTGTGCGATGGTATGCAGAAACAAAATCTATTATTCAAGTGCAACGAAACTTTCGCTGTATGTACAACAATCAAGAGTATACAGAAGTACTGTGATGAGTTTTTGGGGACCGACAATGTTTTGAAAGATCACAGTGGTGGTAAACCCAGAATCTAGGAACAGGTTGTAGAAAATATGCGGAGCTCATTCTAAAGGAGTCCACAGAAGTCGTAAGACAAGCAGCGAAAGAACTTGGTGTGAAACGGTCGACAATTCACAAAGTTCTTCGCCGTCGACTGCGCTTGTATGCATACGAGATACAAACTAAAAGCAATCAAGCCTAATGTTCGATTAAAGAGAGAAGCATTTGCAATTACTATGCTGGATCGCATTGCTGAGGACGAGACCTTTTTATCGCGAGCGATGTGTTCAAATGAGGCTACCTTTCACCAATCAGGGATCGTGTGAATTGCCACAATGTTTGTATTTGGGGGTACAGAAAATACTGATGCATTCTAAGAACACGTGTGTGACCGTCCAAAAGAAAAGGTTTGGTGTGATCTGGAAAATTAAATTGTTGGGCCGTTTTTCTTTCAAGAACGTATTGCCAACGGTTACAGTTACCTGGATACGTTGGAAAACTTTGCCATGCCACACATAGCAGCCATGCAGCCAACAATAAACTTTCAGCAGAATGGTGCCCCTCCCCTTTGGAGCCTTGCATTCCGACATGTCGTTGGATGGCCGTGGCGGTCATATTCCTTGGTCTCCACGTTCTCCCGATATCACCCCACAAGATTTCTTCTTAAAGGTGTACGTCAAAGACAGAGTGTCTGTTACGCTACAGTAATAAACAGCGTACTGGACTTGAAACATCGCATAAGAGATGTCATAAACTCTGTCACAGAAGACATGCTCTGCAACACATAGCGTGAAATCGACTATAGGTTAGATATTCTTCGCGGCACCCGAGGCGCCCATGTACAAGTACTGTGAACTAGATTTTGTAAGCTACATTCATAATTTGATAAGTTACACTATCATTTTCATGCATATTAATTATAGTACACAAATGTTCATTTCCACTATATTTGTTTAAATTTTTGGAGTCTCTTTGTAGACACCCTGGATGAAAATGCATGAGAATGGGCTTCCTAAATCCCTAGTCGAATCGAGGCAAAGTTTATAGCAATAAAAAGTGAAAGTACGAGAAAACACTACCAGTTATATTAGCTTTGATTACCACGCTTTAAAGCTTTCTTCCAAGTTTGAGTTCTGTTTGGTGAATAAGGCATCAATGAGATCGTACATTGGCTGAAAGGCACTTGCGTGTACTTATTCTATGAGAATAAACAATAGTTACTTTTAATACAGGTTCGAAAAACTGTGATAGGAAGTTTCTCTAGCTCCAGGTGAAATAAAAAAGTTGCTAATGTGAATTACACCAACTTTTTCGAGGACAAACAAAATAATTAAGTATTTTAATATACAAAGAAGATGTGTATTAATTTCTGTTCCAAGATATATCATAAACCCACAATCAGAATTCAATCATTACTTGAATGTTGAATAGTTTAAAACTTTGTGTCCAATATAGAGTCATTGTAAGAATATCCTATCCTTTACAAAGGAGATTAAACATCACAAAGAAATTTTACAGTTACTACTATCTGCATGTAAATTCTGAGTGTAAATTCCACGGCCGTCTTAAGCTTTCAAGTCCTGCTAAGATGAATAACCTAAAGTTTACATGAGAGCAGCCATCATAAACAAATGTTATCTGATTTTAAAATTAAAGATTTTTACTTTCTCTACTACGTACAGAGAATACTAGGACAGGTATTGCATTCCATCCAAAAATTAGGTGTAGAGATTTCACTGGAAATATGTACCTTGAACTCCCCTCCCCCCCAAAAAAAATCATTTTTAGAAAAAATGTAGGTATGTGTGTGTGCGTGTGTGTGAACAGTATAACTCAAAAACGAAAAGTCCGATAAATACCAAACTTGGTATTTCAGAAAAATATCTTCCTAAGATGAAATATGAAGACTTTCAAGGAAATTCTTCCACCCCAAACTGCCACTTTGCATGGCAACATTTTTGCTATTTTTGGTTTGCTTAAAAATGGCTAACGATTTTGGTAAAAATGCCTTGGGTTTTAAATATTTGTATTACAAATGAAATGTATGTCTTGAATTTTCTGGGAATAGCCTCTGAAGTCCTCTTCATTCCTAATGACTTTTGTATAACTGATAAACGGTAAGAGATAGACCAAATCTTACTATACAAAAAAACTTAGATTTCTTTACCATACAATTTACGTGAAGTAAAACCTTTTTGCGGAGTTAACAATCTCCTACTCAGCGAGATAGCTCCACCATAGGTGTGAGGCTTGCACTCGGGAGGTTTCGGGCTCGATTTCCGTCGAACGCCCACTCTGATCTTGGGTTTTTCGTGTTTTTTCCGATCGGTAGCCGAATGCGTATGTGGTTTCTAATCTACCACACTTCCTTTTCATCATTTCTCTATCATCCAGTTTCTTTCTCATGTTATAGGTGTGCTTCTAGGTTTCGTGGGGTATGGCGATGCTGTTTGTTTGACGGGTCGTTCATCGTTCTCTCTGGACAGTGCTAGGTGTCGGACTGGTCTTCGAGCATAGAGATTTCCGCGCGTCTCTGCAGCCTGTGCGGCATGTAGCCTCCTGTGGTTCCTTCACTTCATCCCTTTCTTCGTGGGGGTGGTAGCTGGAATAGATCTCCCGTGGTTACAGCGCGCAAGATGTTCCCCTTTCGTTGCATAGCCCATACCCTAATCATCTCCTTGTTATTGATTTGATTTTTAAAATATTTATACTTCTCTGAACTGGAAAGAACCTATTTGTTTTTCTTATCACGGCCATGCATAAAGCATACAATTTCAAAGCCATAGCATTGCGACAAACCCTTTAAAATCTTATTATCGTTTTACATACCTATCCTAAAACGAAATTTGGGTTGAAAATTTATTTGGGTTAACATGAAGTATCTTTTTCTATTGCAGTACAGGCCTTGGAGATAAGGATGATGAAATTCTTCAAAAAGCAAGAGCAAAGCAAGGAAGCTTTTAAATATTCAAAAGTCGACACGACGTAAACAAATAAAAATAGCACCAAACTAAGTCGGGGTTGTGTAACATTGACGAGGAAACGTCCAGACTAGTCTTTTGGTAAAAGTGTCGCTTCACAAACATTGCAAGTGTTTGTTAAAGCAAGGAAAGTAGGTCAACATGAAATGAAAGTCAAGTCGGAGAGGACACTCAAGCCTTAGCCTCCGTGGCGCCCTCAATGGCGTGTCACCGGAGGGTATCTTGTGTGTTGTAGCACAGTGTGCAATTCTCCTTGGATTGTTCAAACAGAGATTACTTTTAGCACTAGAATCGATATTGTCTGCAGCTCACCTGTGGTAGACAAAATACAACATTCGATACAAAAGCTTAATATCGTGCTTTAGGCCCTATGGACCACAACAGAAGAGCAGTTTTAGGAAAAGGTCCATGTATGTGTATGTGCGTACTGCGCTGTGATTAGAGCGTAGAACTCTGATTCCCGGCCACGGAATGCGCGGGGTTCAATCACACCCCTGGGGGTGCGGATTATCTCTTCAGCACGGTGAGGGAATAAGGCACCACGTGACCTAGGGAGGCGGGTCATCCAAGTGACACTCCTACCCCCGAGAGCTTTTCCTTGGTGCCGCACCTGAAAATTTTAATCCAGCTCCCCGCGGAAGTGGTTATGCCACGTTCGCCTCTCAAAAACCTCGGTGGGGCCAACAGCACCTTAGCAGACTGTCTATCGGCTATCTAGGGTGGTACTGGAGGACCTTGAAACGTCTCACAACCCTTCCTGGACGGAAAACCGCCAAGACTCCCCAATCTCCCATGGCTATCGGGAACCACTGCTCCACCGAGTCCAACCCAATCCAAACGACACCCATACGGGTGGGTCTCAGTCGATTGGCCCAGCATACCTCTAGTAACGTCAGAAGTGCTCGAGGTTCGCAGCGCCCGCACCACGGCAACTGAAGGAGTCGCAACCCCTCCCACGTTACGGGAACCATGACGAAAGTGAGGAGCTGCGATAGGCAGTGACCCTGGTCTCGTGAGCCATCGTTTCGGCTGGGAGAGGCGGCCACATCCCCTGTGCCGTGCGTAAGCGGGCGTGAGGTCGGCTGTTGGTTTAGCAGGTCCAGGTTCACGTGGCTGTAGCGCTACAGGATTTGTTTTATGTGATATGTGTGTCTTTGAAAAACATAGCTCTTCTTCTTCTTCACAGTTTATGCTGTCATCCCGCTCCGACTCCAAATTTTTGTTCTGTCACTTCTTTCTCAGTCTTTTTGATTTGCGCTTTCCTTGAGGTCTGTAGTGTCTTAATATTCTATATTCATTCTTAAAATTTTTGTTTCCAGTGGGTCATTTTGATATAGCGTACTGAGCGTATCGGGTAACTTGGTGTGGATCGAAGACAGAGTTTTTTTTTCAATTTTCGAGATTGAGTTATGCGCTTACCAAATATGTATTCCATATATTTTTGTATGATGAGTATTTATATCAATTGAGATATTATCTGAAATATTTACATATATTATTGAAGATAGACATTTTAGAAGGTAATTCGTCTATATATGCTGCTATTGGGACAGAATATCGCCATATTGTTTTGCACTTTTATAATCATGTTAAGTCATAAACGACGTGCCCAGTGATGTGGAAATCGAAGAGGCTTGGAAAATTGGATGTGACGAGTTAACACTGAAGAAATCAAAGAATAGGCATATACTACATTCAGCAAATGTTTAAAAGAAAAATGTTTAGATATTAATGAGAATAACATATTGGCGAATTTCATTCTAAGAAGTAGTAAACTGGGGAGTCGGAATTTTTGTCGGACTTTTGTGGTCGGAGTTTTCCATTTTGAAAACCATGATAAAGTTAAATGATGGAATTGGTATTGGAAATTTCAATTAATTAGGAAGAGACCCAAAGAGCGACTGATCCGGATGCTGACAGACGCAAGAAAGGGCAGGGTTCCTAACGTTTCCAGACAGAACGCATCCGATGATGCACGGTCTCTGCCCACCAACCTCCAGGGTTTCCCGGAGCAGAGCCACACACTAGGAAGAGGCCTAACTGAGTGGTACCGCAGCGACGCCAGGGAAGAAATCTTTACGAAGCGCAAGACACCGCCCAGCCGCAACCCGCTGAACACGGTCGCCGAGTCCTACAACCCTGAAACAGATGACAAGGAAGATGATGCGTATAGGCGATGAGAGGGAGGAGGTAAACCACCCCAGAATTTGTCTGGTGACCCGGGAAATTACTAAAAAAGCAATGCACCAGAGTGAACCTTCGCCGATCGATCCCGGGACCTCCCGAATACGGGTCACAGGCGTAACCGCCTGTGCCACCCCACATGTTAAGAAGTACCATAAGTACCATAAATAGTTACATCCTACAAAATAGTAAATTTCAATACTTCAATAGTTGTCTATTTTTTTTTCTATCACATCTAGTGTATCCTTCTGTTAATCTAAGAAACTTCATTTCAGCTGGTTGTATTTCAGTTTTATGATAAGTGATTGTTGTCCAAGTTTCTGCACCATAATTGATAGTAGGAACAGCCATTGGTTTATACAATTCCCTTATTGAATCTCGTAACACAAAGCATCAAAGCTTAGCCATCTTCTAAGGTATAGAAGTACAAAGGTCACCAGCCCTTGCAATTATTCCCTTCTTATTCTTCTTTACATGAGTAGAAAATGACTGAAAAGGAGACGAGAGTAAGGAAATCGCGGTAGAAGAAAGAACAATAGCATTCGCCTACCGACCAAGGTCAGAGTGGGTAGTCAACGGGAATCGAGGCCGGGATATCTACAATTCGAGCTTCAAGCGTTATTGCGGAATCGTTCTTTCGGTCTTCCTCTATTTACAATAATGCATCCTTGAAATTAGGAAAATCCGGAAAATATAATATATCTTGTTTGAAAGTTGTGGTAGTTATTGTACATAATAAGAGTAATGTTTTTGGCATGATTCAAAATTCTAGCTTGCATTGTTACTTGTATATTCATTTTTCTTAGTAAATTCATTTCTCTATTAAAAATGCTCCACACCATGTTTTAAAAGTATTCATATTAAAATTCAAGTTTTACAGTAAATGAGTTTACAAGAAGGTGTATCATATGTTATATTAACCCTTAATTATTGTACAAAATTATTAATTTTAGTACTCTCCAGGATTTTTGAGTTTTAAAAATTAATAATCTATTTCTCAAAATTTAAGCACTATTTTTAGAAAAAAGTATATGGTATTTTCTTTACTGTAAGGTTTAGAGGCATCAGAAAAGCATTTGAAACAAATCAGTAGAAAACTGCATCGTGTGGAGCATTTTGAGTATGAAAAAAACGCCTGTTCATTCTGAAGCTGTGTTGTATTTAACAACACAAAACAAATTATTAACGCCCACTAAGGAATACAAGTACATTAATTAACAATCATAGACCTAGGGTGTGGGTAGTTAAACTAAAGCGAATGTGCACTGCAAAACAACAGTGTAGTCCATTTTAATGTGATGCTGTCTATATTTTCAGATGATCTTTAAGGATTTGTTATAAGATAGGAAATGAAACTGTAAAGATAATGCTACCATATCAAGTACGCAAGATGATAATACACACCGAGGGGAGAAGAAAGTATAAAGAAGTAACCTTGAGCTTAAAAAGAGTCGTGGGGGTGAGATGTTTTGTCGCCAGTTTAGAAAGTCAAGGACGAGGTCACAGATTGAGGTCAGGGGAAGCGTGTTTTTTCCACATATTGAAGGGAAATTTTTCCATAAGGGATATGTAACAGTAATGTGGATTGGCTAACAAAATTAGACGCCAAGCTGAGCGTGAAGTTGTAGCCAATGAGAAAATAATTATAATGCTAAAGGAGTTGAAGACGTGGTATACATATTCTCAAGCAGAAAGTTGGCGTCAATCAGTTCTTAAGATATTCTCACGGGGTAAAGTCGAGTAAAAAAAAAGTGCCGATGCTTTTGTTTACTTTTAGTTTTCCATTCCTGAATGTTGGAAGAATCTCATCATTTGTGTTCCGCGCCTGCCTTAGATGAGCCATGCTCTAATTGGTTTTAGCTGAAAACCGATATGCTAGTGTTACCCTATGTCAGACCTAGCTGGACGACGAAAGGGCTGGAGAATCGATATATCACCTCAATGGTTGAAATAATATGCCTCCCAAAGACTATCGACTGCCTCTGAATGAATCCGGCTCTTATTGGTTCTGCATTCAAACATTAACCTCTATAACCGAATGACGGATAGAAGGCGCGGCAAGGGCGTGTTAATTATTGATTACCATCTTAAACCGCGCTTAGTCATATCGGTTCTTCTTTTCTTTTTCTTTTTGCAGCCGACTGTGCACGTCGGTCAGTGAATCACAATCGCTGTAGATTTGATCAAAAAATTATTGTCGGGTATATTAATATACGAAAACAGCGTGGAAATGCCACGGATTATTACACGATAAAGTCACAAGTAATAAGTACACGAGAAGTAATCAGTTCGCGAAAATCTAACAGGTTGCAAAAATCAGTAGAAGGCAGATTAGAGTGACCGTGTTTATGGGATTGTATGTAGTATGTTTATGTTGTAGGAGAGAGGGTGAATCCAGATGTAAACACGTGCCTGCAGTCCTCGTACAGGTTGTATCAAGCTATGTGTATTCTATGCTCTACCTGATGACTGTAAATGTTTTTATTCTGCTATAGAACACTACGTTTTACACATATGTCAAGTGAATACTGCATAGTCTGTGCATTGCAGTGTGCAATAATGCACATTTCGAAAGTAAACGTTCTCAGTCTCTCACTTAAAGAATTCTGATGTGTTACACTCACATGACTCTTGTACTCTTGTACAAACTATTTTTACAAAAGCTTATTCTCCATATGCTTCATGTTAATCGGGATGTTAATCTTATTGCTAATTTTCTTGTAGCTGCAAGGGGATTATGGTAGGTTTTAAACGATAGTCAAATATTTTAACAGTTGGTTGTCATGTGGCGCATTCCATTCTCTTTGCATGTCCAGAACATAAAAACAAAATCTGATGTGTTACACTCACATGACTTTCTCTACTCTTGTACAAACTATTTATACAAACGCTTATTCTCCATCTACTTCATGTTAATCGAGTTAAACATTTGCAGAGTCTATCTTATTGCTAATTTTCTTGTAGATGTAAGGGGAATATATATTTACAAGGGCAATTTGGAAATACAGTAGCCTTTAAGCACATACATATCTCTTAATAACTGGTTGCTAGGTGCAGCACCATTCACTTTCCCACAGATCAATACTCTTTGCATATCCAAGACAAAAAAATAAATAACGAATTCCCATTTGAGAAAATAAGTATTGAAAAATCTGATGTGTTACACTCACATGACTTTCTCTACTCTTGAACAAACTATTTTTACAAACGT
Source organism: Deroplatys truncata (assembly GCA_030765065.1). Lineage (NCBI taxonomy): Eukaryota > Metazoa > Arthropoda > Insecta > Mantodea > Mantidae > Deroplatys > Deroplatys truncata. The sequence continues at coordinate 188,717,683 of CM060986.1, read as the reverse complement.
TTATTCTCCATATGCTTCATGTTACTCGAGATATCGAGATGTCAATCTTATTGCTAATTTTCTTGTAGATGCAAGGGGAACATGGTAGGTTATAAGCGATAGTCAAATCTTTTAAGCGCTGGTTGCTATGTGGCGCATTCTATTCTGTTTGCATATCCAGGACATAAAAAATTGAATAACGAATTTGAGAAAAAGTATAAGTATTGGAAAATTTAAGGAAATAACAAGCAATATCTCGAAAATGATTCACTCAACTGAAAAAATGTATATGACATAAATTGTGTATTTTAACACAATCTACATTTTTTGTGTAGTAAAATTTTGTCTATCTCTTATGGGTTACCAGTTATGCAAAAGTCGTTCACAATAAAGAATACTTTTGGAGACATTCCCAGGAAATTCAAGATAAACATTTTATTTGTCATAAAAATATCTTAAACATATGATATTTTAATCAAAATCGTTAGAGTCATTTTTGAGAAAATTAAAATTTTCGAAAAATCTTCCATGTAAAGGGTACTCTGGGGTGAGGGGATTTTCTTCAAAACCTTCGTGTTGCATCCTTGGAAGACACTGAACCTAAATACCAAGTTTGGTGTTTATCCGACTGTTCGTTTCTGAGTTATGCTGTTCACAGACACACACACAGACACACAGACACACAGACACACACACGGATATGTTTCCAAAAATGCTTTTTTTGGATTCAGGGGGTCTCAAAACATGTATTCCCGGTGAAATCTCGGTATCGAAATTTTGGGTGGAATACAATACTTCCCCTACTTACTATACGTAGTAGAGAAAGTAAAAATTTAAGGGAATAACAAGTAATATCTCGAAAATGGTTCACTCAACAAAAAAAAATTATATGACGTAAATTGTGTATTTTAACGCGATCTACATTTTTTGTGTAGTAAAATTTTGTCTATCTCTTATGGTTTACCAGTTATGCAAAAGTCGTTCATAATGAAGAATACTTTTGGAGACATTCCCAGGAAATTCAAGATCTTCATTTTATTTGTCATAAAAAATTCTTAAACATGTGATATTTTAATGAAAATCGTTAGAGCCATTTTTGAGAAAATTAAAATTTTCGAAAAATCTTCCATGTAAAGGGTAATCTGGGGTGGGGGTACTTTCTTGAAAACCTTCGTGTCGCATCCCTGGAAGATACTGAACCTAAATACCAAGTTTGGTGTTTATCCGACTGTTCGTTTCTGAGTTATGCTGTTCAAAGACAGACACACAGACAGATTCACAGACACACACACGGACATGTTTCCAAAAATGCTTTTTTTGGATTCAGGGGGTCTCAAAACATGTATTTCCGGTTTAATCTCGGTATCGAATTTTTGGGTGGAATACAATACTTCCCCTACTTACTATACGTAGTAGAGAAAGTAAAAATGAATAACGAATTTGAGAAAAAGTATATGTATTGGAAAATTTAAGGGAATAACAAGCACAATGGTTCATTCAACAAAAAAATGTATATGACATAAATTGTGTATTTTAAAGCGATCTACATTTATTGTGTAGTAAAACTTTGTCTGTCTCTTATGGTTTACTAGTTATGCAAGTCGTTCACAATGAAGAATACTTTTGGAGACATTCCCAGAAAATTCAAGATATACATATTATTTGTTATTAAAATATTTTAAACATATGATATTTTAATCAAAATCGTTGGAGTCATTTTTGAGAAAATTAAAGTTTTCGAAAAATGTTCCGTGTAAAGGGTAATCTGGGGTGGGGGGATTTTCTTGAAAACGTTCGTGTCGCATCTCTGGAAGATACTGAACCTAAATACCAAGTTTGCTGTTTATCCGACTGTTCGTTTCTGAGTTATGCTGTTCACAGACACACAGACAAACACACACACACACACACACACACACACACACACACATACACGGACATGTTTCCAAAAATGCTTTTTTTGGTTTCAGGGGGTCTCAAAACATGTATTTCCAGTGAAATCTCTGTAACGAATTTTTGGATGGAATACAATACTTCCCCTACTTACTAAACGTGGTAGAGAATGTAAAAAAAGCTATATCGTGAAAACTGCTTTCGACATCGCAAGAGGTTATAGGTGCATACAGCTAATACACTACCACCGTCTGATATATTTCCTACTCTGTTTGCGAAGCGGAATATCGCGCCTACTATGGCATATTTGTTTACCCACCGTCTGTACCGAGGGGACACGTGCCAAGACGTGCTCTCAGCATCGGTAACTTCAAATCACGGACCAGTCCTATAATATAGTAAGTCTGCTACAGTCAGGCAACGTAGCAACAGTGAAGTGTGTAAACTTTCTGTCAGATGCAGTAAGATAGATTAAATTCTCAGACTTAAAATTGTGTCAGCCTTATCTCTGAACAACCAATGACTCCCTGCTCGACTGCGTGATTTAAGTTAGCCAGAGGATAAACAAACAGAGAAATTGAAACGTTAGGTGGCCCAACTTTAGATAACCAAGTCATATAAAAGAAATAGCAATGCGGTAACTAAGCTTCAGTTAATAATTTGCTAACTTAAATGCGCCAAGTGGAAAAAGATATGATTTTTGAAAGTTTATAATTAATATTGTTTTATTACGATAAAATTTAAATTTTTAGTTTTTCACAATTTTGGGCCAAAATTCATAGATTCATTACCTTAAGGGCATTTAATTTCACTGCCGTCCCATAAAATACTGCTAAGGGCAAGAGCTATAGTTTATTTATATGCGACATGCTCACAGCTTTGGACCAACTAGTCTCTAGGCCTCTGACGAGAAAACGTTTGCAGAGTGTTCTGCTGTCCGGAAGAGTGAGGGGGGACAGTACCATGTGCAACTCACGATGATGTCATAAATATATCTACTATCTACATTAAAAGCATCGCGCAACGTTAGTATTCCAGCATGATTCACTTGGAGCAGTGTGTAAGTGTTTTCTAGTGATAAAGTTATTTACAATGCCCAGTAAGAAAGGAAGAACTCTACACGGTCAAGCCCGAGAAACAGTTGCTAACGTTGTTAAGATCTGTGACGAGAATGCAAACAAAAACAACCGGTTATTCAGCATTATTAGCACAAGAGAGTATGTTTTCCAAAAGGCCTCAAGTCTTGTTGGTATGTTGAAAGTAGAGCCGCAACCTTTCTCAGATAGCGCTAGAATTGTTGTTGTCAACACATTCTTTACAGACACATTCTCGTGAGAGGAACACAGTAAGTTTTGCTACACAGAATTAAAAGCTTTGCAGTGTTCACTGTGTAGATCCATTCTAACCTTCTCTCATCTCATCTTCTCATCAAGATATAGATTATACAACGGAGGAGGACACATCGCTACTGCGATAGATCTATTTGCGGCTACCACTCCTCAGGAGGAAGGCATGAAGTGAAGGATCCATAGGAGGCTACAGTCTGCAGGTGGACAGACTATAGAGACGCGCGGAAGTGCCTAACATCTCATGGATCGTTCCATTGCTGGAGCTATTCAGAGAGGGCGGTGAACGATTCGTCCAACCAGACAACCCTCTAGTGTCTAAAGGGGATGCTATTTTCTTCGAGCAAGCCTCCGCGCCATCTATCCCTCACCGCCTCACGCCACGAAACATAGAAGCACACCCGAAAAAATTAGAAAGAAACGGATTGAAAGAGAAATGTGAGGAAGATGAATCGTGGAAGATGAGAAACCACCCCAGTATTCACCTATCGATCAGTAAAATCCAAGGTCAAGTGGGGTGAACGAGAGTCGATCCTGGCACCCCCCTAATGGGAGGCTTACCCGTTACTGTGCAGCCAATTATTTTGGTATTCCTCTAATGCATCTGTGAAATTTGGAAAATTCACAGTATGTAACATATCTTGTTGAAAGTTACGGCAACTATTGTGCACAGTAAGAGTAATACTTCAGCCATGTTTCATAATTCGACTTGCATTTTTATTGTGTAAAATTAATCTTTATTGTGTAAATACGTTGTTTTAATAAACATGCTGAACGCGAAGCATTACATCAGATTTCATGTTTTACTAAATGAGTTTGAAAAAATGTATAATTTTATATTTTTATATAAGCACCCAATTTAGTAGAAAAGTTATAACTTTTTGTACCTTCCAAAATTCGGGATTTTTCAAATGTTATAATTAAAAACTTAAAATTGAAGCATTAATTTAAGAAAAGTGTATTATGATTTGAGAGGCAGCACAAACATTTGAGACAGATTAGTAAAAATAATCGTGTGGAACATTTTGAGTATGCAAAAATGCTGAAAAAGGTTTACGACAAAACAAGGTTTAAAGTTAGGCGTGGCCATTAATAAGCATGCGACTGTCCACTTATATCTCCAATTAATTGGTGGTTTAAATGCCCCAAGTGGAGAAAAGGCTATGTTTCTGCAGCGCCTATGGATAATACTCTTTCCTCAGAGCAGGCATCCGAGCCATCTGTCCGACATCGTCACACCACGAAACCTAGAAACACACCCGAAACATGAGAAGGAAACGGAATCTAAAGGGAAATTGGGGAAAGTAACCACCGAGTGGGATGGCTCTGGTGGCAACGTCTGAGGGTTCCGTGGTTCGATCCCGGCGACCGTCCACTCTGTCCCATGAGTATTTCATGGTTTTCCCGGGTCGTTAGACGTATACTGGTGATTCAATTTCTACCACGACTTTCCAACTTCTCATTTCCTGTACCATTATCTTCCTTGTATTCTGTTTCAGGTTGTGGAGCAGGCGACGGTATTGGACAGGTAGCGGCTGGGTGGTGGCTTGCGCTGTGTAGAGGTTTCTTCCATGGCGCCGCTGCGGGATCAGCTCAGTTAGGTCTCTCCTCCACGTGGGCCCCGCCACGGATGCGTTACATATGGAAACGTTAAGAACCCTGTCTGTTCTTGTCTAAAAGGTCACCATTCGTGTCTCTCCCCTCATCCGTCCCTCTTGGGGATCACTGGTAGAACCACAAAGGGTCGATTGGCGTGCCCGGTTTCGGGGGCCCCCTCCGTTGATTCGCACGTTTACGCAGCATTCGCTTACCGACCAGGGAAAACTACGAAAAACCCCAAGGTGAGAGGCGACTAAAATCGAACCCGGGATCTCCCGATTGCGGGCTTAACGTGTTACGACGGAGCCATCTCTTTCGTTTATATGGACATGCTCACTAGTGTAGTTCTTGTATAGAAAATTAAATAGCTTAGCACTGTTCACTGTGTGGTTCGTTCCAATCTTCTCTCAGCAAATTACCGTTATCATCTGCTAACTCCGAGTTGTACTCGCTGGTAAAACCCTGTCGTTTACATAGAATGAATAGCAGCTAACTGAGCCACAGGCGAGCTAATCCTTCTATCAGAGAATCTGAAACAGAACATCAACGTCCACGAAATACTTGCTCATTAGATGTTCACAGAGACAACTTCATTCACACGCTATGCTATCGGGAATCGAAGTGCGCCCCGGGCCCCAAGTGGCAGGGGTTAATTTAGGTAATACCGATGCATTCCAGTGGAATAATGTTTTCAGTTCGGAAGTTGGTCAGCTTTGTCCTGCGCTCCCACGGGAGGGTGAGGGGGGATATGTGTACTCTCTGTACTAATGGCTTTCACAAGAGACCAGACCACAACGCTAAAGCGGTTCAAGTAACTTCTATCGAAAAGCCGCAGTAATTTTAAGGTTTTACTCTCTGCGGGGGCGATTCAAATACATAACTTACACCTCCTTTGTCTTTGTACTTCTCCATTAACAGCGTTTCATTTGTTTATCCTGGAGGAGCGTGGCTTATAAGTCATATTTCAAGCTATGACAGCCCAGAGTTTTAAAACTGGGAACTCATTTAGTCTTTCATTGAGAATATACAACAAAAATATAGCAGTTAAAAAAGATAGAGAGAAAATAATTCACCATGATTCCATAACGTATTTTACAGCAAGAAATGGGCATGTTGGGCACTACTGCCAAAATGTGCCGCATGTGTATACTTCGTCTTAGCGAGACAGCTGATAATCTGGGGGATTCCTGAACAACACTAACCAAATTCAAGTAATTTTTCTTTTATTTTCTGTAATACTTGCTTAGGATAAAAAAATATTGCCTCCGGCCTGAAACTTCATGTTAAACTTTCGCTGGAAATCCACGTTATAAGATTATTAAACTAAAATAAAATACCTAATACAAAATCTTATACTGCTTTTATGTTTGTATTTGCGAATAGCACAATCCCAAAACGAAAAGTTGAATAAACAGCAAACCTCGTATCAAAGTCGGAGATCTTCTAAGCATACATGGCGAAGATTTTCATAGAATTTTCGCACTTCCTAACAACACTTTAAATGGAAAACTTTACGTTATTTTTTATATTCTAAAAAATAAATACGATTATCATTAAAATGTAAAATTAAAATACGTGGAACACACAAAATGTCTACGATTTTCTAAAAAAAGAAATCATTCTATCCAGTTTTGTGTAACTATGTAGAAAATCATAAATGATAAAATAAGCTCATAATAGAAAACAGTGGGCTACAAGAAATACATTTTTACTAGCTTCAGCCACTTTTTAAATATTGCAATTTCAACTTGAAATTTTCTCGGGTTGAAGTTTACTTTGTTATAGCATTCTTTGACAATTTGGAATGCGAGCTATTTTATTTCTGCTCTTCAGCTAGTTGCTACAGGGCTAGTCTCAACAAAATCTGACTATTGAATTTGGCACCTTTTCCAAATTTGTGTGTAACAAAATTTGGCTTATAGAAGCCATTTATCTTAACGCAATCTATCATTATATAATCGCAGGTCTATCATATATTCAGATTAATCAACTAAATACAGTTCAAAGAACAGCATGTGTGGCTGTCGTGAAAACAACTCCTACTGCACCAATGGAGACAATCTTGAACCTGACTGCGTTGCATTTAGTTTTAACGAAGGAGGCTACTCCATAGACTGCAACACGCTAAGCAACTGAAAATTCCTGAAGTAGACTCAGGTTTGCTAAGAATTAGGAAATACATAGGAGATGCATATTTAGAAATACCGTCAATCTGCATAATTCCAATTAAATATTTAATTAACAACCTCAAGGTCATTACTGATCTTGAACGACGGACGAATAAAACTCTGAAAACTCCTGAGAAAACTTTGATGGGGTTTACAGACGGCTCAGGAACAGAATCCAGAATATATGACATGTGCAAAAGATTTTTACTTTCTCTACTACGTATAGTAAGTAGGGGAAGTATTATATTCCACCCAAAAATTCGATACCGAGATTTCACGGAAATATATGTTTTGAGACCCCCTGAATAAAAAAAAATTTTGGAAGCATGCCCGTGTGTGTCTGTGAACAGCATAACTCAGAAACGAACAGTCGGATAAACACCAAACTTGGTAGTTAGGTTCATTATCTTCCAAAGATACGACACGAAGGTTTTCAAGAAAATCCCCCTACCCCAGAGTACCCTTTACATGGAACATTTTTCAAAAATTATAATTTTCTCAAAAATGGCTCTAACGATTTTTATTAAAATATCATATGTTTAAGATATTTTTATGACAAATGAAATGTATATATCGAATTTTCGGGGAATGTCTCCAAAAATATTCTTCATTGTAAACGACTTTTGCATAACTGGTAAACCATGAGAAATAGACAAAATTTTACTTTACAAAAAATGTAGATCGCGTTAAAATACACAATTTATGTCGTATACATTTTTTGTTGTTGAGTGAACCATTTTTGAGATATTGCTTGTTATTCCCTTAAATTTTCCAATACTTTTTCTTAAATGGGAATTCGTTATTAAATTTTTATGTACTGGACATGCAAAGAGAATGGAATGCTCCACATAGCAACCAGCTCTTAAAAGATTTGACTATCGCCTAAAGTCTACCATACTCCTGTTGCATCTACAAGAAAATTAGCAATAAGATTAACATCTCGATTAGCATGAAGCATACGGAGAATAAGCGTTTGTAAAAATAGTTTGTACAAGAGTAGAGAAAGTCACGTGAGTGTAACATACAAACATAAGGAGAGCTTACACTGGTAAACAGATCCTTATCTTCTCTAATAGCCAGGTTGCACTTAATGCTCTAAGTAGTCATAAGGTAACGCCAGGACTGGTTCTAAACTACCTAAACATGTTCACAAGCTTAGTAGAACAGAATGACGTTCAGCTCATCTGGGTGCCTGATCATAGTGGCATAGAGGGAAATGAAAAAGCTTCGTAGCAGCACAAGGAGTAACTTTACAATTTATTGGGCCAGAGCATCCGCTAGGAATATCTTGATGTTTAGTGAGAGAGGCTGTTAAGAGCTGATACAAAGCAGATCATAAAACATGCTTAAAACTACAGAAAAAATATGGCAAACTATTTATTAGAAAACCATGTAAGGAAAAGAGCGGAAAGCTCACTTCAATGTAACAGACTTCAGCTGAGAACAATTATTGCATTTCTCACAGGCGTGTTTCAGGATAACTTAGGTTGCAGATTGTGCAACAAAAAACTGAAACATTATATGCCCCTGTGAAGGTTTGGCTCAAAGAAGATATATTGCTTTAGGGAAAATGAAAAGAAAAGAATCTGAAACCATATCTGTTATGAGATAGTATTCCTTGGTAAAGCATAATGAATTGGCTTTACACCGATACATTAGTACAATAAGCCCAAGGCTGAACTGCATCCGGATCAATGACGGAAATTTGTGTCGCATAAAACAGACAAGATGCATTCAGATTAATTCCTCTAGATTGTTTATCTTGATTCCGAGCGAGTTAGTGGATACTCGCATTCTGGAGGACCCAGATACGATTTCCGTCGGTCGCTTACTCTAACCTTGGTTTTTTTGGTTTTCCTGGTCGGTAGGCGAATGCTGGGGTGGTTTCTCTTCTACCACGTTTTCCTTTCCCTTATTTCTGTTTCACTCCGTTTCCTTCCTATGTTCCAGGTCCTTCAGGTTTCGTGGCGGATACTTTCTCCAAAGAAAAATGTTTTTGCCGTGGACACTATCTGGTACAGGAGTCGTTCAAATTCATTCTCTTGGCAGCTTCACTAATGGGATGGGTCTTCCAGCCAGGAAATATTAGGGACTTCTGCACGTCTCAGTGTCTTTTGTGGTTCCTTCACTTCAATCCCCTACCCCTTAGCTGTAAAACATATCTGGGTATCGATGCCCGAAGTGTCCCCCTCCGTTGTAAAGCCAATACTTATACCTCTTGTTGCGTTTGAGTATCATTCTATCAAGAATCCTATTTGGCATATGTACCCTGCAACAGAGATGTCCGAGATTGTGAAACTTGAAGATCTGAAGCGAACTCAGAAGCAACAAGGCTGCGATCTCAACCGAACAACAATGAGAATATGACAGTTTAAACAATCGGGAAAAATTTAATTTCTCGCTCCATTGACCTACAATTCAATAGAATTAGGAGGTGTTCATTTATTATGTCTTGTTATTTTTTTTCAACTTTCTTAACTCCTTTCTTCCATGTCAGTCTGTTACACTCAACTAGATTTTTACGTTTTCCTGATTCGTTCCTTGATAAAGCGCGTGAAATGTAACTTTTTAAGGGTACCACGAAGGAATTAGTACACATTTTACAGAGTGTTATTTGTTGTTATATCTCAGGTAAACAAATTACAAGTTCAGTATTTAGATTGAAATATTTTGTGTTACATTCATATGAACGTCTTTAGCCGCTATTGTTTATTTCTATACAGCTTCCACAAACTATTCTCACAAAGTTTCACTACCCATTTTGCTATAGGTACAATCGAGGACATGATTTATGTTGGGGGTTTACAAAATCGCCTCTGTTACGCCTAGTCCGCACCCTTTACCTGATTCTAGCGTTCTACTTAATGTTTGCTTTACTCCTCCCTTTTCCTTCGCTCCTCAGCCTGAAACCGACTTGTGTGAATAGATAAATGTTTGAGTGCCAGACTTTTGACATATAACCAATAAGAGACGGACTCATCCAAGGGCTGGTGAGGACCGTCGCTGCGAAGCATGTCTGGCAGCAACTGTAATGTTTCTGCACTCCTCCTCTTTCGCCTCTCACTATAGGCATTAGCCTATAAGCCGATCTTGTGGCGAGAACAATGACACCACAATGTAAATATTAATATTAATGGAAATACATGTATGTTAAATGTTAATGGGACTAGCTAGCCGTGCTGGAAGGAAGAGTCAGGTACAGGACGCCAAGCTGTACCATTCAGAGATATCTCCGGAGCAAAACACATAGAAGCTAGGCTAAACTTGACTGGCAGAGACGCTAGAGTGAACAAGACAGCTACAGGGTAGAAAGAGGTAGCAAGAGGTTTGGACAGTATTGGGAACTCCAGATGTGTCAAATTAGAGATATGAGGGCAAATTTTCTGACACAACGCTAAGAGGATAATCAATCAAATTAAGGCTTTAAAACAGCTACGGTAAAAGTGGCCTGCAGAGTGTATAAAAGATACTTGCGTCAAGGGGTGAAATTCACGTCACTTTTGTGGTGGAGTGTGTGCAAAAACTGATAGGAATTTAAGAAGATAAAGAGTTAAGTTGTAGGCACAGTTTTGCATACAGGACCCGTGATTATGTAATATTTGATAGATAGAAATCACGGCTACTTGAAATTTTTTTCGTATACTGTTTCCACGCCCTAGAGAAAGCTAAGAGTATACGCCAACACAAAGGTGTTTCAGCTCATCAACGTTCACCAGCACATCAACATTCAAGACAAAAAGAAAGGAAGTCAACGAGCAGAGGAAAGCTCCGTCGCGATCATTGTTCAAAGGCTTTGTTCACATTTAAGAACAAGTATAACTATTGAAAAATTCAAACAAATATTAAGAAATATCTTGGAAATGGTTCACTTCACAAAAAAGAAAAAGAAAAAAAGTATATCGCATAAATGGTGTGTTTTAACGAGCTCTACATTTTTTGTAGAAAAAAATTTGTCTATCTCTTACGGTTTACCATTTATGCGAAAGTCGTTCAGAATGATGTGGACTTTTGGAGACATTTCCAGAAAATTCAAGATATAGATTTCATTTGCCATGAAAATATCTTAAACACGTGATATTTTAACCGAAATCGTTAGAGTCATTTTTGTGAAACTCAAATTTTTCGAAAAATGCTCCATGTACAGAATTATCTGGGATGGGAGGATTTTCCTGAAAATCTTCGTGTCTCAGCCTTGGGTGATAGTAAACTCAAGTAACCAAGTTTGGTATTTATCAGACTTTTTGTTTTTCAGTCATGCTGTTCACAGACTGAAGACAGACAGACACGCACATGTTTCCAAAAAAAGCTTTATTTGGATTCAGATCACCTCAAAGCTATTTCCAATGAAATCTCGGTATCGAATTTTTGGGTGGAATACAATACTTCCCCTACTTACTATACGTAGTAGGGAAGGTAAAAACATTATAGGTAACCAAAAGCATCGACACGTTTCCGTGCACTCGACCGTACAAGGTGGATAGAGGAAACCGACGTCAGATGTTTAAAAGCGAGTGGAATATCTAGGCCAGCAAGTATCGGCCCGGTTTTTAAACATCTGGCTGTTGATTTAGTTTCCACCATCCCCCTTGTAACATCAAGGAAATGAGTAATGAAATTGCTGCTGGAAAGGGTTATCTCGATTAACATGAAGTAGACAGAAAAACATGGTTTTGTAAGCTTAAGGTCGTGCAGGCATGTTGCCATGGTAGCTCAGTTGGTTAGGAACCGGACGAAAACGGAAGAACTGTGGTTCAAATCCCGGCTACGGCACTGAATTTTTCAGTCTGATTCTACCTTTCCCTTCCTAAGAATAGTTTTAGATATGATAGTAGATAGAAAGTCATGTTAATGTAACACATCAGGCTTTTATCACCATTTTATACAAAGTTAGGCTTACAGACAGACATGTAAGTCCTTATATGACATGCCTTAAAGGATCGTAGGTCTTTAAAAGTTACACAGGAATAAAGTGGAAGGTTTGTAGTACTCACCAAACTCCATGTTCAGGAACGTTGGCAACTGATGGCCTTTTTACTTTCTCTATCACGTACATAGATAGTAGGTAGAATTTTTTTACCCAAAAATTCGATACCGAGATTTCACCGGAAATACATGTTTTGAGGCCCCTGAATTTAAAAAAAGCCTTTTTAGAAAAAGGTCCGTATGTTTGTCTGTGTGCCTTGAACAGTATAACTCAAAAACATAATGACAGAAAAATACCAAACTTGGTATGTAGGTTCACTATCCTTCAAAGATGCGACACGAAAATTTTCAAGAAAATACCCCTAACCCAGATAAGCATTTACACGAAACATTTTTCGAAAATTTAAATTTTCTTAAAAGTGGCTCTAAAGATTTTGATCAAACTATCATATATTTAAGACATTTTTATGTCAAATGAAATGTATATCTTGAATTTTCTGGAAACATCTCCAAAAGTCCTCTTTATTCAGAATGAATTTTGCATAATGTAAACCGTAAGGGATAGACACTGTGTGTCTGTGAACAGTATCATTCAAAAAGTCGGATAAAAACCTAACTTAGTATTTGAGTTTAGCATCCTCCAAGGATGCGATATGAAGATTTTCAAGAATATCCTCTCACCCCAACTACCCTTGGATTTTCTCAAAGTGTGTCTAATGATTCTGATTAAAATATCTTATGTTTAAGATATCTTCATGAAAATGAAAAGTATATCTTGAACTTTCTGGGAATGTTCCCAAAAGTCCTCTTCATTCTGAATGACTTTTGCACAACTGGTAAGCCTTAAGAGAGATAATTTTACTGCACAGAAAATGTAAATCTCGTTAAATCACACAATTTATGTATATACAGTTTTTTGTTCAGTGAACCATTTCCGAGATATTACTCGCTATTTGTTTGAGTTTTCCAATACGTATGCTTTTTCTCAAATGGTTATTCTTGAACATACAAAGAGAATGAATTGCTCCACATAGCAACCAGCTCTTAAAAGTTTTGACTATCGCTTAAAGCCTGCCATATTCCCCTTGCATCTACAAGAAAGTTAGCAGTAAGATGGTTTCTGCAAAAGTTTATCCTGATTAACATGAACTAGATGGAGAATAAGCATTTGTAAAACTAGTTTTAACAAGAGTAGAGAGAGAGAGAGAGAGAGAGAGAGAGAGAGAGAGGGAGAGTCATGTGGGAGTAACACATCATATAACATTTTCGTATGTATGTCTGTATTTCTGTATGTGTCTGTGTCTGTAAACAGCATTACTCAAAAGCGAAATATCGGATCGATACCAAACTTGGTATTCAAATTTATTATCTTCCATAGATACAACAAAAAGGTTTTAAAGTAAATCTGCTCACCTCAAACTACCCTTTACTTGGAAATTTTTCGAATTTTTTTTATTTTATAAAAATGGCTCTAACGGTATTTATTAAAATACGTATATTAAAAATATTTAATTGAAAAATAAAATGTATGTCTTGCATTTTCTGGGAATAGCTTTTGAGGTACACTTCACTCGGAATAAATTTTGTATAATGTTGTATAACTGGTAAACGTTAGGGGATAGACGAAAACTTAACTATGCAAACAATGAACATCTGTTTAAAACACAATTTATTATAATAACCTGTTTTGTGGCATCAGCAATTTCCGAGATATCAGTTATTAATGCTTCAACACTTAGTCAATCCTGTAAAGTGATGTCGAGTTTTAGTTGTTTCTCGCAATGTCATGGAAAGAGTATGGAATTTTTAGGCCAGCATATAGCGTCCAGTTCTAAAACGCTTAAAAGCTGTTTGCTTTGTTGTGTAATGCAGCTATTTCCGAAAAGGCTTACCTTGATTGAAATGAAGTAGATAGGAAAGTAAAATTTCGTAAGAAAAATTTGTATACGCACTAATAAGTAATAGAGTGCAGAGAAAGACATTGTGACACTTGAGATTTTTTAAGAAATAGGTAGATACGTATCTACGTATTAACTCGTATACTTAATTATCCAAATACAACGGTTTTATTTGTATTGGTGAGTGGTTTTGGATAGGAAAAACTTTGAATGTAAATAGCATATGCGCTTCGATATGTAACTTATTGTTTCTGTTTATATTAAGTAATATTTGAATAGATGTTTATTTAGACTGGAAAGTTTGGGAAATGGAAGGCCTGTATAAAAAAAGAAACGCGTGTGCGAGTTTTGTATAGTTTTGGATTGGAACGGAACTGTTAGCTAATATTGTCTTGCTTGCAAAAATGCACACAAAATGAAGGACATACATAAAGATTAAATGTCAAAGCTATGGTAACATGAGGTTTATATCAACAGCGAAGTAAAACAAGGGTTGGTTCTATGTGCTGCATCAGCACGCCGATGAATGTAAACAGCTCTAGATATAAAACTATGGTCCCGAAAATGGAACAGAGAGGGAAGAAGCAAAAGCCGGATCGATTCCGTGTATGCGCATGCAAATATTTGTAACGGATTTAAACGCTAAATCAACAGTCGCTGTTGTGTAAGGAACCAACGCTACAGTCAATTGCAGGATGAAATCCGGTTGAGGTTTACGAAATCAGAGGGAATGATTTTGTAAGCCAGGTCCTCGTTCTCCTTACCGGCAGTTTAGCAACCCTCCTCGGTTGCTAAAGACTTTAACACATTGAAAAGCTTGAATAGAGGCAACGACGACGGTGCTTCAGGGACAAAGCTACTCCTTGCTGAAACCTGCTCCGACTGACTTTCCTCTATGTATCGTAGGAAGCAATTCTTCAGTGCGTAAACTACGCTAAAACGCTTAAATTACTCACCAAATGCAAAATAAATAAAACTGTTTAAAGAACGCCCGTTACCATGGTGTTATATGTGACAGAAAGGACTTAAACTGAGTGGGAAATCTCAAATCCCACGAATTTTATTTTGAGCAAGTTTCAGGAAGCTCTTCAAGAAACTCTCTTGGCAGGCTTACAAACATCTAAGTTTATTTGTTTTAACTTTGGCTAATCGTTCCAAAGCTGCCTCCTTTAAACATGAACACTTTATTATAGTATATTAATACCAACAATGAAATAAGGAATAGTGAAATATATACCCTCTGTTTTACTGAAGATGCTGTAAATTCCATCGGTTCCTGTGAATGCCTAAAAATGTGTGGTTTGTAATACTATTGATATATGAATTCCTACAAATTGATATGTGAATGCATAAAAATTTGTGGTTTGTAAGAACATTGATATGTGAATTCCCACACTTTCATTTGTGAATTCCTACAGTTTCATATGTGACTTCCTCAAATTTGCGGTCTGCAAGAATGTATATATGTGAATTCCTACACTCTGATACGTGAATTCTTCAAATTTATGGCATACAACAATATTGATATGTCAATTTCTACACTTTTATATATGAATTCCTCAAATTTGTGGTTTGCAACAATATTGATATGTCAATTTCTACACTTTCATATGTGAATTCCTACACTTTCATATGTGAGTTCCTCAAGTTTGCGGTCTGCAAGAATGTTTATATGTGAATTCCTACACTCTGATAGGTGAATTCTTCAAATTTATGGCATACAACAATATTGATATGTCAATTTCTACACTTTTATATATGAATTCCTCAAATTTGTGGTTTGCAACAATATTGATATGTCAATTTCTACACTTTCATATGTGAATTCCTACACTCTGATACGTGAATTCTTCAAATTTATGGCATACAACAATATTTATATGTCAATTTCTACACCTATATATATATATATATATATATATATATATATATATATATGAATCCCTCAAATTTGTGGTTTGCAACAATATTAATATGTCAATTTCTACACTTTCATATGTGAGTTCCTCAAATTTGCGGTCTGCAAGAATGTTTATATGTGAATTCCTACATTCTGATACGTGAATTCTTCAAATTTATGGCATACAACAATATTGATATGTCAATTTCTACACTTTCATATGTGAGTTCCTCAAATTTGCTGTCTGCAAGAATGTATATATGTGAATTCGTACACTCTGGTACGTGAATTCTTCAAATTTATGGCATAAAACAATATTGATATGTCAATTTCTACACTTTGATATGTGAATTCCTAAAATTTGTGGTTTGCAAGAATATTGATATGTCAATTCCTGCACTTTAATATGTGAATTCTTAAAATTTATGGTATGCAACAATATTTATATGTCAATTTCTACACTTTGATATGTGAATTCTTCAAATTTATGGTATGCAACTATATTGATATATAAATTTTTACACTTTTATATGTGAATTCTTCAAATTTATGGTATGCAACAATATTTATATGTCAATTTCTACACTTTGATATGTGAATTCTTCAAATTTATGGTATGGAACAATATTGATATGTAAATTTCTACATTTTAATATGTGAACTACTACAAATTTGTGGTTTGCAAGAATATAGATATGTAAATTCCTACATTTTAATATGTGAATTCCTACAAATTTTTGGTTTGCAAGAATAGAGATATACAAATTCTTACATTTTAATATGTGAATTCCTACAAATTTTTGTTTTGCTGGAATATAGATATTTAATTCCTGCATTTTAATATGTGAATTCCTACTAATTTGTGGTTTTCAAGAATATAGATATGTAAATTCCTACATTTAGGTATGTGAATTCCTGCAAATTTGTAATTTTCAAGAACATCGATATGTGTATTCCTACACTTTGATGTAAGAATTCCTACAAATTTGTGGTTTGCATAATTATTGACGTGTTAATTCCTACAGCTTGATATGTGAATTTCTACAAATTTGTGATTTGTAATAATATTCATGTGTCAATTCCTACCCTTGATCTGTGAATTGTTACATATTTGTGACTTGTAAGAATATTGATATGCGAATTCCTACAAAGACAAAATTGTTCCTCCTATGTACACAGTGTGTAGAAGAAGAAGACCACATATCTGTTGGGAAAGTACATTCTTCGCTTGCATATGTGTCAAGAATAATTCATCTAATATTTGATCCTGACGCTTGACATTTAGGGAGTCAATCTTCCATTGTAATGTAGATGTGAACGAGGTGGCTAACTGACTGTAAACAGAGAGCAGCGACTTTGTTTAAGCAGTTTGTTGTAGTGAGAGCGAAATAGGAAAGCAGCTGACGTACTTCTTTGGATTGCCCTTTCTTAATGAAGATGTTATTGAATATTACAACTTTTCATGTTTATTTTAAACTAGTTTTACCGAGTGTTAATGCGTAGCTCTTTGACAATGTTATAATTTTAAACAAAAAACCATTTGGGTTTTAAACTCTCGAATGAGAATCTACATTACCTGAGAGGATGCCAGAAAGCTGTGAATACAGAAGGACAATATTTTCAGCATCTCTTATAAGGTATTGATTTATTATCCTTGTAATTGTAACTATGAGAACGTGAGGCGGTTATTTCGGCTTTAGTCCGAGCTGCGGCTGACGCGCGATCAGCCATGCGGTGCCCACAATGTGAAGAAAAAGCACCGTAGATTTGAGAGCGTCAAGTTTTTTTATTCTGCTAGATTTCTAAATTGTTTGAATCTGTAGAGGTATACTTGATGAAGAAATAAACTCATTTGCTATAATTAATATATAACACTAAGCTTTCCCCGTAGTCTACAATTTTTTCCGGTCAGCAAAATATGTTTCAATCAGTTCACGTATACTCTTTTTACATTTTCTAAAACCATTTAACTGCTTTGTCACAGCGGTGACTTTGGCTTTAGAAACGCCTAATGGTGTTCGTAACACCTTTATAATAATTATTATTATTATTATTATTATTATTATTATTATTATTATTATTATTGCACTTGTAACTTTAACTTCTGGGATCATATAAAAGGCTTTAACTTTAATGGTGTTACGGATTCGTTAACTGTAGATATTTTAACTTTTGTTTATCCGAATTTTCATTAGGAAACGCTGTCATTCACTTCCAAATTGATATTTCCAGACTCTCTCTAGGATAATTTGTGAAGAAAAGTTCCCCTGCTCCAGCCGGGACCTCTGGATTGAGAGGATAGAGCGCTGACCACTCGGCCGCAGAGGCGTCTGTTGAACACGAACTATAGTTTTCTTACTTTGAATCACGCTCATATTCAGAATTCCAAACTCATCGGAGGGCAGGAAATTATTCTAATTAAGGAAACATTCCATGCTGCAAATGGAACTTCGGTCCTCTGGGTTGAGCAGTCATTATTGTAGCCCTGCACCTGATTATAAACATTTTTACTTTCTCTACTACGTATAGTAAGTAGGGGAAGTATTGCATTACAACCAAAAGTTCGATACCGAGATAACACCACGAATACATGTTTTGAGACCCCTGAATCCCCCCTAAAAACAACATATTTTTAGAAAAAGGTCCATTATGAACAGCATAACTAAAAAACGAGAATATGAATACCACACTTGGTATTTAAGTTCAGTATCTTTAAAAAATGTGACATCGCAGCCCAGACATCCTTTGCTTGGCACATTTTTCGAAATTTTTGATTTTCTCAAAAATGGCTCTAATGCTTTTGATTAAAATAATATATACTTAAGATATTTTCATGATAAATAAAATGTATATCTTGAATTTTCTGGGAATGTCTCCAAAAGTCCCCTTCATTCTGAATGCTTTTTCCATAACTGCTAAACAGTAAGAGATAGACAATCTTTTAGAACACAAAAATGTAGAGCACGTTAAAACGCACAATTTATGTCATACACATTTTTTATGGACTGAACCATTTCTGAGATATTCTTGTTATTTGTTTGAATTTTCCATTATTTATACTTTTTCTCAAATGGGAATTCGTTATTGGATTTTATGCCCTGGACATGCAAAGAGATGAAATGCTCCACATAGCAACCAGCTCTTAAAATATTTGACTATCGCTTAAAGCCTATCATATCCCCTTGCACCTACAAGAAAAGTAGCAATAAGATTGCTAACTTGAAGTACATAGAGAATAAGTGTTTGTAAAAATAGTTTGTACAAGAGTATCGAAATTCATGCGAGTGTAATACATTAGATATATAATTTCGTATGCGTTTCAATACTAAATGTTTATTGTATATCTAAATGTCGTAGAAAAGCTATTCTATGCAGTTCTCATATAATGGCTATTAAATCACTCGGGGAGCTGGCTCTCGTCGAAAGTTACTCGTCACTCGCGAATTAATAACTATCATTATAGGATCGTTGCATAAATAACTACATTATTACCAATTAAAGTTGCAGTGAAGTTTCATATATTATACATCGTTTCGATTTCAATTATATAAAATAACACAGTCAATATGCCGCTCACTGTAGAAAATATAAGCTAATTCAAGATAATGAAAATGAACTAGAGGTAAGCATGCCTGAATCACAACTGACCAAATATAAATTTGGTTTATTCTCTCAAGAATTACTTCCAAACGAATAGTTTGTCATAATTCAAGCGAGTCATCGCTTTGTATAATTTTTTAGCGCAGCGTGGCAATTTAGGGCATGGAAAAACCAGACTGTTCTGAGAGAGTCCACTATGCTGGTTGTCCACTAATTCTTGCACGAACTCCCCACAATCTACTCTACGGCCGAATCGGAGTCAAAGATGTTGAATAAATTATCTTCAAGTTTATTACAACCTGTCGTATTAAAACCATCAGAAGGAGTGAATCTGGTGATATTCCAGCCTCTTAGCTAACTGGCGGTAAGCTCAACGCATACAGTGAGGTTTCGTATGTCAGAGAACTGCAATGGGTGTCAAATGTGTTCGTACACATAGGAAGAAATTACATTAAATTACTGGAGGAATAGGAATGGGATGCTGGGGAAAATGTAAATAATCTAATCATGTTAAGTAATGCTTATGTTGACCGAGGGGGATGACTCAGGCGTTTGCGCCTGTGGCCCGCATTCGAGAGCTCCCGAGATCGATCCCAGGCGACCGCCCACTCTGGCCCATGCAGTTTTCATGGTTCCCCAGGTCGCCAGGCGGATGCTGGATGGTTCATCTTCTACCACGACTCTCCTCCCTCTCATCTCTCCTTGTCATCTGATGGTAATTTACGGCCTGTAAAGGTTTCTTCCAAGACGTCGCTGCGATACTGCTCAGTTAGGTCTCTCCTCTCCGCTTCGGGGACCCTGGAGGTCGGTGGCTTGTAGGCAAGGACCGGGCGGCGTTCGGATGCGTTCTACCTGGAAGCATTAGGGTCCCCGTCCATTCTTGCGCCCGTCGGTATACGGATCTGATCGCCCTTCGGGTCTCTCCGCTCATCCCTCCCTCTCAGGTGTCACGTTGGAGGCACAAAAGGCCGACTGGCCTGCGTGTGGTGCTCTGCCTCGATTCCGCCCGTCCCTCCGTGATACGTACCTTTGCCCTTTACCTTTAATGTATATGTTGTATTTGGTCATATTTTATATCACAAAACATATTCAAATTAATTAATAATCTTCCCTTAGTATAAATAATGCTATTACTTCTCACAAAAGTGATCGTACACCTACAATTTTAATAACATTTTTATAAACATATGCCATAATTGAATATTTCGTATGCTTTCCTTTTGCTTTTGAAACTGCCCCCAGTCTCCGTAGCATTGATTCCACTAGCTCTGTTGTTATTTTTGGCTCAACTAAGTCCCATTTTATTTGAAATGCCTCTTTCAAGCTCTCCTTTACTAGAAAATGTATGATTTCTGATTTTCGCTCCAAAATACACCACAGGTCTTCTATACAGTTGACGTTTGGTGATTGAGGTAGTATATGGAGTTGCTTTGGTGTATTGTGAAGCAGCCACATGCCAGTATTTCCAGATGTATGTTTGGGGTCGTTCTTATGCTTAAAAATAAAGCTGTTCTCAAGACCTAATTTCTGTGCACTAGCATGAAGTGTTTGCTTTAAAATTCTCATATGCATTTTGTGATTCATCATTCCATCAATAAAATGCAGTTGAACCACACCTGAAGCATTCATACTTCCCTGACCATCACTGAGCCACATCCGAGTTTTACTGTGGGTACTAGTTTTGGATCCATCTCTTGCGCCAGACCATAAGTCCTCCATTGGAACCAAAAATGTTAAACCTACGTCGTCGGAAAAAATCACCCTTTTCTAGAAGACTGGTACTTTATTCTAGTGATCTTAGTCGCTTTATTTTGTTTATCTTATTGAGCCAGAACTTCTTCCGGGCTACTCGACCATTATACCCGGCTTCTCGATAAACATTGCTCACAGTACTGGCCGAAACGTTAATACCATGTCTTCCCATATCTGCAGCCAACTTCACAACACTAGTTTTTGGATCTTTTGTTATTTCTCGCTTAATAATTCTTTATCAAACTCTGTCATCAACTTTGGTCTTCCAGTTCTTGGCCTGTTTTGCACCGTTGTTAAAACACAAAACCTATCAATTATTGCCTGCACAGTGGAGCAAGGATATCAACAAGTTGAGATATCTGTTGCAGCGATTTGCATTGATTATGCAGTTTAATAATTAATTTTCTTGTTTCTTCGCTCGTTTCCCTGCGATTGTTCCCATTTGGAAGTTTCTGTTTGTTTGTTCTCTGTTTACAACTAGCCGCACTGCTATCTACACGTAAGAATACAAGTGAATGGTTCTAACTATGACGTTATCTTCTCGAACAACTACCTCATGTGTGCGATCACCTTTGTGCCTGTTTTATACATACTTTGATGCATTTTATTTAGTGCTTAAATATTATAATCATCGTATTTGGGTTTTATTGGTGTACTTATGAAAGATAGCGTTTTGTATTTACGCCCTGTATATTATCACATTTCTTGAAACCTGTGCCTTTTTGCAACCACATTCTAATGCAAAACAATACAGTTGTGCGAACAATTTTTACATTCATTTTATTCAGTCGGTTCGTTGGGGATGGATGTAAACATCAGGCATGTGATTAGTAAGAACCTGGCGCATGCGTGTCGTTTGTTTACTTAGATTTTTGGATTTAAACATGAGAATTGGTACGTTTAGTACTACAACGAATGTAAATGATTCTGATATGTATATAACAATATGGTCTATTCTGTAACGCTTTATTAAGGCTTAATTTTTTTTAAGGTCGCTAACAGTGCCGCCGTTGTGGCAGTGGATACTCTTGAGCCAGGCTGTACACCTGTCGCAGGACAGAGGTGATATACTCGCATAGAAATGCGCTGACATGCTCTGGAAACATTTTCTTGTCTTCCTGAAACAGTAACGGTGGAAGTATGTATGGAAAAAAACTATACGGCAGTTGGAGCAGTACCCTTTTCAAGTTGGAACGGATTTCGTTGTGAAATAAAAAAAAATCTCATGTGTTAAATTTACATGATTTTTTCTACTCATGCCACTAACACTATTGCTACAAAAGCTAATTCTTCTAAGTACTTTTTGCAACGGTGTATTTATGTAGCGCCTTTAAAATTCAATGCTCTTTGCACGGGCACAAGAAAAAAAATAATAATTACTTCCCATTTGAGAAAAGTACAATTTTTTTAACATTCAAAGGAATATCTCGGAAATGATTAACTCCATAAAAATGTATTTGACACAAATTGTGTAATTTAACGAGCTCTACATCTTGGTGTAGTAAGATTTTGTCCATCCTTTTCAGTTTACTATTTATGCAAATGTAATTCAGCATGAAGAGGCTTACAGACAGTATTCCCAGAAAGCAAAGATATACATTTATTTGTTATGAAAATATGTTAAACAAGTTTGGTATTTATCGGACTTTCCGTTTTTGAGTAATGCTGTTCAGAATACACACACACAAAGGGAGGGGAGAGAGAGGGAGAGAGAGAGACAGAGACAAATACCATGTGGCCCAAACAAGCCGTCACTTGCAGTTTTATGTTCCCTATACATAAACTTCTTTTACAAAAGAAGTTTGCGCATAACTGCTGTTCAAAAGGGAGTGCAGGTATAAAACTAAAGATCACTGAGGTAGTTTTTTTTATTACTATTTTTAATTTATGGACGCTCTTTAACTGCTATGGTCCTTAGCATCCCATTCTATATTGGGCGTGAAAGAGCGGTAATTTTTCTTAGAGACCTGTTTATCAGGTTTTAGGTTGTTTTACGTGGCGTAAATCTACGACACGGGACCACCGGCTTTACTTCCCTTCCGAAGGAAGCCATGCTAAGGATATTTACGCCCGAAAAAAATTCATCGCCCTCCGCCGGGCTTGAACCCTCGACCTTGGGAAATAGAGGCTAGCATGGTAACCACTACACCACGGAGGACGACGCTGAGGTAGTGCTGCTGTCTGTATGTGTTTAGTGATGGTTTCGTAATGACAAGCGTCGCGTGGTCGCCTGTATGCAATTCGTGCCCGGTCATTCAGACAAAAAGGTGTTCACCAATAAAGAATACATGGAATGGTTACGATCTGTGGGAGACGCACCAAAATACCGCTGAGGCTCGAAGACATGTTCTGAACATTTTCAGATGCAGCATCTGTCTTCTGCTCGTTTTAACGTACAGAAATAATATTAAGAAATGATGGATCATCCAGATAGAACGTGGGCCTGGGAGGTCATTACATCAATTGGTCTATTAAGGGGAGGCATGCGCCTGCACATGCTTATTATGAGTAATGCACTAATAGAAAATAAAGGTGCATTAGAATTAAATTAAAGGTACCTAAATATAATAAGAATAGAATTTTGTTTAATTGCGTTAACTTTGCGGCATTAATTGGTACTATATAGTTGTACTGAGTGTAGATTAAGTGTCATGGAACTAAATGACTTAACACGTGTGCACAGGTTTGCGTCAGGCGGCTATCCTGAATTATTGTTAATGAACGAACTGGTTATTAAATAACCAATAACACCCCCACATACACATAGGTATTCTCACATTCAAACATCGTGAAATATTTCTGTTTAAAGATAAACAACTCATATAGCAGGCAGTTTCTCTACCGAAAGAGCTCTGGGACCAGTAATAGCAGTTAAAGTGTTCGTTTTCAAGCATTGGTCCTTCATATAGAGATTTCCTCTCTGTCGGTATGGACTCGGCATAGAGTCCCCTTCTGGCATCTGCGCTCTCCAGTATAAACTAACTTCAATTAAGAATGGTTTGTGTGGACCACCTGGTAAACGAACTATTTCCAAAAATGTTTTGGGGGGTTTAGGGAACCGCAAAAGGTGTATTTCCCGTGTCATCTCAATATCGAATTTTTGGGTAGAATACAATATGTCCTCTACTTACTATCAGACGGTGGAGAAAGGAAAAAGCAGGTGTGTATAGCTATTTTTAATCTCAGTGAAAGAAAAGGTATGAGATACTACAACTTGCTAGAACACATTACATTACTCCGTAGAGAGGGTGGGTGCGTGGAGTCGTACTCTACAGGTGCCAAGGCAAACCTCTACAGAAAGCGCGGAACTTTAAGGTGGATTTCCACATAGCCTACCATGCAGCAACCTTGTCCCTACCACGTCGTGTCCTTTTTATTTCCACATAACCTACTGCGTCCCGATTGTGCGCCGGCTATTTTCATGGCGAGGATCTAAGAGGCTTTATAGCCCCCCTCTTAATTGCATTAAAATACAAATTGGGTTGCTTTGGTGAAGTCAAAATCAACATCTCTATTTCTATTAAATTTACTTAAACCAGATGACATCTACTCCTTTACAGTCAATGAGTGAAGTATATGCGGTGGAGTATATCTCAAAGGATAATCCACTAATAAAAAAAGAAAAGAAAAAGATAGGCCGAATTAAATATGCTTTACATTTACTATTAAATAACCATTAAATCAATAAAGTAAAATTGATAATCGAACTACTTATATGTTACGTTTAAAAGACATCTTCATTTAATTAATAATTTCATAAGTTTTCTCAAAATGTAAATAAAACCTGGCAGCAAAGTATAATTGTGGGTCACCTATTTGATGTTTGAAAATTTAGAAATTAAAATACTCTGTGGTGCTTATTTGGTTTTACTGAACACACAATAGTTTTCAGCCTTTCGCCTATAAACCTTCCAGAAGTTATGTTTAATCAATGTGTTGTAATCTTTATGTAATAGACCTACAACTCCGAATACCTGAACTAGCGAACGGCTTCTGAGAACAATGCACGTGAAATGTATTTATATCATTACGGAAAATGCCGAAAATAGTCGAAGTGCAAGAGCTGTCAAACGCTGACTGGTAGGTTACCGCTTGGTCATTTCCACAGTGCCCACTGTGTCCCTACCGAGTCGCGAATATGTCCCGGTCATTTTCATAAAATCAGCCTCATGGCTGATCACCAACAGCACGGTCAATACACAGCAGGGCATGGCAGGGACACGGTAGGTCATGTGGAAATGAACAGAAGGCTCTCTTCGTTAATTATATGGGAGAAGGTGCTCTTCCTAAACACAGTACATGACCGGTGCACTGTAGGTTATGTGGAAATGAACAAAAAGCTCTCTTAGTTAATTATATGGGAGAAGGTGCTCTTCCTAAACACAGTACATGACCGGTGCACTGTAGGTTATGTGGAAATGAACAAAAAGCTCTCTTCGTTAATTATATGGGAGAAGGTGCTCTTCCTAAACACAGTACATGACCGGTGCACTGTAGGTTATGTGGAAATGAACAAAAAGCTCTCTTCGTTAATTATATGGGAGAAGGTGCTCTTCCTAAACACAGTACATGACCGGTGCACGGTAGGTTATGTGGAAATGAACAAAAAGCTCTCTTCGTTAATTATATGGGAGAAGGTGCTCTTCCTAAACACAGTCCATGACCGGTGCACGGTAGGTTATGTGGAAATGAACAAAAAGCTCTCTTCGTTAATTATATGGGAGAAGGTGCTCTTCCTAAACACAGTACATGACCGGTGCACGGTAGGTTATGTGGAAATGAACAAAAAGCTCTGTTCGTTAATTATATGGGAGAAGGTGCTCTTCCTAAACACAGTACATGACCGGTGCACGGTAGGTTATGTGGAAATGAACAAAAAGCTCTCTTCGTTAATTATATGGGAGAAGGTGCTCTTCCTAAACACAGTACATGACCGGTGCACTGTAGGTTATGTGCAAATGAACAAAAAGCTCTCTTCGTTAATTATATGGGAGAAGGTGCTCTTCCTAAACACAGTACATGACCGGTGCACTGTAGGTTATGTGCAAATGAACAAAAAGCTCTCTTCGTTAATTATATGGGAGAAGGTGCTCTTCCTAAACACAGTACATGACCGGTGCACGGTAGGTTATGTGGAAATGAACAAAAAGCTCTCTTCGTTAATTATATGGGAGAAGGTGCTCTTCCTAAACACAGTCCATGACCGGTGCACGGTAGGTTATGTGGAAATGAACAAAAAGTGCTCTTCCTAAACACAGTACACGACCGGCGCACGGTAGGTTATGTGGAAATCCAATTTTAGCTCCCGACCACACGATAAACTCATCAATTCATCATGAAGCCATGTCCCACCATATGCTCAATAAAATAGCACAGTACTGTGGAAGTGAAATGAATCGCATTAAGGAAAAATGCTACGTAAAGTGTGAAAGGCCAAACTAAAGATAAAGAAAAGTACGAAGGATCCCTAGAATTCGAAGCGATGACCTAAAATACCGTGTTACAAACTAAACATTTCTCTCGGTTGCAGTTGTAAGAAACTTTGGAGTACCTTTTGGATATTTTATTACGTACAGACAAGAAGAATGTGGCGCTCCCCTTTAAGTTATGTTCTTTTGTAGAAAAATGTTCTCACTCTTTGTTTTGTAACTGAAATACTTGTTTGAAGTGACGGCGGTAGAGAGATAGCGTCATGTAGACATCGGACAATGTTTCAAAACAAATTACACCCTAGGGAGCAGGTTCACTTTCCTCACCCCCATAAATCCAGGCGATAAACATGCAGGGTCATATTAGAGCATGTATGTTTGCTCCCTTTTAGTAGGGGTGGTATATGTAAAGCTGCACCAAGTCTGCTTTCAAATTAATGGGTTCTCTTTTTTCGAAAGGCAAAATCACTGATCTCTTGAAGCTCCTGGAAGCTTATGAACCTCCTGGAAACTTATTTAAATGAGCATGAGAGACAGTGGAGAGCAAACGAGTGTTAAAGGAACATGGTTACTCTAGCAATAGCGAGGCTTCTTTTGAGATATGATGATAAGCAGATTTGATGATATAACTTATTTCCTTTACATGTAAAAGTTTTTATCATTTTGAATTTTGTCAAAGATTCTAATGATTTAGTTTAAAATACATACATTAAAGGCTGCTTCACAATAAAACGGGAGCGGAAACTGTAAGGGATCATAACCGATAACAAATAAGCATACGAAATAACAGTACATAAAATATTGGAAATAGGATTAAGAATGAATGCTAAAATATTGGGAATAATCTAAAATGCGAATCTAACTTGTAATACAGCTGTAATTAGAACAGGCGTCCTAGCAAACCAGAGGTGAAATTTCATTAAAACGCTGCTAATATACACAGGATTTAGAATAAAACGTCAGAAAATAGAAAACGAGAATAGAAAGAGACAGAAATAGTGTCCTATTTCCCGGAACTCGAGGGAGTTGGTAAAATAGAATAGGAAACATACGCTCAAGAAAAGGACAGACGTTGGGTGTTACCGGATAATTAAGCAGGACGCGTAACTTCATGCTAGCCGCCTGAATAGATGTAATTTTGTTCAATAAAGCAAGGTTAGGGGAAAATAAGTTATTATTTTGTCTTCACCCACAAAATCTCAGAGTTATTCTCCAACAAGAGAAGATAGGAATTATTTCGTCAGCTCTTCAATTGGCAGCCGGCAAGAACGTCTAGAAAACTACGGAGATCCAAGATGTACGGAAGCCAATCTAAACTCCCGTTCACACAAGCGTGAAGCAGAGCAGCATATATGTTTTTGGTTTAAAAAAAAGCGAGGAAGATAACGGGACTACATTCCAGGTAGCTTAGTCAATATTCACTTACTGAAAGACAGGCAGAAAATAGAAAGAAAATACAATTATTTCCAAACAAACCTCTAAAATATGAGGCGTACACGCTACCCCGGGACCACGGTGAAGACTTGAAATTCGCATCTTCGGCACTGTTCGCTTCAGGTTACCGGATTCCAAAGCTTTACATTTAGGTATACAATATTCTTTAAAATGCCATAATTACACTAATTACCTTCATCACTCCCCTTATTTCTGCCTTGATCTTAGAATTATGCTTCAACTGATATAATTATGATATGCACCGTCGTGATTGCGTGGATTTTCGTTACTTCTTGTGTTAGGATATTTGAGGCACCCGTCGCAAAAAAAAAAGAAATAAAATAAAAAGCCTTAAGCATTACAAATTTCAAAGTACATTAAAGTAACTTCATCAGGATGTATTCATTAGTGAAAATGGAGTGTATCTATTTGTTGGAAATTCTAACCTATACTGTTCGGCCATTTTTACATTTAAACACAAGTAAAGTTGTAGGCAATCGGCGAAAATCGGCCGTTAATGGCCGGTCAGATTTAACCGCGGTAAAATCCACGATAAACTTTTACCGGCGTCAATGTACCACAAATGACCGTTCACCGCGGTAAAGTCTTGATCGAGAGTGGTGCACACGGCCATAGGACGCAAATTGCTAGAATTTTTTCCAGTCACATTTTTGCAGGCTTCCACTAGAGAGAGCTCTAGCGGCTGTTTCATGTCACGGCCGCATTCAATAGTTTCTACAGAGAAGAAACTAATATGCACCACATAGATCTAATATGCTGTGCCGAGAACGAGGAAGTTAAAGCTTGGCGAAGTCTTGTTTTCCACTCACGGGAGCCGGGAAATCTTCCCGTTAACTGTGAACGCTCACATTACAATGCATGTATTTTAAATATGTGTTCTGTGTCGTGAAGATTGGGCTGGAGCGTGATGCTCTGTTTCCCGGCCACAGAATGATCCCGGATTCGATGCCACGTATTGGGTTGAGGATTATAGATCCCGAGTATAGGACCTGTGCCCACTCAGCATTTTGAAGAAAGTGAGGAACTGCGATAGACAGTGGTCCTGGCTTCGTGACACATTTTTCCGACTCACCTCTGCATTGCGTACCTGGGTGGGTCCAGGCCCTTCGCGGGCTGTAGCACTACAGGATTTATTTGTTGTTTTAAATTTTCGTTCCGTTCTGGTTACTGTTCTCAGTTATTGTGAACCAGCCTTTAAAATATATACACGACAAATAAAATGTTTATTTTGAATTTTCTGAGAACTGCCTGTGCAGTCGTATTTATTTAGAAGGACTTTCGTAATATTTTATATAACTGCTAAGGTAGAGAAGAGAGACAAAACCTTGTTACACATAAAATGTAGATGTCTTTAGAACACGCAATTTATTCATATAATATTTTTTGTGGCTTCAACCATTTCCTAGAAATTTTTGTTTGAATTATCTCATTTTTAGTGCTGTCACTTCATGTCCATTAAATAGCGACCCACTATTTAAACATTTGACTGTCGCTTCGGTCTTCTGTATCAGCGTTGTATGACTACACTGAAATGTGCATTAACGTATTTCTGCAAACGTTTTTCTTTATTAACATGAAGTGATAGAAGTGATAGAAAAATAAGTTTTGCGCAAATAGTTTGTAGAAGCTATATAAAAATAAACAAACAAAATACATGTGACAGTAACGTACGTTTCTTTTATTGACTTTATTGCTATAACTATAGTAAATAGAGATGTATTGCATTCAACTCTGAATTCAAAGAGAAAAATGCAATTATAGAAAACGTTTCGCGAGCGCACGCGTGTGTATGTGAACAACACAGACATGCTCCGAATAGAAATATCAGTTAAATACCGAACTAAACTTTGTAATTCAGATCAGGACGTGAAAACAAACTTCGAACCTACATTTCGTCTGTGATTTCTTCTTATTTAAAGATTTTCTAGGCAAAGCATTCATTCATATGCGACATAGTAAGAAATAAAGTATTTTGTGTGATTTGTAGTTTTTCATTCTCCACCATGTACGAGGGGCGCCCAATAAGTAAGTTTCCCTATTTTATAAAAAAACATTATACATAATTGATGATGTTGAATTAATTTTATTTATATTGTACAATCCTTCTGTTACTTTTCTACATAGTCAACATGTTTTTCGAAGCATTTTTGAGGACGTGACACAAGTTTTTCCAAGCCAGTGTTGTACCAGTCGGGTCCTGTGCTCGCAACCAGCTGTTCACGGATTTGACTTCATCATCGGTGTTAAAAGTGCTTAGCTTTGAGTTGGAGGAACATGAGAAAATCACTTGGGGCAAACTCCGGTGTATACGGAGGATACGAGAAAATTTCCCAGTTGAATCTTGACCCAGGCGGAGCTCAGATTCAACTGGGAAGTTTTCTCGCATCCTCCATATTCACCAGATCTTTTCCCAAGTGATTTTCACATTTTCCCCTGACTCAAAGGTCATCTTGGAGCTACGAAGATCAATCAGAATTGAACAGCTAGTTACCTGCACAGGACCCGACTTCTGGTTCACTTCTGATTCTACGTGTTGACTGTGTAGAAAAGTAACAGAAGGACTGTACAATATAAATAAAACCAATTCAACATGATCAATTGTGTTTAATGTTTTTTATAAAATAGGGAAACTTACTTATTGGACGACCCTCGTACATACTTAGTAAATAGTGAAGGTATTACATTCCACCATGGAATTCGATATCAAGATTTCAGTGGAAATAATGACTTTAAGTTCCCTGAATAAGGGCCCTATTTACAAAAGATTGTGTGTGTGTGTGTGTGTGTGTGTGTGCACTGCAACTCACAAACACACACTCGCATAAATACCGAGAAAATCTTCCCATTCTAAACTGAACTTTACCTGTAAACCTTTTTGTAATACTTTATTTTTCAAAAATGTTTCTTACTATTTTGACGAAAATACTGTAATTTTAAGACACGTACATAACATACAATAGTATACTTTGCATATTCTAAGAATAGCCTATGTTCTCTTTATTAAGAAGAAATTACATATAATATTGTATAACTGGTAAACGTTTAGAGATGTACGAAAACGTGTCCCACAAAAATTTAGATTTTAAAACACAATTTATTTCGCATAACGTTTTTACGCTTACAGTCATTTCCGAGATGTCCGTTATTACTGGTTTGAATTTTTCAGTGCATTGTAATTTGTTTGAACTGTTATCACTGTACAGTTCTTTCTCGTGATGTTACAGAAACAGTACAGAATTTCAAGGCCAACATATAGCGACTCGCTGTTAAACATTTGACTATCGATTCAGTTTCCTCTATCCCCTTGTACCTACAACCAAATGTGTAATAAAACCATTTCTACGAATGGTAGTGGATTAACATGGAGTGGATATAAAACTAAGCTTTCGTAAGAATAGTTTCTAGAATCTATATATAAAAATATTTCTGATGTGTTATATTCACATGACTTTCCCCACTCTTTATCGTTTATTAGTGGGTATACAAATTATTACTACCAAAGTTTATTTTTCTATCTACTTCATTTCAATGGATATAAACCTTTCCGAAAATAGCTACATTACACATTTCGTTATAAATACAAAGAGAACAGCGATAGTCAAATGTTTAACAACTGGACGCTATATGGTGGCCTTAAAATTCCTTAATTTTTCCATGCAATCGCGAGAAACAACTGGAAGTTGACAGGACCTTAACGGAACAATTCGAACCATTAATAATCTCGGAAATGGCTGATGCTACGAAAGAATTTATTTGAAATAAATTGTGTGCTTTAAAGAGATAGACATTTCTTGCGATTGCCTTTTCGGCTATCGTTTACCAGTTATATAAAATTATAGACAATTCCTTCCGAATGAGCATTTCATTCATTTCATATTCCCAGAAAATTCAAGATATACATTTTTTGTCACGTAAATGTCTTTAATATATGGTATTTTAATAAAAATCGCTAGCCATCTTTTTGGAAACAAAAAATTTCGAAAATTTTTATGTGTAAAGGATAGTTTGGGGTGGGGGATTTTCTTGAAAATCTCCGTGTCATATCTTTGAAAGATACTGAACTTAAATAACAAGTTTGATGTTTATCTGACTATTTGTTTTTGAGTCCGTTCACATCACACACAAAGAAAAACATAACGCATCTTTTTCTAAAAATGATTTGTTGGACTCAGAGTGGCTCAAAACATATATTTCCGGTAAAATCTCGCTATCGAATTTTTGGGTGGAATACTATATTCCTCCTTCTTACTATACGTAATAGAGAAGTAACAAACGATAGTGGGTTACATTCATGTAAATGTAATGCATCAGATTTTTAGCTATGGCAAATAGAGGAAGCATACTACCCAAATTCCATATCGAGATGTCCAGACCCGCCTCCCCCCAGCTAAGGATTTTATAAAAAATTAAATTTAGTGAGGTTGCATAAATGTGAGGGTGTATGTGTGTGTAATAGGACAACGCCAAAACAAACATATTAGGTGCATATTAAACTTTGGATTGAAGTCGAATATTTTTAATTATTGTACTGCAAACTACAGTTTATTTGGAAGCATTTTGGTTATTTTTTATTTTCTCAAGTATGGTTCCAAGGTTTATGATTGTTCTTCTGACACGAAGAATAAAACTATATCTTAAATTTCATTTGATTCAATTGTGCGTAATTTTATAACCAGGCTAAGGATGAGGAAGTTAGCAACCAATGTACGTGCAACCTTGCTATAGAGTTAGTAAACATGGTACTGTTGATGTGAACAAAGACGCTGCCTTATATGCTACTGTAAACAGTACAGTCTATCGATGGTGGAAAATTAAGTAGGACACATATATCGCAATGAGGGACACAAAAGTGTATTGTAGTAGTCGACCACAATCCGAATGCGTGTGTTGGAAAGAGGAACTAAACGGTTACGGTGGAGATCAGATAAAGAAAACATCCGCTGTTTCGAGTTACATTTACTAGAGAGGCTGAGGCCTGTAAAATGTAGTAAAGTTTTCACAGTGTGACTGTACATTCCCCTACCGCATTCCCCTCACTCACTTATGATCTCTAGCGTTGATGTCGTTAGGCAGATCAACAAAAACTGGCACCCTCTCCAAAGCGCAGTCATAATGTGGCCGACTGTATTTCTAGTCATGAAGCGGATTGTACACGGCCTCACAGGTAAACAAAACCTCATTGTGCTACCTCACTCCAATCTACTCGATGCACAGTATACCTACTTCATTACATTCTTATGTTGTCCCGGATCCTTAGCCTTTTTATAACTATACCAGAGAAATAAAATCTCCCATCGGAAAAATGTGATGGTACACAACTTGTCTTAAATAGAATTTTTGGTATCGTTAGTTTGGGAATTAGTAGTAGTCAAGCGGAGGGACCTCCAGTACCTGGAGTACAACACACCACCTGGGCCATAGCTGACCTTTTATGCTTCTAATATGACCCCTGGCAGAAAGTGATGAAAAGCGACCAGATCGGAACGACGATGTACGCTAGCAAGGACGGGGTCATTAATGATTCCAACATGACACTTATCCTGAGACTGGGACACTTATCCTAGTCCTGTCCTAGCTAACCGTAACCAGGGGATCCCGAGAATAAACCAGGAAACGTCCAGGAAGGAAGGGGACCCTAGTAGTCCCGCCAAGGTGCCAGAAATAATATTTTTCAGTGCACAAATTCCACCGTTTCACCGCAACACACCAACCGCCGTTACATAGTCCTAAAATTCTGAAACAAATGAAAGGAAATAATGTAGACAGGAAATGTTCGGTAAGAAATTCGTGGTAGAAGGGAATCACCCCAGTATTCTCCTATTGACTCAGAAAAACCGCGAAAAAACATGGCCAGAGGACCGGCCTGAGGAATTCAAATCGGGAGTTCCTGAATGCAAGCCTCACACGTTACCGGGGGGCCATCTCGCCGGCTTTGGTACCGTTAGTCGTTTTCGAAATGCTCCATGTTGTATACTATTTTCCTAAATGTAAGTGCACTCTCTCATGCAGAAGGCTTAGAAGTTTCACATTTTTCCCAATTTGTTTCACAAGAGCCGAAGAATCGGTCATCAAGACTACGGAATTTATTCTTTCATACATCTAATTAAACATGAATCTTGCTTCTGTATGTTGAATATCACTAAGAATCCATTAGGTACTTAGTTTGAAATGATTCCTAGGCAAATATATGCCTAATGAAAGTTGGATAGGAAAATAAGTTTTTGAGTACTCTACTGTATAATTCCGCGCTGTAGAGTAGGTAGGAGAGTTTTGCTTCAGTTCCAAGCCATAGAATGCGCAGGGTCCTAGCCCACCAATGTGTTGTGAAAGCTTCGGCACATGTATATGATCGGTGTCCACTCAGCATCGTAATGCATTTGAGGAGCTATGATAGGTAGCGGTCTGTAGGTCAGAAAAGCTAACGTCACGGCTTGAAGAAACATGGTGCTGACATCATCATCATCTTCCTGATGGGCAGGCGGGTCGATAAGCTAAGGCCCTCAAGGGTTGCATTACCACAGATTAAACTTTTTAACCTTAATGTGTAAGGTATGTACTGTAATGAATAAGGTACAAATCTAGAACGGTCACAGTAGTTACCTAAAACAAAAAACGCGGACACGACACAAACATTATATATGGAATTATTAAAGTCCTTCTTCAGGCTAGGAGAAGCCAACATGACGGTGACAGGTGGCGGAAGTGATACCTACCTACCTGTTTAATATTTTCCTTTTTTTCGGAAAGGCAATATGGCCAACATTTGTGGTTGTGGAAGTATTACTGGATAGAAAGTCTAAGCAGATTGAATTGCTGGTAGGGTGCAAGCTGTTGCAAGCCTTGCATTAATGATCCTATAACTTTTATTAATAGTTGTGGCGTTTTTTTAGCGCCACTTTAGTAAGCCATGCACCATGTAATTGAATCATCGTAAAAGAAGACGCCATTAATTCGTATTTTATGTTCATGTGGCAGGATGCACGACCGACAGGTGCCGCCACTAACAATTGCTATGTCAAAAAACACGCGACCTGCCACGTGGAGGGATATTTGCACTGAACAAGGTTAAGCTGCTGTGGGCTGCTAGATAAGCAGATATAGTAGAGCACTCTAGAACGCGGACAGGCAACAGGTCTTCACATATATTCTAAACAGAACAGTAACATGTTAGAAAGCTCTAGAACACCGCATATTCAATAAGTATTCACAAGTTTTCGTAACAGAATAGTGATAGTTACATGTTACTTTGAAGCAACATACAGTACTAGCCACGGACAAACTAATACGACAACTCATTAATGTAATAAGATATCTAATTCACAGCTTCTCAGCATCAACATATTAATAATTTTTGCTTTAATATTTTTGTTCTAAGTTTTACGTTTTATGTGTTTTAGCCAATATTGTACGTATAATAATTAGGAGGATGTTAAAACAAATATATTCATAATTCACACATGCTAAAGAACAAGTATATAACATTATAACATAAGATATAATATAAGAGGGAAAGGCCACTGTTAGCTACATAACCAGTAATATAAAATTACGAGAAATGCAGTAGCATATACGTAAGCATGCAACGAACCTTGGATTCTAAATTAAGACGATGGAAGTCTGTAAACATATACATGTAACATAAACTGTTATTGGATGTTATTGGATAGTAGCACCAATCAGGTACATTGATACATACCATAATTCAAATACGTACGTTAAGAAAACGGTTGGAGAGAACGCTAACAGAAGCTTGTCAGACTTCGAGCTGGAAGGTAGTGTATAAACTCGTCTCTAAATAGGCGCTAAAACTACGTATTTAAAGTCTACCAGTTATACATATTTTAACATATCAAAGGGGGCAGTGAATTGTGAATATCATATGTGGTTTATGTAAAATAAAAGTGAAATAATTAAACAGAATACATGTGTGCAAATATATTTTAACCTTCTGCACACCTAACCCTCACAAGACACAATTGCTCTCCGATACAAAATACAGCAGGCATGGCACAATTATAAAATTATAATTAAAACATACTAACACACACACAGAAACAAGAATACCGATACACGATCATCAGATTTCAGTGTAAGAGAACCTCAAAATACATCACAAGAGTGCGAGCATCAAGACGACCTAAAGATACGTCATACAGCATCCATCATCATCAAGGTAGTGGGGTCCTACCAAGGAGTACCGCTACAACTTCACATGATAGAAAATTTTATAACGACAGACCAAATAGCTGTAATCATCACCGAGTCGTCACAAAGTAGCAGAGTTAACTACACGAATAATTTGGCAGTCGTTAATTATTTTGTCATCACTGAGACTTAGTCTGGCCAGGCTAGATAATTCTGCCTAGCATTTCAGAAGAAGGATCTGTTAGCAGTTCCACCAGTAGAGCTACATACGTCTTGGCGGAGGCTTTGGCTTTCTCGAGGAAGTGGTTAAATGTTCCTGCGACGTAGAATTTAGCAGCGGTGCTACAGGGACATAGCACGAGCACCATCTTGGACACCACCTAGACCGTCGTGCAATCGCGTAAACAAGTTCCATTTAAATTATATGTTGGTGATAATAAATGTTGTGGGGCTATCTCAGAATTGTCAGTGTACAAAATGGTTGGCAGAATAAATCAAAATTAAAGCAAGCAAAGAATTCTGATTGTCTTTAAGGAATTAGTTTGCATTGAACATAAAGTAACATAAAGGAGTGCAGTGGAAATTTAAAGTGAAGTGTGAAGGACTTTAAAAGACATAGTGTTATCAAGAAAGTAACAGAAACAATTTACGATCAGTATCAGAAGTTATAACATGCTAGTTAATTCAGTAGCAAAATAATGTTTCCCAATGTCTTATGTAATTTATTAGAATTTAAATTCCTTCAGAACTCAAATTCCACAATCTTTGGTAGGGGTACTTCTCATTATATTTAGACTATTTGACAAGAGGTGACGTATATTCAGGTTGCAGATAAAGCAATAGTGTACATCCCAAAGCAAAGTGACTTATAATCTAATGTGATTTGCGGGAAAGTCTAATTAATAGTGGCATCAGAGCAGACACCAAACTTATTAATCAAACATTGAGGCAGAATGTGCCCGAATTAATTTTATAATGTATTAAATTATTTAGTGTTTAATTTGATATATAAATGATATGTGTGTAATGTGTTACCATGTAAATAGCAATTTTTGTATAATGTAATATTTGTCTTATATATAATGTTCCTGTGTGACTAGTTTTAGAATGCCTTAAACTCTGCTGTTTGTAGAAAATATGCTATTCCCTTGTGCGGAGGAAACCGGGATCTTTTGTGTTAGTCTAGGGTAAGGTTTTATGACTTTATTTGTCTCCGCTCCGGAAATACGGAGTGAGGGAAATATAACACAGAACGGAAAATTACCGAGAAAAGCCCGGGAAAAGGTCACGTGATATATACAAATATCCAATAAGAATATATATATATATATATATATATATATATATATAAATTAAATAATATTTAGCCACGTTGAGAGAACCGCGAAAATTCCTCCAATGAGAAATCAGATCCTAAAATTTTAAGTGGGGGATCGTGATCTTTAATTGTCGAGATTTACCTCAAAATCCAAGGAGTTAACTTGTAGATACAGACGAGGAATCCACGCTACTCCGGAAGACAAAGTTGCCGCGCAAATGGTATTCTTTAGTGCGGAAGTGTACATGTGACCAATCAGATATTAATTAACAATGTATCTGTGATTCCCGAGTTCTATATAGTGATAAGTGAACAGGAACATTATTCAGTGTTTTTTAAAGTGAGAAGTGACATTAAATTGCAGTTACTGAAACGTTATGATGAGTAGTGAATTCACCTCAGAGCTCCTTGTACCACTACCGAGATCGACGAGCTTATTAGCAACTCTGATAGGCAAAGTCCATGCAAACATCTCCGCTGAGATCAACTAGCCAGGACAACTGCGATAATTACCGTACAATTAAATCAACCAGCCAAGGCAACAAGATGAAGCCACGTCGGATGGAGAACATAAAGCAGAAATTTCACAAGATCTTCACATAGTATTTAAAATAAACAAACATGTTGTCAAAAAGAAAACTGGAGATAACACTGTTGGTCATTGCATGAATTACAATGTTAAATAAAATCCAGAAAGAACTCCGGCTTGGAACTTTGCTATGGCGACAATCTTCTTATTATTAAAGATGCTCTCTACACTGAGAGAGGGAGAGCATCTATAAAGTTAAAAAAAATCGTCAGAGGTTTCACTGCTAGGTGATGCATGGAGGGCAACTGGTAAGGGAGACCTTGTCTTAAGTGATCGCTATAATTATTCATTCTTAAAGAGACTAGAGCGATAGGTTAAGCCAGTGTAGAGAGCGTTGCAAAGCTTGTGTTCCACGCGAAAATTCTGCAGCAAGATTTCAGCGGAAATACATGTTTTGTGGCATCTGAATAAAAACAAAAGTATTTGTGTCTGTGAACAGAGTAATTCAAAACGAAATATTCGATCAACATAAAACTTGGTATTTAAGTTCACGATCTTACAAAGATGCAACACGAAGAATTTTAAGAAAATCCCCCCAAAACTAACCTTTACACGGATTATTTTCAAAATGTTTATTTTATAAAAAATGGCTACAACAATTTTAATTAAAATATCATATATTTAGATATTGACACTACAAAAAATGCAAATCTGTTTTAAACACACAATCTACTTCAAATAACGTTTTCTGTAGTATCAGCCATACACGAGATATACATTATTATTGGTTTTAAACGTTCAGTACTTTTGTCATGCATTTAAAGTTCTGTCGCTATTCAGTTATGTCTCGCGATGTTATGGAAAGGGTGTGAAATTTCAAGGCTAGCATGTATAGGCATATTATTATCGGTTCTGTTTTCTGTATCTCCCTCTGTCGTACAGCGAAATATGTAAAAGAAATTATTTCTGCAAAAATTTGTTTCGATTAAAATGAAGTAGGTGGAAAAGTAAGATTTAGTAGGAATAGCTTGTAGGAGCTGTATTACAAAAAAGCTCATGCGTTGCACTCGCATGACTTTCTCTACTCTTGTACAAACTATTTTTTCAAACGCTTATTCTCCATCTACTTCATGTTAATCGAGATAAACATTTGCAGAAAGTATTTTATGGCTAATTTCCTGTAGGTGCAAGTGGAATATGGTAGGCTTTAAGCGATAGTCAAATCTTTTAAGAGCTGGTTGCTAAGTGGTGCATTCCATTCTCTTTGCATATCTCTTATGTTTAGGACATAAAAAAGCAAAACAAAACAACAAAAGAATTCCCATTTGGGAAAAAGTATAAGTATTGGAAAATTCAAACAAATAACAAGGAATATCTCGGAAATGGTTCACTCGACAAAACAAAAAAACGAATATGACATAAATGGTGTGTTTTAACGAGATCTACATTTTTTGTGTCGTAAAACGTTGTCTATCCCTTACGGTTTATCAATTATGCAAAAGTCATTCAGAATGAAGAGAACTTGTAGGGACATTCCCAGAAGATTCAAGATACACATTTCCTTTGCCTTAAAAATATCTCAAACATATGATATTTTAATCAAAATCGTTGGAGCCATTTTTGTGAAAACCAAAATTTTCGAAAAATGTTCCATGTAAAGAGTAGTCAGGAGTGGGGGATTTTGTTGAAAATCTTCGTGTTGCATCCTTGGAAGATACTACACCCAAATGTATTTATCTGACTTTTCGTTTTAGGGTTATGCTGTTTGCAAACGGACACACGGATATTTTTCCAAAAATGCATTATTTGGATTTAGTATACCTCAAAACATGTATTTCCGATGAAATCTCGGTATGAAATTTTTGGATGGAATGCAATACTTCCCCTAATTACTATACGTAGCATAGAAGGTAATAAACGATAGTGGATAGTGGATACACTTCCTTCTTCATTTCTGTGTATTTCTGGCTTGCAGTATCTTTGCATCGGAAGAGTTCCAAGTCTTTGATTGCTTAATCCCTATTGAACCCTGCGCACTCTGTAACTATACTTAACAACATGATAAGCATATCATTTAATTTTGGGTAACTTGTAGCACGTTAACTGAGTTTCCCTCCCTTTCTGAAAGCAAAAGCTTGGCTGAACTTGTGCTAGGGTTAGTCCTGTGCGCACCGTGTAATTACACTTTCCAGCCCCTTTAGCTTCAATTTGATTAAGTCAGGGGTGATATTGAGATGTGATTGGTCTCGTGTTCCCTTGGGAGAGGAATGTTTGTAAAGTGGCTGACAGCTGCTAAAGACCTTAAGGGCAGGTAACATCACAAGGTTCAAAGGCTGCGTCCAGCTTGTCATAGTGCGGGACGTGGAGGAATTCGATCCCTGTCAGATTTTAAAACAAATACGTGCGCCGTTACCGTATACGTACCGTAGGAAATGGTACCGCGGTAACATGCGAGGCCTGCATTCAGGAGCATCTCAGTTCAATTCCTGGGGCCGGTCACTCTGACCATGGGTTTTTCGTGGTTTTCTCTGGTTGGCAAGTTGAATGTTGTGGTGAACCATGGATTTCCTTTCCCTCATTTGGAATATTTCGCTTCCCCTTTCATGTTTCAACTGTGCAGAGTCGGTCAGTGTCAGACATATGCCGTAAATTCTTGATCATTGGAAACTTCCTCTCGGCTCTGCAAGAAGACAGCCTTCTTTGAGCCCCTCACATGGGTCGAGTTCTCCCAGATTCCGCCAGGAGTAAACCTTCTCTGAGGAGCCCGCAGATGTGACCGGCTCATCAAGATAGAATCGTTAAGGACTTTGCCGGCCGGTTCTGCCAGATAGCAGCCTTCTGTGAGCCGCCTCAGGTGGGTAGATTTCTCCTCAGTTCCGCCAGAGGGAAGCCTTCTTTGAGAAGCCTGCGGGTCATCAAATTAGAATCGTTAGGAATCTCTCCGCGTCTTTGTCAGCCGGTCTGCGTGTGGCCTAGGTATAGTTTCCAGCGGTTACTTCACCTGATCCGTTTCTTTTAGAGGTCGTAGACTCAAAAGATCCGCCTTGGAACGCGATACGAGGTGTCCCCGCCATTATCTAGTCATTCTTTCATACTGTATATGCACGCATTCATGAAATTGTTTCAACTATTGTAATGAACGCCGCTCGAGATCTGTTGCTCTAGAGCACATCTAGGTTTCGCGGACCAACACATAAACCTTGTGGACCGAGGGAGTGGGGATTTGAAACTCTTATCTCACCAACTTTAAGTTATATTAGAATTCTTGCTTTCTTGGTGTCTAGTAACTATACCGTATTGAAGCATATTATAGTCCTTATGGGGTATTTCTCAATAAACATTCCGCCATCCGCTGTATGCCTCCATTAACGCGAAGTAAATAGAAGAATATGGTTTTGTTAGAAACGTTTGTAAAAGGACGATTAGAGAAAGTCATGTGAATGCAGCATGTCAGATTTTTTTTCAACGATTGTCTCAAAAATGTTAATTTTGGAAGTTATCCTAACGTGTAAAATGTATTTTCCCGAGCTGCAATTAGAATACGCCACATACGAATATTTCAGTAATGACATTTTAGTTAGTTAAACCGGGCAAATTGGACTAAAATGTGCATAGTTTAAATTATAATTAATTATATATATATATAACAACATTAATTAAAATAAAATCATCTCATAAAACAACATACCTTCATACTCTTGCTCATTCAGTTTTACATTTTCTTCCTATCCGGACAGTGCTTCTCAACGGAAGGTTGAATAATACCTAGGCCAAATTTTATCAGAATAACATTTTGGCCGATTTCATTTATCAGTTAGATTACGTCGAGAAGGAAGATTCATGGTTCCACCAAGACGGTGCCCCTGCTCACATCGCTCACAGTACAATAACATTTCTTGAGAGACATTTCCACTCAGGTAAGAAATACAAATACTACTCCTACCACTACTACTACTACTACTCCATGGAATTTTCGTAGTTTCGCCGGGTCGCCAAACGAATGCGGGGTGGTTCATCTTCTGCCCCAACTCTCCTCCCTCTCATTTCCTGTATCCATCATCTTCTTTGTCATCCGCTACAGGGTTGTAAGACCAAGCGACGGTGTTCGGCGGGGTGCGGCTGGGCGGTGTCTTGCACTCTGTAAAGGTTTCTTCCCACGTCGCTGCGGTACCGCACGGTTAGGTTTCTCCTAAGCGTGGGACTCCGCTCCGGGGACCCTGGAGAATGGTGCCTTGTGGGCAAGGACCGAACGGCGCAGGTTGCGTTCTATCTGGAAACATTAGGGACGCCAACCATGCCTGCGTCCGTCGTCATCCGAATCTGGTCGGAGGTCTCTGCCCTCATCCCTCTCTCCCAGGAGTCACGTTAGAAGCACAACGGGCCTCGTTTCAGGGGCCCTTCCAAGATCCTCTTCTTCCCACTCTTACTACTACTGAGAAAAGCACAGAATCGACTGAATGACTGACAGCAGACAATGGCACAATGTAAGGAGAAAGTATCATTACGTTTCCTCTCGAAACTAAAAAACAGAGTGGAGTATGCAAACAAGGGCTTTCCTAGGTTGGAAAGGTGGACAGACTAAAAATTCAAATCCATAGCCGGGATTTGAACCATGGACCACCCTGTGGACCTCCATGGTCTAGGGGTACCATGCTAGTCTCTAGTTCCCGACGTTACGGGTTCAAACCCGGCGGAGGGCGATGGATCTTTTCGGGCGTAAAAATCCTTGGCATGGCTTCCTTTGGAAGGGAAGTAAAGCCGGTGTCCCGTGCCATAGATTTGCGACACGTAAAAGAGCCCTAGCCTGAGAAAGAGGCCTGTGAGCAAAATTTCCGGTATTTCACACCCAGTATATAATGGGATGTTAAGAACCACAGCAGTTAAAGAACGTCCATAAATAAAACTCAATTTAATTTTTTTAACGCATCTTCTCCAACTGACTCGCATTTAATGTTGTACCGGCATTTTGCCGTGGTAGCTGAATTGATTAGAGCAACCGGACGGAAACTGGAAAATCCGTGGTCCAAATCCCGGTAATGGCGTTGAAATTTTCAGCCTGATTCCACCTTTCCAACCTTGTCCTATACAACTTGTGTAAAAAAACAATTAATTACTAACGACTTTCTTAGCTTAGACTGGGTTTATGGCAAGCGATAAAATTTGTTAACAAAGAACACAAAAGAATTTGCTTCGTTTAGAGCAGCACCAGCAAACACCGTCCTCCTTGGTGCCGAGAAGATTCCCGCTAGGCCGGCCGCGCGTCCCAACAAAGCCTTTGTACTTTAGATCTGTATTGCACAGATGTGCCACAAGTAGACGAAGAGAACAGTTGTAGGTGTATTTGCGACACATTTACGTCCTATTTTATTCCCCAACAAATCAACCATATAACCCCGCCTTCTGTTACTGTGTACTCTTTTGTCTCGCCGTTTATTTTTTCTCCCTTAAAGTTTTTTCGTGAACAGAGTATGATATGTTTTAGGGCGTCATTATCTCCGAGAAACGCATTTCTGACGATTGCTTTGGAATTAACTGTACTGTTACGGTTTACAACGCAGCTTTATTGCAGTTTGCGAAGTAGTTGCTTGTGTGCAATAACTTTGCTACAGACTGCAACCCAATTTCATGCTAGATTTGAGGTTTTGTTCGGGCGACACAAATCTGATGATACCGAGACCTATCAAAGTCCCGCAACTTTGTAGCAAAAATATAATATATAATAGATAAAACCTTGCAAAGCGTGTTCACGGAAAAGGAACACATTGAAGATTGTAAATGAGGCATAGTAACAAAAAGAGTATGCTATGAGCCCTTGTGAGACTTTCTCCACCCACACACATACTTACGTGTGTTCTATTATGTATTCAGTTTCTGTATATAAAGTAATTCTTCTTTCCACATTATTATTTCATAAGTACATAAATAACTATTTCCACCTCTAAAATGGAGCATATACAGTGTTTTTCATTCACACTATAGCCAGCACGGGTGCTCATTCGCCGGCCGCCGCAACTGGGACTCCCGCCGGAACAGTTTTAATATTCCCTCATACAACGATAAAAAGCACATACGTTATCACAAGAGTTGTAAATATTGCCCTTCTCTGTCCACATATTTCTGACATCTCCTCTGCAAATTTTCATTCACACTGGAGACTGAATATCCGAAATTGAAAGAATTTTTTTACCTGCGTTATTTTTATTTTTGTTTTGTTTTAGTTCTCTCAATGGTTGGGGTTTATTTCATACACCTTATTACTTTCCTACTGCCTATAGTAAGTAGGGGAAGTATTACATTCCAACCAAAAACTCGATATCTGGATTTCAACGGAAATACATGTTTTGAGGTGCTCTGAATAAAAAAAACATTTTTAGAAAAACGTCCGTGTGTGTGAAATTTTATAAGATAGGTGTGTCTGTGAACAGTATAACTCAAAAATGAAAAGTCCGATAAACACAAAACTTGGTATTTAGATTCAGTATCTTTCAACTATGCTACACGAACATTTTCCAGAAAATCCCTCACCCAACTTTGCAAAAATTTTGATTTTCTCAAAAATGGCTCCAACGATTTTGATTGCCAGATCATATGTTTAAAATATTTTCGTGGCAAATGAAATGTATATGATGAAAATTCTGGAAATTTTATGCTCCTGAAAGTCCTCTTCATCCTGAATGCATAACTGGCAAACCGTAAGCGATAGACAAAGTTTTACTTCACAAAAAATTCGTTAAATGTCACAATCTATGCCATATACATTCCTTTTGTTAAGTGAACCATTTCCGAAATATTTATTGTTATTTGTTTGAAATTTTCAATACTTACACTTTTTCTCAAATGAGAATTATTATTCGTTTTTTCTATGTCCTGAACATGTAAAGAGAATGGAATGCTCCACATAGTAACCAGCTCTTAAAATATTTGACTATCGCTTAAAGCCTACCATATTCCCCTTGCACCTACAAGAAAATTAGCAATAAG
The DNA here is from genome assembly GCA_030765065.1 of Deroplatys truncata. Taxonomy (NCBI): domain Eukaryota; kingdom Metazoa; phylum Arthropoda; class Insecta; order Mantodea; family Mantidae; genus Deroplatys; species Deroplatys truncata. The sequence goes on along the minus strand of CM060986.1, from coordinate 188,672,768 downwards.
ATAGTTTCTGCAAAGATTCATCTGGATTAACATGACGTAGATGGGGATATAGTTTGCACAAGATTAGAGATAGTCATGCGAGTGTAACACATATTTTTTAATATGATCAACAAAGTCGGATAAATTTCTGCAACTGGATTTTGAAAAATTATAAGAATAATTGACACATGCTTAATATTTTTCTCTAGCGAAGCATGGTTCCATTTATATGGCTATGTTTCGTCGCAAAATATAACTATTGCAGTACAGAGGAACCCGATTTTACACACGAGATTTCCTTGCGTAACGCGAAAATATATGTGCAACAAATGCATACAGAATAATATAACTATTTTTTTTAACAAGCAATAAATACAGAGTGGTACAGGAATGATGATGATCGCTGAGTAACCTCTTAAAGTGGCCTGCATTTAAGCTCATAGAGCCGTTTGTGCCTCTTATTCTTGGTATTGCTCAAGTTCTATGCTCCCTATAAAACGGACCACGTCCTTGATATCTGCCCTCCTCATCTCTTCAGGTTCCAAAAAGAAGGACCCTAAGGATACATTCTATGCGCGCGAAACCTTCGCATTCACATAGTATTAGCTGTGAAGTCTAAAAATCCCGCACATATTTCCTATATAAAGGGTCTTGTGTAAGTCCCATTATGTATTAAATGCCTACGCAGCATGTTGTGGCGCGTAAGATAGGCCAAAACCCCTCTGAGCCTACATCTGGTGAAATTCAGGAGAAACTCATTCACTTTCCCGTCAGCCTCAATATCTAATCATGTGCCTGTCTGGCAGTGCTTTGCTTACTCCAGATTTCAATATGAGCCCTCGCTTTAAACTGGGTTATCTCATACTTGAGTTGTAATCGACACTTCGCAGAAGAACTCAGGCCCAATAAAATCTACCTCTGATCCCCTCTTTGCAAGAGTGTCTCCCATCTTATTTCCTCTAATACCACCATGCCCCGGAACCCAAAGACGTGTAACTGGGCAGCATTACCGAGTCTAATATACTCTGGCATTGCCACACCAATCTCGATGTAGTTTTATCACCCTCTGGACTTTCAAAGCTGCCATACTATACGAATAGTTGTACACATCCGCGCGTCGGCATGACATAGTATAAATACTCATAGTGCAGGTAACCGTGGCATCATGACGCTATCTTCAATTTCCTGAATTAAATTTAACGATTCATCAGCGATATGCGCGGTAGCTGAGTCTTGTTCGAAAATACAGACTTACATTAGAATCTGTCAGGTGTTCAAAATTGCTTTAAGTATGACGCTCCTGTATCTATCTGCATTTATTATTTGTTAAAATAATATAGGTTCTATCATTCTGTATGCATTTACTGCAAACCAATTTTCGCGTCATATAAGGGACTATCGCGTCTAAAATCGTGTTTCATGCACTCCGCTATCTGTTTTACACAAAACATAGTCATACAAACAGAAACATGCTTCATTAGGTGAAAATATTAAGCGTCGGTCAATTACACTATCATCTCGCAAAATCCAATTACAGACATTTATACGACTTTACATTTTACACATAGCGACCAGCTCTAAAAATATTTGACTATCGCTTAAGGCCTACTATGTTCCCCTTGTTTTGTATTTGCAAGGGCAATATAGGAATACGGTAACCTTTAAGCATAGGCATATCTCTTAATAGCTGGTTGTTATGTGCAGCACCATTTTCTTTGTCACAGATTAATACTCTTTGCATATCCAAGATAAAAAATGAATAACGAATTCCCATTTGAGAAAATAATTATTGAAAAATTTAAGGGGATAACAAGGAATATCTCGAAAATGGTTCACTCAACAACAAAAACGTATATGACATAAATTGTGTATTTTAACGCGATCTACATTTTTGTGCAGTAACATATTGTCTATCTCTTATGGTTTACCTGTTAGCAAAAGTCGTTCACAATGAAGAATACTTTTGGAGACATTCCCAGAAAATTCAAGATATAAATTTTGATTGTCATGAAAATATCTTAAACACATGATACTTGTATTCAAAATCGTTAGAGCCAGTTTTGAGAAAATTAAAATGTTCGAAAAATGTTGCATGTAAAGGGTAATCTGGGATGGGGGGATTTTCTTGAAAACCTTCGAGTCGCATCTCTGGAAGATACTGAACCTAAATACCAAGTTTGGCGTTTATCCGACTGTTCGTTTCTGAGTTGTGCTGTTTATAGACACACAGACACACACACACACACACACGGACATGTTTCCAGAAATTGTTGGGTGGAATACAATACTTCCCCTACTTACTGTACGTAGTAGAGAAAGTAATAAGGTGCTTTGCAAACTCCATATCTTGTAAGAGCTAACAGAAAAATCTGATGTGTTACACTCACATGACTTTCCCTACTCTTGTACAATCTAATTTTATAAACGCCTATTCTCCATATGCTTCATGTTAATCGAGATATCGAGCTGTCAATCTTATTGGTAATATTCATGTAGATGCAAGGGGAATATGGTAGCTTTTAAGCGATAGTCAAATATTTTAACGCTGGTTGCTATGTGGCGCATTCCATTCTCTTTGCATGTCCAGGACATAAAAAAAAATCTGATGTGTTACACTCACATGACTTTCTCTACTCTTGTACAATCTAATTTTACAAACGCCTATTCTCCATATGCTTCATGTTAATCGAGATATCGGGATGTCAATCTTATTGGTAATTTTCTTGTAGATGCAAGGGGAATGTGGTAGCTTTTAAGCGATAGTCAAATATTTTAACGCTGGTTGCTATGTGGCGAATTCCATTCTCTTTGCATATTCAGGACATAAAAAAAATGAATAACGAATTTGAGAAAAAGTATAAGTATTGGAAAATTTAAGGAAATAACAAGCAATATCTCGAAAACGGTTCACTCAACAAAAGAAACGTATATGACATAAGTTGTGTATTTTAACGCGATCTACATTTTTTGTGTAGTAAAATTTTGTCTATCTCTTATGGTTTACCAGTTATGCAAAAGTCGTTCACAATGAAGAATATTTTTGGAGACATTCCCAGAAAATTCGAGATATACATTTTATTTGTCATGACAATATCTTAAACATATGATATTTTAATCAAAATCGTTAGAGCCGTTTTTGAGAAAATTAAAATTTTCGAAAAATGTTCCATGTAAAGGGTAGTCTGGGGTGGGGGGATTTTCTTGAAAACCTTCGTGTCGCATCTCTGGAAGATACTGAACCTAAATACCAAGTTTGGTGTTTATCCGACTGTTCGTTTTTGAGTTATGCTGTTCACAGACACACAGACACACAGACACACAGACAGACAGACACACAGACAGACACACACACGGACATGTTTCCAAAAATGCTTTTTTTGGATTCAGTGATTCTCAAAACATGTATTTCCGGTGAAATCTCGGTATCGAATTTTTGGGTGGAATGCAATACTTCCCCTACTTACTATACGTAGTAGAGAAAGTAAAAATGAATAACGAATGTGAGAAAAAGTATAAGTATTGTAAAATTTAAGGAAATAACAAGCAATATCTCGAAAACGGTTCACTCAACAAAAGAAATGTATATGACATAAGTTGTGTATTTTAACGCGATCTACATTTTTTGTGTAGTAAAATTTTGTCTATCTCTTATGATTTACCAGTTATGCAAAAGTCGTTCACAATGAAGAATACTTTTGGAGACATTCCCAGAAAATTCGAGATATACATTTCATTTCTCATGACATTATCTTAAACATATGATATTTTCATCAAAATCGTTAGAGCCATTTTTGAGAAAATTAAAATTTTCGAAAAATCTTCCATGTAAAGGGTAGTCTGGGGTGGGGGGATTTTCTTGAAAACCTTCGTGTCGCATCTCTGGAAGATACTGAACCTAAATACCAAGTTTGGTGCTTATCCAACTGTTCGTTTTTGAGTTATGCTGTTCACAGACACACACACAGACACACACACACACACACACAGACACACACACAGACACACACACACACAGACACACACACGGACATGTTTCCAAAAATGCTTTTTTTGGATTCAGGAGGTCTCAAAACATGTATTTCCGGTGAAATCTCGGTATCGAATTTTTGGGTGGAATGCAATACTTCCCCTACTTACTATACGTAGTAGAGAAAGTAAAATGAATAACGAATTTGAGAAAAAGTATAAGTATTGGAAAATTTAAGGAAATAACAAGCAATATCTCGAAAACGGTTCACTCAACAAAAGAAATGTATATGACATAAGTTGTGTATTTTAACGCGATCTACATTTTTTGTGTAGTAAAATTTTGTCTATCTCTTATGGTTTACCAGTTATGCAAAAGTCGTTCACAATGAAGAATACTTTTGGAGACATTCCCAGAAAATTCGAGATATACATTTCATTTCTCATTACATTATCTTAAACATATGATATTTTCATCAATATCGTTAGAGCCATTTTTGAGAAAATAAAAATTTTCGAAAAATCTTCCATGTAAAGGGTAGTCTGGGGTGGGGGGATTTTCTTGAAAACCTTAGTGTCGCATCTCTGGAAGATACTAAACCTAAATACCAAGTTTGGTGCTTATCCGACTGTTCGTTTTTGAGTTATGCTGTTCACAGACACACAAACACACAGACACACAGACACACACAGGCAGACACACACACGGACATGTTTCCAAAAATGCTTTTTTTGGATTCAGGAGGTCTCAAAACATGTATTTCCGGTGAAATCTCGGTATCGAATTTTTGGGTGGAATGCAATACTTCCCCTACTTACTATACGTAGTAGAGAAAGTAAAAAATAAGGCTAGAAGTTCACTCAATTCCAAATATCGAAGGCCCCAGAGTGAATGAAAATTGCCTTGAAGATTACAGATACATGTAGGTAATAAAGGACAACATTTCCAACATCTCTTATGATAAGGCATGTGCTCATTATCATTGTAATATTTTAATTGTAACTATGCTAATATGAGGCGATTGTGGGGATACTATAACTGTTTTGACAGGATTCCGGGCTGCGGCACCGGCACGAGAGCAACCGCGCAGTGGCCACAGTATGAAGAAAGAGCACTGTAGTTTTGAGAAAATGGAAAAATAATGAAAGCCTTTCCAAAGTAGTTTACGTGGAGAAATTTTGTTGAAAATATTCGCTTAAACAGTATGACTGTAGTATAAAACTAGGTATTTGGTCAAGTTTTCGTTTTTGAGATGTACCTGCTATTCACAGAATCGTATGGCCCTTTATATAAACATTTGTTAGATACATGCGATTTAAAGCGAATATTAAAGTGAATAAATTAGTTCCTCCCTACTTCAAGTAGTTGGCAGAAAAAGTAAAAACATACTAATGAGTTAAATAGGACGCAGAAAATGTTGCAGTAATCTTTTCATGTTATCTTTTTTTTTTTTTTTTTGCTGAGCGCCTGTTATTGTTTTACTATTTTGAATTTTGGGTTCTTTGTCCTCCGGCTAGCTATTATTACTAAGTCGAGCAAATATCTCTTGAACAGGGTGTGTAAACGTAAAGGAGTTGTTACTAAAAGATAACACTTATAAAAGAATTTGTTTTTACACTTTTATTGCCGTCACACTTAATTAATTTCAAATATTTAATCTTGATACACGCCTGACTGAAACTGTTATATTTCCGAATGTAATTACAGTCACTTATTTACCGCGCATTATTAATTCGCGTATTTCACATTTTTGTAACTAACTTTACGACGCGAGAAATTCTGTAGAATTGCGTAATGTGTACTTCGTGAATGCTTCCTTAGAACTGCCTGACGTGTAACTCGAGAGAGATTTCTTAGAACTGCGCGACGTTTGCCTTGTGAATGATTCTGTAGAACTGTGCGATACTTGCCTATAGCTCAAGAATTTATACTCCGTCACCCCGATATGCCTAAACATTATAGTAGAGCTATTGCTATTGGTTAATAAATCGCGCCAACATTAGCGTCTGCTTTATAAGCCAATAAAAATTACAAACACATATGCTCTAGGGAAGATATTCCCTCCATTTCTAAAGAAAGGCGCGCTACCCTGACGTCATTTGTTTGTCTCTTCTAATTGATAAACAACTCACCCCCTCGCTTCATTGTTACCCGCTCCTATTGTCAGTTTCAGTGAGGCCGTGTAAACTTATTTCCTAACAATGCTAATAGCTAACAAACATCTAAAATGATTGTCATACAATAATGTTAATTTACACTACAATCACTCTGTCATTCACAGTGTTGTGATATAAAATATTGCCTCAGAAACCAATATACAGAACAGTGTAGATTAGAAAGACAGTACCAAACTAAGCATTTTGAGGTTAGGAGCATGGGATCACAGATGCAGTGTAACATGCTGCATGGACATGATTGAAATATTGCTTTATGAAAATGCCAGTCAAAATGAACTGTAACTCGCACGACAAGTGTGTAAGTACTGTCTCAATCAATGAATACTGGTACACAATGAGAAACTAACCGTTATATGCGTGTACTTGTAGCAGGAACCATGGTGCATCAATGTAAATATCAGCATTGATATAAATAATATTATACAAGTGTAAATAGGTTGTATGGTAAGTACAACGGAAGTTAGCTAGCCGTGCAACTTAGCAATTTAGGTACCTGAAGCTAAGCGGTGCCAGACGGAGATATCTCTAGAGTGATACGAAGCGCAAGGTATCGGCTGTGATGGCCAGCAACGCTTGAGTGAGAGAGACAGTAGAAGTTGAAGAGATAGCGAGAGACCTGGACAGAAACGGGAAGTCCGAATTTCTCATGAGGAAATACACGAGAAAGATGTTCTCATACGACGCTAATGTGATTAGCCAATCATAATATTGATTTAAAATATTTATGGGAAAAATATCGCCTTCAGCGAGGTGTATACATAAAGCAGTACCCCCGCGTTCCACGACTTGATACGATACGATTTCCTCATACCACTCAGATGGTCAAGTGTGTAAAGAAGCTATTACCAATTTAAGGAATCAACATAGATTGGTAAGTACACTGGATAGATACGCCCCATAACCCAGTAAAATAATTGTGGGATAAAATTCACGGCTAACTGCAAACAAGTGTGCAAATAATTTACAGTTAAAGTGAACTTAATTTTTTTTTAATTTCGTCCCTTAATATTACTCCCTAGATCACAGTTATGCTCTTTCATAGGTCAACGCAGAAGTGTTGTAGGGCATTCTCTTACAGCAAGTCGACACCCACACCAGGAAGGAAGACGACGAGCAGCCGAAGAGGAGGTCCGTCGCATACTATACTGAACAAGACAATATTACCGTACCATCCAGTAAGCTTCTCATCAGAAACACCTAGCGACAGTGACTAATACTATACAAGAGTGCTTTGTTTACATCCGACACGCCACATCCAGGTTTCACAATCGTAGACTCTAAAATGGCGGTTTTAATGTTGACGTATGTAGCGCAGTAAAAACTCTGCGAGCCCTGTTCCTAACCTCAAAACACTTATTAGCTTCTCTACGACGTACCTGTAGTAAATAGGGAAAGTACTATTTTACACCAAAAAATTTAATGCCAAAATTTCACCGGAAATATATGTTTTAAGGTCCCCTAAACAAAAAAATATAATTTTTAGCAAAAGGTCCCTGTGTGTGCGTGTGTGTATCTGTCGGTTAATAACATTGAAAAGTAGGCCAAAAATTAAATTGGTATTTAAGTTTAGCATCTTCCATGCAACACGAAGATTCAAAAGAAAATCCTCCCACCCCAAACTACCCCATACATGAAAAATGTATCCAAAATTTTATTTCCCCAAAAATTGCTCAACAATTTTGGTTAAAATACCATGTGTTTAAAATATTTTCATGTATATATCCTGAATTTTTGAGAATAGCTTCTAAAGTCCTCTTCTTTCTGAAAAACTTTTGCAAAACTGGTAAACCGTAAAAGAAAGAAAAAATCTTACTACACCTACCAATGTAAATTTCGTTAAATCACATAATTTTTGTCAAATTATATCGTATTAGTTAACCATTTTCCGAGATATTCTGTGTTATTGGTTTGAATTTTTAAATTTATACTTTATTCAAGAGGAAAATCGCTATTCGTTTGCTTGTTTCTCTTGGCCATGCAAAGAGAACGAGATATCAAACCACTACATAGCACCCGCTCCATCTGCTCATTCCTAAATCGTTATTCGTAACCCTGTGACAAGCATCTAAATGTAAGTGATTCGGATAGCCATTATCATTAAGGCGAAACATAATGGAATGACTATGAGTCTGAATCCGAATCGCCTGCAGTCAAATGTATATGTGATAAAGAATGGGGAGGGCACACATAAAATAACTGGTGTCATAATTTGGTTTTTGTTAAAAAAACACATTTTTAATGTAATAAATTAATATATTTTATAAAATAGCCATGATTTTATGGTTAAAGACCAGTATCATAGAAGAATAACAAAAACATTTAAAATATTTTTAAAAATCTGATGTGACACATTCACCTGACTTTCTCTACCCTCTATAATTTATTAGTATTATTCTTACTCGTAATGATAAAGCGAGAGAATATCCCACGCTATTTTCTAGCATTTGTAGCCGATCATTCCACAGTCTTGCTACCATTTTTGTAATGATGAAATGATCTATATATTTAGGAAGCTTAAATACAAGTGCTGAACTTTGACGTTTAGCGTCTGCCCAGAATCTAAATTGCGAAGTACAGGTTTACTATAAAGGAATGTTCAATAAAAGTGCTACCAAGAGATTGGTATAATAATATAGTAATATATAATGTTATAATATATTAATGTTACTTTATTACAAACTTTAACTCTTGTAACAAACATTTATTAACACTGCAAATATAATCCCATTAACGATTCTAAAACTTAGATTTGACTTAGTATATTTGGTTTTCTCACTTGCCAGGTATAACAATAAATTTTAAATAAATAAGCTAAATACCTTAAAAGTTTCAATCAACTGAGTGCAAATTTAATGGTCGTACTTAGTATATTTGGTTCTCTCACTTGCCAGGTATAACAATAAATTTTAAATAAATAAGCTAAATACCTTAAAAGTTTCAATCAACTGAGTGCAAATTTAATGGTCGTGGCGTACGTAGAAATTGATGGCTCCTACTGATATACGCGTAGCGCCATGCACTAAAAGGAATTTCGTGTATCACTACCGAAATTCATGAGCAGGAATTTAGAATAGTCGGAAATGTTTAATTTTGCCTACCCTCGCTAAACAATGTAAAACGTGCTTCCGTGTTCGCTCTGTGCTACTCTCATCGGCTACCGGGGTCTGTCTGCTGACTGTCTCACTTGTCCCGGGAGGTGCCTGCCAAGCTGTCCATGCATGGAAGTTGGTGTTGTAGTCGAATGTCATCGGAGCAGTAGTGTTTCGGCGTACCTCTCCAGCGGGCAACCTTTTGGAGACAGTGTTCACGAACTATCCATGCACCGACTAACAATACAGGAAGTATAATAGTAAATACTAAAGCAGTTAATGTACTGTGTGTTTTTAACTTCACGAAAACGTATCATTATTTTGACTCGTACAACCAGCAATCACTGTGGCTACTTTCACGGAAAAACTCTTCTTAACATTAAAATTAAAGCTGATTGTCTCTTACTAGGCATAATCTAAAGCCTTAAAACGTAAGCAACGAACAGAATCTAAAATACGGAGCACTTGAAAATGATACTATAACAAATAAGATATTAATTAGTAAAATAAAATAACAATTTCTGATAATAAAATTGGTTCCATCAACACTCCTTCGAAGCAAAAGCCGCTGAAGATTCACAAAATGTGTCTTCTATAAACTTACTATAGATGTTTATATCTGTTCACAAAATCACAGAGTGAATTGATTTTTCAAGGTAAACATTCAAATGTTTCATTCGTAGTAACAAGCACTTGCGATGAAAAGAAAGAAACAAAAGAGGATTGTACAACTTCATGCATGCGCGTTAGATGAAACAATTCACAAAAGCGTAAAATTACAACATGGAATATTTCAAAACGGCTAATGTTATGAAAAAAAATTTAAAGAAAAATTATTGTTTTAATGAGCTTTACAATATTCTCTAGCAAACTTTTGCCTATCTGTTATGGTTTTCCAGTTATACAAATTTATGCAAAATTCAATTAAATAAAGGGGATTCCAGAAGCTATTTTCCTAAAATTCAAGATATACATTTTATTTGTCATCTAAATATATTAATATGTGCCATTTAATAAAAATTGTTAGAGCCATTTTTGAGAAAGCCAGACGTTTCAATATAAAGGGTAGTTTGGGGTGGAGAATATCTTTGTGTCGCATCTTTAGGAGATACTGAACCTAAATACCAAGTTTGATTTATCCGACTTTTCGTTTTTGAGTTATTCTGCTCAAGGACACATACGGACATTTTTCAAAAAATTCTTTATTTGAATTCAATGAGCCTCAAAACATGTATTTCCGATAAAGCCTCTATATCGAATTTTTGGGTGGAGTGCAATACCTTTTTTACCTGCTATGTACACGGTAGATTAAGAAATGATCTCTTAATAGTTAAGCAACACATTGGATTGTTAAGCCAGGATTACGATGGATTTAACGTAACGTTACTGTAATTTAACACGAGTAATGTGGGAGGGAAACACATTGTATTAAATAGGGTATTTAGAGTGGTTTAACATGACGTCAATCTAAAAAATTTTCTTTACCGTAACGTTAAAATGGATGGCACCTCACTAAGTTCAACTGATCGGCATAAAGAAGCGTTATGAAGTAATTAAAACAGAAATGGGATTAATTCATTAATTTAAGTGTATGATAATTATATATTTATTTTAGCGCCATTTCTTAAGTTCCCGTACGTTAAGTTGCGTTATGGTCATCGTAATCCCAGCTTTATTGTTGCGTTACTACCACGCACTAAGCAATAGATCGACCGCTGAAACTTTAACGCTCTAAAACAGCCTCGAATATCCATGTACTTTCTCTACTGCTTACCTATAATAAGGTAGAGGAAGTAATGCATTCTAGCTGAAAATTTGATATCGAGATTTAACCAGAAATGCACTTTGTAGAGTACTGAGCCAGAGATGATAGTTCTAACAATCCTCAAGTGTTTATCCTTGTTTCCTACAGTGGTTAGAAGGTTGTATCTATTATGAATGTTCTTTGTAATCAGTTGGAAAATGAACAAGCACTAGTTACAAGCATAAATGGAACTTAAAAATAACACACTAATGTTGACTGATTATTACGGAAATTTTAGAGCACGGAGTTGAAGGTGCATTTATAAAAAAATCAAAGCACTATTGCATCGCTCCTTCCAACATCAACATGTCATGTCCACATAGTTCCCAAAAAATCCGAGAAAAACCGGCACCATTTTGTACATTTTGTGAACAATATGGTCCCTGGGCTCAAGAATACAAAACCATTTTAATGTCAATGGTCGCTTTGAGAAGCTTAAACAATAATCATGTTGCTTTCTTTGCTTCAACAGAGGCCGTTCAGCGAAAGCCTGCACAAAGTGTAAAAGATCGCATCACTACTCCATCTGAAGCACGGTGGACATTACTCCTACAGTAGTAAACAAGATTAATACACAGTCCACTGCCTATACCCACTTACAAACAGCACGCATTAGATTAATCGGACCTACTGGACTTAGTAAATAAGCATGCTGTATACTCGATGTATGCAGCAAATCTAGTTTCATCAGCGCATCACTTGTAGACACACTTAAACTGACCACTTTAGTCGAAATATATATGCATATATGCGCTTGAATTTAAATTACTGTTTCACAGAAACCACATTTGATTAGTTTCCAGATGCAAGGACTATGTACTAAATCAACAATAGACATCACAGCTTTTGAAACTTAACAACACATACTCAGCTTATCCCACAATTCCACAGCCTACACTTGCATGTCTACAGAAACTAAAACTACCTGATTATAAAGACGAATCACCTCACCTACTAAAAGAATTCCTTGTTGGTGGTGACCATTATTGAAAATTAATTAACGATACTCAAACTCTTAGCATTCATTCTTTAGTATTAATTCTTACCCTATTTGAAGGGTTCTTAGGAAACAGATCCGAAATCTCGTTTAACCACCTGAGTGTCAATAACGTAGAGCCCACACTGCATCCAGCTTTTGATGAACAATTTCGCAAGTTCTGGGATCTCGAGACACTTGACATTACACATCCAGAATTTCAATTGAAAACAATGAGTATTAACGATTCTGATATCCTCCAACCATTTCACCATTCTCATCGTATAGAACATGGAAGAAGGGTTGTCTCACTCCAAAAACGGACAAGCAGCTTCTTTCAGATAACCGTATGGTTGCCGAGACAAGGCTTCAAGCCTTGATTAGAACATTCGAAGAAAAGAAAATGCTAAATATATCGTTCAAGAAGAGGTAGAATGTGTAATTTCTAAGAAATCAACAACTCTTAAGCATCTGCGCACCACACCATGCAGTTATAATGAGAAATCAAGTTTTTACCAAGTGGAGAATAGTCTTACATTCTTCAGCTCACGAAAAAAATGTGTTTCATCGTTAAACAACGTCCTGGAAATGGGTTCTAATCTACTTCTAGATGTACTAAATGTACTCATGCGATACAGATTCTATCAGTATATTATATTAGATGACATTTACCAAGCAGTCTTGCAACTTAGCTTGGATCCAGATGGCAGAGACTTAACGAGATTTTTCTGGTTTCTCGTGGTTTTGGATGACAATGGCCATCGCCATGTGATATAATCACTTATAGTTTTAGTAGACTTTCCTCTGGCGTTAGAAGTAGTCTATTCCATCTTTCTGCAACACTACGGAAACTTGCAAGAATATATAGCCATGAATTCCTGCTAGAAGCTGTCGATACTGACCGCAACTTCTACGTAGATGATTTTGCACCTTCTACCAACGACAAAACCACACTCAGCAGACTTTATTATCAGCTTACTTCAGTCACAAACACCATCAGCTTACCAATGTGAAAACGGGCGACCAATTATCCTTCATTAGAAGAAAAATGCAGATCTCAAAATTTGCTCACGTGCAACAATACACAGGTTCTAGGTATAAACTGGAATACTGAACTGGATAATTTTTCTGTTAACATTGATAAAGTCCTGAACTTTCTGGCAGAACAGCCCACCACCAAGAACTGAATACTAAAGCTTATATTAAGGATATATGATCCTTTAGGATTGATTTCTCCTGTAACAATATTAGGAAAAACGCTATTTCAGGAAACATGGACTAGAGGCATGAAACACTAAGATGCAGTCACTGTAGTGCTCTAATCTTAAGTACATTTCAGGCACTGAAATACCACGTTAGATAGACTTTAATTCAGACACACGCCATAATATTGTGTCTGTATTTTGCGATGCTTGAGAACGGGCTTATGAAGCTATCTACCTCCGTTCAGAAACTGGCGACAAAACTACAGTCCAGCTAGTATGCAGAAAATCAAGTTTAGCTCCGATAAATCAAGATAATTACTTGCAGAATTATTGGGAACTAGGCTATTCCGCTACTTCTGCCAAACAACGAACTTTAACACAACTACTGTTGCATTGTGGAATAATTCGACTATCACATTAGGTTCGATAAAACAGTATCCACACCATCGGAAAACGCTTGTCTCCAATCGTGTAACAGAGAACACAGGGTGCACCTCACCCTCCAAATGGCGCCGCTGCCCAGCTACAAACTACCCTAATGATCTGTCACGAGGACTTCAAGCAAACGATTTGAGTTTAAGGAGAGCACGTGGCTCGGTTCCACCTGGGCGAGACATTCATCAACTTGGCCAACGCATATTAGTCCTCCAGAAGCAAAGAAGTCACATCACGTACTCTTTGTCAACACCCATAAACCTCTATTGGTGTTGACAAGATATAGCTCCTACAGGAAATTACTTTGCATTATGGGATGGATCTTACACTTCATGAATAACATGCGCTCTAGTACAAAACAGACTGGAGACTTAACGACCATGGAATTACAAACCAGCCTACACTATGTAATTTTTAGTACAGCAAGGGAGCTTCTCGAGAGAATATGATGCCTTATACACTACTTTTAAACTCCCAAACAGTCTGCAATCTTATTAGGTTTGGAGATCGACTCCACTTCACAGCAAATTATTTCGGAGAGAAACACCCAATAATTATTGATTCGATATACTTTAACCCAACTAATGATTCGCCAAACGCACATTAACTTACTGCATTTATCTCTCAGAATTGGATTCTTCGAGCACGGCAAGCCATCAGGAACGCTCTAAATTCTTGCCTCCCACGAAAAATTTCACACAATCCTTCAGGACAAGAAACTTTAGCCCCAAGCCTGCTGGTCGTATACGGTGCTCCACACCCTTCACAGTCACCGGGTTCGATTTCGCTGGTCCATTGTTTGTACGAAAATATCACGCCGTTCGCAAAGCATACGTGCCACTACAAGAGCAGTACACCTTGAACTCTCTTCGCATGTGTCCGTAGAGAAGTTCGTAATGGCGTTCGAATGGTTCGCTATTAGCCGAGGTGTTCCATTTACTGTCTATTCCGACAACGCTATTACATGCCATGCAACCCATGAAGAGCTCCAAGTACTCGCACCGCTTTTCCAGGACAAAAAGATTTCTTAGTGTTTCTCCCATTCTCGTATCCACTGAAAATTTATAGCTTGGTGGGGAGAATGGTAGAAGCTAATGGTTGGCACCACCAAACGTTCCATCCGAAAGGTTTTAGGACGCAAACAACTTGAACACAATATTAGCGAACATCGAAGCCGCCATTAACTCTCGCCCTCTAATCCAAGGTGGCAGAATTGACCATCTGACACCAGCGCCTTTTCTTCACGGAAAGAGACCAACAATAATTGCAAGGGGACCAAAACCACTGATTAAGAAAAATCTAAAACGACAGTACAGACTTCGCAAACAAGCAATGGAGGACTCTTGGAAAGTTAGAGCAAAGAATATTTGTTATAGCTGAGAAATTTTCAACACGTCCCCAATCGGACGGCAGATCTGTAACATTCCGAGTTAGAGACTTGGCTCTGCTACAAGAAGATGTACGTCCATGTCACATGTGGAAGTCAGCAGTCATTGAAGGACTACAGCCGGAAGAGACGGGAAGATCAGAAAAGTGCTGCTGATGGAAAACATATATCCCGACCTATGCCAATGGTCATTCCATTATAAGTTGACCAGGGCAGGAGAATGTAGAGTACTAAGTCAGAGATGATAGTTCTCACGATCTTCAAGCGTTTATCCTTCTTTCCTACATTGGTTAAAATGTTGTATCTGTTGAAAATGTTCTTTGTAATTATTCGGAAAATAAACAAAAACTTGTTGATTTCCTTTATGTAAGAGAACCAGGTCTCATCGCTACCCACATTTTATGGCCCCCTGAATCCTGAAAAAGGATTTTGAATCAGGCCCGAACGCAGGTACGTGTGCGCGTCCTGAAAGCACAACCAAAAGTTGCTTAAATTCCAATTATCAAAAACCCCATCCCAAACTATCCTTTACGTTGAACGTTATTCGTTATTTTTATTTTCCCAAAAATGTCTCTAACGATTTAAATTAAACTACCATATGCTTAAGATATTTGCAGGTAAAATAAAATTTATATATTTAATATTCTCTGAATAGGCTGTAAAGTCCTCTTCATTCTGAATGTGTAACTTGTAAGAATGGCAAAATCATACTAGACAGAAAATGTTTATCTGGTTAATACATATAATTTATGAGAAATATTTTTTGTTGTTGTTAAGCATTTACGAGACATTAACCATATCGAAGTATCGGTTGTTATTGGTTTGAATTTTCAATACCTTGGCATTTTTAAAGTGCTGTCGTTTTTCAGTTGTCTCTTACGATATTGTGAAAATGGTATCGAATTACTAGGCCAGCATTTAGCAACCTGTATTTTTAACATCTAACTATCGATTCGGTTTCCTCTGTTCCCCTTGTACCTTCAACGAAATGTAACGCAAAGTTTTGAATTTAAAACATGCAAAGCTTTATCTCGTGCAATAGATAAAAAATTCTTATGTGATACATTCACATGACTTTCTCTACCCTCTATAAGTTTTAGTAAGTATACAAACTATTCTGAGCAAAGCTTATTTTTCTATCTACTACATTTTAATCCAAATAAACATTTGCAGAAATAGCTATATTACACATTAAATTATAGATTCAAAGGAAACAGGAATAGTCAAATTTTAAGAACTGGGCGCTGTATGCTAGCCTTAAAATTTCATGCTGTTTCTATGCAATCGCAAGAAACAACTGAATGCTTAAAGGACTTATGAATGATTAAGTAATGAAAAATTCGTAATTTTAGTAACGGGTATCTCAGAAATGGCTTATGCCACGAAAACACTTACTTGAGATAAATTGTGTGTTTTGAAGAGATCTGCATTTTTTGGTGTAGTACGTTTTCGTCTATTGTTTAATATTTAGTAGTTGTACAATATTAAATAAAATTTCTTCCAACTGAATTGGATTATATAGGTTATATACAGAAAATTCAAGATATACAATTTATTTGTCATGCAAATAAATATCATAATATCTTTAGAGCCACTTTTTTAAAATAAAAAATTTAGAAAAATGTTCCATGTAAAGGGTAGTTCGGAGAGGGAGAATTCTTTTGAAAATCTTTGTGTTGCATCCTTGGAAGGCACTAAACCTAAATACGAAGTTTGGTATTTATCCGACTTTTTGATTTTTAGTTATGTTATTTACAGACACCACACACACACACACACACACACACACACATACATACTCACACATACATACACACACACACACTCAGACTAATAGACAGACCACAGACACGCGCTCGCGCGGAATTTTTTCTAAAAATTGTTTTTTATTTAGGGTGCCTCAAAGCATGCATTTCCGGTGAAATCTTGAAATTCGATTTTTGGGTGGAATGCAATACCTCCCGTACTTACTATACGTGGTAGAGAACGTAGTAACTGTCTACGAGTAAGAATAGTTTTGTAAAAGCTATAAAAAATTCTGATGTGAGACACCCACATATTTTCTTTACCCTCTATCGTTTATTAGTGAGTGTACAGACTATTCTTACTAAAGCTTATTTTTATATCTACTACATTACACATTCGGTTATAGATACAAAGAGAACAGCGATAGCCAAAAGTTTTAAGAACTGGACGCTACACGCTGGCCTTAAAATTCCATACTATTTCCATGACATCGCAAGAAACAACTGAATGTTGTAAGGGCTTTAGTGAATGATCAAGTAATGAAACAATTGGAAATTTTAATAAATGGCTTATGCTACAAGAAAACGTATTTGAAGTAAATATTGTGTTTTAGAGATATCTATATTCCTTGTGTAGTACTTTTTCGTCTATTGGTTAACATTTAGCAGCTGTATAAGATATACAAAACTGTTTCCAACTAAAGTGGTCTTTGCAGAGTCAATGTATGAATTCATTTTATTTTTCAAGTAAATATCTTTAATAGATGATATTTTAATTAAAATTGTAGAACCATTGCTTAGAAAATAAAAAATTTCGAAAATGTTCCATGTAAAGGGTAATTTAGGGTGTTGAAATTTTCTTGAAAAATCTTCGTGTCGCACCCTTGGAAGCTACTGAACCTGAATACCAAGTTTGGTATTTTTCCGACTTCTTGTTTTTACTTATACTGTTCACAGATAGACACACACACACACACACACACACACACACACTGATAGACACGCGCGCGCGGACCTTTTTCTGAAAATGGTTTTTTTTTCTTCAGAGGGCCTGAAAATATGTATTTCCGGTGAAATCCCGGTATGGAATTTTTGGGTGGAATACAACCCTTGCTTACTATACGTGGTAGAAAAATTAGTGACGATCGTAAGAGTAGTTTACAGAAGCTATATAAAAAGAAACGACAGTAGATAGAAAAATGCATGTGTAGGTAACACAAGATATTTTTAATTGTGTTAGAAGATCACGTACATAGGGCACCATTGGTGAAACTTATAATGCTTGAGATGAAATAATAGTTGGGAAAGGAATTTTAAGAAGGAAACGAGCCAGGAGGAATTTTAAGGTACTTCCAGGGCATTTGCCAGTTATGAGGACTGAAGAAAACCTGGAAAAAAACTCAGTCAGGAGGTTTTGGAATGCAGATCTCCCGTCCACCAGTACGTAGTTTAACGACCTCAGCCCGTAGATTAGTAGTGTTTTCTGTAGACTTCTGTAGACTATTTTAGAGAAACTGGTAGAATGGAAGACTAAAAGGCTTATCCCACCAATGTTAAATCTATTAAATTCATTATCCATTATATTAGTAATTATTTAAGACATCAGGCAGAAATGTTTACAGGATATAGATGCATACCTTCTAAATAGGCTGATCCACTTTCTACCAATAACTTTGTATATCGAGGAAGGTAAGAATAGTTTCTTAATCATTCCATACTTTGATTAAACTTATCAGAAGTTAGTTTTATTAAATAACCAACCATGTTAATTACATCAAAATATGTTCACAAAAGAAATTCCATGTTTTTATCATCCAAAAATTTAATTTTATTATTTTAAGCAGTCTTTTCATAAAACCGAGCGATTTATATTAGGAAACGTCATTCACAGAAGAAAACCATTTAAGGTAAAGATGGAGTAAACAAACTGGCATATACTTGCGGAGAAATAAACGACATAACTTCAGCACACATAAGCTGCCATACTTAAAGTAGTACCAATTTATAGAGCAAAACATCTCCTAATATATGGGCTACAGTTATATTATGTAGGAGTTGTGGCTTTTCTTTCCCTGCTACGTATAGTAAGTAGGGGAAGTATTGCATTCCACCCAAAAATTCGATACCGAGAATTCATCGGAAATACATGTTTTGAGACACCCTGAATCCACATAAAGCATTTTTGGAAACATATGCGTGCGTAGGTCTGTGTGTCTATCTGTCTGTGAACAGCATAACTTAAAAACGAAAAGTCGGATAAATACCAGCCAAACTTAGTATTTGAGTTTAGTACCTTCCAAGGAAGTGAAACGAAGAGTTTCAAGAAAATACTCCACCCAAAACTACCCTTTAGAGGGAAGGTTTTTGTAAAATTTTTATTTTCTCAGAAATGGCTGTAATGATTTTGATTAAAATATCATATATTTAAGATATTTTATTGCAAATGAAATGCATATATTCAATTTTGTGGAAATATTCTCAAAATCCCTCTTCATTCTGAATGACTCGCATAACTGGTAAACCGTAAAAGATAGACAAAGTTTTACTACAAAAAAGTAGATCTCGTTAAAACAAAATTTATGTCATATACATTTTTTGTTGTTGAGTGAACCATTTCCAAGATATTCCTTGCTATATGATTGAATTTTCCAACACTTAAATTTTTTTTTAAACGGGAATTCGTTATTCCTTTTTTTTTTTGCCCTGACATGCAAAGAGAATGAAACGCTCCACATAGCAAGCAGCTCTTAAAATATTTGACTATCGCTTAAAACTTACCACATTCCCCTTACACCTACAAGAAAATTAACAAGTTTCTGCAAATGTTTATCTATTAACATGAAGTAGATGAAGAATAAACGCTTGCAAAAATAGTTTGTGCAAGAGTAGAGAAAGTGATGTGAGTGTAACACATCAGATTTTTTTACTTTCTCTGCTACGTATATGGTACATAAAGAAGGTATTGCATTTCCTCAGAAACATCACATCGATACTTCTCGAAATGCAAGTTTTGAGGCCCCTTGAATCGAAAAAAAATCATTTAAAAAAAAGTCGTATATATGTGTGTGTACGTGTGTGTTTGTGTAGCAGCATAACTCAAGAACTAAATGTTGGATAGATACCAAACTTGGTATTTAATTTCAATACCTCTAAAAGATGCGATATAAAGATTTGTAAGAAAATCCCACCACATCTACCATTTATATGGGATATATTAAAATCTTTTATAAAAAGTTGCTCTAACGATTTTTAAAACACCAAGCTTCAAGAAATTTAGATGACAAATAATATGTATATCTTGAATTTTCTGGAAAACCCCGTGAAGTTCTCATTCCGAAGGAATTTTTTGTAATCTTGTATATCTACTAAACGTTAAGCAGTAGATGAAAACGTAGATCTCTTTAAAACATAATCTATTTCAAATAACTTGAAATTTATTTATTTAAAAAGTAAATTTATTACCATTATTAATTTTTCGTAATTTTTAATACTTAGTCATTCTTTTAATGTCCTGTCGATTTTCATCTGTTTCTGGTGATGTCATGGAAAGAAAATGCAATGGCGTATGGAGTCCAGTTCTAAAATATTTGACAATCGCTATCCCTTTGTAGATATAACGAAGTGTGTCATGTAATTATTTCTACAAAACTTTATTGAGATTAAAGTGTATAAGTTAGAAAAATAATCTTTAGTAAGAATAGTTTTGTATACACACTAATAAATGTTAAAAGTGTGGAGAAAGATATGTGAATGTAACACATCACACTTTGTTTTTCTTTGAAGGGTTGCTAAACTTACAGTTGAAATTGAGGATGCAATACCAATTTTAAAACTGTATTTAAAATAAAATATTGTGTCCACAATAATAAATTATAAATCGAATTGAAAAGGAAATTAATAACACTGCATAAAAGGCTCGAAATGTTATTTTTGGCAATTTCCTCCATTTAGTCTCCACTTAAATATTATTGGCACTATAATATTCAGTTATATATCTAAGACTAACTTGACATACTCTGTTGCCAAATAAATAATCATTACAACAAACGTCAAGCAAATCTTCTAACTTTTAATTAATATTATGTATCGCAATTATCATTATGAGGGTGCTGTCAGGAACTAAGCCAAGGACCATACGGTCTGGGTAAATCATGTTGATGAGTGAGTGATACATGGTAATGTGGTCAGAATTATGCAAGCCCACCCCCTAAGCGACAACAGTAAACTACACAAAGGCAACGGACAAACACATTAAAATCAACCCATACCCAAACCAGGCCTCGAATTCGTGATGATCTGCTGCATATCACTGTTCACCTTAATCAAGAAGCTCTGTAGCAACATCTATACACTGTTAGTGCATTGTTCTTCCACATAACATTTCATGTGTGGATAAAAGTTGCAAATGTAGCATCAGACTGAAAAAATCTGATGTGTTACACTCACATTACTTTCTCTACTGTTGTACAAACTATTTTTACAAACGCTTATTCTCCATATGCTTCATGTTAATCGAGATGTTAATCTTATTGCTAATTTTCTTGTAGGTGCAAGGTGAATTGGTAGGATTTAAGCGACAGTCAAATCTTTTAAGAGCTCGTTGCTATTTGGAGCATTCCAATCTCTTTGCATGTCCAGTACGTAAAAAAATGAATAACAAATTCCCATTTGAGAAAAAGTATTGGAAAAGTTTAGGGAATAACAAGCAATACCTCGAAAATGGTTCACTCAACAAAAAAAATGTATTTGACATAAATTGTGTATTTTAACGCGATCTACATTTTTTGAGTAGTAAAATTTTGTCTATCTCTTATGGTTTACCAGTTATGCAAAAGTCTTTCACAATGAACAACACCTTTGAAGACATTCCCAGAAAATTCGAGATATACATTTCATTTTTCATGAAGATGTCTTAAACATATGATATTCTAATCAAAATCGTTAGAGCCATTTTTGAGAAAATTAAAATTTTCGAAAAATGTTCCATGTAAAGGGTAGTTTAGGGTACGGGGATTTCCTTGAAAACCTTCGTGTCGCATCTCTGGAAGATACTGCACCTAAATACCAAATTTGGTGTTTATCCGACTGTTGGTTTCTGAGTTATGATGTTCACAGGCACACAAAGCCAGATAGACAGACACACACACACACACACACACACACACACACACACACACACACACACACACACACACACACACACACACGGATATGTTTCCAAAAATGCTTTTTTTTATTTCCGGGGAAATCTCGGTATTGAATTTTTGGATGGAATACAATTCTTCCCCTACTTACTATACGTAGTAGAGAAGGTAAAAATACTTCTTTTACATTCACATTTCTTTCTCTACCCATTTCGTGCATTTTTTGTAGCATCTACAAACTATTCTTTCAAAAGTTTATTGTTCTATCTAATTCAAATTAAATAAGATAAAGATTTGCACAAAAAGTTGTATTACACATTTCGTTAGAAGTACAAGGGGAAAGCATTAACCAAATGTGTAACTACTTCTCGCATCGAGCGAGTTGGCTCCGCGGTAACGTGTGTGGCTCGCATTCGGGAGATCCGATTCCCGTCGGGCGAACACTAACCAGACTGTTTTCGTGGTTTGATCGGCTTGGTAGGCGAATGATGGAGCGGTTCCCCTTGTACCACGAATGCCCCGGCCCCATCTTTTCCTTTCATCTGTTTCAGGATTGTAGGACCACGCGACGGCGGTTGGCGTGTTGCGGCAGGAGAATTGAATCTGCACTCTGGGAAGATTTATTTCTGGGTTTGGTGGGAGTCCTTCTTGGGAGTTGTCTCGATCACCAGGATCCCCGTGTGGCATCCCGGAGCTAGCCGGCGTCAGGATTGGCACAATGACGGAATCGTTAGGGACCCGTATCTGTTAGCGCACATCGTAGTCTCCTTCTGGTCTCCCCTTCATCCCTTCCTTCTAGCCTTCATGTTGGAAGCAAAAAGGGCCTCTATGAAGACTACTTACCCCAGGTGTGGTCTAGTTACCAGAGGCTCCTCCGTCTGTGTACTCCTAACCCCTAGTATTATACAGTCTTATTTGCATAACATCGCGAGAAACACGGGAACAGCGCTTTAAAGTAATGACAAAGTATTGGAAAATTCAAATCAATTATAACATATCTCGGAAATATTTGTTGTTACAGAAAAACTTATTTGCAGGCTAAGGATCAGGGACACCTTAAGAGTGAAGGAAGTTGAGTGTGCATCGAGTAGGGTGGAGGGAGGTGGCGCATTAGAGTGTTGTTTACCTGTGAGGCCGTGTACAATCCGTTTCATCACTAAAGACACAATACACTTGTATCTCTCATTCGGATGTATAAGTCCTACTTCATTTTCCTACCGTCACTAAACTGTACTGTTTACAGTAGCGTATTGGCGTATTTATTTGCATTTACGTAACTGTTAGAAAGGTTGAACATATATTGGTTGCTAAATTATCAAGGATCCTTAGCCTGGTTATTTGAAATAAATTGAGTGTTTTAAGAGATCTACATTATCTGTATATTAAGTTCCGGTGTACATCTTACGGTTTACTCGTTGTATGAAATTATATTCCTCTCGAATTAGAAGGATTTCTCAGTGTATTCCCTGAAAATTCAAAATACATGTAGATAACTTTAAGAACATGGTTTATTTCAAATAACCTTTTGTGGCTTAAGCCATTTCCGAGGTATCCGATATTAATTGTTCAATACTCAGCCATTTTTTTTAATCCTGTCGATTATCAGTTACCTTTCGTGATGTCATAGAAAGAGTAAGGCAATTAAAATGGGTTTTATTTATGGACGCTCTTTAACTACTGTGGTCCTTAGCGTCCCATTCTATATTGGGCGTGGAAGACCGGTAATTTTGCCCAAAGGCCTCTTTATCAGGCTTGAGGTTCTTTTACGTGCCGTAAATCCACGAAGGAAGCCATGCTAAGGATTTTCACGCCCGAAAAAATCCATCGCCCTCCGCCGGGTTTGAACCCGCGATCTCGGGAATTAGAACCTAGGATGGTAACCACTAAACCTCGGAAGACGACAAGGCTAGCGTACAGCGTCCAGTTCTTAAACATTTGACTATCGCTATTACCTTTGTATCTATAACGAAATGTGTAATGCAGCTATTTGTGTAAAGGTTTATCTCGATTAAAATGAATTAGACAGGAAAATCAACTTTCTTAAGAATAATTTGTGTGCCTACTAATAAGCGCTAGAGGGTAGAGAAAGTCATGTAAACTTAATTTCAGGTTTTTAGAAGAAGGTAGTGTGTGCGTGCGTGCGTGTGTGTGTGTGTGTTTGTTTGTGTGTGTGTGAACAGCATATCTGAAAAACGAAATGTCGGATAAATACCAAAGTCCTGTGGATTTTCATTTGCCTTTAGCGATTGCATGGAAACAGTTCTAAATTTTAAGGCCAACACATAGCGTCCAGTTTTTAACCCTCTATTGCAGTAATTATTTTGTTACATATGCCGCTCTTCCCCTTTTTTGGGGGGTAACAGGAATAAAGGTATAAAGGAAAACAATATGTATGTGGTGTTTGATAGGAAAGAGGGAGAGGTATAGAAGGGATCTTATTCTGGGGTGACACAATTTATTGTGGCATACTTGGTGACCGGTTCCGCCGAAGCGCCCCGGAGGATCGTGGGTGATGACATATGTGTGGCGGAGTAAATCCGCTGTGGTGATCAGGTATCTGACATGGCCGAAGCCCTGACAGGGACCTGTGGAATGGGGTGACTTTAACAGTTCATGAAGGCTCCAAGCCCGGGCCTGTTACCTCCGGGCATCTGTGTGTGGGTGGCCCATAGTCGTTCCGCGTCGGTAGTTGCGTACCCGGCCTTTACCTCCGGGCACGCTGATGAGGTGATGCTGCGTGAGGTGATGCTGCGAGTGGAGGGGGATTGTCAATGTGATGGTGCAGGTTCCCCTCCATGCGTTTGTTGAGATCCTGAAGCCGATCAAAAGCGTCAGTCGTCTGGTTGCGGCTTTCCTCCATGTAGTCGAGTGCCTCTTGGTGTTGTTGTATAATCTTGAAGAGTGCCTCTTTGTGGTGCTGCGTGAGTTGTTTTGTGATCTCTGAGTAGTGACGATCTAGGTTGTTTATAGAATCTGCGTGGTCGGTGAAGTGGCTGTTGATGTTGTTGATGAGGCGTTTCTTGGTGACGTCGTGTGATTCATCTATGATGTTGGCGACTTCCGTGAACTGTGCGCTGGGATGCTCTTCCAGGGCAGAGAGCCCGCTGGCAAGGTTTAGCACCTCAGCGTGAAGGACCTGGATGGCGTCGATGATGTTGGTAGTCTTGGTTGATTGCTGCTTTAGTAACTCGTTGTTGTATCTGCGGCGAGTCGTTGTGAGATGTTGGCGTGAAGTTCTGCGTTGGCTCTGTGGAGTGCGGCGTTGGTCTGCGTGGATAGAGTGGGCACATGGCCTGACCAGTGAAATGCCCCTTGCCCCCGCAGGAGGCGCAGAAGCGGCGTCGTTGAGTCAGGCCGTGTGCCCGACCTTCTGCTGTGAGTGTCCCGCTACCACAGTAATGGAAGCGGGGCGCGGCGTCGCATGTTGAGTCAGTGTGCCCGTACAGGCAGCAGCGGCGGCATGGCGTTGGGCGAACACTACGGCTGGCCTCGAGCTGCAGGGTTTGCCCTAACAAGGGCAGTCCTGCGCCGAGAGCCGTCAAGTAATCGTCCTCTTCCAAAAAGATGAGTCTGACAAGTGGCGTAGGACCTCTGCTGTTCCTAATTCGCGTCGCCCTGGCCGCAGACGGCCAAAAACGCTGCGCGGCGGTGAGGAGTAAGGTCTCCGGTAGTTGTCTATCAACTCCCCGGACGATAGCTGAGTGGCGTGCGTGCACGCGGTTCTGCGGTGAGTGGTTGGCTGCGCTGGTAGGAGAGGTGGCGCTGGGTGTTTCGGCTGGCGGCGGCGAAGAGGCGGGAAGCTGGTCTTCTTCTTCGTCGGCGATGGCGATGGTTGCCTCGCAAGGAGCAGGCTTTGAGGCTGCGGCGGTCTTCTTCTTTCTTCCCATGTTGCCTCGATGAGAGCACGAAGCGATGTCTCTTTCCCTTAATTCCCAAACTGGCTTTTATATCCCTTTCACCGGCACGACAATCGAAACGATTCGCATAGCCGTGATCGCCAATGCGATACGAAATAGTCTGCTCATCCATTCAAAGCCAAACATCCCCAGTCGATCCCAGTTACAACAGTCAAATGTGTAAAGGAAGGAGAGGACCCAAGTAAATTTATCGGTGTAACGGCACGCTTGGATGATGATGGGGTTACATTTGAGTGCAGTTGTGTGGATTTTGCTCTTTATTATTAAAACGGCTACAGCTTTATTGCAAAAATATTAATATTGTTAGAGCACAACGCATCTCTAAATAACCTAATTTTATTGTTGAAGGTTAGTATAATACGAAATTACAAGACAAATCCCATTAAAAATCCTAAAACCTAAAAGAAAAAAAATTGTAACGAATATGGGCTAACGAACCAGGCTATAAAGAGTTAAACATTCGACTATCGCTGTCTCTTTATACCTGTAATAATCTGTAATAATAAAATTAAGTAAAAAATAAAAGTAAGCTTTCGTAAGAGTAGTTTTTATACTCATCAGTAAATGATAGAGGGCAGAAAAGTCATGTGAATGTAAAGCACCAGATTTTTCTTTCTCTACCACGTACATAGTAGGTAGAGAAGGTATTGCATTCCACCCCAAAATTCGCTACCACGATTTCACCGGAAATACATGTTTTGAGGTCCCCTGAATAAAAAAGCATTTTCCTTCTCATTTTCTCTTATTCTAAACACATACTAAGTAGCTGCAAGCTCTCTGAACCCTTGGCTCGTTTAATTACTCGTTAGTGATACGCAAGTCATTTACTTGTATGTAAAGTAAGAAACTACCTGTTCGCTGGACGTTTATATAAACTTTTTTTCTACAAACCTCAAATAGTGTGTTTGCAATGAAATCTCATGTATGTGGAATACCATTTTACGCTTTGTCATTGCGATTCCATTTTGGCGGACGTAATTCGGGTCTCTCGCTTCGTAATGAAGCACCGGTCTGTCTGTAACGTCAAGAGTGAAGCGCCGGAACGCCCTCATCATCACCAAAAGAAATTCATGACGAGGGAACTCTCAGGTCAGACACAGAAACCCCCGGAAACGAGCGCGAAATATACAATTCAGAATATACTAAAAACAAAATCCGCATAGTGATATCAGTGGCAGAATTTGTTTGGACAAAATGCTATGGTTAAGCAATGAGACGCCACTTTAGTGTGAAATATTGAAATTTCTCATAATAGGTAGCAAATAGTAGCCACAATGTATAAAAGGTGTTAGCCTTTACATTACAGTTTTGACTAATTCTGTAGCAAGGGCCCTTAAAAAGCTAACCATGTAGTTGTCAAACCCGGCTGATACAGCCGGCAAAACCATCGACGAATGCTTTGAGGGTGGAGATTCGAGAAAGCAAACCCGTATAGAATAGTCGGTCAAGCATTGCAAGAGGCTTTGACTGGCTACTCTTCGAGAAAGTTCGCCATCTGCATTCTAGGAAATCCTGAAACTTGCATCAATGTGTCTCCCTAACAACAGGCGACAATAAAACTACGGCAGAAAATAAATGCGAATCAGTTACTAGATAATTTCGAGCGACTTATGAGCTATTTCTAATTAGGAGTAGCAAAACGAGGCTTGTTACATCTTTCGCGTAATAAATAAAGTTTTTAATGAGTTAACAGATCTTTTCCTGTGATAATACCTACTGATACACACGTAAACAGCAGCAAGAAGTTCTAACCCTGTCTAAGTAGGACATAGAATTAGACGGTTCTTATTCAATACCTTAAAATTTAGTTTTCATTTGCTCTTAAACTAGCATAATGTGCGTTTCCGTCACCAACGTTTCTCTACTGGATACCGAGCTGTCTATCAAACGTGTTAAGGTCATTAATTTGTACCATTCATGCATTCGAACACAAATCAGCTCGTGTATATGGGTGAATTGTGTATAACAGAACTTGAGCGGTGTCCCGCTCTCAGTCCATTCCGTTTGATATACCGAACGAGTATACTGGGTCTCATTTTCTGTTGGAACGCACAGTGTGACCAGACTCAAAGTGAAGGCTCATTCTGTTTGTTTGAATGGCGCTGTTACCATACGGTGCTTTATGCACAGCCTGCGTTTGCACGATATTCTGTAGTGAACACGTGTTCTTAAAAGTGAATGAATTTTATCAGTTTAGCATAAAACTAGAAGAGACGATACATGGAAGTGATTCGTATTATTATCGAGAAAACTACACAATATTAATAATAATAGTAATAACAATAATGTAATAATAAAATAATACCGTAATAAGATTAATGTCACGGCCCATTTGGCATTACCAGTATTATAGCGATAAAAGTATAGTTTTTGGTCGTATAATTCTAAATTATTAAATCTGAATCTTCAAGCTTATCATACGCAGGTCAAGTGGCGAGACACAGAAGCCGCTGCATCAGATGGCACTTAACCCCGAGCCTTGCCCGACAAATAGCTGAGTTGCAGTGAGGGGTTCAACTGAATATGACGTAGTGGCCGTTTAGCCAGGTTTTGTTTATAAACCCCGGTTCTATGCCTCATGGTTGATGCTAGATGCTAGATGCTAGAGCTCACGTTGGTCGGATTCTTGAACGACCACAAGGTCCAAAGTGTTATTTTAAAATATGATAATCAACGAGCGCCATGCATCATCACCCTCCACGACAGGTAAGGTGCTTCTTCATTCAAGTATTTGTAAACCCCTTTCGGGCCCCGTGCCATACTTTATAATAAATTATATTTTTATAGAAGTGTGGGGCTATCATGTAATTGTTCAGGGCTGACCTGGTCATACCTGCGTCCTTTCCCTTAGCAATACTATAGAGTATAGAGAACCTTAAAGACGTTCCCCATCCTGGGTTTCCTTCCTTGTTCAACGTGTCTCCCTGGTTCGAGTAAGAAGTAACATGTGTCGAGAGGTACGGGTTTCCTGCCACATGTTGGGGCTCAGTCGCATCCTCCGAGCTATCCCTCCTGTATCCTGTGACATTGAGTGGCATTCAATCCCTTCCACCCCTTTTCCTCACCCCATAACCAACACATACTTTGGTCCGTGATATCTAGTGTAGTCGTCGGATCATGGACACCAACACCCATCCTTTCATCACCTTTTTACGTGACATTTGGTGGATGCGCCTCTTTGAGTGTCCCCCTTTACCCACAAAACATCCCTTATTTCACCCGTGATAATAACAATATCGTAATAATAAGAGTAATATCTTAATAAGGAAGTATTTTATCTACCTTTAGGAAACTCTGTTTCATTTTTACATCATTTGGGAATTCGTACTGTGTATTCATAACATTAGGTACTCTCAAGTATTGTTGGTTTTGAGTTAGAGATTTTTGGCATTACCGAGTTTATTCTCAAGTTTGTATGTCGTTAAAACAAAACGCAATTTTAGGTACAATCATTGTATACAGCATTAAAGTAAGTAAAACATCTTTTGAGTTAATTAATGTTAATTTATGTTAAAGGTAGGTAGAAGCATAATTTACTTTAATAAGATTCTACAACTTCATTAATTTAAAGGATATTTCACGATATATAAATTGTAATGTGTGTTTAACTAAATATTTATACACATGAATATTGTTTTCTCCTCTCACAGAAATATCCACTGATCCACATAGGAGGATTTTGTACCTACACCCGCAAGGGGCGACCCGGGAGGAAGGATGAGGCGAGAGGAGTCATCAGGCGGCCACAACCAGAACTGACGCTACAGGAGTGGTAGGATCCCTAAGTTTTCCAGATAGACCCCCCGGTAGACGGAAAAGCAGGCCGGGGACCCCACCCCGCACAGAGGGGTTCCAACGCCCCTCAAGTGGGTTCGGATACCCCGGCAGCCAGCCGAAAGCCGAGGGTCGGACCCAGCATTCGCCTGGTGATTTGGGAAAATTCCCCTAAAAACCCATGGGTCAGGAAGGTCGGCCACGGGAATCAAACCCATGACCTCCCGAATGCAGGCCACAGACGAAACCGCCTGAGCCATCCCGCTCGGTTATATAGATAATTTTTTTAATATTTATTTTGGAATATATATTTAATATATGCTTGCTTAGATGTAATGACAAAATGGAGTTTGTGTAACCTAATGTAGCAAAAGAAGTCTGTAAAAGAAATTGGTGGAAACAAAGTCGAAAACGCAGTAACATGAATTATTATCCATTTGTCCTAATGCACTGAAGCAATACGCCTGACAACAACGCTATGATGTGAACTCTCGAACGAGCGAGCCCATTTCCACGAGAGGGCATATGCACCAGAAGCTCGACCACGGTTCGGTATATTCGTTGCTGCTTTTCAAACGAGTTGGGCTGGAAGAGACCAGTGAGTCTCATCATGTACCACATCAAACGAGCATGTGTTAACTGTATGTCCTTGACAGCTCTACTGGGTATGTCAGAACTGTTACGTTGCTACATTGACAGCAGTTTAAACGATTTGGTTTGTTTAAAGGTATGTAACATAGGAATAGAATAAACACACACACACACACACACACACACACACACACTTGTACGAAAAGCCGAGGTGTTTATGCACATGTGTTGCGCTGGATTTCTGAAACCTTTCTTGTTCTAGAAATGGATGGTTACAAGTAGGTAGGCAGACATAATGGCCTGGCAGGGACAACCACAGCGACATTCCTGAGAACTTGTGTTCTCTCTTACTGCTGGCTTTGCTGGTACATTCTGTTAACGTGAATTTGAGCAAAACGTTAAGCAAGCAAAACTACAAAAATCACATAATGCTTAAATCATTTTATTTGTACTACTTTATCCCGTGGCTAGAAAGTAGAGCAGGTATGGCTTTCCACCAGAAAATTATACATCAAGTTTATCCTGTAAATACACGTTTAGAGGACCCCTTGAATCCAAAAAAGGGCACTAACCAATTTGATTAAAACACCTACATTAAACATATTTACATGAAAAAGACAATGCATATCTTGAATTATCTGGAAATAGTTTCTGATGTCCTCTTCACCAGAATAAATTTTATATTGTTTAATTGGTAAACGTTCAGCGATAACCGAAATCTTACAATACAAAAAATGCATTTATATTTAAAACACATCATTTATTCCAAATAACGTTTTGGTGGCACAAAGAATTTCCGAGATATCCATTATTAATGTTTCGAATTCTTCAATTCTTTGCCATTCCTTAAAGTCATGTCGTTATTCAGAAGTTTCTCACGATTGCCTGGAAAGAGTATAACAATTTAAAGCCAGCATATAGAGTCCAGTTCTTAAATATATTCCCTTTTTATCTATAACAAAATGTGTGATGTAGCTATTTCTCCAAAGGTTTATCTCGATTAAAGTAAAATAATTATTAAAATAAAGTTTCATGAGAATTGCTTGTATTTTCACTAATATATGATAGAGGGAAGAGAAAATCATATGAATGTGAAACATAAGATTTTTTTAAAAGGTTCTGTGTGTGTGTGTGACTGAACAGCATAACTCAAAAACAAAGGTCGGTTAAACACCAAACTTGGTACTAAAATCCCCATCCCCAAACTACCCTTTCACCAGAAATTTTTTGACATTTTTTTATTTTGTCAAAAATGGCTGTAATGATTTTGGTAAAATACAATATTATAGATACTTACATATTAAATAAAATGCACATCTTGAGCTTTCTGGGAATTGGCTGTAAAAGTCTTCTTCATTCGGAAGGAATTTTGTATAACTTTATATAATTGGCAAACATTAAGAAATAGAATCGTATAACACAAAAATTGCGCATCTCTTTAAAACACACAACTTATTTCAAAAACAGAGATATTCATTGCTATTAATTTGATATCTTCAACTTTTGTCATTTGCTTTAAATTGCTGTCGCTATTCAGTTGCTTCTGGCGATGTCATGGAAAAACTATGGAATTTCAAGGCAAGCATTTAGTAGTTTGTTTTTAAACAGCTGATTATCAATTCCATTTGCTGTTTCTCCTTGCAGCTATAAAGAAAAATGTAATCTTTATATCGATTAATTTGAAATATAAAGAAAAAGAAGTTTTTTAAAGATTAGTTCGTAGAAACTATATGGAAATAAACAATACTAAGTAGAGTAAGTTATGCGAATGCAACACATCCTACATTTTCTTTTCGGAAAAGTTATCCCAGTTAATTAAAAAAGACCTCTCTTGTACCATCCAAGTTTAACCTTTAGCGCTCGCAGTAGTAGACTGAGAAGGGCTGCAGCCACAAAGACACCGCCCTCCAAGCAACTGACAAAACGGCTTATCTTTCCAAAAGGGTAAGAATTCTGAGAATGCTCTCAATTTACAGGCGCTGCAGCGTCTAATAAAAGCATTGTGACTAACACTCTGCACTCAACTTTCCAGATACTTGCCGTTTTTTTCCCTGCGCTGTTTTGAAATCATTTTTCACGGATATACAGGGTGGTCCATTTAAGTGAGACTGTATAATATCTTCAAAACTAAGTGTTGTGGAAATAAATGCCATGAATAAAAGTTGCTTTATATTATGGGGGAGAATAAATGCTTTTTTAAATGAGAACCCACTATTAGTCAATTTAAATAGACTCTAAAATGACAATCATAACGTCCTCCAAACAAAACATGTCTAATGGCATTTACTTTCCCCCTTAATATCAAGCAACATTTATTAAAGACATTTCTTTTTACAACGCCTAGTTTTGAAGACATAGTACCGTCTCAACTTAAATGGTCTACCCTGTATACTTGTTCATAATTACGACGCTCATCCAGAAAGTATGACCGTTCTTCACTAGTAGTTGTTCTTCACGATTCTACAAAATGTATGATAAACGACCACATCGTCATGCTCATTTGTTCGTCCGTTGCTGAAAATTTCATACCACTTTCTCACATGTCTTTATTTCATTACTTCATCACCATATATTTTCTTTAGTTGACACTAAAGTTTTGCAAATTTCAATAAAATACCGCTCACACCAGAGTCGGCGATATTTTGTATCCCATATTTCATTTTGAATATAACACCCAGGAAATATGTCGAGGAAACCATTCGAACTTGGTTGGAAGCCCACAGCGATCTGCGTAGTGGGAAAGCGCAAACGGTCATTATTTTCTGGATGCACCTTTTTTCTTTTTCCTTGGAGTGGAGAGGAATACTGTTACGTTCACCAGTGAGGCTGGTAATGTGGGACTTGCCAGCATGACCATACCCACCCGTCCATCGGAAAGGAAGAAGGCTAAGGAAAGAAAGGAAATCGATGCACCTGCGTTAGTCTAACGAGAGACAGAGAGCTGCCACAACCAATGGGTAGGAGTCGGTGAAAGGTGAAGTTCTAGGTCATAACTATGACAAAAACTGTGGTCTAGAGACTCGAAGGTGATGATTGAGGAGGAAAGATAAAGGTAGCTTTTGAGGAGATTCAAGGTATGATTAGTGATCAGTCCGAAAACTTCGTCAGTTGTATCTTGGATGAGAAGATCGGGGCGTATGATGGCACAGGTTTATAAGGCTTCCGGCGTTAACTGGAAACTTCCTCAAAACACACAAAACAAAAGAATCTAAGGTATTGTATAGACATAACTTTCTCTACTCACTCTTGTAACATACATTCTTGCAAAAACTTATTATTATATCTACTACTTGTTAATCAGATAAACTTTCAATTCACATTTACACAATTCATTGTACGAAACAGTAGGTAAAGCAATAGTCAGATTTTTATAGAGCGTATCGTTGCGTGATGGCTTTGAAATTCTACGCTCCTTGTATGACAAGGAGAGAGAGAGAGAGAGAGCGAGAGCGAGAGAGAAAACGAAACCAATAGGTACTTGCCACTTGAAACAAGTACCTATAAACTAACTACAAGGCTGGGACTAACTCAACTGGGACTCTCTTTAACTCACACTCCCCAGGACGTACGACAACACCATAGGCAGACGCTTGACTGGGGGTAGAAGACCTAGGGATCAGAGAGAGTGAGAGACCAGTATGGGAGATCAGCCACATGCCCGAGATGAGAACGAGGAAATGGAGGATAGATGCAGATGAATGATGGAAAAGGTCATGATGGAGCACCGGTGGAATGAAACTTGGCGGGGAAAATAGGAGAAAACCCGCCCAGACGCCGTTTTGTCCACCACGAATCACACATATCTGTCAAGTACCTATAAGTAATTGAAAATTCAAACAAATAAGAATATATCAGAAATGGTTAAATACACAAAACTTTATTGTGTCTTTTAACGCGATCTATATTTTTCTGTTGTAAGATTTTGCGTATATCTTACGGTCGTTCAGAATGAAGTGATTTCGCAGGCTATTCCTATAAAATTCAAGATATATATTTTGTTTTTCATTCAAATATTTTAAACATAAGGTATTCTAATAATTGTTAAGAATCATTTTTGATAAAATCAAAGTTTTCAAAAAATGTTACACATAAAAGGTAGTTTGAGGTGAGGTAATTTTTTTGAAATTACTCGTTTTGCATCCTTTGAATGGGCTGAACCTAAATACGAAGCTCTATTTAACCTATTTTTCAGTTTTTAGTTATGCTGCTCACAGACACACACACGCGGACTTTTTAATGCTGCGTGTTTTTTTTAATTCATGTATTTTTGATGAAATCTTGACATCGAATTTGTGAATAGAATGCCATGCGTTATCTCTTTACTACGTATATGGTAGAGAAAGTAAAATTTACTCAATACAGGGTGCATCCTGTTAACCTATACTTGGTATTTTATATAGGTTCAAGGTCTTGTTTCACTTAATTAATAAAATTGTTTATAGTTATTCTTTTTGTTGTATAAAAATGAAGTAAATATTTGTTTACATACGGTTGTGAAAACAGCGTATAGTTCAAGCAACAAAGGGGACAACGAATGTTCCGATTGCTCTATAAACGAAAACCGTCGGAGATTGTCTTTGACTCCGCATGCATGTTACCAGCCTGATAACATATAATATTAATTTAGCAGGGACGGCCAAATCCCAATTAAAGGAAGTGTTTTGTCGTTTGGCTTTCATTTCTTTTACACATAGCCTAAGGCAGTTTTGCATTACATTCAGAAATTTGGCACTATTGTTTTGCCAGATATAAATATTTTGAAGCTCTTTAAACGATTTTCTCTGTCTGTAAATCATATGAATTGTAAATAAAAGTAGTATTAAATGAAAATTTAAAAATTTCATCCCCCCGCTCTTGCAGATTGCAGGGTTAGGAAACCGACACAGGTAGCCCAGTCCTCTAAGGCAGAGGTGGCGAAAACGTGACTCGCGAGTTATTTAGACTCGCAGGCGCCGTTCCCTCTCTGCCACATTCCCATTTGCTTTTCACGCGCTGCTGAGTGATGCAGTGCGTGTTGCATATTTGGTGACTCGCGGAAGGAAGGGTTTTCGCCACCCTTGCTCTAAGGCATGAATTCATTACCTGGAAGTCCGCGGATCAATCCCGCCAGGATAATTCGCCCTAACTGAGTATTTTTCCAAGTTTTCCTCAGTCCTTATATCTGCCAAATGCCGGAAAGGTACCCTAAACTTATACCTGGAATATCTGCTTCTCAAATTTCTTTCCCAATTATTGCATTCCATGTATCAAGAGCGCGCACTGCCTGTGGTACTCGTATGTAGTTAGAACGATCATTAAATACTACCAAAAATCTAATGCGATGCATTCACATAACTTTCTCTACCCTCAATGTTAGTGGGTATACAAGCTTATTACTCTCTCTACTACGTATAGTAAGTAGGGGAAGTATTGCATTCCACCCAAAAATTCGATACCGAGATTTCACCGGAAATACATGTTTTGAGACCTCCTGAATCCAAAAAAAGCAGTTTTGGAAACATGTCTGTGTGTGTGTCTGTCTGTGCGTCTATGTGTCTGTCTGTCTGTGTGTCTGTGAACAGCATAACTCAAAAACGAACAGTCGGATAAGCACCAAACTTGGTATTTACGTTCAGTATCTTCCAGAGATGCGACACGAAGGTTTTCAAGAAAATCCCCCCACTCCAGACTACCCTTTACATGGAAGATTTTTCGAAAATTTTAATTTTCTCAAAAATGGCTCTAACGATTTTGATGAAAATATCATATGTTTAAGATAATGTCATGAGAAATGAAATGTATATCTCGAATTTTCTGGGAATGTCTCCAAACGTATTCTTCATTGTGAACGACTTTTGCATAACTGGTAAACCATAAGAGATAGACAAAATTTTACTACACAAAAATGTAGATCGCGTTAAAATACACAATTTATGTCATATACATTTCTTTTATTGAGTGAACCGTTTTCGAGATATTGCTTGTTATTCCCTTAAATTTTCCAATACTTATACTTTTTCTCAAATTCGTTATTCATTTTTTTATGTCCTGGACATGCAAAGAGAATGGAATGCGCCACATAGCAACCAGCGTTAAAATATTTGACTATCGCTTAAAAGCTACTATATTTCCCTTGCATATACAAGAAAATTACCAATAAGATTGACATCTCGATATCTCGATTAACATGAAGCATATGGAGAATAGGCGTTTGTAAAAATAGTGTGTACAAGAGTAGAGAAAGTCATGTGAGTGTAACACATCAGATTTTTTTTATATCTACTGCAATTTAAATCCAAATAAACCTTTGCAGAAATAGCTACATTACACATTTCATTATACATACGAAGGAAATAGCGATAGTCAAATTTTTAAGAACCGTACGCTGTATACTGGGCTTAAATTTCAATACTGTTTTCAAGCGATCGGGAGAAATAACTGAATTTTAACAGGACTTGAAAGTGCCCAAGAAATTAACAATCTAACCTTTAATAACGGATATTTCAGAAACGGCCTCTACCACAAAAAAATTGAAATAAATTGTGTATTTTAAAGACATCTATATTTTTTGTGTAGTACGTCTGTCGCTTAGCGTTTACCAGTCATACAAGAATATACAAAATTTCTTCCAAATGAAGTGGACTAACTATTCCCAAAAACTTTAGATAAATATTTAATTTGTCTTATAAATATCTTTCATATCTTGTATTTTAATCAAAATTGTTATATCTAGTGTTTAGTAAAGCAAACGTTTGTAAAAATGTTCCATGTAAGGGGTCGTTTGGGGTGGAGGAATTTGTTTGAAAATGTTCGTGCCACATACGTGGAATATACTGAACTTAAATACAAAGTTTGGTGTTGATTCGACTTTTCGTTTTTCAGTTATGCTGTTCACAGACACGGGCCTTTTTCTAAAAGTGCTTTTCACGGGACCATTTCCGATGAAATCCCGTAATCGAAACTTTGGGTGGAACACAATACTTCCCCTACTTACTATATGTAGGAAAAAAGGACCAAGAACTTAAAGGAGGACTAAATAGCCTAAGTTACCATAAAAACAATTTTAATTTTTTGTACACTTTATGAATTGAAATTTCCTCTTTGGTACTGTTCGGTTCAGATTTTATTTCTGTAGTCACAATACTATTTTAAATGTGCTTTTAAAAATAGCACCGCATATGCCATTTTATACCCTAAATTTTGTAGTACTTTATAGAAAAATATTATTATTATTACAATACTTGGAATAGGGAGGTAAACTTTATCTCATATTTTAGGGGAGCTTTTGCCCTATAATTATGCGCCACAGTTTCAGAATGTCCCAGACATATGATTTCTTTCTTTCTTTGTAAATTCGTCTGAATTTTTTTCTCTTTTCACTTTCCCTACCACGTACCTAGTAGGTAGAGAATGTATTGCAGTCCACCCAAAAATTCTATGCTGCAGTTTTAACGAAATACATGCTTTGAGGCATTATGAATACAAAAAAAGCATTTTTAGGAAAAACCGGTCTGTGTGTTGGGTCAACACCAAACTTGGTGTTTTAGTTCAGTATCTTCCAAAGATGCGAGATGAAGATTTTAAAGAAAATCACCCTACCCTAACTACCCTTTACATGGAACATTTTGGACTTTTTTATTTTCTAAAAAAATGGCTCTAAGATTTTAATTAAAACACCATATATTAAAGATATTTGGATGGTGTACAATAAAATGTATAAAAAATGTATATTGAAATTTTCTGGCAGTTGCTTTAGAAGTCTTCATTCGGAAAGAATTTTGCATACTCTTTTATAACTGGTAAATGTTAAGCTATAGACGAAAACCTACTACACAAAAATGTACATTTCTTAAATTGCACAATTTATTTCAAATAACCTTTTTAAGACATCAGTGTTTCTCGCGTTGCTAGGAAAGAGTATAAAATGCTTTTATGCTGATATGTTGAATGTATTACTTGTTATTGGTGTTATTGTTATATACATACAGCCTGAAACTTTTGTAACCTGTTTTGTTTATCTGCTAAGTTAACTCTTTGTCGTTCCCGTTTTTTTTCTCTCTCTATGTATTGAGGGCATGGTCGGCGCTTTGCCTTATGCAAGTGGTGGAAGGGGTTTTTACCGAATTGCAGATACGGTGTGGTTACCGGACAGACGTTCGTCCCAGAGTGGAAGCATTTCTTGAATTTTGGTGTTCGCCAGTTTTACTAATTTTTAGCAGTTTTGATTTGTTTTATCGACAAGAGTTTATTAATTAAAAGGAGAGTTCTTCTTCCAAATTTTCCTGGCGGCGTCATTATGGCTGAGCGTCGTTTGGTAGATGCCTGGGATTTCTCCATAACCTAAGGGAGGCTTTGTCCTCAGTGTGTTTTTGTATTTTGGTTAGGGCGGATGGAGTTTAGGGCAGAAACCGAAAAATATAGTTTTTCAGGTAACTCGCAAATGAGTGGCTATCATTATTACATAGTTTCAAGTATGTGTTTGTGCATTTTTTTCTTAAATTTTATACATGGTAGTTGAAGACACGGCTTCTTCGTGATAAATGCAGGTGCATTTAAGTACCTTATATTTCAACACTCCTCCCAAAATGTTTCTGTATCGGAAAATTAAGATGATAACTTGTGAACATTTCACATTTGCTATGCTTATTTTTGACTCATAGTTGATATAGATACATCCATTGTACATGGAAGAATATGCAAAATAATGCTTTCCTGGAATACCAGTTTTGTAGCTGTATGGAACTGGAAAAAGGTATAGGAAAATGTAGAATTCTATTTCAAATGATGGAACTGATAGTTGTTTTTATAGTAAAAAAAATAATTGGTATTTAACGTTTGGAGATTAAATATTTATTTTTCTTTTACTATTGTTCTGAGATAACAAGTTCATTTATTGTGTGATCCTAGTTTTTATAAAAATGTCATTTTTAAGTGATTATTGCAGCTAAACGTAACAGTAAGAATCAATCGTCCAAAGTAAAGACAGATTCACCGATTTAGTTCAACATAAAAAAACAGCAACCGAGACCCCAAAGTCCAACTGAGAAATTGATAAAGAAGAAATTAAAAACAAAATTTAAAAAATCCCCAAAGGAAATGTTGAATAACCCATCTTTGTTTTCGATTTTTTAATATTAATTTAGTTTTGATCAGTTAGTTTTCTTTACTGATTAATAAAGTATTTGCAAATTGTGTAGTATATTTATGAGGATTTGGGTTTAGTATTTATGATTTGAAAGTTAAATTTTGTTTAATTTAATGTTGGTTTAATTTTTCCTTTTCCAATTTGAAAGGTTTCGAGGTATTTGGCGTTATTAATTGATAATAATTTTGAAATAAGAAAAAACTTTAGTGTGTGGTTTTGATTATGTTCGTTATTTGGTGAAAATTGATGGTTAATGGTTATAGGTTTAACCGAGATAAACTGATAAAGAATAAACCTAAAACAAAATTTTAGAAACCCTTGAGAGGGAATATTAAATAAGATCTCTTTGTTTTCGAGTTTTTAACATTAATTTTACTTTTTAATTTTCCTCATTTAAAGTTTGCGTTACTGTGATCATTAAAGGTTTTTTAGCATTTCTCTTAGTAGTATATTTAGAGGATTTGTGTTTAGTATTTATGATTTGAATTAATGTTTGATTTGTTTTTCCTTTTTTTCACTTTGAAACGTTTTGAGATATTTTGTGTTGTTAGTTGATAAGAATTGTGTAATAAGAAAATACCTTAGTGTTTATTTTTTTATTATGGACTTCATGGAATAAACCCAGTGAATGTTATCTTTTGAAATAGGTAATTGTTTATATTGGGACATATTTCCTAGGCCGTTCCATTCGTATCTTCGTTTCCGAGTTTTGGTTTGAGTCTTGGCATTCCTATCCCCTAAGGCATTCGTAAGGGCTTCCTTTTTCGTCTGACCGGGGTTCCCTGCTGCAGACAAGTCTGTCGTAAGCGGCTGCTTGGCTTCGGTGGCCTCCTCACTCTTATTCGTTTTTTTTTTGTTTGTTGTTGTTTTCTTGGTTTTTTTGGTGTGGCCAGCGAGCAATTGCACTTTTTCTAGTGAATAGGTGTTTCTATGAATAACATTGCGATATCAATGACTCGTTTTCTGAGAAACTAATGAAAATAGCACAATTAAATATTAGGATGATATAAACATCTTAACCCTGTTATGTATCTACTTTGATGATAATAATATGGCTTTTATTTCTTAAAAACTAATTACCGTCAAATTAAAACTGAAATTGTATAATAACAAAATGAAATTGTTTAATAAAATTAAATTATAGCATAAAGGTACACTAGTGAATTAAGAAGGCATGCATTTACATCCTGAAAGAAAATTAGTCTGCTGCGTTAAATAAATTCTGAGTAATGGACAATGAATGAAGTTGGGAAACTTTGTGATGGCGGGATAAGACTTCTTAATTTCCCACTGAGAATTTTACCTCTCTAAAGTCCCTTACTTAGAGAAAATTTGGTGAGGTTTCATTTTCTCAAAATTACCATATGATTTTGATTAAAGTACTATGAGTTTTGATTGCACGAAAATGAAAATATGTTGTCAATAAAAATATGCCTGTCCAAAGGCATACGTATTCAAGAATTCTTGCATTTTCAATGAAATGTTACTCAAAGAATGATTTACCAAGAAATTTCATTAGTATTCTGTTTAATTTTTACTTTCTCTACTAAATTATTGTAAGTAGAGGAAGTAGGTATTGCATTCCACATAAAAATTCAATTTAGAGATTTAGTGAAAGAAATGTCTTGAGACTTTCCTGAAAAAAAAACAGTTTTAGAAAAAGATACTTGTGTCTGTAAACAGCATATTCAAAATAGAAAAATCGATTAAACAGCAAACTTGGTATTTGAAGTAGTTGGTTGTTGCCCCACGTATGGTACAAAGTTTCCCGTGGCCTTCGCCCACACATTTACCTTCCGGTGGCCTTCGCCCCACTTTTAAAAAGAATCAACTTTGTAATTGAATGTTTCTTTAAATATTATATATGTATGTTTGCCTCGGCTGCGTCAGTAGTAATTTGCAGAAACACGTATTTCTTAACAGGGGTTGCTGCGGCTAAAGAATGAAGACTTACACATATTATAATTTTTACTTCAATCCTTTTATTAAGCCTTCTCACGATTAAATAACACTTCATAGATATATCCTACTGTTAAGCTGTGGGATTATTGTTTAATTGCACTTTTTAACACGCAAACTTTATATTATTAACACCGTAATGAATCTTTTATGTCTCACACTGAATATGTGTCGAACTGTTCGGGAACGCTGCCTAGTAGCGTCTGGCTTCTACCGCCTAAATTTATACTTTTACGTTATTTCAATTCTCTGATTGGCTAATTCTACTCCAATAGAATACCTTTATTTAACTTAAACTTTTTCTAGTTGTTGATTGGCTATTTATAAACTGTTTTAAATATTACATTATGTTCCAAAATTATTAGTAGGATTATTAAACTTTCTGATTTATTGGTGCCTCAAGGTTACTTCATTGTTAGCTCATTGCTAGCAACTTTCGGCTTCTATTCTCACAGCTCCTACAGGGGAGCTAGGACAGATTATATGATTTTCTACAATTTGTTTCATTCTTTTTAAAATTTTGTATATTGGTTTTCCTCATTCTAAATAGCATTATGTGCAAATTTCAATAAAACTGATGAAGTAGTTTTTCAGATATGAGTTATTTTCTGTTTTTCATATCACGATATTTGAAAATTATGAAATACTCCTTGCGGGACAAATATTATTTTTCATCAGTAGCACTTTGTCACATTAATATTTCAACTCCTAAAAATTATCCTAGTATTCTTTTTGTCATTTTGTGCTTTGAATAACAAATTATTAATTATAATCCTTAATACAGATATTACAGCCTAAAAAGTAAAAAACTTTAGGATTAATAGCCCACTGTGTCCTAGTTTTACGTAGTAGCCCAAAAATGATACTACAACTTCTATAGATAGAACAGTAGAACTATTATGCCAAATTTCATGCAAAACTAAGGAAAGTTGACCCTCATGGGACATTTGACATATTGAAAAATGTCGTTCTGAGAAAACTTATATTCTATATTGAAAACCTTTATACAGGCTAATGTACCTGGTGCAGAGGGTTAACATTGTCTAGAAACATAGCTGTTTCCCTCCTCCTTCTTAGCCTCCTCTGATTGCAATTTAAACACCTTCTTCTTCTTTCTGGTGAACTTCTGCTGTTGTAATGTGGTTATTTTGAACTCCTCTCTTGCTCTTCTTGAGCCCAGCCTTGTCACAAATTCTTTGAGCTGCTTTTTTGCCTCTGATAGTCGACGTCTATCATTTTTTAAAAATGCTGTCTTCATATTTTGACAAGTTTTGATACCCATTTTTGCATATCTTTAAACCTACCACTACATCCTTCAAGGATACCCAATGAGTTGAGGTGTATTCTTCTTGGAGTAAGAATAAAAATAAAGAATTGCTACTTTGGGGCGCGAACCTCTGACCATGCAACGTAACCATATTATTTCACAATGCCTTAACACGCTTGGCCATATGAACACATGATAGTTGTAGCATTGTCTGATCTCATTAATATTATCTGCCTAATATTGTGTGTGATTTGTTTTAAACTTAAAAGTGTAAAATGCATATATGTATCCAATCGAAACCCGTCAGCATCCAACCATGCCGTCACACCGCTTGCTTTAGTTTGGCCCTCCCCATCCTTTACCACAGTTTCAATTGAATGCAAAATATGCATTTTACCGGGTTTCGATCCTTGGTTTTGATAGGTTAGCTACACATATCGTGCCTTAGACCGCATGGCCATAAATCCCGATGTCGAAGTCAAGTTGCAGATGGCAGCACATTGCAGCTTATAGCAGAATGTTCAATGCACGCGCTAAAATTTACCCCATGTCAATCGAGTGTGTGTTCGTTCAGAAATTCTAAGTGAGAGAAATCTTCTAACTCATTGTGCATGAGATTGTGTAACATGGGGGGCGTGTCCTTGCGCCGCCATATTTAAATGACCAATTTAAATGCTTACTAACCGTGTAACATACCATGTTATAATTATCATTTTAAAGCTAGGGAGTTATACTTTCTTATAGAATATAAAACAAAAAATCAATATTTTCGCGGAAATTCACTTCCTGGCGTCCTTAATCCTGTACTCATCCCCTTGGCACACTGACTATGGCGGAAATTTGAGCGATTTTTTAGAAAGAAAGTAACTATTTTACAAGCGAGAACAAAAATAAGCGTGGCAGGCATTTAAATTTCCGTGCATGGTTTTTAAAAACGCCTGCCAAAAACTTTCAAAAGGGTTTTATCCCATTTAAATGTTTGACTAACATTATAAAGAGTTAATTTTTGCAGATATCAAAAAACTGAAAATGTTGGCCATTTTGACTAAACAATCTGTCCTAGGTCCCCTTAAATTACGTAATACATTCGTATAACATTATTATGCATGTAAATAATAAAAATAAGCATAATACAATGACTGTTATATACATTTTATATATTATACACATATTGCTTTTAGGCGGGCTGTTATTATGTTTTATATTATATAATTACACTGATATCGTTTAAGTGTTAAAAATACTGCCTCATATTTAAATTCAGGAATTTCCAAAGGATGTGACACTAAGATTATCAAGAAAATTCTCCCACCATAAACTACTTTTTACATGAAAACATTTTCGTTATTCCTTATTTCTCAAAAATGGCTAAGAATTTTGATTAAAATAACATATTTCAGATGTTACATGACAAATAAAAGGCCATATCTTGAATTTTCTGCGAATAGTCTGCGACCTCTCAGGCTTCATTCTGAATTATTTTTGTATAATTGGTAAACAGTAACAGCTAGACAAAATCTTACTACCCGACGTTTTAGATCTCGTTAAAGCACACAATTTACACAGAATCTATTATTTTTCGAGTTCAATATTTTCTAAATATTTCTTGTTGTTGGTTTCAATTTTTAAGGATTTCTGGGAAGTCTCTATTCGGTTTTTTACTAGTGGGTAGAGAAGGTATTACATTCCATTCAGAAATTCGATACCAAGATATCACCGGAAATACATGAGTCCAAAAATACGCATTTTTAACAAAAAGTCCGTGTGTGTCTGTCTCTGTTTATCTGTGTGTGTGTGTGTGTGTGTGTGTGTGTGTGTGTGTCTGAGCAGTATAACTCAAAAACTAAAAGTGGATAAACACCAAAGCTGGTATTTAGGTTCAGTACCCTCCAAAGATGCGACAGAAAATTTTCAAACAAATCTCCCTCTCTAAACTACAATTTACATGGAATACTTTTCGAATTTTTTATTTTGTAAAACATGAATAACGAATCTCTAAAAAATTAATTTTGATTATAAATGTTATATATTTACTACAAAATAAATGTATGTTTTGAATTTTCT
Organism: Deroplatys truncata; assembly: GCA_030765065.1. Lineage (NCBI taxonomy): Eukaryota > Metazoa > Arthropoda > Insecta > Mantodea > Mantidae > Deroplatys > Deroplatys truncata. Next base: position 188,628,164 of record CM060986.1, on the reverse strand, counting down.
GGGAATGGCCACTAAAGTCCTCTTCATTCAGAAGGAATTTTGAATCATCTTGCATAACTGTTAACCTTAAGCGACAGACGAAAACGTACTGCACAAATATATACTTCTTTTTAGAAAACACAATTTATTTACAATAACTTTTTGTGGCATCAGACCTTCCCAGATATTCATTATTAATGGTTCGAGTTGTTCAATACTCGGGCATTCTTTTAAAGTCCTATCGATTGTCAGTTGTTTCTCGCAGTTTTCATGGAATTTTAAGAGCAGTGTATAGCGTCCAGTTCTAAAGCATTTAACTACCGTTTTTCCCTTTGTATCTATAACAAAATGTAGAATGTAGCTGTTTTCGCCAATGCTTATCTGGATTAAAAGTATATAAAAAATAAACCTTTGTAGAATAATTAGCGGTAGAGTGTAGAGAAAGTCATGCAAATGTAACTACATCAAATTGTTTCTTGATGTCACGCAAACTCCCCTGGAATTTAAAAATAATTAATTAGGGAAACTTCTTTAAAAAGCCATCGCTTGAAGCTGTATGTGGTGCGACACTTTTGAAGCCGTATTCGAATTTTGATGCTGCTATCTCGAAGTTACATCCATTTAGATAACGATTAAGTTACCTGCTTTGTTGCTGAGTTCTGCAATGTCGTCTCCCAGCTCGTTCTAGGTTTTCTGGACCTCCAGCTGCTTCAGTGCTGTAGCTTTGAGTTCTTTGTCTCAGGGTATGAGTGAGTGTAGTGTGAAAAGATAACACCAGTTTAGTTAACTGATAAATTTTAATGTTTACTCAAATATTCTCTTTTAAAAGAATCCCGACTGTTGATTAATGAATTAAACTATCTCTAGAATAATAATTATGCGAAGAATCAGTTGTCTTAAGTCACAGAATGGTTACTCGCAAAGATCTCTCACAACTGCCGTTAAATCTTCTCAATAAGCGCGTCACTGAGCGCTACGCAACTTAAAATAAAGCAGGAGTAATCACAAGCCGTTACACGAGTACAACATATGATGTGGTAAGTAAGCAAAGTTAAGTAGGTAAGTGTGGTTTAGAATTGAGTCAGTATTTTTAACACTTAAATGATTTCAGTCTAATTATATAATATATAATAACAATCCGCCTTAAAGCAATATGTGTATATAATAATATATAAAAAGTGTATATTACAGTCATTGTAAATGTTTATATTATTGTATACTATTGCATACATGTTCAAGTTATGTGAAAATATTACGTAATTTAATAATGTAGGAGCTGTGAGAAATAGGTTAAACGTTGCTAACAATGAGGTAACAATGAGGTAACCTTGAGGCAATAATGAGTTTGAGAGTTCAACAATACTACTTCTGATTCTTGGAAACAATAATGTAATTTTAGTGACAGTTTATAAAATAGCCAATCAACAACCAGAAAAAGCTTTAGTTAAATGAAGGCATTCTATTGGAGTAGGATTAGCCAATCAGGAACTGAAAAGGAGAAAAATTTATAAATTTAGAGTTCAGTTGCCTGCAGACAGCTTTACTAACCAGACGAAAAAAGTGTCCTCAAGAAATATAATATGTATTCGTGTGAGACGAAAAATAAGTTTAGGTGTTAGAAAAGTGTAATTAATTAATAAAAAGAATCTCACAGCACTCTATATCAGTGAAGTGTTATTTAAATCGTGTCAAGTATTAATAACAGGAGTGAAGTAAAATTATAATCTGTGTAAGCCTACATTCTTGTCGCATCACAACCCTGCTAAGAGAAACGTGTCTCTAACAATAATACTGATGCAGCCGAGGCAAATACACACATATATATATATATATATATATATATATATATATATATATAAACATATATATTTAAAGAAACAGTTTAAATTACAAAGTTAATATTTTTAAATTTAGGACGAGGCTACCGGAAAGCGGGTACTATACGTGTGGTTGCAACGAATTTCAAGTGCGGTTCCCTAACAGTTGAAATATAATACAACTCCTTCAATACAATAATACAAACTAACTTCAAATTGACGCCCAAAGCGTGGTGCAAATAACGTAAAGGTATAATAAACTTCTTCAAATTGTCATCCATACGTGGAGCTAATAAAATCGTACATCAGAATGCATGCTATTTTCTTAACTTAAGTTCCGCGCACCTATCTTACCTCTGCTTATGTGGTCCTATCTTAAAACCCTACATATGCGTATGGAGCGCCTTACTCGAATCTAGAATTTCATTTCGTTTCTAATTTACAGAATTCCTGTCTGCGTGTGTTTGCAAACGTACTGAACTCAATCTCTAACTGCATTCCAGGAATCTTTATGCTGATGCGTTCGCTAAACGACTGTTGCTAATGTATTACCTTAACATGACGCGTGTCGTCCTCCTTGGTGTAGTGGTTACCATGCTAGCCTCTAGTTCGGGGTTCAAACCCGGCGGAGGGGCATGGAGTTTATCGGGCGTAAAAATTCTTAGCATGGCTTCCTTCGGAAAGGTAGCATAGCCAGTGGTCCATGTCGTAGATTCGCGGCACGTAAAAGAACCTCAAGCGTGATATGAGAGGCCTCTGAGCAAAATTTCCGGTCTTTCACGCCCAATATAGAATGGGACGCTAACTACCACAGCAGTTAAATGGCTTCTACAAATTAAACTCAGTTTATTTATTTAACATGATGCGCTAATTTCCTGTTTCTCGGACGATTTTTTCAACTCAGGCACATTACATTATACATATATAACATTGTAACACTCCTACTGGAGATGGTTACCCCTGTAGTTTCTTACACTAGGGGGGCAGGTCAGAAATAGGGGTGCTTTGGTACCAGGGTGGTTAAGTTGGCAGAGGTGGCGTTCCGGGAGGGGGGTAGTGAATAAAACCGTAGGGGATGTATCAAAATAGAGGTTGTATTTAAGTATACTGTACATAATCCCCGCGGACGGGCAAACTCAGGCAGGTGCGAAAGCCCATGCGTGCAACTTATTACCTGAAGTACTGTGTGGACGAGTGCACTTCTAAAATGTTAACCAGTGGGTGGGTGGGTGGGTGGGTGTGTGGCACCCCTTACAGCTTTGTCGTGTCGAATATGGCCTCCAGCCGAGAGGGACTGTCAAACGGCAGGTGACAGATAGATCACATGGCCTTAACCATCCAGGATATAAATACCTTAGATAATGCTGCCTCCGCATACCAGTGTTGAAGTAACCGAGTTTCCACATTTTCTTACCGATTATCAAATCTGATGTAATCCCCCCAACACTCAGATTGATCTTTGCTGCTAGCTTCGCTACAATATGCAGAAATTATTATAATGATTTCTCTATCTTAATATCATTTCTTGATTTATTGGTATGTTCCTGTAAGTAATTACGGTATCACGCATTACCTACTGCTTCTTAACGAAATATCTAAATGTGAATTAAACAAGAAATAGATAGAACAATAAGCTTTTGTAAGAATTGTTTTTACACGTGTGAGTAGATAAAGGCGTGTGAGTGTAACGCATCAAATATTTATAGGATTTTTTTTAGAATTCCTTTGAAGTTGTAACTAGTGTAAAAACGTTTCTGTCTCTTACGGATTTAAACTTTTTTATTATTATATTATTTGTAGTCGTGTCTATATTTTGTCTTTAGGAAACAACATTCAAAAAATGAATATATACATAAGAAAAAATGCAAGAGAAGTAACACACACTTCCTTCTTGTCTTCTAAGGAAGAAAGAATAAATCCAGGAACAGGAGAAGTATTTGCTGCTATATATCACGGGTAACATGTTCACCCGTTACTTTCTAGTTTCGCTTCGTCACAAAAGAGCATATACTGCGTCATTGCGATGACAAAATTCCATTTTCCATAATACCAAATGCCACTCAACATACACACATAGAGGACTGCAACGTACGGCAGCGAAAAATTCTTCTTGCTGGCATAAGAATTGCTCTGTTACTCTAAGTGTAAGCCTAAACGTTTCCGACATTTACTCCACCAGCTAAAATGCACATTAAAACCCCAAAAAAACCTGAAGTGCTATATCCACACACCTTTCTCTATCCTTTCAGCAACGAATTATTCATAAAAATCTTAGTCTCCTATCTCCGAGGCGGTTTTAAAGCCAGTACCGGTAATCTTTTAAAAACTAACCAAGTATTATTTTCCAAGTACTTTATTATCATTCATTACCTTACACTACTTCAACACATAGTGACCGCCGTTATTCAGGCACCAGTTTCTGTATGCCTTCATCAAAGAACGATGTCGCCTGTGCTGAAAGCCCCAAGTCTGCGCTTCTTGTTTCACAACATCATCGTGGTTGAAATGTTTTCCATCGAGGAATTTCTCTAGATGAAGAAACAGATAACGAATTAAACCTTTGCAGAAATAGCTACATTATACGTTTCCTTACAGAAACAAAGGGAACAGCGAATATTTAAGAACAGGACGCTATATGCCGGCCTTAAAAATTCCATACTGTTTCTAAGCAATCGCGAGAAACAACTGAATGTTGAAAGAACTTTAAGAGAATGGCCAAGAAATGGACAATTTGAACATTTAATAACGGATATCTCAGAAACGGCTAATGTCAGAAAAACTTACTTATAAGAAATTGTATGTTTTAAAGAGATCTACATTTCTTGTGTAGTTCGTTTTCGTCTACCGCTTAACGTTTACAAAATGAAGGGGTTTAATTGTTGCGTTGGTTGCACCACGTATAGGCACCAATCTGAAGGGGATTTATTGTTGTTGCGGTTGAACCACGTATGGGGGTCAATTTGAAGCTGTTTTAGACCACGCATGTAATGGATGCCAATTTGTGGGAGATGTTTCTAGAAGTGTTCGCCCCACGTACGGTACAAGCTTTTCGGTGACGTTCGCCCCACGTTTACTTTATGTGTAATAACTATTTTAATGTTATTTATTTAAATATTATATATGTATGCCTCGGCTTCGTTAGTAGTATTTTGTAGACCACGTATCTCTTAGCACGGCTGGTGCGACTAAAGAACAAGGCTTACACAAATTATAAATGTACTATACTTTTTTTTATTAAACCTTCACACGATTAAATAACACTTCACTGATGTATCCTACTATAGAGCTGTGAGATTATTGTTAATTACACTTTTAACAGGTAAACTTTATATTATTCACACCGCAATGAATTTAATGTCTCACACTGAACCCATACCGATCCGAACTGCTTAGCTACGCTTTCTTGTAGCGTCTACGTTTGAATTTGTACATTTTCTCTATTTAAAGTCTCTGATTGGCTAAGCCTACTCCAATGGAATACCTTTATTTAACTTTTAGTTTTTCTAGTTTTTGATTGGCTATTTATAAACTATTTTAGGTATTACATTATTATTGTTTTAAGCCTTAATAAACTTTATAATTTATTGTTATCTCAAGGTTACCTTGTTGTTACCAACTTTCGGGTTCTACATAATTCTGTTTGCTATGGAAAGCAACTTGCTTCTATTCTCACAGCGCCTACATTATTAAACTAGGTAATACATTCACATAACCATTTTATACATATACATAATAAAATAAACTTAATACAATGACTGTAATATACACTTTATATATTATAACATACATACATTGCTTTAAGGCGGGCTGTTATTAAATTTTATATTATATAATTAGACTGATATCATTTAAGTGATAAAAATACTGATTCAAATTGCCCCATTTTAGAAATATTTAAAAATGATATTATTATTTTTTTTTTGCCTTTTTAAAGTTTTAAAGTTTTCTGAAAGTCTCCTGAAAGAAAGAAACAAAACCTTTTTATTATAACACTTGCTATTTCTCACTGGCAGTATTTATGTAACACGCACTGATTTTCACTACACTCGCGTAGCAGAATAATTTATATCTGGTTATTTTTTACTTTTCACATTTTAAGGTCAACGATCTGGTGTTCAAAGACCTGGGTGAAGTTTGTTTATTCACTAACACAGCCACTATTAATTAACCCATTTGCTACATTTAACACTTAGTTAGGCATATTAACACTTATTACCCTTTCATTTACAACTTATCTCTTAAACGTATTTATATTTCTAACAATTTCTAACGATTTATATCTTATACATTATAAATGTACCTGCTATTCAGATTTCTTATGTTTTTCTCAATAACAGTGGATTTTCTTCTATTTCATCATTTTATCTATAATTCCTTTTGTTATATTAACAATTGGTTATATTTAGCAAAAATATTATAAATAGTTCCTTGCATTATTTAAGTGATTTTGTGCATATTATACTGTAGTTATTAAATACTAATTTCTTAATACTTTGTAAGGTTATAATTGTTACAATTTTTAACTTACATTGCTATTCCTTTTATGTTCCAGATATTTTCTTTTCTTTTTCTGTTTCTTCTTGTGCCACGGACTCTTTACTTTTGTAGGGCTTCAACATTTGTTTGTGGAATCTTCCAATTACTTTATTTGTTTTATTGTTCCTTAGTTCGTATGTATCTGTTCCAAATATATTTATTATTTCATAAGGACCATGATAACTAAGAAGCAATCTCCAATATTTCTTATGAAGTTTATTTGACAACCTCTTATTCTTCACTAGCACTTCATCTCCCATCTTTACTTTCCAAATTCTTCTTTTTGTCTCTTCATGTTTTAGTTTTCTCTGCAGAGCTTTTGTTTGTATTTTGAAAAACGCTAATTTAAAAATTTCTTCTTTTTCTGGCAATTTATCTGATTGGTTTTCAATGACTTCTGATACATTACTGCTCAAAGTATTTTATAATTTCCCATGATGAAGTTCTATTGGTTTAAATCCTTTTACTGTATTTACTGATTGATTATGTAGATTTTGAATAATATTTATGTATGAGTACCAACTGCTCTGCTTGTTATGACACACCACACATCAATAATTTGAAATTTATTTTATCACTCCCTCTACTGGATTGGCATTAGGTCTATATTTTGATGAGAAATACTGCTTAATTCCCAAATCTTTGATTCCATTCATAAATATAGAACTGGTAAACACTGATGCATTATCAAAAATATGGCCTAAACTATTCCTTCCTCTGGGAAATATGATTTTGTTAATTTGTTTAAACATGCTATGTTGGTTACATTCTTGAGTGCATATATTCGTACATATTTACTGAACACATCGTAGCATACTAATAAAAATATATAGCCAAATGTACTTACAGTCATTGGAACATTCAAATCTAAACTTAACAAACACTTGGTTTATCTCTAAGTACTGAGTTTGTTGTATATTCGTAAGCCACATTAATTTGTTTTGCCTTTTGACAATGGTCGCAACACGATATGTATTTCCTTACTTTAGGTTCTAATTTAGAGATATATAAATTCTTCAAAATAGTTAGAGTTGTCTTCTCTGTACCGCATGTATTAATCCTAGATGAATTGTTCTATCACTTCTAATTCCATACTTGTTGGAATATATGACTTCCACCTCTATCTCCTTTGCATGCTTCTTATATAAGATACCATTTTTAACACCGATTTTTTGCCTCTTCTATTTCCGGAGCTATTTCTTTCAAACTTGCTAGTTTAATGCATTTATCTTGCTCTTCTTTAACACTTTTAAATTGATTCATTAATTCTTTTTTCTTTGGAATATTTATCGTAAGCACTTTAATTTCATATTGTTGTCTAGAACAGCTTTCAGGAACTTGTTTTTTGTGGTTGATTCTTGATATTAAATCACTGAATATATTTTGATTGCTTGGAATATGTATAATTTCCATTTCAAATTCCATTATAGCGAGAATCTTTTAGCTAACTTGCCACTGTATAACCAAAATTTCTGAATAAATGTCAAGCCAACATGATATGTATCTATTTTTACTTTCTTCTGAAATATATATATATATCTTAAGTAATGAAAAATAAAGTGCTCCTATTTCTAACACTGTTACTGATGCATTTCTTTCAACATTGGTTAGCCCACGTGAAGCAGTACTTATTACATGAAATTTGTTGTCATGTTCTCTTTGCCCTAGCATTCCTGCATATCTTTACATCCACATACAACTCGTAATCTAAATCATCCCTTGGACGTTCGAGCAGAATTGCATTTGTAAACAACTTCCTAACATTTTGAAAACATTTTTGTAGCTCTGTTGTCCACTTCCATTTATTTGTTTTCCTTAGAAGCTGTCTTAAAGGTTCTACTTCTATAGCATATCTTGGTAGAAATTTACTTTAATAATTCCAAATTCCAAACAAGCGTCGTAGCTGTCGAACATTTTTAGGTGGTGGTATTTTTAATATGGCTTCAATTCTATCTTCATCTGGTCGAATGCCTACTTCATTAATTACATATCCCAGGAATTTAATTTCAAGTACACAGAATTTTGACTTTTTTAAATTTACGGTCATACCATGTTTATGTAATTTATTTAGTGCATAGTTTACATTTTCTAATGTTCCTCAAAGGTTTTACTTATTTTTAGAAAGTCATCAGTGTACCTGATAAAGAAAGCATCTATGCATTGCTCTCAGGAATCCACTAGCACTATTTTTTAAATCTAAAAACTTGAAAGGCTGCGATAAAAGTTTGGATATACGGTGATTCATATTGGTTTTCACAATTTCCAGTGTTTTTATTCAGACGGTAACAATTAAAATGTGCCGATATTTTATTTTTTCCACTTAGAGCACAAGGTACTGTATTACCAAATTCTACCTCAGGCAATACGTAATTTAGTTTTCCTGGTGAGTATTTTCAGTACTTACAGGATTGCCATTATGCACCGCAGTTACTGTTATTTCACTATCATTAACATTTGTGTATGATCCATGCCCCCTACCTCTTGTTCTACCATTATAATTGCTATACCCTCCGCGTGTATACACTTCTATATTTGTGTTGTTTGTATTCTTATAGTTGCGGTAGTTTCCTCTGTTTTGCATACTTTCTCTATGCTGAAATCGATTATAGCTTCTAGTTGAAGTAGAATTCTGCTCATTTATCCTTTCCATTCTTACATAATTTATTTTGGATAGTGTAGTTGAATATGTTTTGGCTCTGAGTTTCATAATTTCTCCTACTTTCATGGTGATAGCGTGTATTATAAGGCCTTTCATTGCGCCTATCGCGCCTAATTTGTTGTGGACTCCAAATTTCGTTACCATTATTATTTCCTTGCTGTTCTAATGATGATATTAGCTCTGTCACCTCATAGCTAGTCTAGGTCTTGCAATTAAGATGTAGTTTTGTATGTGAAGAGGGTAATGTCTAGTAATTAAACTAATAAAATCTTCCTAATGTATGGCTGGAGTTAAATATCTAACATATTCCCCATACTTCATAAGGTAATCTGTCATTGACAAGTTTCCATCTCTACTATATTGTGAATAACTTAGGCTTGTCCTAATCTTATGTTGCACAGTAGTATTTCAAAACACGAATAAAACGCTAAATGTTTAAAAATTCATTTCACTATCTCCAGCATATGTAAGCATTCTAGGGTTTCACTTTCCAAAGATTTTCTAACAAGGATCATTTTTAATGCTTCAGGCACATTCTTCAATTTAAAATATTCAACTAGATCATGAATAAATTGTATTGGACTTGAGGAAGCGTTAAAATAAGGTAAAGGTAATTCATTGAGCACAGAATGGTAGTTGTATACTTGATTTGTTACATGCACCTGTGTGTCATCATTATTGTTTTGTGTTCGAGAGGCTGATGCTATGGAAAACGCAGTAGCGTCTCTTTTATTATTAGTTAACAAAGGTGATACACTTATTTCAACACTTGTATTATTATCATGCATTTGTTTAGCATTTACAGAACTAGTTTCATTTGCATTTATCTTTGGTACACTGGTACTTAAAGTTCCAAAATTATTTCTAAGTTCATCTATTTCTTTGCTACTCTCCTGTACTTTATCATTAATTTTGTCTATCATTGACATTACTTCTTTAATTGCATCTGCATTTGCTTTTTAGCCATGTCATGCATTTTACTCATTTCTCCTGTTAAATCTATTCGTATTTGTACAAGATCTGCATTGGTATTTTCTACCATTGTTTTTAATTCTTCACCCTGTTTATTTAACTTGTTACAAATACGCTGTTTAGTATTACTAAGCTTCAACTCCATTTCAGTTAGATATTTATCAATATGACTTGACAATTTCTGTTCTAGCTGATTGCAACCTTTATTTACCTTTAAATCTATATCATGCTGAAGTGCTTTAGAAGATTGTTCTATTTTGATTTCTAACCTCCTACTTTCAGCTTTGCTTTCTTTCATACAATTTTCTATCTGCTTAGCTAGATCATTTTTATACTAGATAAGTTATGATTAGTTTCTTGACTAGTTTCATATAGCTTATTACTTAATGCTTTTCTCAGCTCTGTACTAGTTTCAGTTAGCTTATTATTTAAGTCATTGCTAGTTTCATTTAGCTTATTGTTTAATTCTACTCTGATTTCAGATATTGCTTTTAAAATGCACATAACATGTTGTGAGGAGTTTACAGATGCCTGTTCTTCTATATCTAACCTATTTGTTTCCTCTAGCTCTGACTGTAAATTTACATTGTAATCAGTAATGGCTGACCTATCCCCTCCTACTTCAAAATTTCCATTTTTCTGTTTATATTTTATTTTGAATACTTTATATTGTTATATTTGGTTTGGAATTGCTGAATTTTAATTTTCCGCTTCTTACCAACATGTAAATATTTTAATAACAACATATTCGTAAATATCTTGACAATTATATATATAATTGTCTATAGAATTGGAATTGTCTTACCATTTCTCTGGCTGTGTTAGTAAACCTTTATACTCTGTTGTTCCCTCGTAGATTCTAGTTGAAGTGTTGACTATATGCCTGTACTCCTGAAAGAATTGTCCTTGCTGTCCTTGGGTGTTGTTGTTGTATGATGATCTTGAAGTTCGCTGAAGTTCTCTGAAGTGAAGTCTTGTAGCTTCGTCGATTCTTGTAGCTCTGACTTTGATTCTTTTCTTCTGTTCACCTATTCTTGCCCATTCTTGCCCCACGTTTAGGCGCCAAACTTGAAGGGGTTTAATTGTTTTGGCAGTTGCATAGGCACCAATTTGAAGGGGATTTATTGTTGTTTCGGTTGCACCATGTATGAGCGTCAATTTGAAGCTGTTTTAGACCACGCACATAATGGATGCCAATTTGAGGAGATTGTTTCTAGGATTGTTCGTCCCACGTACGGTACAAACTTTCCGGTGGCCTTCGCCCCACGTTTACTTTATGTGTAATAACTATTTTAATGTTTATTTATTTAAATATTATATATGTGTGCCTCAGCTTCGTTAGTAGTATTTTGTAGAGCACGTATCTCTTAGCAGGACTGGTGCGGCTAGAGAACAAGGTTTACACAAATTATAATTGTGTTATCCTTTTTTTTATTAATCCTTCACACGGTTAAGTAACACTTCACTGGTGTATTCAACTATAGAACTATGAGATTTTTACTATTCGCACTTTTAACAGGTAAACTTTATATTATTCTCACCGCAATGAATTTTCATGTCTTACACTGAACCCGTACCGAACTGAACTGCTTGGCTACGCTTTCTTGTAGCGTGTACCGTTTGAAATTGTACACTCTCTGTATTTAAAGTCTCTGATTTGCTAAGCCTACTCCAATAGAATACCTTTATTTAACTTTCAGCTTTTCTAGTTTTTGATTGGCTATTTATTAACTATTTTAAATATTACATTATTACTGTTCCAAGAACTATTAGTGGCTTTATTAAACTTTTTAATTTTTGTTGTCTCAAGATGATGGATCTTTTCGAGCGTAAAAATCCTTAACATGGTTTCGTTCTGAAACGAAGTAAAGCCGGTGGTAGATTTACATCACGTAAAAGAACCTCATTTCCGGCCTTTCACGCCCAATATAAAATGAGACGCTAAGAACCATAGTAGATAAAGGGCGTCCATAAATAAAATAAGAGGAAGTATTGCATTACAGCCAAAAATTGATAGAGGGGTTTCACTATAATACACGTTTTGAGATCCCAAATAAATAAATTTGGAACATGGTTCATGTGTGCGTGTCCGTGAACAGCATAACTCAAAAAAGAAAAGTGGGTTAAATATGAAACTTGGTATCTAACTGCTGCATCCTGCAAGGATGAGACACAGATATGTCCAGGAAAATCTCCTACTCCGAACTAACCTTTATGTGTAACAATGTTTACTATACTTTATTTTCTCAGAATACGCTAATGATTTTTATTAAAATTGCATATATTTAATATATCTGCATGACAAAATGTATATTTTGAATTTTTTGAGAATAGACTGTTAAGTTCTCTCTATATTGAACGAATGTTTATAACCTTCAAACTGTAAGAAACAGACAAATACTTACTACACAAAAGATGTAGATCTCCTTAAATCACAGAATTTATGTTAAATTAAACTTTTTGTGGCTTTAACTGTTTCCGATATATATCTTTGTTATAGGTTTGAGTTGTCAAATAGTTGATACTTTTTCAACTGCAAAATCACAATTTATTTTTTTCTCGTGATCATACAGAGACAATGGAATTTAAAGGTTATCACATAGCGACCCACTCTTAAAAGATCCGATTATCGCCTATGACTACTATATTCCCCTATTAGCACTGTAACTATAAGGAAATATGTAATAAAACTAGTGGTGGGACGATACAACTATTTCTCGGTGTACTCAATACTCACTTTATAAAAAGCTGTAAAGTTGATAGCTTAATCATTCAATAATGTCCTTATTAGTAGCTTTCTGTGTATAAACGCATGTAACCAATTTTGTATTGTATATTAATTCCGAAATTGTTCCTGTTTGACATTCTCCAATTAATAATAATAAATAATAATAATAATAATAACAATAATGTCTTTGCTTCCATCTTTATACAACTATATTTGGTGCTGAAAACTTTCTTTTAACATAATTTTCTATCCATAGAAAAACAAATACTAAATTCTTCCATATTCTATAATCTTAAAAATATAAATAAATACATACTTTGGATTAAACTCAAACAACTAAAAATAATAAATGTTTTACACGTCCTGCATTATCTCACGTCTTAAGTTCTGATTTGTTTCTGCTGTGTTCATATACTTTGGTCACCGGAGTAGCTAAATGTAATGACTGAGAGTAAGTCACCAAGCCTGGCTATTGCAGAAACGTGCACTACGTGCGTTTACGTTAGCTAAATCAGCTTCAGTTAACGCTGCACGTTACATGGGTACCTCTACTCTATGGAATATTGCATTCATTAAACCACAAGAAACGCAGTCAAGGTCTATCAAGAACAGTAGTCTAGAAACGCTTTGGTGACTCGTGCATGGTAATAACAAGAAATCTCAACTCCTTTCATTCCTTATGTGGCATTAAGTTAAACGCAAAGCTTTCAGTAATGCAAAACTTAAACATATAAAAGTATTGAAAAAGTATCGAAGGTTTATCTCAAAGTATTGGTTCTATTCCAATACTACCGAGCGTATCGAGGTCCCATCCCTAAATAAAACTATTTCAGTAAATGTTTGTTTCAATTAACATGAACTAGAGAGAAGAAAAAAGGTTTTATAATAATAGTACGTTGAGGAACGGGTAGAGAAAGTCGCGTGAACGTGACACATCAGATTTTCCAAATTCAGTGTCCTAAACAGGAACATTTTTGAGACACGCTGAGTGCTATTCAATTGTTTTTCTCAGTAATGGTCCTAAACTTAATCCTACAACATACTATTCTTTCGATTCTGCATAAATGTTTATTATGAATTTTTGTTATGCGCGGAACTTGTATAATAACGTGAGATTTTTTATACTCTTAGGTAAAGAAAATCCCACTTCAATGACAAGTTGCGTTAACGAAATGAAATTGTTACAAGTTACAGGACGGTTAGACACTACAGCTCGGCTTCGCGTCAAAACAGTTATAATACGCGCAACCGCTTCAAGTTCTAAACTTCAAAGTTACAGTTAAAATGATAATAAGCATTCTAGAAAGCATCTTTCTCTATCCATAAATTTCTGTCCTCTTCTCAAGTACTTTTCATTTACATTCTAAAAGGAAGTGAAGTTATTGCCTGAAGTTATCTTTGGTTTGATGCATATACTTTAGTTATAAATTTAAAATCTCATGCAGTTAGATCAGGGAATCTTGAGGGCCATAATCATTTACTAATTACCTTATGTTCAAAAATTTGCTGAATTAAACTTTGAGTCATTCATGGCTCGTCCTTATGTCAACATTTAAGGTGACCAGTGATGGCTACACTTTATTCTCATCATAACCTGTTCCATTACTTGTGTGTTGCGCCTTCCAGGTGTTACGACGCAACCAGCATGGAGAAGACGTCGAAGCTGGTTAAACGGTGGAACGGTAGAATGCTTCGCTCCTCCGCGGGTCGCCTGCCTAGCTACCATGAAGAGGTATTACGAGCTTCAGTTGAGGATTTGCTAGCGACGACGCATCGACAGCTTTAGCTCTGCGCTGGGGGTAGCGACGAGAACATGCGCTTTTCGGCCTAGTCAAAATTCTTGATAACTTTTTGTAAGTAATGTTCAAAATTCTATATCATGCGAGTGAAAAGAGTGAACTGCTAGGAATTAAGCGACTTAATTCAAACTGATTGTAACGCAAACCAATTATTTAAGTTTGCTGCAAGAACACAAACACTTTCAAATAGTTTCATCTGTAAATTTCATATATATTTAAAGAGTGCTTTTTAAAGTTAATACATTTATATAACAGCTGAAAGAATCATAACTATTCTTTGTGTTTTTAATCTGTTTCCCTTTCTTGTCATGTATGAGTCAACCATTATTTATTTAAAGTAAAAAGTGCACGTTTTCACGTAAAGGGAAGAATATATAAGATCCCAGCGTGCAATAAATTGTAAACATTGCACTTTATTAAAACAGAAATATGACTAAGTATTGTGAGTAAAAGGAATTTGTAATTAACTATAACTGTTTCCGAATTAGTAACGCATAATATCTACGATATTTGAAGAAATGCGTACGTAACAATTGTGCTAGGTGACATAACAATGAATAAACATAATGATTATTGATCAGCACAATTTAATGACTCTTCAACCGTATGCGTGGTAGCAAAAGTCTTTTTGGAAATAAACAAACTGACATTCAACTTCGGTTAGGTGTTCAAATCACGGTGTAAATTATTCCTGTATCGCTCTGCATTTATTATTTGCTCAAAAAATATATGTCCTCCAATTTTCGCGTCATGCCAGGGAATATCGTGTGTAAAATGGGGTTTCTCTGTGCTTCAGTATCCTTTAATTTTACGACGGAACACAACCATGTAAATGAAACCATGCTTCGTCACAGAAGACTATTCAGCCTGGGTTAATTACTCTATCATTGACATTTCGCAAAATCCAATTACAGAAGTTCACCGGACTCTGGTGTTCAAGTGAAAAATTAACTATGTGCAACAAACCCAATATATTGGAAATACTAAAGGAAAACGTCAGGCAGAAATTCACTCAATTTTAGATCTCGAGTGTGAATGAAAATTTTCTGAGAAGATGCCAGTAATGTGTGGATGGAGAAGGACAACATTTTGAAGTAGTTTTTTTGTTATTACGTTGTTATTTGCCCCACGCTTTGGCAGCCAATTTGAAGTAGTTGCAACCGCACGTATGGTACCCGGTAGCCTTCCCCCCCAAATTTTTAAAAATATTAACTTTGTAATTTTGACTGTTTCTTTAAATATAATATATTTATGTTTGCCTCAGCAGCGTCGGTTTTTATATTTTTTTAGAGACATGGATGTCTTGGCAGGGTTGTGGTGCAACTGAAGAATGTAGGCTTACACAGATTATAATTTTTACTTCACTCCATTTATTAATGCTTGACACGATTTAAATAACACTTCACTGATGTAGAGAGCTGTGAGATCCTTTTAACACGTAAACTATTTTCGTCTCATACGAATAGTTATTAAATTTTTCGAGTACACATCTCGCGTCCGGGTAGGAACACTGTCTACAACCAACTGACTGCTGAGTTTGTGAAATTTTGCTATATTTCAGTTTCTGATTGACTAATCCTAATTCAATAGAATACTTTTATTTAACTTAAGCTTTTTTCTGGTTGTTGATTGGCTATTTATAAACTGTCTAAAAAATTACATTATTGCTGCTCCAAGAATTACAGGTATCATTATTAAACATTCTAATTCATTATTGCCTCAAGGTTACCTCATTGTTAGCAACTTTTGACCTATTTCTCACAGCTCCTATGTTATTAAATTGCGTAATATATTCACATAACATTATTACACATGTATACGATAATATAAACATATACAATGACTGTAATATACACTTTTTATATATTGTTACATACACATATTACTTTAAGGCGGGTTGTTATTAAATTTATATTATATAATTAGACTGAAATTACTTAAGTGTTAAAAATACTGCCTCAATTTCCAACATCTCTTAGGATAAGGTATGTGCTTATTATTATTGTAACTGTAAGTATGAGAACATGAGAAGGTTGCGGGAATGTTATAACTGTTTCAGCGGGAGCCCGAGTTATAGCGGCCGGCGATAATTTGTGCACTTATCTGTTCGTCCATCCATAGTCATAAAAGAATTTACCAACAGCTAAAATACTTGTTGAGATTTTAGATATAACTTTACAACAAATATAGTAGATCTATTTCAAAATTTATTAGAAACTGTATAAAAGTAAGTGCAATATATATGATAGCCTTTCACAATAATGTCTCTAACGATTTTGATTCAACGATATGATGGCTCTAATGATTTAGATGATTTAGATATTTACATGACATATAAATGGTATACTTTAATGGGAATGTACTGTGAAGTCTTATTTGTATATAACCCTTAGCATTTTTACATCATTTCCTCTTATCTTTCAGGTTTGCTCCCGGTATCTACATTTCAGTAAGGCGTTTGCCTTAAAGGTAAAGATATGAACGAACGGATGGGCTTCTGAAGCCCGAACAGAGTACTGCAAGTAGACTACAGCGGTCCTTTTTGCTTCTTCTGTGATCTTTGGGAGGAAGGAATGAGGGGAGAGACCCGAAAGGCGAACAGATCTGGATGATGGCGCAGTATGATAGGGTCTCTAAAGTTTCCAGATCGAACGCCTGAGCAGTTCCGCAACGACAATCACCGCCAACCGCAAACCGCCGAGCATCGTCGCCTGGTCCTGTAACCCTGAAACAGGTGACAAGGAAGATGGTGGGTATAGGAAATGACGGGCAGGAAAGTGTTTTAGAAGATGAACCACTCCAGCATTCGCCTGCTGACCCAAAGAAACCACGAAAAACCAATAGGTCAGAGTGGGCGGTTGCCGGGAATCGAAGCCGGAACCTCCCGAATGCGAGTTGCACACGTTACCGCGGTCCATTTCATTGGTTAGTTACCTATAGTAAGTAGAAGAAGCATTATATTCCACCGAAAATTTCGATTCAGAGATTTCACCTGAAATACAGTTATTAGACTGCTTGAATCCAAAAAAGAAAATTATGTGTTACATTTACATGACTTTGTCTAAACTATAGCGCTTATTAATATTTATAAACATTATACTTACGACAGTTTATTTTCCTATCTACTTCGGCTTAATCCAGATAAATCTTCCGGAAATAGTTGTGTTACACATTTGGCTAGAGATATAAAGGGAATAGCGATGGTCAAATGTTTTAGAACTGGGTGCTAAGTGCTGACCTTAAAATTTCATATTGTTTCCATGATATCCAAAAACAGTTGAACATCAACAGGACTGTAAAGTAATGGCTAAGAATTAAACAATTCGAAGAATTACTAACAGATATCTCGGATATGGTTGATGCCACAGGAAAGTTATTTGTTATAACTATATGTTTTAATCAGATTTACATTTTCTCTGTAGTACGTTTCCGTTTATCGCTTAACGTTTACCAGTTATACAAGATTATACAAAATTCCTTTCGAATGAAGAGCATTTCACAGACTATTCCCAGAAAATTCAAGGTATAAACGTTTTGTCATATAATTATCTTTAATATATGGTATTTTAATGGACATTGTTAAAGCCATTTTTTACAAAATAAAATATCTCTGTTTCATGTAAAGGGTAATTTAGGGCGGGGGATTTTGTTAAAAATCTTCGTATGGCATCTTTGGAAGATACTGAGCCTAAATACTAAGTTTCGTATTTATCTGACTGTTCGTTTTTGAGTTGTGCTGTTCACAGATTCACACACGCAACAAACACAGTCCTTGTTCTAAAAATACTTGTTTTTTTAATTCACGGTGCCACAAATCAAGTATTTCCGTTGAAATTTCGGTATCGACTTTTTAGTGGAATGAAATACCTTCTCTGCCTACTATATACGTGGTAGAGAAAGTAGAAAGTAGCATTTTTACTTTCTCTATTATGCACATACAGTAAATAAGAGGAATCGTCCCACACCCAAAAATTCGATGTCGTTGATTCACCGGAAACACTGAGAAACTGTGATATTGTTATACGAATAATTTTCACAAATTCTTGTTTTCTTTTGGACTGATAATTCTGAATATGAAGTTAGAATAGCTTCATTTGGCTCCAATTTTTTGTAAAGCGTTTACATGTTTTCCCCTTATACTGCATTACTATTACGTTAATGCATTGTTATTTGTAGGCACCAGTATGCTGAAATGCTATCTTCCTCTCAACGGAATATATAACCAGAGCCGTATATCAGTGAAATCAATGTGTTTTACGTTGGATATGTTATAAAGTTTGTTAACTATTGTGATTAAGAACTTTTCAAATTTTATTGTTTTGTGATACAGGATGATTTATGAAGAACTGACACATTTATTTCCTTAACTGTTTCAAAACGAGGTATGCTAGCGACAACTTATTGTACCTGAAATACAGAATTTTGGGAGATTATTTACCTCTATGGCAAATGTTGAAAATATCCTCAATCCTGCATAAGGCGCATCTTACTGGCCACTCGTTGGAGGACTCTGTCGTCAATAGCTTGAATCTCCTGTGTAATGTTGTACTTCAGATTGTCCAATGTCTGGAGACGTGTGGCATAAACCCTGTCTTGTACGTAACCCCATAGAAAGAAGTCCGGCGATGTCAAATACGGAGAGCTCGGTGGCCGCAGGTTCTTAGTGGCATGGATTCATTTAATGCATGGCATGTAGCGCCGTCCTGCTGAAAATATCCTTGAATCAGCTCTACATCATCTAGATGCTCAGCAAACTCCATGAAAAAACCGTCGGTACTCTACAGTGTTCATATTGTTTTAAAAAGAAATTCCCTGTGCGGATATTGCGCACAAAAGTGCGATTTTAAGAGTGCATAGGTGCTTCATGCATAACACGTGGTTTTCGCTAGCCCAATAGCGTAGTTATTTGAGTTCACATAGCCGGACAAACGGAACCATGCTTCATCTGTGAACCATGTGATGGACAATATGGCAATTTTTGCACAATGAACGCCTGAAACCAACGACAGTAATTCAGTCGTCTATCCCTATCTGGTTCCTGTAACTGATGGACAACCGTAATCCTATATGGCTTTAGGCCTACAGTTTTCACAGCTCTCTGACACATTGAGTTGCTGTACCCTGTCTCCTGCGACAAACGTCTTAATAATTTTTGGGCGACTGATCCAGTCGTGCTCTTACGTCAACAACAACCGTGGGAAGCCTAGATGAACGAGTTTTGCCTTTTTCACTCACCAGAGATCCAGTTGTTCCCAATTTGTTTACCAGTTCCAGTATTGTGTTTCCTTGGGGAGGATTCAAAACTCCGAATTCTCCAAATTTGAGTAGCTGTAATTGAATTTGTAATCCAGTATTGCTTTAAAAGGAAGAGTCGTTCATTTAATGTGTACTCCATTTTCAGGTTTACTAGAACAAATCTCAAAAACAGTTGCCGACAATAAACCTAACAATTACGAATAAAACATGAACATCTGCGCATCTAGTGACAGGCAGTTGAAACTTTAAAACATTCTGTTTAATTTGGTGCTAAAATTGGGGCATTGAGTGAATTTCGAACAGAATAATTAAAAAAAGAAATGTGTCCGTTCTTCATAAATCATCCTGTAGTATATATTGTGTTCGCATATTAACAATGCCCCGTACCTGTGGTAACCACCCAAACAGTTTTTGTTACATCTGTTGTGTGGTAACCTTTAAATCTTAAAAGAGGAATATAGCTCCACTGGTAAGAAAATCATATTATCTTCATTGTGGATGTAAAATATGCAATCAAGATAAATCCTGGGCCGCACACAGATGTGCTGCATGTGTGACGCTGTTAAGGGTCTCGTACATGCGATTCGGCGTTCCCATAGTATGGAGAGAACCACAGAATCACACAACACACTTCTACTTTTGCATTACACAGATCTCTGGAGCAACAGGGAAACTTGGTTGTAATATGTCTCTAAAAATTCATTTCTTGTACTCACATTTTAGATTCTTCCCCTCCAACCTTGGCATTGTAAGTGACGAAATGGGAAATATTTCCATCAGAAATATCTACGATGGAAACCCGTTACAATTCAGATGGAGCCCAAGGATGTTAGACGACTATTGTCCTTAAGCTAAATACTACAGAAATTCACAGAAATCATCCCCAGTATACAGAAAAATGTAACATTTTTGGCACTAACATATATATTATTTCGTCGAATTGAAATGCATATGTCAAAAATTCTATGCCAAATAGAAAACAAATATTGACAGATTTGAAATTGGTATATAAAATACCATACAAATCACCTTTTAGTTTCCATTTAATACACAAAAGATTTATTTTTATTACTGAGTGAAATACATAACTCCAAAGAGGCATCTTTAGAAAAAGGTGAACGTGGCGGACCTTACAACACAAAAAACATAGATTTCGTTAAAGTACACGATTTTGACTTTTGTTAAGTGATAAGTCGCTTTACGCCGTCTTTCTCGTGGTTATGCAAAGAGAATAGAATTCCAAAGCTATCACGTAGCGGTAGTTTTTAAAAGATTTGACAATCGCTTTAGACACAATATTCCCCTTCTATCTACAACGAAATACGTAATAAAATAATTGTTGTAAATGTTTAACATGAATTAAAAGAATAACCTTTTGTGAGAATAGTACAGAAGGTTATGTGAATGTTTCCCTTAAGATGCTTATATTCTTCTCTGTGAACCTTCACGCTTGCTCATTATGTTTGCATTCTGGAAGGGCATTTACTATAAGTGATCTACGACTCAACCAATAGCTTTCGTTCAGTTGTGATAGAATCCGTTCTGAGGACTTTTATGGCCAAACAAATTTATTCACCGGTCCCTAATTTCAGAAACTTTCCGTTTCGCGTGACCTCACAAACCCACGTTATCATCTTATAGCTAGACGCAAACTCTCCGTCACTCTGTCTCGTATTGTGCATCGTTTGTTTTGCGCATGCAGCAAAGCAAACACACCCTAATTTATCTTTAGTTGAATGGTCCCGCCATCGTGCCGAATTGATGTTTGCACTAATTAAGGTCAATAAACCGAATTATTTCAACTAATACTCCTAATGTCCTTTCTCGAATAACGTTTTAGTTGGTGCTGTTTGTGAACGTAAATTACTAGAGAACAATAGTTCCCCTTTCGGTTCAGAGAGCGCGTTGTTTTCATGCTCAGTGGGGAATTAATGTGGAAGCGGGGGTGGAATAATCATTTCCGCCGTATCCCGGTGGTGTCCCACAGGATGAAACACTGTGCTTATTTATTGTAATTTTCTGGTCAGTGCTCCATCATCCAGCAGCAAGGGTGACGTGACTGATTTTGTTCGCTCTCTTTCCACATTTTTAATACATTTTAGATTCTGGAGGCAGCATTTAGCAGCGCAAGGTACTCCGGAGACGTCAAAACTGTGAATGAGATATAATGCCTTGAAGGTATAAAGTCATTAGTCGTGGACCAACAGCTTTATCACAGAGTGACTGTAAAGTCATAATTTCAGCTCTCGAAATGTGTTGTTACCGAGCGAGATAGCGCAGGCGGTAGCCTTGTGACTCTCTTTCGGGAGGTCGTGGGTTCGATTCCTGTGGTCGCTCGGAGGGTTAATTACATCCCCCGAGATTCCTTTCCCTCCATTTCATCTCCATTCTCATTTAACTTTAACTTTCAGCTGATTGGTTGTTTTAGGGTTGCAAGTGTCGGCAAGAGTCTCGGCGCCGCATGGCAGGGGAAAAGGATTCTCTCTGTAAAACTTCGTCCCCGGAATGGATCTTCGAGCCCGGGCACCCCAGTGGGATATGAAAACTGCATGGATGAGGGGAGCTGGTTATACCATGTGGGATTTTCAACCTGGAAAATATAGGAACCTTGACCTCTGTTCTATCGTGCCTTCTGATCCAGTCGCACCTCACTTCTCCCTCCCTGGGACGCACCATTAGGGGACTAGGCACAAAAGATCTCCTTAGGTCGAGGTGCTAAGCCGCCTCCGCTCTTCATGCTAGTCTCTAGTTTCCGAGGTGGCGGGTTCCAATCCGGCGGTGGGGCGATGGATTTTTTCGGCCGTAAAAATCCTTAACATGACTTCCTTCGGAAGGGAAGTAAAGCCGGTGGTCCGTGTCGTAGGTTTACGGCACGTAAAAGAACCTCGGGCCTGATAAAGAGGCCTCTGAGCAAAATTACCGGTCTTTCACGACCAATATAGAATGAAACTAAGAACCATAACAGTGAAAGAGCGTCCATAAATAAAAAATAAATATATAAAAGAAGGCCTCCGTTCTTAATCCTACGACCTATTGAGCTGTGGTTATTTCACTATTAATGCGATTATATTAATTGTTATGCATTTTTTCGTTATTGGTTTTACTTTTATTTAAATTAGCTTGAATAATTCTATATAATATATATAAACATGTATATAATATATATATATATATTTCAAATTCTGCACTTCGAACTCCCATTATTGGTTTCTGCTAACTTCCAAACAATACTAAATATGGCAGTGGCAGCACATTTGATCGTCTTCTTTTGCTCAAGAAAACTTGTTTTTGTTAAACATTTTCTACGTAGAAATGCGGAACATCTGTCGCATGGCGTGAGTACCGTTATACATTGTATGTGTTTAGTATTTAATAATTATTTAGTGAAATATCGCAATGCTGCTTATAAATGGTTACAACGTGTCGTAAAGGAAAATGACCGATGAAGGTGGCGTCGCGGTAACGTGTACGATTCCTAATTAGGAGGTCCCGGGTTCCAATCTCCACTTGATAGAAAATTTGTTTGTTTCTTTATTAGATTTTCCTCGGTCGCTAGGTGAATGCTGCATTGGGTAATTGGATCCAGGATTTTTCCAATCATCCCTTTCATCGCTACATTTAATTTCTTTCATCACCGCCACACCAGACATTGCGTTGATCACGCATTCTGGATATGCTAGGATCCAGAGTTTGTTTGCTCCTCGACAGGCTACTGACCCAAGGCATTGGCTGGCAAGTGCTCGGGGGTGTCAGTCCTACGAGGAGGGTAATCCGTTGAAGAAGAAACTGTATGGCTAGTGTTCATATGATTGTCAAAAGTATAATTTTTCGTGTTTGCAAAGAGTCAATAACGCATTAAATTATGAAACATTATGGTTTTTTAAAATGACATCATAGTCTAGTTCACGCATGGGTATAGGAGATGATATTCTAGTCCCGTATTCAAAACTAAATTATGACTATTGACCGATTATTAATACAGCCATTTAGTAAACCTTTATTCTCCGAAAAAGGTATAACTATTAGTGATGCACATCAATATGTAAGTATACTAAATGAAACACATTTATTTCTTAATTACCTTTTTAATTTGGCTTAAGGAGTTTTGATGTTGATCATCGGGTCTGTGTTTAGTGTTTTCTATACTTTTTAAATCCGTTCCACCCCCTTATCAACAAGCCAGGAGTCGTCACTGTACGAAAGCATTCTCTTGCTGTAGACTTATAATCGATCCAGCCTTATAGGCAGACTTTGTATAAACAAAACATTTTTGTTTACCTCAGCGTTAGACTCGTGCTCGTATAAGCTGTGAGGAACAAATACAGTGCGGTCGTTTTATGAAGAGGCTATGAATCGTGTGATGCGCGCTCCGCACACTGTGTATTACACTGGGGGTTTTTCGTCCCGTAACTCCTGCGTTATTTCACGAGTGATAGTAACATGCACTATAATGCGTACTAACCTTGCTATAAGTGGTGTTGAAAGTGAAGGCATTGCTGGGGTCTTGGGACGAAATTTTCATTCACGCGCATAAGTTCATTTTAGGTAATGTTCATAATTTCTGCTTTTATATTATCCTCAAATTCGTCTATAGTGTGGATCCTATAAACTTTATTTTTTACGGTTCTCCACAAATATATTGTTTAAATATATTAATTTGTCAATTTTCCCCTCCGTTAGGACATCTCGTTTTCACTTCTTAGGTTTAGCGTTTAGCGATCCCGTTGTCCTAACCAGCCTTCTAACAGTTTCTCTACCTGGTACTGGAATACTAGGAAATTTCTCTTGAAATTGTTTACACACCTGTCTACATGATTCGGTTTTTACGTATGTATCGTACATAAAACAGATTCGTCCGCAGGTATTGCAAGAAGACATTAACTTCTAATAACATATTAACACTCTTAAGCAAGGATGGGAGCTCGATACCGTCGATACCTCGATACTCTGGATGCTTGGTGGTATCGAAGAGAGAAACTTTCGATACTTTTAAATTTAAGTTGCATTGTTGAAGGTGTTACGTTTAATTTTATGCAAGATAAGGAATTAAAGGATTCGAGATTTCACGTTATTGCCTCGCACGTGTCCCCAAAGAGTTGCTGGACTATAGTTCCTGATAGATCTTGACTGTGTTTACTGTGGTGAATCAATGTAACATTCCAGAGACTCTTGTGTCTAAATAAAAACATGCAAAACAAGGGTAAAAGAGTAGAGGTACTCATGTAATATGCAGCGTTGTGAATGAAGCCGATTGAGGCACCTTTCTGAATAGCATGGTTTCATGATTTATTCTCAGCCATTACATTTACCTACTCCGGTGACCAAAATCTGTAAATCCCTTAGAAACAGATCAGAACTTAAGACGTGAGATAATACAGCGTATAGAAATAATTGTTCCTTCCATCTGTTAGTTTGTATTTACACAAGTCAAACTCGGGTCACAAGGGTAGCTTACAAGTAAACCGTACGACCTATTTCCATGATATGGACAGAAAATCCTTTAAAAGAAACTTTTCAGCACAAAATATAGTTACATAAAAGGGTAGCAAAGAAATTATTATTATTATTATTATTATTATTATTGCTATTATTAGTGATGGGACGATACCACTATTTCTGGATACTCTATACTCAATACCGATACTTGATACTCACTTTATAAAAACTGTAAAGACGATAGCTTGTTCACTGAATTATGTTCTCATTAGTAATTTTCTGTCTATAAGCAAACGCATGTAACCAATTTTGTATTGCATGCTAATTCCGAAATTGTTCCTTCTCCAGTTTATGGCAGCAACTTTTTTGTAGATAATTATACATCGTCTATTGTTGGTCAAAGCTGATAATAATAATAATAAGCATAAATAATATTTTCCTTACTTCCCTTTAACTATATTTTGTGCTGAAAGGTTTCTTTTAAAGGATTTTCTGTCCATAGAAAACAAACACTGGCAATTCTTCATTCCAAAATCTTGAAAACATAAACTAATACATATCTTTCATGAATTTCAATCAACTTAAAATTACAAATATTTCATGCTCTGATTATCTCATGTCTTAAGTTCCGATTTGTTTTCCCAGATTTCAGTTACCGGAGTAGGTAAACGTAATGGCTCAGTGTCAACAACCCAGGCTATTGCAGAAACGTAATTTAGTGCGTCAGCTAAATCAGCTTCATTCACAACTCAGTTAACGCTGCATGTTACAGAGTACTTCTACTCATTCCCCCATTGTTTTGTATGTTTTCATTTAGACACAAGAGTCAATGGAGTGTTGCATTCTTTCATCCACAGCAAACCTAGTCAAGGTCTATCAAGAGTCCAGCAACTCTTTAGGGACGCGTGCGAGGCAATAACATGAAGTCCTTAATTCCTTATCAAGCATGAAGTTAGGTGCAATTACATTCAGTAATGCAAAACTTAAACATTTAAAAGTATCGAAAAAGTATCGAATGGTTAGCTCAAAGTATTAGAATACTTCGATATCACCGAGTATCGAGGGTATCGAGGCATCCCTAATTATTATTATTATTATTATTATTATTATTATTATTATTATTATTATTATTATTATTAATACTTTGTTATTATTTGCCTAAAATAACAATAGGGGATCGTCATCTGTGACATAATCAAGATAAAAAATTTCTGCCAATTGGAGAACGTCAAACATGATCAATTTCAGAATTAGCATGCAATACAAAATTGGTTACAGGCGTTTATACTCAGAAAATTACTAATAAGAACATAATTTAGTGAACGAGCCATGGCCTTTACATTTTTCTATAAAGTGAGTATCAAGTTTCAGTATCCATACTTAAAATCAGTATCAGTATCGAGTATCGGGAAATAATGTAAACGTCGCGTTACTACTCTTAAGCAAATTACACACAACACAGATGTCTTTAATAAACTTTCGCCTTCGAAATGCACAATTCCCTTTACAGCATAAACACTAAGCAGTGACTGAAGCACAGCTGATAAAGATAACCTTGAACGCGTCTTGCGCAGCCAATTGCGCATTGGGAAACTACCGAGATCACTGCAGTACAGCGTGCTATGCCGGTCTGTGGCCTCACCTTAAAACGACCGCAGTGTATAAACTAATGCTACGTGGCCTAATGTCTCGTGTTTAAATTCAATCGAACGGTGACCTATAATAATAATAATAATAATAATAATAATAATAATAATAATAATAATAATAATAATAATAATAATAATAATAATAAGCGCCAAAATAAAGGCTGAGTTGAAATTGAGTACAGGATAATTAAAATTAAACTCACGTTAATCTAAAGCTGCTATTGGGAAGAGGAGCAAAAGTGGTTCGCCATCACATGATACTACCTCTATCAGTAATTATATACACTTTATTTCTTTTCACGAACCTAAAGCCAATTTATAACAATAATTTATGAAAGGTAGGTGGCTTAAAAGAAGGCAACGTACGATAATTATTGATAGAATTTACGTTTATGGTTCTTTATTAAAAAAAAAAAGCTCGTCCACTTCTCTACGAATAGCACATTTGGTAAAGTCATCTCCTTTTTCTAACACTGCATTACGTCTATTTCTTTTCTTCTTTGGTGCTACCAATGCTTCCGTTTCCTCCAGTTCTTTATGCGCATTTGCAACACTCCACTCGGAAACACCGGTACAATCTAAGTTGGTTTTACAAAGTTATTCACAACGAAAGTTTGATTATTCCTGCATTACTTTGTTTAAAAATTTCTACAGAATGTCTCTCCGCCACTTTTAGTGGATTATATTTAGAATGCTTCACTATTTCGCCTCTATTGTCACTCACCAGCTAACAGCACTGTTATTGCAACTAGTGGCCGGCGGAGGGGCGCGGCCAAGTTTTCGGCAGAGCGCCATAGGTTACTCGAGAAACAGACTACGAATCGCTGGGCGCAAAATGTTTACTGAACGCATTAGTGAAAATAATAGTAGTAGTAGTAATAATAATAATAATAATAATAATACTAATAATAATAATAATAATGAAAATCTAACCTGTGTTATTAGCTCCTGAGACATAATTGCAGCAATTTGTGGTGTGATATTTGTTTTAGATCCTCAATTGTGTGGGGGGGTGTTCTGGTACATATTCTTCTTTAAGTTTCCCCATAAACAAAAATAACAAGGCGTCAAATCAGGGCTACAAGCGGGCCAAAATCAAGCACTGATATTTCTATCCTAAAAATCTCAGGAACCCAATCAAGTGTTTCGTAAGCGGTGTGTGCAGTATCTGAGTCCCACTGAAAGAATGACTGTTGACATTCATTGCCTGCCAGTTGTTAGAAAAAGGGCTGTATAATGAATATCTCTTCGATATCTTACACCGTCAATAGTGCTTTCAAAAATGTCGACGCCTTGCAATATTATATTGGATAATTCACATCTACAAGAAAGAATATCTCGGAAATGGTTAACCCACAAAAATATTATTTAATATAAAGTATGTGATTTAATGAAATGTCTATCTCTTGCAGTTTACAAGCAATAAAAATTCATTCAGAACGAAAAGACTATTCCCATAAAATTCAGGCTATACATATCGTTTGTCATGCAGATATGTTAAGCATATAGTGTTTTAATAAAAACCATTAGAGACATTTTTGAGTAAACAAACAAACGACATTTTTCCATGTAAAGTGTGATTTAAGATTGGGGATTCTTTGGAAAAGCTTCATGCCGAATCCTTGGAAGACGCTCAACTTAAATACCTACCAAGTTTGTATTTAACCCAATTTTTTTTTTGAGTTATCTGTTCATGAACACACACACACACATTTCTAAAAATGCTGTTATTTTATTCATGGGACCACAAAACTATTAGTTACACTGAAAACTCGGTATCGTAATTTTGGGTAGACTGCAATACTTCCTCTAAAGGTAAAGGTACGTATCACAGAGGGGACCCGGAACCGAGGCAGAGCACCGCACGCAGGCCAGTCGGCCCTTTATGCTTCCAAAGTAACCCGTGGGAGGGAAGGATGACCAAATCCGAATGCCGAAGGGCACAAGCAAGGATGGGGTCCCTAACGTTTCAGATGGAATGCCTAGAAGCCACCAATCTCCAAGGTCCCCCGGAGCGGAGCCCCAAGCTGTGGAGAGACCTAACTCAGCGCAGCGACGCCAGGGAAGAAACCTCTACAGAGCGCAAGCCACCGCCCAGCCGCAACCCGCCGAACACCGTCGCCTGGTCCTACAACCCTGAAAAACATGACAAGGAAGATGATGGGTACAGGAAATGAGAGGAAGGGGGAGTCGTAGTAGAAGATGAACCACCTCAGCATTCGCCCAGCGACCCGGGAAAACCATGAAAAATCCATTGGCTAGAATGGGCGGTCGTCGGGGATCGAACCCGGAACTTCTCGATTGCGGTCACAGACGTAACCGCCTGAGCCATTCCTCTCGGTAATACTTCCTCTACCTATTATAGGTAAGCAGTAGAGACAGTAAAAACGAATAGCGAATTTAAACTTGTGTAAGTATAAAGCATTTAACAATTCAAACTTACAATAAAGTATATCTTGGAAATGTATAACGCCACAATTGTTATTTGACATAAATTGTGTAATATAATGGAGTGTAAATCTTTTTTATAGTAAGTTTTTGTCTATTTCTTACCGTTACAGGTTATAAAAATTCATAATGAACACGACTACTCCGAATATTCTCAGAAAATTCAAGATAAGGAATTGATTTTTCATACAAATATCTTGAACATACGGTAGTTTAAACAGAATGGTTACAGCAAGTTTTGAAGAAATAAAAAACAACGAACTTTGTTCCATGTAAGGTGTAGTTTGGGGTAGGATATTTTCTTTAAAATCTTCTGTCGCATTGTTGGAGAATGCTGAACTTGAATACTAGGTTTTCGTTTTGAATTATGCTGTTCACAGACACGAACAGAGGTTTTTCTGAAGAAAGCTTCTTTTGGATTCATTGGAGCTCAAAATGTCTACTTCACCGAAATCTCAGTATTAAATTTTTGGGTGAAATGCGATACTTTGTATACTGACTATAGTTAAGCAGTAGAGAACATTAAATTGCATTTTTTTATTCGGAACACCTCAAAACACGTAATCCCGGTAAAATTCCTACATCTAATGTTGGGGTCGAATATAATACCTTCTACCAATAAGTACGCGTAGAGAAAGTAAAATACCATACCTGTTAATGATCTGAGGTCTCATTCTGCCACTTCATGCCCTATCCCTCAAAGAATTTTCCGTGTTCTCTCAAGTGATTTTCAATCTGAGCAGCTGTGGACATATTCCACTAACACTAAGAAACCTTTGTAGGTTAAAGGTAGCCCCACATCATTAGATTTATGCTTACCTGTCAATACACCCGCGTAGAATATATTGCCTACAGCTCTAAGAAACTAACTGACTGCATCACTTGGCTTTGAAACAGGATTAGAATGAGGTCAGGAGATGGCAAAAATAGAGGAGTAAAATGCAACAACCAAAGGCAAAACCAATATCGAAATAAATTGAACACAAGGAAGAATTGCGAAAAAGGCTGGATAAACAAACAAAGCAGGGTTAGGATATTACCCAAGAGAGAGAAAGTCAATTGAAACACTTGCACAGAGCCCGGAGGTGAGAGCAACAAAGTAGTTTTGATGTTGATAAAGAAACTAGAGATGATTTCCTTTCTTCGAGGAAATAAACAACATTGCTCGAATCAATGTTTAAGGTCATCCATCTGTGAAATGTCTAAAATTAACAGCTTCAGTCTGATTGATTTAAATACAGCGTTCAGGATTTAATGTAGAATAACGTATAATATTATCGCGCGCATAAAGCAACCTGCGGCCGCCGGTAAGCGCATCCCTGCCTGGCACCTCGGTAGGACCCTCGACCGGCCTTCAGAACTATACCGTGAGGAGCAATAGGCCATTTTGTGCCGCCTCATTTCACGTGCAAATTCTAGGTGCAGATTTCACCGGAAATACATGTTTTGCGGCCTCCTGAACCCAGAAAAAAATAATGTTTAGAAAACGGTCTGCATGTGTATCTGTAAACAGCATAAGTAAAAACGAAAATTTGAAACGAAACTTCAGGACATTTCAAGGATGGGACACGAAAATATTGAAGCAAATCCCCTACCCCAAAGCACCCTTTACATAGAAAATTTTTCGTTATTTTTGACTTTACAACTATGGCTCTAACGATTTTGATTAAAATATCATATATTTAAGATACTTTCATGGCAAATAAAATGCATATCTTGAATTTTCTGGGAATGTACCCAAACGTTCTCATTCTGAATCACTTTCGCATAACTGGTAAACCGTAGGAGATAGACAAAATTATACTACACTACAATTTAGATCCCGTTAAAGCACACAATTGATGTGGTATGCTTCTTTTTTGTCCAGTGGACCATTTATAAGATATTCCTTATTATTTGTCTGAATTTTCCAATACTTATAGTTTTTTCAAATGGGAATTCGTTATTATTACTTTCTCTACTACGTATAGTAAGTAGGGGAAGTATTGCATTCCACCCAAAAATTGGATACCGAGATTTCAACGGAAATACATGTTTTGAGACCTCCTGAATCCAAAAAAAGCATTTTTGGAAACATGTCCGTGTGTGTGTCTGTGTGTGTGTGTGTGTGTCTGTGAGTGTGTGTGTCTGTGTGTGTGTCTGTGAACAGCATAACTCAAAAACGAACAGTCGGATAAACACCAAACTTGGTATTTAGGTTCAGTATCTTCCATAGATGCGACACGAAGGTTTTCAAGAAAATGCCCCCACCCCAGACTACCCTTTACATGGAACATTTTTCGAAAATTTTAATTTTCTCAAAAATGGCTCTAACGATTTTGATTAAAATATCATATGTTTAAGATAATGTCATGAGAAATGAAATGTATATCTCGAATTTTCTGGGAATGTCTCCAAAAGTATTCTTCATTGTGAACGACTTTTGCATAACCATTTTGGAAAACCATAAGAGATAGACAAAATTTTACTACACAAAAATGTAGATCTCGTTAAAATACACAACTTATGTCATATACATTTATTTTGTTGAGTGAACCGTTTTCGAGATATTGCTTGTTATTCCCTTAAATTTTCCAATACTTATACTTTTTCTAAAATTCGTTATTCATTTTTTATGTCCTGGACTTGCAAAGAGAATGGAATGCGCCGCATAGCAACCAGCGTTAAAATATTTGACCATCGCTTAAAAGCTACCATATTCCCCTTGCATCTACAAGAAAATTAGCAATAAGATTGACATCTCGATATCTCGATTAACATAAAGCATATGGAGAATAGGCGTTTGTAAAAATAGATTGTACAAGAGTAGAGAAAGTCATGTGAGTGTAACACATCAGATTTTTTTTGATTTTTTATGTGCTACACATGCAAAGAGAATGGAAGGTTTCACATAGTAATTACCTCTTAAAAGACTTGAATATGGCTTAAAGCCTACCATATTCCCCTTGCACCTACAACTGCAAATGTTGATTAAAGATGGAGAATAAGGGTTTGTAAAAATAGTTTGTACAAGAGTAGAGAAAGTCATGTGAGTGCAACACATCAGCTTTTTTTCATAGTGATGAATTTCGTGAAGGACGTCCAAGAACTGCTGTTACTGATAAAATTTTGCCGCTGTTCCAGCAATGCTTGAAGAAGATCGACGGACACCTTATGACTTTTTTCGGGAGACACTGGGCATTGGTATGAGACAAATCCAAACGTTTTACATCAACAGACGTTAGAAAACTTTGTTATCAATGGATTTCACATAAACTTACTCCGGATCAAAAATAACGTCATGATTGGTGCAGAAAAATTCCAAGGCGGCACTTCAAATTCGTATTGGAATATCGTTACTGGTGGTGAATTTTGGATTTATTGTTATGATCCTGAAAAGAAAAGTCAATCGGTCCAATGGGTCTTTCGAACAGAAGCCTTAAAAACTCCGACAAATTCGCGGTGCTAATAAGAAGAGAAATACTAGTTTTTTTCTAAAACGGGCCATATTGCTAATGCAGTATTACAAGATAGACGTAGCGTTACTGCCAATTGGTACCAAATGTCTGTTTACCGCAAACTTTTGAAAAAGTACGTGAAAAACGCCCATAAGAAAAATAATGCTACATAATGACAACGCATCGTCGCATACAGCAAAACTAACATCTGAATATCTGGATGCCCTAAAGGTCAGCACCATCCATCCTCCGTCATATAGCCCTGACCTAGCACCTTCTGATTTCTTTATGTTTCTGAAAAGGAATCGTGAAATAACTTTTTCCTCGTCAGATGAACCAGTGAAATACTATAAAGACCGGTTTCAGGAAGAGTGGCATCAATGCCTTAAGGACTGGTTTCATAATTTAAATGCTTTAAAGTGAATCTTTGTTTGATTTTCTAACAATTTTCAGTGTCACTCTCGTATAACAGGTGAAAGCAATAATCATATTATTAGAAAGTGAGTCCCTACGTGATGAATTTGAAATTCGATGCTCTTTGCATGACCAGGAGAATAAATGAATATTGACTTACCACTTGGAAAGAGTATAGAAATTTTAAAGTACAAACCAACAAAAACGAATATCTCGGAAATGGTGAACGCTAAAATATACTTTGACACGATTTGTACGATTTAGTGAGATCTATATTTGTGTGTGGTAGGATTTCATCTGTCTCTTAATGTTTATCAATTAAACAAAAGTTATTCATAATGAAGACTACTCCACATGCCATTACCAAAAAATTCAAGTTATACCAGGTGGCCCATACAAGCCGTTCTTAGTTGAAGTTAGTTTATACCGGATAGTGCGGATGCCAAAAGGTTTCCTAAGCAGAACTGCAAAGGTGACTTAAAACCGACAGAGAGGAGACCGCTAAATGAAAAAACTAATTCTTGAAAACGAACACTTTAACTCCTGTTATTGGTCTCATAGCTCAATCGGTAGAGAAGCAGGTGTTTCTAGTTTGATTCCCGGCTGTGCTCCAAAATGATATCCTTGAACAAAAACGTTTCACGGTATGCCCAGAGTTTGGTGTTTGAATGTGAGAGCATCTATGTGTGTGTGTGTGTGTGGGCGGGGATATCGGTTATTTAATAATCAATTCGCTCATTAACAAGAATTGGGATTGCCGCTTGACGCAAACCTGAGCACACGTTCATTTAGTTCCATGACAGTTAATTTACATTCAGTACAACTGCATGGTACCAATTGGTGTGCAAAGTTAACAAGATTAAACTAAATTATGTTTTTGTTACATTTATGCACCCTTAAAGGTGCATTAGAAATACATTATTTTCTATTAAGAGACTATTGATAGTAAGCATGTGCAAAAACATGCCTGCCTTCGTGTACGACTTGAAGTAAGGGCCTCTCAGGCCCACATTCTTCCCTGGAAGGATCAATCATTTCTTAATATTATTTCTGTACCTCAAATAAGAGATGCACAGAAGACTGATATCGCACCTGAAAATGTTCAGAACACAGACTTTGGGCCTCAGATGCATGTTGATGCTTCTGCGCACAGATCGTAACCATACCCGTG
The DNA here is from genome assembly GCA_030765065.1 of Deroplatys truncata. Taxonomy (NCBI): domain Eukaryota; kingdom Metazoa; phylum Arthropoda; class Insecta; order Mantodea; family Mantidae; genus Deroplatys; species Deroplatys truncata. The sequence continues at coordinate 188,593,863 of CM060986.1, read as the reverse complement.
CGTTCGTTATTAGTGAACGTTATCTTTTGCCTGAATGACCTGGTTCTAATTGCATGCAGGTTACCACGTAAACACCTGCAGACAGCAGCACTATCTCAGTGACCTTTCGCTCTGTATCTGCACTGCCCCTTTGAACAGCAGTGATGCGGTAACTTCTTTTGCACCTATGTATGCGGGATACATAAAAGTGCAAATTACGGCTTGCTTGGGCCACCTGATACAGCTTATTTGTCATGTAAATAATTTATTATGCGATATTTTAGTTAAAATCGTTAAAGCCGTTTTTGAGAAAACAAACACATCGACATTTCTCCATGTAAAGTGTATTTGGGATGGCGGAATTTTTTGAAACCTCACATCCTTGGAAAATACTGAACTCAAATTTCAAGTTGGGTATTTATCGAACATTTTGTTTTAGTTGGGATTTCGCAACACGACATATACAAACGTACACAGCTTTTCTAAAAGTGCTTGTTTGGATTCAGGGGACTCAAAACATTTATTTCCTGTGAAAATTTGGCATTGAATTTTCCGGTAAAATACAATACTTCCCCCTACCTACTGTAGATAGGGGCAGAGAAAGTAAGAATGAAGTTTTGAGAAAATGCCATTTAAAATGTAAGGAGTAAACATATAAAATGTAAAAATTCGCACCTTTATTAACGGATATTTCAGAAATGGCTTATGCCACAAAAAACGTATTTAAAACAAACTGTATTTTAAAGTGATCCACATTTTTGTGTAGTACGTTTTCGTTTATCGCTTGGTGTTTACCAGTTATACAACATTATAGGAAATTCCTTCCGAATGAAGAGGACTTCATAGACTACTCCCAGAAAATTAAATATATACATCTTAATTGTCATCTGAATATCTTTCATATACTGTATTTTAATCAACATCTTTAGGGCCACTTTAGGAAAATTAAAAATTTTGAACCATGTTCCATGTAAACAGTAGTTTTGGGTAAGCGGATTTTCCTGAAAATCTTCCTGTTGCATTTTTGGAAGATACTGAACCTAACTGCCAAGTTTAATGTTTATCCTATTTTTCGTTTTTGAGTTATACACTCACATATGTACATTACACACACACACACAGACCGTTTTCTAAAAATGCCATTTTTTTGGCTTCAAAACAGCCATTTCCGGTGAAATCTCGGTATCGAATTTTTTGTTGGAATGCAGTACCACCTTCTTTACCCACTATGGGTACTGGTACAGAAAGTAAATCTTAACGGATTTCACCTTCTGAGAATTTAAAAATTCAATACGTCTCACTTCACAGTCGGCGGGACTTTGTATCACACAGTTGATTTTGAACAATCACAGAATACACAATAACATATTTCGGCAGCCACTCACACAACATAGAATATCGAGGAAATCCAAGACCTTAGATAGAAGCCCCCGACAACGATCTGCGCAACATTAACGCTCCTGTATTACTCTCGTACAAATGTAGGAAGCTTAAGTCAAATTAAACTAAACACCAACGTTCTAGCACCAAAGATTCCTAAGTTATTAATCATTTTCGGAAATGATGCACAGAACTCACTCATCTCTAGAGCATTCATGTTTGAAAATATACGAAAAAACAGTTTAAATTGACCAATAAACAAAATTAAATCAAAATAAGTAGAACAATTAAAATATTAATATGACAGCAAAAACCAAAAAGGGGCAGTAGGAGTAGCAGTATCTATCATAGAGAGACCCCCAAAACTGGGGCAGATCACTGCAAGTAGGACACAGTAGGGATGATGGGAGGACCCGAAGGACGACTAGATCCATGCGACGATGTGCGCAAGCATGGACGGAATCCCTAACTGTTCCAGACAAACGGGCGCCGGTTAACCTTGCCCACAAGACCCAAGACTTCTAAGGTCCAGAGATGCCCCCAGAAATAACGTCCGTCAGCAGTCCAACAAACGCTAGGGATAAATCTTTCCAAAGCCTTAACCACCGCTCAACGCAACACACACAACGCCGTCGTCTGATTCTACACCCGTGAAACAGATGATAGGAAACGATCGGGACAGGAAATTATGTACAGGAAATCCTTCGCCTGCCTACCGGCCGGGGAAAATCACGAAAAAAACCATAGTCAGAGCGACCGTCGACGGGAATCGAACCCACGACCTCGAGAATGTGAGCATTTCGCTCGGTTTCTCTACCCATTCTTCAACAATCTGTTATAACAAAATCTTATTTTTCTATCTGCTTCACGTTACTCGGGATAATTTCCAGAAATAGTTTTATTACATATTTTTCTTGTAACTACGTATAAGGGGTTTAGGGCAATACACTAGGCTTAAGCGGTAGAGCGGTTTGCTATGTGATGAATTTGAAGTTCCTTTCCCTTTGCATGATAGCGAGGATAACAAATCTGATGTGATACATTAACATGCCTTTCTCTACCATCCATCGTTTATTAGCGAGTGTACAAACTATTCTTATCAAGCATTTTTACTTTCTCTACTACGTACAATAAGTAGGGGAAGTATTGTATTCCACCCAAAAATTCGATACCGAGATTTCACCGAAAATACATGTTTTGAGACCCTCTGAATCCAAAAAAGCATTTTTGGAAACATGTCCGTGTGTGTCTGTCTGTGTGTCTGTGAACAGCATAACTCAGAAACGAACAGTCGGATAAACACCAAACTTGGTATTTAGGTTCAGTATCTTCCAGAGATGCGACACGAAGATGTTCCATGTAAAGGGTAGTCTGGGGTGGGGGGAGATTCTTGAGAATATTCATGCCACATTCCCATAAAATACTGAACTCAAATACCAAGTTTGGTACTTATCCTACTTTTCGTTTTTGAGTTATGTTTACAGACACATATACACACACTCAAACATATACGGACCTTTTCTAAAAGTGCTGTTTTCGGATTCAGGGGGCCTCAAAACATGTATTTAAGGTATTTCCCCTACTTACAGTGTAGAGTAGAGAAATTAAAAGGGTATAATTTGTTTTTTGAAAATTAAGCAAATAACAAAGAATATCTCGTTAGCGGTTAACGCCACAAAAAGCTTTGTTTGCAATAAGTGTGCTTTAATGGTATCTACATTTTCTGTGCAGTAAGATTTTATCTATATCTTACGGTTTACCAATACCAAAACAAAAATCATTAAAAATGAAAAGGGCTTTACAGGCTATTCTCAGAAAGATAAGTTTATATATATTTGTCATGAACATGTCTTAAACCTATAGTATTTTAATCAAAATCATTTGAGCCACTTTTAGATAAAAAAAAACAAAAACTTTTCCATGTGAAGGGAATTTGGGTTAGTGAAATTTTCTAGCAAATTTCTGTCAATCTATGGAACATACAGAACTTAAATACCAACAGTTTGGTATTTATCCGATTCGTAATTTTTGGGTTTCGTGTGCATGTATCTGTTCACAGATATCCATTCATTCAATATCTGTTTAACCTCCTCATATGTAGGAATTACATCCCCCAGGACTTAAAGGCGGGTGCCTGGGGTCAGAGGCCCGTCGAGGAGCAGACACTCATGGATCAGACAGAATATCCAGGATGGGTGATCAGCCCGATGCCTGGTATGGGAGGAAGGAAGTAGATGAAACGCAATGATGGCGAAATGGATGAAAGGAAAGGTGATGATGGAGCAGTTGGTGGAATGAATGGCGGGGGAAACCGGAGAACCCGGAGAAAACCTGCCCAGACGCCCACATGCGGGTCCCTGGGATTGAATCCGGGCCGCCTCGGTGAGAGGCGAGCGGTCTAACCACTCGGCCACGGCGCCGCCTTGTTCAGACATATTTTTTCTAAAAATGCCATTTTGGGTTTAGGGGGTCTCAAAACTTATTTCGGTGAAATATCAGTATAGAATTTTTGGGTGGAATACTTATTCTTAGGAACATAGAGAAAGCAAAATTCAACTTTTGACCAAAATCACCTCTAATTTTGTATTTCCTTTCTTTCTAAAATATGGACTCCTAACTTATCTTGGGTTCCAAAATGCAGTACAAGGGCGGGTATCAAATGAAGGCATTCAGCTAAGCCTACAGATAATATTTACCTACTTTACTGCTTACCTATAGTATGTAGAGTATTGCATTCTCCCCAAAAATTAGTTATTCGCGATACATTGGAAATACACGTTTTAAGGTTCTCTAAATCTACAACAGCATTCTTAGTTTCTCTAAAGCTTGCCTATAGTAAATAGAGGAATTACAGCATTCCACCTAAAATTCAATATCTTTCAGACTTCCTGAATAAAAAAGTGTTGTGTTACACTCACATGACTTTCTCTACGCTTGTACAAACTATTTTTACAAATGTTTATATACTACTTGTTAATCGAAATAAACATTTGCAAAAACTATCTTATTTCTAATTTTCTTGTTGATGCAAGAGGAATGCTTTAAGCAATAGTAAAATGTTTTAAGAGCTGGTTGCTATGTGAAGCATTCCATTCTCTTTGTATGTCCAAGAAAAAAAAACTAATAATGAATTCCCGTTTGAGAAAAAGTATAAGTATTGGAAAATTAAAAAAAAACTAACAAGGAATATCTCGGAAATTGTTCACTCCAAAAAAAATGTGTAATACATAAACTGTGGGTTTTATCCAGCTCTACCTTTTTGTGTAGAAAAATTTTGTCTATCACTTACGGTTTACCAATTATAAATAGCCAATCAGAAAGAAGAGATTTTTTGGACATTCCCAGAAAATTCAAGATATTTATTTTATTTCCGATAAAATATTTTAATATATGATATTTCAATCAAAATCGATAGTGCCATTCTTGGGAAAATCAAAATTTTCGAAAACTATTCTATTGTAGGAAAGTATGGGGTGGGGGATTTTTTTTACAAATCTTCATGTGGCATCTTTGAAAGATACTAAACCTAAAATACCAATTTTCGTATTTATCCGAGTTTCGTTTTTGAGTTATGCTATTCACACACATATAAGGACCTTTTCCTAGAAGTGATTCTTTTTGGATTCAGTGGCCTCAAAACATATGTTTCCGGTGAAATCTTGCTGACGAAAAAAATATATAAAAGCACCTTCTGTGCGTGTGTGTGTGTGCGTGTATGTGTATGCGTGTCTGTGATCAGACATATGTCGAAAATGAAAACTCAATTAAATACCAAATTATTTTAAAGGATGTGACATGAAGTTTTGAAGAAAATCCCCACCCCAAAATACACTTTAAATGGAAACTTTTTTAAAACTTTCGAATTTCTCAAAAAGTGGAGTAACAATTGTGATTAAAATACCATATATTAAATATATTTACACGAGAAATACAAGTATATCTTGTGTTTTCTAGGAATATTCTGCGAATCTCTTCATTCTAAATGAATTTTTTACAATATCGTATAACTGGCGAATGTTAAGCGATAAACGAGGATATTTTATCAGAAAATGTTATTAATGGTTCGAATTGATCGAATTGTTACTGTGTCATTTTTAAAGCCCTTTTGATATTTAGTTGTTTCTCGCGATTGCATCAAAGAACACGAATTTTTATGGCCAGTACACAGGGTAGTTCTTAAACATTTGACTATCGTTATTCCCTTCGTATTTATAATGAAATTTATAAATATAGCTATTTCTGCAAAGGTTTATCTGGATTAAAATGAACTATATAAAATAGACAATAGTAAGAATATTTTGTACACTCCGTCATAAACGATAGGGGGTAGAATAGTCATGTGAATGTCACATAAGATTTATATTAAATAATACTTATATTGGCGGTATTTAATATGTTAATTAATGTCTTAGCATAACGGATATGTGTTGCCTATGAGAGTAATGAATATAACTCTATTTTGTAAGTAAATATCCAATATTTGCAATGTGCATATACAACGCGCCTTCTTGGTAGCTGTTTCTCCTTAGGGATTTAAAGCGGATGTATTCAAACGATAGCGGTAGATGTATTGTGTATAGAAGTAAGGAGTAAATTTCAATTTTGTGGCACAATTCCAGCAATTCAAATTCTGTGGGTTATGACCATACAAATCAAACGATTCTGGAATTTAGTGTTTTAAAGTGTTTCAAGGACTCTAATCATTAATGTGATAGTTGTAAGTGATAGGCGTTTGTACGATTTGCTTTTTTGAATTGTTGGTTCTGAATGGAAGACTAAATGACATTTTTAGTTTTAAATTCTAATTTCTTCTTTATATTTTAAATATGTTTTTAAAACCGGTACTGCATCTGCCCATTTGTACTCTGAATTGTGCACTAATTCACAGAAATAAATAATAAATTCTACACATTTTGGAGTAGATAGGTAAACCCTAGGAACCTATTTTAGAGGATGTTTTTACATAAGGATTGCTACTACTGATAAGTATGGCAGCTTTTGTATATTTAAGCCATATATATATATATATATATGTGTGTGTGTGTGTGTGTGTGTTTATGAGTTTCTTTTCTCCATTTTTACCTTCTCTACTACGTATAATAAGTAGGGGAAGTTTTGCATTCCACCCAAAAATTCGATACCGAGATTTCAACGCAAATACATGTTTTGACGTCCTCTGAATCCAAATAAAGAATTTTTGGAAACACGTCCGTGTGTGTGTCTGTCAGTCTGTGAATAGTATAACTGAAAAACGAAAAGTTGAATAAACACCAAATTTGGTATTTGAGCTTGGTATTTTCCAAGGATGCGACACGAAGATTTTCAAGAAAATCCCCTACCGTGGACTACCCTTTACATGGAACGTTTTTCGAAAATTTTGATTTTTCAAAAATGCCTATAATGATTTTGATCTAAATATAGTATTTCATGCGAATGAAATTTATATCTTGAATTTACTGGGAATGTCTCCAGAAATCCTCTTCATTCTGAATGACTTGTGCATAACCGGCAAACTGTAGGCGATAGACACAGTTTTCCTACATATAAATCTACACTCACATGACTTTCTCTACTCCTGTACAAACTATTTATACAAACGCTTATCCTCCATATGCATCATGTTAATTGAGATATCGAGATGTTAATCTTATTGCTAATTTTCTTGTAGATGCAAGGGCAATTGCTAGGCTTTAAGCGATAGTCAAATATTTGAAGAAGTGGTTGCTATGTGGAGTATTCCATTCTTTTTGCATTACCTGGACAAAGAATATGAATAACGAATTTGAGAAAAAGTATAAGTATTGGAAAATTTAAGGGAATAACAAGCTATATCTCGAAAATGGTTCACTCAACCAAAAAATGTATATGACATAAATTGTGTATTTTAACACGATCTACATTTTTGTTGTAGTAAAATTTTGTCTATCTCTTATGGTTTACCAGTTATGCAAAAGTCGTTCACAATGAAGAATACTTTTGGAGACATTCCCAGAAAATTCTAGATATACATTTCATTTGTCATGAAAATATCTTAACATATGATATTTTAATAAAAATCGTTAGAGCCATTTTTCAGAAAATAAAAATTTTCGAAAAATGTTCCATGTAAAGGGTAATCTCCGTTGGGGGGATTTTCTTAAAAACCTTTGTGTCGCATCTCTAGAAGATACTGAACCTAAATACCAAGTTTGGTGTTTATCCGACTGTTCGTTTCTGAGTTATGCTGCTCACAGACACACACACAGACATGTATCCAAAAATGTTTTTTTTGGATTCAGGGTGTCTCAAAGCATGTATTTCGGAGAAATATCGGTATCTAATTTTTGGGTGGAATACAATACTTCCCCTACTTACTATACGTAGTACAGAAAGTAAAAAGGTAGATCTCGTTAAACCACAATTTAGGCCATGTACATTTTTACTTTCTCTACTACGTATAGTAAGTAGGGGAAGTATTGTATTTCATCCAAAAATTCGATACCGAGATTTCACCGCAAATATATGTTTTGAGACACCCTGAATCCAGAAAAGCATTTTTGGAAACATGTCCGTGTGTGTGTGTGTGTGTGTCTGTGTGTCTGTGTGTCTGTGTGTCTGTGTGTCTGTGTGTCTGTTTGTCTCTGTGTGTGTCTGTCTGTGAACAGCATAACTCAGAAACGAACAGTCGGATAAACACCACACTTGGTATTTAGGTTCAGTATCTTCCAAGGATGCGACACAAAGGTTTTCAAGAAAATCCCCCAACCCCAGATTACCCTTGACATGGAAGATTTTCCGAAAATTTTAATTTTCTCAAAAATGACTAACGATTTTCATTAAAATATTATATATTTAAGATATTTATATGACAAATAGAATGTATCTTAAATTTACTGGGAATGTCTCCAAAAGCATTCTTCATTGTGAACGACTTTTGCAAAACTGGTAAACCATAAAAGATAGACAAAATTTTAGCACACAAAAAATGTAGATCGCGTTAAAATACACAATTTGTGTCATATACACTTTTTTTGTTGAGTGAACCATTTTCGAGATATTGCTTGTTATTCCCTTAAATTTTTCAATACTTATTTTCTCAAATGGGAATTCGTTATTCATTTTTTTGTCTTGGATATGCAAAGCGTATTAATCTGTGGGAAAGGGAATGGTGCTGCACCTAGCAACTAGCTATTAAATGATATGTTTGTGCTTAATTTCCAAATTTTCCTTGTAAATATATTATCCCCTTACATTTACAAGAAAATTAGCAATAAGATAGACTCTGCAAATGTTTATCTCGATTAAAATGAAGTAGATGGAGAATAAGCGTTTCTAAAAGTAGTTTGTACAAGAGTAGAGAAAGTCATGTGAGTGTAACACATCAGATTTATTTAGTGAACTATTTCCGCTTCCAAACAGTATCTCGTAAATAACACGATATTTGTGCTGATCTACGAGCTTGTCTAAATGTTCAAATTATATTTCGATAACTTTTTGCAGTTACTCCCAAATATTTGCATGCATTACTTTCCCAATGATTTTCCCTGGAATTCTAATGTTCACCTTACAGGTTCTTGGGATATAAACGTATATATATATATATATATTTTTCTTTCTTTGAGACTTTCATGTTGTATTTTTCTGCTGTTGATATACTTTGAATATTATTCCCTGTCTAGCTATAGGAACACAGTCATTTGCATAAACAAAAATTTTTATGCTTTTATTTCCCAATATTTAAGATTTTCCAAACTATGTACTGTCTCATCTTTAATCAAATTCAAATTGAACCAAGGTAATCACCTAGTCTTATGCTCCTTGTGAAGATAAAGGTACGTATCACAGAGGTTCTCCCGGAACAGGGGCGGAGAACCTCACGTAGACCAACTGGCCGCGCTTCCAACGCGACCTTTGGAAGGGAGGGATGAGGGGCAGACCCGAAAGGTCACCAGATCCGAATGCCGACGGGCGTAAGCATGGACGGAGTCCCTAACTATTCAGATGGAATGCATCCGACGCCGCAAGGTCCCTGACTATAAGCCACCAACCTCCAGGGTCCCATTAAGCGGAGCCCCAAGTTGAGGAGAGACCTAACTGAGCGATACCACAACGATGCCGGGGAATAACCCTTGCAGAGCGCAAGTCACCGTCCAGCCGCAACCTGCCGAACACTGTCGCCGGGTCCTACGACCGTGAAACAGATGACAAAGATAATGGGTACAGAAATGAGAGAAAGGAGAGACGTGATAGAAGATGAACCACCCCACCATTCGCCTGGCGACCCGAGAAAACCACGAAAAACCAATGGGTCAGAGTGGGGATCACCAAGAATCGATTCCGGAACTCCCGAAACGGGATACAGACGTAACCGCCTGAGCCATACCGCTCCGTTTATGCTCCTTGTGCATTGCACATCATTAGTTTTCCATTTATACAGCATCAGTTTTTTTTGTTCATATATATACGTATAACTTCTATGATTCTTCAGGTACCTTCAAGCAAGCAATTTTTAAAGCATCATATAGTCTCACCCCATCGAAATCCACAAATCAGATAAACGCTGGAGCCCTAAGTGTTGTTTGTGTGTGTTTGTTTTTTTTTAACATTCGGTATAACAGGCTCTGGAAATTGCATACCTCGCTAAATAAGAGCAAAACAATAATGGAAAAAATAATAATTTTTAGGTTCTTATGCTTCCCTCTTCAGAGCCAACTCACAATTAAATCTTCGTCTTTATTCTTAAACTCTTTTCTATATAATTCTGTCCCATATCTCTTAACTCGCACGTGAAGCAGTCACTTTCCATTGGCTGCTGTTATGGATTAGGTTGTTGTGCAATATTTAACATGATTTTTTTATCTTAATATACTCGTAGAGAATTGTTAAATTTACATTTTCATAACCGTAGAATCACGGGGTTGTCGTAGGGATATTTTAAACACTCAAATTTAGCATACTTTATTTTCACAAACTAATATTTCACCTACTCACGTTTAGCCTACTAAGATTTTTTATAGGGCACCCTTTAAATGCAGTTTTTTTTAGTTAGGGACGCTCTTTAATTACTATGGTTCTTAGCGTCCCATTCTATATTGGGCGCGAAAGACCGAAATTCTGCTCACAGTTCTCTTTATCAGGCTTGAGGTTCTTTCACATGTCGTAAATCTACGACACGGGACCACCGGCTTTACTTCCCTTCCGAACGATGCCATGCTAGGAGTTTTTACGCCCGAGAAAATATATTGCCCTCCGCTTGGTTTAAACCCACGACCTCGTGAACTAGAAGCTAGCCACGGAGGACGATATACGGAATCTCGCGTACTCAGTTTGGTTTAATGCAGTTAGTATAATATTGTATAAAGTTTGTACAGTGCGTTCGGAAAGTCGCTCTGTGCACTTAAGACTACGATGTAGATTACTAGTTCGAACTAACTTAGGTTTATTCTTACGAATAATCTTAAACTAGTTGCATTAATTGATTCTTTATAGGTGCGTGATTGTTTATTAAGAAGATGTTATATTGTTGGAGTTATATTACATTTCAACTGTTGGGGAACCGAAATTGTAGTAGTTGCAACCGTACGTATAGTAAACAGTTTCCGGTAGCCTTCGCCCCAAATGCATTTTTACTGTTTCTTTAAGCATTAAATATTTATGTTTGCCTCGGCTGCGTCAGTATTAATGTTAGAGACATGAATGTCTTGGCAGGGTTGTGGTGCGACTAAGAATGTAGGCTTATACAGATTATAATTTTACTTCACCCCTTTTATTAATGCTTGACACGATTTAAATAACACTTCACTGATAGAGAGCTGTGAGATATTTTTATGAATTACTTGCATTTTTTAACACGTAAACTATTTTTCGTCTCACACGAATACGTATTAAATCTCTCGAGGATGGGTCTCGCGTCCGGTTACAAACACTGTCTGCAGGCAACTGAATTGATTTCAACCGCCTAAACTTGTAAATTTTTGTATTTCAAGTCTGTGATTGGTTATTCCTAATCCAATAGATTACCTTCATTTAACTAAAGCTTTTTCTGGTTGTTGATTGGCTATTTTTATAAACTGTCACTAAAATTAAATTATTGTTTCCAAGAATCACAAGTAACATTTAAACTTTCTAATTCATTATTGCTTCAAGGTTACCTCATTGTTACCTCATTGTTAGCAACTTTTAACCTATTATTCTCACAGCTTCTACATTATTAAATTACGTAATACATTCATATAACATTATTACACATGGATACAATAATATAAACATATGCAATGACTGTAATATACACTTTTTATATCTTGTTACATACACATATTGCTTTAAGGCGGGCTGTTATTGAATTTATATATTATATAATTAGACTGAAATCATTTAAGTGTTAAAAATACTGCCTCAATTAACTCCATTTTTGCACAACATTTAACCGTTTAGTTTAATAATTATCAACTGATAGAACCTATTGAAAAAGACATGTGTAATGCTTAGGTGTTCAATTAGTTTTAAATTATGGTCCTTTCAATCGAGGAACGTATTTTTCTTGTTGTTCAACAAGGAAATAAATACCAGATTTAGGCATTTGCAGGCATTTGCTGAAAAATTCCCAGAAATAGCTGTACCTGCAGTTCGTCGACTTATTGAGAAATTACGAGAGACAGGCTCAGTGTTAGATGCCGAACGCACTGGAAGACAACCTAAACTGAACGAAAAGAAGTTCGGACTATGCGGCCATCAAAGCCACTGCTAGTGTTGGTACAAGGAAAATACACCGGGCTTGCAACCACGCATAGAGCGATTAGGGAATAAAATAAAATTATTCCCGTATAAAGTGACAGCAGTGCAAGAATTGAATGATGCGAATCGTGAAAAAAGAATCCGTTACTGCGAATGGTTTATATATTTAATGGAAAGGAATAACATTGATATTCTTGATGTCACCTCTTCTAGACGGACGAGGCCTGATTCCACCTCTCAGAACACACAAAACTCAGAATTATAATCAACATAGAATCCTTGTGCTGTGCATGAAACGCATGATCAGAAAATATGATTGTGGGTAGCAATATCCAGACGGCCCTTTATTGGTCCTTGAAGAAACCGTGAACAGTCAACGTTATTGTTCAATGATCCAAAATGTAAATGGCCAGCTAAAGGAAGAAGAAATCAACTACAGATAGTTTCAACAAGACGACGCTACTGCGCACACAGTTGACAATACTATGCGACTTCTGGAAGAATTTTTTTTTTGGAGGACCTTACTCCACCAGACTTTTTCTTTGGGGAGCAGAAAAATCTGTAGAGTATCGCAATCGGCTACCGTACACTTTGTGGCTTAAAGTTTGAAGTAGCGTACGTGAGAAGCATAACACAAAAGATCTGCAGAGAGTGTTTTCCAATACAATTAAGCGGGTTCAGGCTTATATATCCGCCCGTGGGCGACATTTCCAACATGTGTTGTAACTGCACAGTGACTTTCCGAACACCCCGTAAAACGTAATATTAATGTTATTATAATGAAGCCATTGCACCTTAGTTAAATTTTCCACTATATGTGTTTTCTTTTAAATGATATCTTCCGTAAAATGTCCTGTGAATTAATACGTACTTCCAGATCCGGTTTTCAGTTATCTTGTGCTAGGAATTTGTATTATACACAAAAGAACCAAAAGTAATAGAGGACGTACGTACTGGTTATGTATTAAAAAAGGCATATGCAGAGGCAGAGTTATTACTGATTATCACCCGCCGAGAGTTGTTAAACACACTGAACATATCATGTGTCGAATCCTGAGGCAACACAAACCAAAAGGGATAGTGACATCTCTCAATAAGCTATGGAGATACACAAGAACCAACAGCTGGAATTTTAAGGAGGAACTTGTCAGAGGCAGGTCAGCTATATTACCACAATTACCAAAATGGGATCTAAGATAGTTAACAAGTTGGAATTGTTAACTATCTAGGCAGCAATATAATATATAAAACAAACAACGAAGAATAAAAAAAATAAAGAGAGTAAGTTCCAACACATTTGTGGAGTAATGAAAACACTTTAAAAAGAAAAACTCGAAGAGAAACAGATTAAAAATTGTATAAGACAATGGCAGTTCCTGTTTTACTGTATGGTTCGGAGACAAGGACTATAAAAAGTGAGACTAGAATAAAATTCAAGGTGCAGAAATGAAATATCTCCAAACAGTGAAAGGGTGTATAAGATTGGACGGAATTAGAAATGAGGATATAAAGGGAGAATTAAGTACATTTTCGTTAAATGATGAAATATTAACAATCAGAGAAAAATGGAAAATCTTGTGCAAAGAATGAATAATACCCGCATTCCATTTCAAACATATATCTACCAACCAGCAGGTTATAGAAGCATAGGAAGACCGTTGGAGCGATGGAGGCCTGAACAGAAGAATCTAAACCGTGAGGTGTTGATAATGATGATGACCAAAACGAAAAGTATTGACTGTTCAATGAATAAACATAGACAGTCTGCCCTTCCACCAAACCCAAAAAGTCTGACAGATTTTACAGAATTGTTGCAAGTGATCACAATCACCAATAGAGGCGAAATATTTCTCTTATACAGTAGCTTCCAAGGAGATACTGAAAATAAAACCTTAGTGTTTGCTGTCGCTGAAACCTACGTTGATTAGATGAATATAATGTCTGGTTTATGGACGGCACTTTTAAAGTATCACGCTGCATTTTTGCTCAACTTTTCACAATCCATAGTGTCTACAGTCAGAATACTTTACGGTTGTGTAAGCACTTTTATCATCTAAAGAAGAAGCAATATTTACTAGCGTCTTATCAGAAGTGCATGATATTGCACAAGTGTCAATGTTAACCTTCATTTCCAAGTCATAGTAAGCGATTTTGAGTTAGCAATAATTAAATCCTATCAAACCGTTTTTTCTGATGCAGTCACCTTGGGCAGAGAGTAGATAATGACATTGCTGAAGACAGAACTTTGAGGAATGATGTACATCAGCTTTTGAGTCTTGCGCTTGTACTATCTGAAGATGTCAGTGCTGCTTTTGATGGACTTTATGATGCTGCTCCAAAATTACTAGTTGACATCTTGGAGTACTTCGATATCACTTATGTCAAAGAAAGGCCAGCACGTGGCAGAGGGAGGGCAGTTGAACCTTGATACCCTCTTCAACTCTGGAACCAGTGTCTTGCTGCAGTTGACAATGAACTAAGAACTTATAAACCTTGTGGAACACTGGCATAATTGCTTTGCTGTAATGATGGGAAAACATCACCCATCTTTTTACTAACTCTTAAGGGAAATTTAAAAGAAATGTTACTAGAAATGCATGCTGGGAGTAGCATAAAGGATCCTCAGGAAAGTATTGCACAGAGTAAATAGACAGAATATTTCACTGAGTTACCAACAACAAAATCTGATGTGTTACACTCACATGACTTTCCCTACTCTTGTAAAACTATTTTCAGAAACGCTTATTCTCCATATACTTCATATTAGCAATCTTATTGCTAATTTTCTTGTACGTGCAAGGGGAATATGGTAGACTAAGCGATAGTCAAATCTTTTAAGAGCCGGTTGCTATGTGGAGCGTTCCATTCTCTTTGCATGTCCAGGACATAAAAAAACGAATAACGAATTCCCATTTGAGGCAAGTATTAGTGGAAAATTTAAAAAGAAAGCAATATCTCGGAAATGGTTCATTCCACAAAAGAATGTGTACGACATAATTATCTGTTTTAACGAGCTTTACATATTTCTGTAGAAAAATTTGTCTCTCTTACGGTTTACCAGTTATGAAAAAGCCATTCAGAATGTAGAGGGCTTTTGAGGACATTTCCAGAAAATTCAAGATATGCATTTTATCTGTCAAGAAAATACTTTAATATATGATATTTTAATCAAAATCGTTGGAGCCATTTTTGAGAAATTAAAAAATGTCGAAAAATTTTTCATGTAATGGGTAGTCTGGGGTGAGGGATTTTGTTTAAAATCTTTGTGTCGCATCTTTGAAAGATGCTCAACCTAAATAAGAAGTTGGGTATTTATCCGACTTTTCGTTTTTGAGTTATGCTGTTCAAAGTCACACAGACACACACACGGACCTTTTTATAAAAAAGATTTTTTGGATTCAGGTACCTCAAAACATGTTTTTCCGGTGAAATCTCGTATAGAAGTTTTTAGTGGAAAGCAATGCTCCCCCCACTTAAAATACTTAGTAGAGAAAGTAGCAAGCAAAGTAACAAGCAAATCTGTGTCATTTATGTGCTTGTGCTCATAGCTTTACTCTATGAGCAATATATTGTTGCAGTGTTTGTATTTCCAGATTATTAAATGCATTGTAATTCAAAGGTATGTAAAATTTACCGTATACGAAAATGCAAAATAAGCGCATTTCAAATAAATGTCTCACAATTTTCAATATGTCAAATGTCCCTGTGCCAATTTTTACTTTCTCTACTACGTATAACATGTAGGGGAAATATTACATTCCACTCAAAAATTCAATACCGAGATTTCACCGGAAATATACGTTTTTGGGCCCCTGAATAAAAAAAAGACTTTTAGAAAAATATCCGTGTGTATTTGTCCGTGAACAGTATAACTCAAACACGAAGAGTCGGATAAATATCAAACTTGGTAATTAGGTTCACTATCTCTAAAAGATGCAACACGAAAATTTTCAAGAAAATCACACCACCTCAAACTACCTTTTACATGGAATATGTTTAAATTTTTTTTATTTTCTCAAAAATTGCTCTAACGATTTTAATTAAAATATCATACATTTAAGATCTTTTGATGACAAATAAAATCTATATCTAGAATTTTCTTGGAATGTTCTCAAAGTCTTCTTCTTTCTGAATGAATTTTGCATAACTGGTAAACAGTAAGAAATAGACAAACTTTTACTACACAAAAAGTTTATATTGCGTTAAAACACACAGTTTATGTCATGCACACTTTTTGTGTGGATTGAATCATTTCCGAGATAATTCTTGTTATTTGTTTGAATTTTCTAATACTTATTGTTTTTCTCAAATGAGAATTCGTAATTCGTTTCTTTATATATCTTGAACATGCAAAGGAATGGAATGGTCCACATAGCAATCAGCTTTTAAAATATTTGACTATCGCTTAAAGCCTACCATATTCCCGTTGCACCTACAAGAAAATTAGTCATAAGATTAACATCTCGATATCTCGAGTAACATGAAGTAGATGGAGAATAAGCGTTTGTAAAAATAGTTTGTAAAACAGTAGAGAAAATCATGTGAGTGTAACACAACAAAATTATTTTACTTGAAACGGCATGGATTACAAACTATTACATAACGGATTTAATGCATCTGGAATTACTATAAACTCTTATCAACAAAAAGGTAGAAGGACTCTTGGGGATAAACGTGCCTCTAAAGTTGGCTAAAACACCTGCAGCTATCATGACGGAGCCTTTTATCGCCTGACCTTGCATTGCATACGGCTTGCTTGTCATGCATAATCATTCAAAGGTGTACTGCATTAAGTACTGTACGAGAGTTAATTAGTGATATCGTGCGTGTAATTACTACATATTGGCAGAATCTACCGCTAGTTTTTCCTAAAGCATCGAAAGGGTAAACCATTACGAAGCCGTGTAAAACGAATTATGTTGCATGTGCTCAATGAACTCACAGAGAAGAATCCGTTGTTGCCAGTGAGAGAAGTCGAGCAGCCGGAACTTAGGGAGCTCATACTCTTTGTTCTGTAGAACATCGGATTGACAGCGAATCCTACCTGATTCTCCATAAATGTGAGAGTTGAGTTTCATAATAAACTTTTTTGGTTGACCGTACTATAATATGCTGATTGTATGTGACGTAACTGAACTGTTATGACGTCCATAATATTCAGCAAATCATTATGATCTTACTCGGCGGCGCGCGCACCTCCCCTATCGCCCGATCTTTTAACATCTTCAATCATCTGGGATCCATTCCCCAGATAAAATATGAAATTGTGTATTTAAAGTATTTAAAATGAAATAAATTCTTATCGTAGTAATTTTAATATTATAATAAAATGAGTTCCTTTCCTTTACTTCAATATGTGTTTTTTTCACGTTACCTGCAAAAAATCAGTAAATATGTCATGGACATAATAAATGTAATCTGTTGCACTATCGCATACATGATCAAGGTCCTGTCATTAGTGCTGCCATCCAGTCAGCATTTAATTACAAGCAATTAACAAGTTAAAGTGTTGTAAAAGCTCAAAGATTTGAAATTATAGTGTGATCGACCAAAAACAATGGTATGCAGCTTGACTTGAATGGTAATTAAAACACTTGTATGAAAATTATGTTATACTTACTTCTTAATTACTACCGTTATAGTCTTGTTGCATAATAAATTATTTTTGCATGCCTTCACACATTTATTTGTCTTATTTTAATGCTTTTATGTTCCAGGAAATTATAACATTTACTGCAGGTTTCTTTATGTTATGAAACCGTACTATGGCGGCTAAACATAGCCAAATAGAGGAACCGGGAAGGAAAGCGAGCACGGAAGAATACATGTCAAGAATTCTTATGCATTTGGCTCAAGTTAGTTGATTACAAAACAAGTCTGGCGTGTTCTGTCTGCAAACGCCAACACACTGTACGAGGGATGGGGTGGTTTTTTATCTGCGATGGTACAACAGAAAGTCCTGCAACAGTTCAACCTATCTTTCTTTCGTCCTGCTTGAAAATTCCTATGCTTGGCTATAGGTATAGGGCGGATTACAGTAATCTGGTCCATGATTTCAAGTTACCGATGCAGAGAGCATGTCTTGGCACGTGTCCCTGGGTACAGACGGTAGATAGAGAAATATACCGCGATTGGCATGATGTTCCTCTTCGCACGATATAACCGTTGTTTAAGTGAGGCACTGAGAACTTTCACTTTTGACAATCTTCGCAGGCACGCGCCCGTTGTTTACATCTCGACCCACTTCTTCTCCTTCAACAAAAACGGACTACAGTATAAGGTAAGTTAACCTCATAAAAACAGCCATACTGATCCGTCCCTTAATAATAAGAAGCAGGGTTTAGTAGTCTCAGACACTTTCAGTAACGCTCAAAATAAACAGACTGTAACCATTGCTGGAGTCAGTACATTGACCTTATATAATGGCGGCATATGTAAACAAACCATTCACCGCTAACAGTGTTGCGTTATGTATAAATTAGCTCTGCTGGTATATTTGCGTCCCACATGTGCATAAAACATACTCTGTTTATTTAGGAAAGTGGAGGAAATGTGCTCTCTCAACGAACAAGCTCTCCGACACCGAAGTGGTACGGAGGGGGGATTGCTTGCTTTCTCCTACACCTCTCCCAGTTGTAATTATAATACAATTGGTTTGTTTGTCTAACCTAAATATTGCTGCTAGGTATTGCAAACCGGCATTTCCTTAATCACAAGCACGAGGCTAAAAATATAAGCTAACCACGGCAAGAAGAAGATAGATAAAATTGGTGTGGAATTATTAAAGCTCTGAAAAATTGGAATATGAGAATGTCTATCCAGAGTAGCTGTGAAAGATAAAAGTAATATTAGAGTTAAAATAAATATTATTAATAATAATCATGTAAAATGAGTTATTACTTTCAAATGAGGTGTGAAAATATTAATAAACTAAACCAATGGTCTAAAAATTCTGATACGTTACACTCTCATGACTTTCTCTACTGTTCTTCAAACTATTTTTCACAATCGCTTATACTCCATTTACTTCAGGTTAATCAGCTGATTTTCTTGTAGGTGCAAAGGGAATATGGTATGCCTTAAGCGATAGCCAAATCTTTTAGGAGTTGGTCGCTATGTGGAGCATTCCATTCTCTTTGCATGTCCAGGACATAAAAAAAACGAATAACGAATTTCTATTTGAGAAAAAGTTTAAGTATTGGAAAATTCAACAAATAACAAGGAACATTACTCCAAAAAATTGTATATGACATAAATTGTGTTTAATTTGATCTACATTGTTTGTGTGGAAACATTTTATCTCTTAAGGTTTACCAGTTATGAAAAACCATCCAGAATGAGGACTTTTGGGGACATTCTCATAAAATTCAAAGTATACACTTTATTTGTCATAAAAATAACTTAAATATATGATATTTTAGTAAAAATCGTTACAGTCATTTTTAAGAAAATCAGAACTTTCCAAAAACGTTCCATGTATAAGGTAGCCTGCGTTGGAGAGATTTTCCTGATAATCTTGTGTCGCATCTTTCAAAGATACTGAATCTAAATACCAAGTTTTGTATTTATCCGATTTTTCCTTCTTGAGTTATACTGTTTACAGACACACATCCACATAAACACACAGAAACACAAGCAGACCTTTTTTTAAAAATTCTTTTTCAAGGAGCCTCAAAACCCGTATTTCCGGTGAAATATCGGTATCGAAAGTTTGGTTGGAATGCAATACTTCCGCTACTTACTATATGTACCAGAGAAAGTAACAACTTATAAAAATCTGATGGGTTACATTCACATGAATTTCTCCACATCCATCGTTTATTATTGGAAATACAATTATTTTTACGAAAGTTTATTTTCCCACCTACTTCATTTTAATTGAGATAAACATTTCCGAATAGCTGAGTTACACATTTTTCTATAATACAGAGAGAGCAGCGATAGTCAAATGTTTTAGAGGACGAGGACGCTGGCTTTAATATTCCATACTCTTTCCATGATATTGTGAGAAACAACTGAAAATCAACAGAACTTTAAAGAATGGCGAAGTATAGAACAATTCGAACCATTAATAACGGATATCTCGGAAATGGCTGATGCCACAAAAAAGTTATTTGAAATAAATTGTGTGTTTTCTTGTATACTACGTTTTCGTCTATCATTTAACGTTTACAGGCTACATAAGGCTATATAAAATTCCTTCCAAATGAAGTGAACTTCCCAGGCTATTCCCAGAAAAAATCAAGATATACACTTTATTTGTCATGTATATCTTTAATATATGGTAGAACCATATTTTAATAAATCAACATTTTGAAAAATATTCCTAGTAAAGGGTAGTTGGAGTTGGGGAATTTCTTGAAACCCTCAGTGTCGCATCTGTAGAAGGTAAGAAACTTAAATACCTAGTTGGATGTTTATTCCACTTTTTATTTTTGAGTTATGCTGTTCACATACACTTAAGCGGATATACTACGAACGTTTACTAAAAAGGTTATTCTTTGGATTCAGGGGCCTCAAAACACGTATTTCCGACAGAATATTGGTATAGAATTTTCGGGTGGAATGCAATGCCTTCTCTGCCTACTACATACGTGGTAGAAAAAGCAAAATTATAACAAATGGGTGTAGTAAACGAAGTTTGGGAAGAAGCATTAATAAAGAAATCTAACTAAGACTACACAATATTACCTTAAAATCATCCTTGCTGTATAAAAGTGAGACATGGGTTACGAGCAAGCGATAAATGACATATCGAAATGATTCAAAATGAAATTCCTGAAATGTCCGGTGTGAGCTTTAGAGACCAAAGAAAATGTCAAAGTCGGAAGCGTGTTTTTCTAACCCAAGAGGATGTGGATTGAATGTAGGAATAATGACAGATTTGTACTTGAAAATATATTACAGAATTAATTAATAAACCGAATGTCTTTCATTTAATAAACTTGCATTCAATAACATACATAATTACCTTTTTAGAAACCCTTATTCTTTCAAAATTCTTTATATTCTTAACGGCTTCAATACATTAAATTAAATTACAATAATTACGTACTTGCTTCCTGCTCTCACATTTACCGATATCTTTGAAATCTAAATCCCAATAATCTCTAGTTTGGTCGATCAACCTTTCCCCAGTGAATAATTACAAAAGAGAATTTTGAATAAGTTAAGAAAAAAAAAGAATTTAGAAATACCGCCCGGAATGCCTTCTGTCTAAACGCTGTCCTGCTGTTTTCCTTGTGAACTCTCTCGCCGTCAGAAAGACTGATGAGCCTTGTGGACTACACGTTGAGGAGAGCTGCAACTAAACCGGCGCCTGCGCAGTCGACGGTCACCACCGCCTGACGTGATCAGACCGCCTGTGTAGACAACTCAAATTAACTGCGCGGTTTCTTCTTGTTGTCGTCTCGTTGACAAACCACTACCATAGTCGTTTCACTTCTGTTCACGTAGATGTCAATCTTCCTTTAGTGAAACCCGTCATCGCCTACAGTAGGTTTCTCCGGGGAGGGTCAATTTGGCATAAGTCAAAGAAGATCTCCAGGTAGAAACGAGTATGGTGGAAGAAGTGATTCAGTATCAGAAGATATGGCATTAACATGTCCCCGGGTCGTCTGCCGTTGCAAGTATATTTTTATAACCCAGCAAGAAAACGGGATATAGGACAGTCTGAAAAGAGATGGTGGCAGCAGTTCATGTAATAGTCTAGCTGCGGAACGCCCTTATATTGGAAGAAGAACAAGAATCACATTTTAAAGTTATTACACAAAGAGTGCATGGATCATAATCGTACATACATTTTTAAGATACAAGATGAAGTGACAAAAAGAAAGAAGCGATAAATTGCCTCCAATTAAGTAAACAAATGTGATCTGGCTTCGCAAACGTCAGCCAGAAAACTGGAAATGTTTTACCAGTTTCTGTCAGCCAGTAGATCCCAACATACAACTTTCCTTATAGCTGGATTTAAGAATTTTTGTGTGAATTTAATTTTTCGAGGTTCTACCACTGCGCACATTCCACCAAAACCTGTAGCCAATTTTCATAATAAAATTAAATGGACGGATTCTCATGTCAGGATCTGCAGGCATTTGTTGTGCTCTCACTCTCCCAATTGAAATCAAATTCCTGATCTTTCCTTTCTTCCTAAGGCAAGCATAAATGCCTCTTTACCCCAACTGACTTTTATTTCATTTTCTAGGTTTAGTGGCGATTAAATTTTACAATATAATTCAATTTCCTGTCGGCTGATGTATATTAGTCTTCTTTTAACACATTTCCATATGTTTTTGTCATTTACTTTACTTCATTGCCATACTGACCCTTGTCTCGATCTCTTTGCAGATCATCTGCCCAAAACGTAAAGGAGAACTGCAAGAAGATGTTGCAGACTGCACATTCAACTGCATCCGTAGTGCGCTGGAAAGCCTTCTGGTAGAGGAGCGGCCAACTTCGTTATTGTTTGGTAGAAATTGCGTGCTCACTTCCATTAAGTGCAAAACATTGAATTTTGTTATTTATGGATACTGTTTAAGTGCTATGGTTCTTAGTATCCCATTCTATATTGGGCGTGAAAGACCGGAAATTTTTCTCTTCATTAGGCTTGAGATTCTTTTACGTGCCGTAAATCTACGACACGAGACCACCAGCTTTACTATGCTTCTGAAGGAAACCATGCTAAGGATTTTTACGCCGAAAAAATCCATAACCCTCCTTTGAGTTTGAATCCGCTACTTGGGTAACTAGATGGTACCGCTAGACGACATTAAGGGCGACAAGGACAGAAAGCTATAACGCGTTAAATACCAACAATCATAGCAACGGTAATAATAATATTAATAATAATATTGCAGGTTTTCACTGACTGAGTCAGTATTAATATACTCATCTTCCGAGCTTTGATGTCGTGATCTATACGTTTCCATTTTAAAATCTACGTTTCGTCCAGGACGTGGGCATTTTCAGAGAAACAGAATGCTGCTAATATCTGGCAGAACATATGTAGGCTCTGTTTGAAGTCCACCGGCAAACTTCAGAGGGCGATTCCTTACTGGAAATAGAGCACGAAAACTCATATCACCTTGTATCCGGAAATGCGTAGTTTCCACGGTAGATGGCACTGAAGAATGACATCAAACAAAGACCCTGGCACACAGTACATGGCCTGAATCCCATCCATGTCATTACTTACGTTCAAAGTGGCCTCCATTGGGGTGCAATGTTCACGATTACAACATGGATTGCCTCACACGTTTGAATGTTCCTGGCTGTGTTCGAAATCTCACATGCTACATGGACACGCTGTTGAAGGGCTTGAACATCAGGAACAGGCTCACCGCAAACAATGCTTTTTCAGATATCCCCACAAGTAAACATCCAGGGGGTTTAAGTCCGGTGATCGAGCAGGCCATGCTGCAGGCCTCCACGTCCCATCCAACGTCTGGGGGAAGATGTTGAGATGTCGGCGGAAATGAATGCGGAAGTGGGCCGACGCTCCATCGTGCTGCAGCCACATTGCTTGTCATATTGCCAAAGGCACGTTCTTCACCAATTGAGGCAAAGTGTTTTGCACGTAGTCCAGATATGTTTCTCCTTTGAGGCATTGCGGAAGAAGAACTGTCCAAGTAGGCGATCGCCAATAGTCCCTGCCCAAATATTGAAGCTGAACTGCTGCTGATGAGATGCTTCAACAATTCCTGGGTATTTTCTGTAGCCCACAGATGACGATTATGCAGGTTAATGATGCTATCTCTATCAAAGGTCACTTCATCGGTGAAGATAACTAAAGACAGAAATCCTCTAATGGTGATGGCCTATTGCACAAACCAGAGACAGAGTTTTTTCTGTGGAGGAAAATCCGTCGGTGATAATCCCTGCACACGTTGGGGGGTGACAGAGTGAATAACGGTTGTCATGTAGGATTCAGATAACCGTCCTGTAGCTCACATCACGTAGGCGGGCCAAATGTCTGGTGCTCGTACCAGGATGGTTCTCAATAGCATAGAGAACATGTTCCTTCACATCTGATGTACGCACAGTCCACGGACGCCCTGAACGTTCGTTCGTCCATGCTCACAGAAACGCCAAAAAATGGCTCCAAATGTGTGATGGGGTGTCAGGGTACGTGGCTCGGCACATCCGTGCTGTCTCTCGACCGTTTCCACCTGATTGGCCATACACGAGCACCATCTCGGCTTGTTCCTGGAGTGAATATCGGACCATAGTGCTTCTACGTTATTTAAGTCACACTATCTCCAAGTTATGAGAGAATGTCGTCAGTTGCCATCTACTGTGAAAACTATGAATTTCCGGACACAAGGTGATATGAACTTTTGTGCTCCATTTCCAGTCAGGAATCACTCCCTGAAGTTTGTCGGTGGACTCAAAACTCGTCCTGTATAGGCCGAAACGTCTAGAAACGTCAACATGAAGCACAGTTGAAGGGAAGGGGGAACATCAGGTTTTAAAATGGAAACCAATATACAACGTCATCAAAGCTCGGAAATAAATATTATTATTGTTAATATGTTTATCTTGTTTGTTTTTGAACGAGCGAGTTAGTTCCGCGGCGTTGGGCTCGCATTCGGGAGGTCCCGGATTTAATTTTCGTCGACCGTCCACTCTGACCTTGGATTTTTCGTGGTTCCTCCTGGTCCGTATGGCGAATATTGGAGTCGTCTATCGTCTATCATGGCTTCCTTTCCCTAATTTCTATGAAC
Organism: Deroplatys truncata; assembly: GCA_030765065.1. Classification (NCBI taxonomy): domain Eukaryota; kingdom Metazoa; phylum Arthropoda; class Insecta; order Mantodea; family Mantidae; genus Deroplatys; species Deroplatys truncata. Next base: position 188,569,069 of record CM060986.1, on the reverse strand, counting down.
TCAGCCATAGAGGACGCTGCTGTCGGGATTTGAACCGCAGACCTCCCGATCATGAGTCCGTGCCTTAAGACTTAGGATAGGAGTGTCGGTGGATTTCGCGGTGCATGGCGGTGCTGTTCAGATGGCGCGGATGCTTGCTCCAAGGAACAAGTATCCCCGTTTAAGCCAGAAGGCTGCCTGTCTGTAAGAGTTACTCATCAACCTCTCTGGGCAGCTCCAGCAGTGAGTCAGTTCATCCATATAGGAAAATGTTTGGAATTTCTGCGCGTCTCTGTGGCCAGTTTGGTAGTGTTCTGCAGACTCTTGTGTGGTGGCCAGTCACAATACACTATTTAGGTCGTGGTACGTGAGGTGTCCCCCTCATTTGTATAATCTACCTAATTATTTGGAGGACATTAAGCTAATATGTAAAAAAATAATACAGTTTGCTATTCCACAACCATATTTGATATACGGCATTGGACCATGTAGGTATACAGTTATACATGCGCTATTATTGGGTAGGCTGCCAATGATAAATAGTTCTATTTTCAGCACGATGGAATACTTGCTCAGTAAACATGAATTGTGCGAAATCTTTAGTCGAAGAATTTGAAATAATTGAATAGAATGAAGGAAATCGTTAATGGCCGCCAAGACTTCTGGAATTCACACCTGTGAATTTCTTTCTTAAGGCTGTTCTTAAATATAAGGCTTTTGCAAATAGATATATTAGCTAGGATTTTATTAATACAAATAGGGAACTAAGTGACAAATCTATACTTGTAATGAGATACATGTAATGAGGATTTTGTAATGAGGATTTTGTAATGAGAATATGATGTTATATATTACTTTACAATAGGGTTTCTTGGCATACTTCATATTTCGCTATGTATATCCACTATATTGTGACGTCAAGGTGGCAAAGAGACATCAGCGTCTTCACGTCATGTAGGGATGGGGAAGTAGCACAGGATGGCCTCACTAGGGTTACAGGTTGCGGTAGCTAGAAGGGTGGCGAAAGCGGTGGCATCATAAGACATGTAACTTCTGTTCCCAAGCTTTCTAAGCTTTAATTTGTCTATTATAACGCAAATCATATTTAAAGGTAATAATTAAACAGCTGGTCGATTTACCTGTGTAGCAGAGGAGGTCCGGCTGTCCATCTTCGCCGTGCCTAGCGCTACGTCGAAATTGCAAATTAACACTAAGTGAATTTAAAGAACTGACTAGCAAAAGTTCCTGCTAGTCACGTGATTGTTCAAGAGACCGCCGTCGAAAACCCATATGCTTAAATACACAACAAAATGCTGATTAGTGACTAGCTGGTAACTGAGTAAGAGTATGTTAGCAGAAATTAGGTAACTCACCCACGTGTCGGAAAAGAAGCGATCTTTTCACCTAAACCGCGTGTCGCCTAATCTCTGTTTACTTCAACATCCTGAAAATCACTATCAGTAACTCTAAAACCATATCTTGGCTTTACCTAAGGTTTGTCCTGAATATTTCAAATTGGGTAAAATCATATTTATCAATATCTCTTAAAATGAAGTTATAACCGTCATATTATACCTACTCTTATACCAATCTATTTATTGGACGTAAATACGAAAACAACCATTATTGTTTTACTTTTATTCTTTAATTTGTTCTATTTTATCTATTTTATGTAATTTTTTTATTTTTACAAATTTGTATCTTAGAATCGTTCCTCAAGCAACACACACTGATAAAATAATCACAAATTTAGAATAGTGTATCATTAATAACTACGCTATTACATTCTCTATGTTTATAGTTAGGTAGTGGAAATAAGTATTTTCTTCAGGTTACTCTCCTCTGTGGATGACTTACATCCCCAAGCCAATACCTTGGGTCAGTAGCATGAAAGGGACGAATATAAAAATTCGCAGATCAAATTCTCCAACCCAGCATTCACCTAACGATCGCGGAAAACCTCGAAAAATTGGTCGGATTGGTTGGCCTTGGGATTTGAACTCGGGACCTTCTGAATGCTAGACACAGAGTTACCACATGGAGCTATCCCACTCGATGAGAAATGAGTATTATCTACCCAACAATTCGATTCTGAGATTTCACAAAAATACACATTTTGAAGTTCCACGAATCCCAAAAAGTATGTCTAGAAAGTCTTCTGTGTAAGTGTGGGTGGTGGAGGATTGAGGTGGTGGTGAGAATAGAATAATTCACAAGTGAAAAGTCGGATGAATGCAAAATTTCATTTTGAATTCATCAAGTTTAAAGGAAGTAACATGAAGCTTTTAAAATATTCTTCCCCTTCTGCCAAGCCACCGTTTAATGAAAGAATGAACTGTAATTTCTATTATCTAAAAAAGGCTTTAAGATTTTTAATAAAATGGTATGTTTCTGGGATGATAACACTAGAAACAATCCTGAGGTTTTGAGAATAGATTATGATGTTCTCTTCATACTGATTACACACTTTATAAGTAAAATGACAAACCATTAATTATATACAATATCTTACTTAAGGAAAAATGCTAAGTACAAATAAAACACACAGTTTGTTTGGAGTTAATGTATTAGTAGCCATAGCAGTTCCCGAAATCCTGTTGTAAAAGTTTTCAAAAGTTGAATTCCACCTCGGCACCAATGTAAAATTTGAACACGAGGGATGACCACTTTTTGCACACAAGTGCTCATGTTATATACCATACAGGATGTCCCCATCCTTTAGGATCAAACTTATACCGACGATATAGAGTGCTCCAATTTGAGAATTTTGACATAAGTAACCAGTGTTGGGATGCCACGCATCTTTAAAATCATGTTTGCAAGACGCTTTAATTTTCACACCCATAATCAACCTAGAGCTCACAGCAGTGCTCAAAGTGGCGACTACCTACCTCAATGTATGTATTGCAACGACACATAGCATTTTGTTGCACCCTCTCCAAAGTCCTAGCGTTTGGATCACAATGACAGCAGTAGATAGGACCCTAGCAAGTAATTCCTTTTCACTTTCTACTGGGGTTTCATACTTCAACATGTGCATGTGTTCCCATAAGAGTGAGATCTGGCGATCACGTTGACCATAGTACAGGACCTCTCCTCCTAATCCAACGATTAGGAAATATATTTTTCAGGATAGTACAGATTTCATGATGAAATGGGCAGGAGCCACGTCGTGTTGGAGCCATATTCTTTCGCGGACAAGTGGTCCGGTTTCCAAATTAATCCCGTACAATTCGCCCTCATGTTAATGCCAGTAAATCTCTGCTGGTGGACCAGACACGTGGATTTTGTTACTCCAGCTATGGCTATTGCGGCAGTTGAATAAACATCAGGATGAAAACCGCCTGATCGGTGAACATTACAAACTGAAAAATTTCAGTACTGTAGTACAGCACTGAAAAACCCATCAACAGAACTGAACTCTGAGTAAACCCCATCTGGCCCCAATGGCAGGGTTGCAATCTCTGCTCATTTAGCATTTTCCACACAAAAGTTTTGGAAACATTAAGTTCTGGACAAGTCGACGGATACTTATTGATGGCTTGTCTGCCACAGGATCCAACACCATCTCCTCAAATTCTGGTGTCCGACCCGTTTTGTTCCCTGGCCAGCTCTCTGGGGCCTGAATGCGTCAGCCTCTCTTAAGTTCCTATCCACGTCAATAAACTTCTTCCAATTCGGATGACGCCTGTTGGAAAACTTCTCTGAGTACATTCGTTCGGCTCTCCGGGCACTACATTCTGCGCACCATACAATAAAAGCATGTCAGCAAGTTCCTGAGACGAGTCATGCACTGTAAACAAAACAAATGAAACCACCAGGCTGTTTCTTATCAAAATTAAAGTCACGGAAATGTCCCTCACATTCACTTTCAAGATTGTAAACCATTCAAAATATTCATTTCCGGCACTGGTTCCTTCTGTGATAATGCTCAAAATAGGGTCCTCTATCGTCTGTATAATTTTGTCTCTAAAAGTTAGGGACAGGTGTATGTAAGTATGCATGTATGTATGTATGTATGTATGTATGTATGTATGTATATATGCATGTATTCAGGTTCTATGCACATATATATATATATAGAACCAACGTAAAATATGAACTCGAAAGATAATTTGTTTCGTTCCCCCATTAGCGCTCATGCCAACGCAAATTAAGAGCACGAAGATTAAACATTTCTTTGCTTACTAATGCCCATAGGCACAACTAATATACGTACACACACTCATATATATATATATATATACACACACATACACATAGTCAACATAAACTATGAACATGAAGATTGAAGATGTCTTTGCCTATTAGCGCTCATGGGCACAGTCCAATATACCACAACCTTCCTTAGTTGAAGTTAGTTTATACCGGATAGCATGAATGCCAAAAGGTTTGCCTAAGCAGAACTGCAAAGGAGACTCCATGCCGACAGAGAAGACAGGTAAAAGAGATACCTATGCTTGAAAACGAACACCATGACTGCTAATACTGGTAGGTACTCTGCTTCAGTAGAGAATCTGCCTGCTATATGAGGCGATTTGGTTTTGATTCCGTGCTGGAATGTGTGTCTTCAGATTCAATCCAATAATACACCAAGTATGAAGATAAACCCAGAAATGCAATCTATGAGATTGAGAGCTGGCGAACGAGGTGACCGGTGCATGATAGGACTGCCTCTTCGATCTAGCGATTGGAGAAGACTCGATTTAAATGCTCCCGCACGCTTACAGCATAATGTGCAGGTGCTCCGTCGTGCAGTTGAACTTCCAGAAAGTTGTCTTTAAACAAACAAATTTCATGTTATGCCCAGAGTCTGGTGTTTGAATGTGAGAGTACCTATATTTGCGTTAGGGTGGGGGTGTTATCGGTTATTTAATAACAACTTGTTCATTAAGAAGAATTCACGATTTTCGCTTGACGTAAACCTGAGCACAGGTGTTAAGTTATTTAGTTCCATGGCGTTTAATCTACACTCAGTACAACTATGTGGTACCAGTTGGTGCAGCAAAGCTAACAAGCTTAAACTAAATTCTTTATATATATATATATATATATATATATATATATATGTGTGTGTGTGCCCTTAAAGGTGCGTTAGAATTATATTATTTTATATTAGTGCATTATTCAAAATAAGCATGTGCAAAAGCACGCCCACCTTGGTGGACGAATTGATGCAAGGGCCCCTTAGGCTTACATTTTATCTGGAATTAATCATAATACTGTAGTAAAAGGAAGAAGAAGAACAAAATGTGCGTAGAAGACAGAAGCCGTGTCTGAAAATTTTCAGAACACAGCCTTCAAGCCTGAGTTGCATTTTGGTGAGTCTCCTATCAGTGTATTCATATCTGTGTATTCCTTATTGGTGAACGTTACTTTTTGTTGGAAAGACCTGGCTTGAACTTCATGCAGGCCACCACGCGATGCTTATCAATACGAAATTACCACGTAACCTGCAGCACTCCTCATGAGCTTTCGCTTTGTACCTGCACTGCCCCTTTAAACAGCGGTGATGCGGCAAAATTTTTTGCACCTATGTATATGGGAAACAAAACTGCAAAGGATGGCTTTTTTGGGCCACCTGGTTATATAGTATATAGTAAATTGTTGTGTAATTTAATAACGTAAATTATGAACACGAAGATTAAACTTTTTTGCCCACTAGCACTCATGGCTAGTCTACATTTAAATATTACATAGCAAATGATTATATAATTTTAACGTAAATTATGAACATGAAGGTAATTACTTGTTTGCCCACTGGTATTCACGAGGACAGTTTAATATACCGAGTGTAGGTAATGAATAACACCGTACATTTCGCTGATCATAGACGGTTCATAGATCATTAGTTTGAGATAGGAAACCTATGGTCTACAAAGACAAATTACTGAGTTCTGCCTTATAATTGCTAGGGAGTTTCCATGCTACTGGTCAATTCAACTGCAAGCTAAGATAAGCAAACAAGTGGAAGAAATCGGAGAGTGCGTCTTTAGCGCAATGGATGTATATCAAAAAGTAACAACAAATCAGATATTTAAGTTTCGGTTCGAATCCCAATGGCAATCTTGTTTAATTTGTTTCTATCTCTCTCTCTCCCTCATTCTTTCTTTATAAGTACATACTTCGTTTAATTTGATTTACAGGAAATCCTATAATTTTCAACAGAACAATTGCTCCAGTTTTTAATTTAAAAGTCCTTTAATTGTCATTTACACTTTCGTGACCTAAATACCCCACATTGAAAACCAAATACGTACAATAATGTTAAATGAACTGGTACAAGTCTACACAAATAACGACTAATAGAAATGTAAATTTATCTACAAGTGGTTAAAAGATCTAAGCTTGAGGCAGTATTTTTAACACTTAAGTGATGTAAGTCTAATTATATCATATAAAATATAATAACAGCCCGCATAAAAGCAATATGTATAATATAATATATAAAATGAATGTAACAGTCATTGTATTACGTTTATACTATTATGTACATGTATAATAACGTTATGTGAATGTATTACGTAATTTAACAATGTAGGAGCTGTGAGAATAGAAGCCGAAAGTTGCTAACAATGAGGTAACAATGAGGTAACCTTAAGGCAATAATGAATTAGAACGTTTAATGATGTTACTAATAATTCTTGGAAGAGTAATGCACTATTTAATACAGTTTATAAATAGCCAATCATAAACCAAAAAAGCTTTAAGTTAAATAAAAGTATTCTATTGGAGTAGAATTAGCCAATCAGAGACTTGAAATATAGTAAACGTACAAATTTAAGCGGTAGACGCCAGATGCTAGAAGGCAGCGTTTCCGAGCAGTTCGATTTTATACGTATTCAGTGTGAGACATAAAAAAAATTCATTACGGTGTAAATAATATAAAGTTTACTGTTAAAAAGTACAATTAACAATGATCTCACAGCTCTACAGTAGGATACATCAGTGAAGTGTTATTTAATCGGGTGAAGGATTAATAAAACGAAGTTAAATAGCATTATGGTTTGTGTAAGCCTTCATTCTTTAGCCGTACTACCCCTGCTAAGAGATACATGTTTCTACAAATTACTACTGACGCAGCCGAGGCATACATATATAATATTTAAATAAACATTAAAATACAAAGTTGATGTTCGTATCATACGTGGGGCAACTACCTCAAGTTTGGTGCCCAATGCGTGGTGCTAACAACGTAAAGATAATCTATCTCAAGTTTGGCACCTAAACTTGGGGCAAGAATAGGTGAGCAGAAGAAAAGAATCAAGAACATCGTAGAACTATCATAATCGACGAAACTTCAAGACTTCATTTCAGAAGACCTCAGAGAACTTCAGAGAACATCGTACAACATCATCCAAGGACAGAAAAAAATTCTTTCAGGAGTACGGGGCACGCAGTCAACAGTTCAACTAGAATCTACGAGGGAACACCAGAATAAAAACGTTTACAAACACAGCCAGAGAAAAGGTTAGAAAATTTCAATACTATATATTTATATAATTCTCAAGATGATTAACTAAATATACATTGTTATTAAGATAATAATATGTTGTTAAGAAGTGGAAAATTAAAATTCAGCAATTCCAAACCAGATATAACAAAAAAATATACAAAATAAAATGGAAACACAAAACAATGGAAATATGGAAGTAGGAGAAGATATGTCAGCCATTACAGATTATAGTGTAAATTTACAATCAGAGCTAGAGGAAGCGAGTAGGTTAGATGTACAACAGTTATCTGTAAATTCAGTTAGGTATTGAAAGAGATAGCAGTAGTATGCAAGGTCAATCAGCTTTACATATGTTAGTGCAGGGAGCAACAAATAAAAGAAATACTATCCTTCACACATGTAGCCAACAGGAGCAAGAAAGCTTATCACAACAAAATTTTATGTGCATGCTAAAAGCAATAAACGACTTAAGTAATAAGATAACCAAAACTAATGATAAAATAACTGAAACTAATACAGAATTGAAAAAGGAGTTAAGTAATAAGTTAACCTAAACCAGTAAAGAGGTGAGAACAGATTTAAATAAACTACAGAAAACCAGTCAAGAAACTAATAATAAATTATCTAGTATCAAAAATGATGTAGCTAAGTAAATAGAAAATTTTACGAAAGAAAGTAAAGATGAAAGTAGGAGGTTAGAAAAAAGTAGAACAATCAAAATGATATAGATTTAAAAGGGAAATAAAGGTTGCAATCAGCTATAACAGAAATTGTCAAGTCATATTCATAAAAATATAACTCAAATGGAGCTGAAACTTACTAAACAGAGTATTTGTAACAAGTTTGATAAACAGGGTGAACAGTTAAAAAAATGGTAGAAAATACAAATGCGTATCTTGTGCAAATACAATTAGATTTAACAGGAAAATAAGTAAAATGCGTGAAATGGCTAAAACAAATACAAATGCAATTTGCACACACGGCGAGGACAAGTAATGTCAATTATAGGCAAAATTAATGATAAAGTACAGGAAAGTAGCAAAGAAATAGATAAACTTAGAAATAGTTTTGAAACTTTAAGTACCAGTGTACCAAAAGTAAATGCAAATGTAAGTACTTCTGTAAATGCTAATCAAATGCATGACAATATAACAATCGCTGAAAGAAGTGTATCACCTTTGTTAACTGCTAGTACCAGAGACTCAGCATCAGCCTTCCAAACACAAAACAATAATGATGAGACACATGTGCATGTACCAAATCAGATGTCGAACTATTATTCTGTGCTAAATGAATTATCCTTAGCTTATTTTAATGCTTCCTCAAGCCCACAGAATTTATTCATGATCTAGTAGAATATTTTAAGTTTAAAAATTTCCCTGAAGCATTAAAAAGATCCTTGTTAGAAAACGGTTGCATAACAAAACCTTAGAGTGGTTACATGTGTTAGCAGATTTACATTATAGGTCATGTTTTTAATAGTTCCAAACCTAATATGCGAAGTTATAATGGGATGTGATGTATTAATAGAGTTCTCTGCGATAGTTGATTTTAAGCACAGACTTATATTAAATAAAGAAGAAAAGAATATATACGTGCCTTTTATAAAAGATAAAGTATGTAGAGTGCAAAGAATGGAACAAGAAAATACAGTGTATGAAGAAGAATGCTTCATACAATTTGTAAATGTTCAAGCAAGCAGGGAAAGTAATGAAAGATTATTGACTTTTAACTTCGATGAACTGAAAACTGATCTTACCAAGGGGAACCCTTATACAGAGAAACCGCTGGCAGAAGATAATATGTTGGAGCAGGTAAAAATAGCCATGCAACAGAGATGGAGGACAGGAAAATACACACAGATACACTGATGGCAAATACAATACTGACTGGCTGTGAAAAGATAATAATGAAGAAAGTATTATAAAACAATAAGCAAGTATTCAATGAAATTCCAGGATAATGAACATCACATATTCACACATTCACAGTGGAAAATATACCAAAATTCAGAAGAAAATGTAATAACCTACCAGTAAACCTAAGAAACGAAGCTACAAAATTAATAACTAGTATGATGGAAAATAACATCATTGAGCTTAGCAATTCACAATATATAAATTGTGTGTGTTGGACGGTAAAGAAAGATAATAGTTTAAGAATCACTACTGATGGAGGATATTTAAATAAGTTCATGATACCAGACCACTTTCAAAATGAAAGTATAGAACAAACAACTGCAAAGTTTTCACGTGGCAAATATATTGCTTTCATAGATCTTACAGCTTCATTTTGGCAAGTCGAACTAGATCCAAAAGTACGTGATTGTACAGCCTTTCAAGTTCTTGGATTACAGCATAGGTATTGTGTAAATACATATGGATTAAATAATAGTGGTAGTGGATTCCTGAGAGCAATACATAGTATCTTTGGTGATGCAGCAGATGATTTCTTAATAAGATACACTGATGACTTTCTAATAATAAGCCAAAACTTTGAAGAACATTTAGGGAATGTAAATTATGTATTCAATGAATTACATGAACATGGCTTGACCGTAAATATAAAAATGTCAGAATTCTTTGTACCCGAAATCAAATTCCTAGGATACGTAATTAATGAAGTAGGCATTCGACCAGATGAAGAAAGAATAGAAGCCATATTAAAAATACCACCACCTAAAAATATTCCACAGCTACGAGGTTTATTTGGAATTTGGAATTATGAAAGTAAATTTTTACCAAGATATGCTGTAGAAGTAGAACCTCTAAGAAAAATTTAAAGAAAAAAATTAATGGAAGTGGACAGCAGAGCTACAAACATGTTTTGAAAATGTAAGAAAGTTATTTCAAATGCAATATTATTGGAACGTCCAAGGGATGAATTAGATTATGGGTTATATGTGGATACATCTTGTCAGGGATATGCAGGAATACTAGGGCAAAGAGAACATGACAACGCATTTCATGTAATAAGCACTGCTTCACGTGGCCTAACCAATGTTGAAAGAAATGCATCAGTAACAATGTTAGAAATTGGAGCACTTATTTTTCATTACTTAAATTTAAGACATATATATTTAGAAGAAAGTGAAAATATATACGGATCATATAGTTTGACTTTCATTCAGAAAAGTAGGTTATATAGTGGCAAGTTAGCTAGAATGATTCTCGCTATAATGGAATTTGATGTAGAAATTATACATATTCCAGGCAAACAAAATACATTCAGTGATTTAATATGAAGAATCAACCACAACAAACAATTTCCTGAAAGCTGTTCTAGACAACAACATGAAATTAAGGTACTTAAGATAGATATTCCCATGAAGAAAGAATTTATGAATCAATTTAAAAATATCAAAGAAGAGCAAGATAAAGACATTAAACTAGCAAGCTTGAAAGAAAAAGCACCGAAGGTATAAGAGGTAAAGAATAGTACAATTACTGTTAAAAATGGTATATTATATAAGAAGTATGGAAAGGAGATAAAGAGATGGAAATCATATATTCCAACTAATATGGAATTAGAAGTAATAGAACAATTTCATTTAGGGTTAATACATGCAGGTACAGAGAAGGCAACCCTACTATTTTGGAGAATTTAAATATCTCTAAACCAGAACATAAAGTAAGGAAATACATATCGTGTTGCGACCTTTGTCAGAAAGCAAAACAAATTAATGTAGCTTATTAATATCCAACGAACTTAGTACTTAGAGATAAACCAAGATGTTTATTAAGATTAGATTTGCATGGCCCAATGTCTGTAAGTACATTTGGGTACAAATTTTTATTTGTATGCTATGACGTATTTAGCAAACATGTACGAATATATGCTCTCAAGAATGCAACAAATTAACAAAATCATATTTCCCAGGCAAAGGAATAGTTCAGGCCATACTTTGTGATAATGCAGTGTTTACCAGTTATAAATTTATGAATGCAATCAAAGATTTTGCGTCAAACAGTATTTCTCATCAAGATATAGATCTAATGTCAATCCAGTAGGGAGGGAGATAAAAGAAATTTCTAAACATCTACGTGTGGTGAGTCATAACAAGCAGAGCAATTGGTACTCATATTAATATTATTCAAAATCTACTTAATCAATCCATAAATACAGTAACAGGATTTAAACCAATAGAACTTCATCATGGGATATTATACAATACATTGAGCCGTAATGTACCAGAAGTTATTGAAGAGCAATCAGTTAAATTACTAGAAAAAGAGGAAACTTTTAAATTAGCATTTTCAAAAATACAAGCAAAGGCCCTGAAGAGAAAACAAAAACATGAAGAAAGAAAAAGAAGAATTTGGAAAGTAAGGATAGGAGATCAAGTACTAGTGAAGAACAAGATTTTGTCAAATAAAGTTCGTAAGGAATATTAGATATTGTTTCTTAGTTATCATGGTCCTTATGAAATGATAAATATATTTGGAACAGATACTAGAACTTATGAAAATAAAACAAATAAAGTAATTGGAAGATTCCACAAACAAATGATGAAGCTGAACAAAAGTAAACAGTCAGTGGCACAAGAAGAAACAGAAAAAGAACATAAAGTATTTGGAACGTAAAAAGGGAAAGCAATGTAACTCAAAATTTATAATAGTTATAACCTTACAAAGTGTTAAGAAATGAGTATTTAATAACTACAGTATAATATGCACAAAATGACTTAAATAATGCAAAGTACTATTTATAATAATATCTTTACTAAATGTAACCAATTGTGAATACAACAAAAGGGAGTATAAATAAAACATGTAATAAAAGAAAATCCATTGTTAGTAAGAAAGACATTAGAAATCTGAATAGCAACTACATTTATAACGTATAAGATGAGGCAGTATTTTATATCACAAATCTATGAATATCAGAATGATTGTAGTGTAAATTAACATTATTGTATTACAGTGATTTGAGATGTTTGTTAATTATAAGCATTGTTAGGAAATAAGTTTACACGGCCTCACTGAAACTGACAATAGGAGCGGGTAACAATGAAACGAGGGGGTGAGTTGTTTATCAATTAGAAGAGATAAACAAATGACGTCTGAGTAGCGTGTCTTTCTTTAGAAATGGAGGGAATATCTTCCCTAGAGCATATGTGTTCCTAATTTTGATTGGATATAAAAATAGATGCTAATGTTGGCGCGCTTTATTAACCAATAGCAGCTCTGTTATAATGTTTAGGCATATCGGGGTGAGGGAGTATAAATTCTGAAGCCAAATGCAAGTAACACGCAGTTCAACAGAATCATTCACGGGTTACACGTCGCGCAGTTCAACAGAATCATTCACGGGTTACACGTCGCGCAGTTCTACAGAATCGTTCACGAGTTACACGTCGCGCAGTTCTACAGAATCATTCACGAGTTACACGTCGCGCAGTTCAACAGAAGCATTCACGAATTGCACGTTACGCAATTCTACAGAATCTCTCACGTCGTAAAGTTAGTTATAAAATGTGAAATACGCGAATTAATAATGCGCGGCAAATAAGTGATTATAGTTACATTCGAAAATATAACAGTTTCCGTCAACCGTGTATCAAGATTAAATATATGCAATTAATTCAGTGTGATGGCAATAAAAGTGTAAAAACAAATTCTTTTATCAGTGTTATCTTTTAGTAACAACTCCTTTCCGTTTACACACCCTGTTCAAGAAATTTGCTCGACTGAGTAATAATAGATAGCCGGAGGACAAAGAAACCAAAATTCAAAATAGTAAAACAATAACAGGCGCTAGCAAATAAGATAACACGAGCAATACCGCGACAAAGATAAATTATTAGAAAATTTTCGAAATTGTTAGAAATATAAATATATTTAAGAAATAAGTTGTAAACAAAGGGTAACAAGTGTTAATATGCCTAATTAAGTATTACATATGTAGCAAATAGGATACTTAATAGTGGCTGTATTAGTGATTAAACAAATTTTACTCAGGTCAATGAACACCAGATCGTTGACCCTAAAAAGTGTCAAACATGTGGCAGACCACGAGTGTCCAGTGAGTGTTACATAAATAGTGACAGTGAGAAATAGCAAGTGTTATAATAAAAAGGTTATGTTTCTTTCTTTCAGGAGACTTTCAGAAAATATTTAGAAATTAAAAATAAACTAATTTTTAAATATTTCAAAAATGTGGCAATTTGAGGCAGTACTTTTAACACTTAAATGAAATCAGTCTAATTATATAATATAAAATGTAATAACAGCCGGCTTAAAAGTAATATGTGTAATATATTATATACAATGTATGTAACAGTCATTTTATTATGTTTATATTATTATGCACATGTAAAAATAACGTTATGTGAATGTATAACGTATTTTAAACAATGCAGTAGCTGTGAGAATAGAAGCCGAAGGTTCAATGCCGAGGTAACAATAAGGTAACCTTGAGGCAATAATGAATTAGAAAGTTTAATAATGCTACTAATAAATCTTGGAAGAATAATGCACTATTAAAACAGTTTATAAATAGCCAATAAAAACAAAAAAGCATTAATTTAAATAAAAGTATTCCTTTGGAGTAGAATTAGCCAATCAGAGACTTGAAATATAGTAAACGTACAACTTTAAGCGGAGACGCCAGACGCTAGAAGACAGCGTTTCCGAGCAGTTCGATTCTATACGTATTCGTGTGAGACATAAAAAATAGCTAATTACGGCATGAATAATATAAAGTTTTCGCGTTAAAAAGGATACATCAGTGAAGTGTTATTTAATCGTGTGAAGGATTAATAAATAACGAAGTGAAATACCATTATAATTTGTGTAAGTCTTCATTATTTAGCCGTACTACCCCTGTTAAGATATACGTATTTCTGCAAATTACTGCTGACGCAGCCGAGGCATACGTATATTATATTTAAATAAACATTAAAATACAAAGTTGATTTTTTAAACGTTGGGGCGAAGGCCACCGGAAAAGTAAATGTGGGGGCGAAGACCACCGAAAAGTTTGTATCATACGTGGGGCTGCAGCTATCTCAAGTTTGGTGCCCAAAGCGTGGTGCTAATAACATAAAGATAATCTATCTCAAGTTAGAACTGAATTATTAAACAGTAAGTTATTTCTGTATTAAGGTTACATACAATGGATTGATAAAATAGGGATATAGGCAAGCAAAATACTCAAGAAAATGCACTGGTTTCTAAGGAATTGATCAAACTGGCAACTTAAACAGCAACAGCATAGGCAAAATCTACGCAGAAGTGATTCCTAAAACCTGTCGAGTATTCCTGCAACTATGCAATAATCCGGGCAACTGGTATCTCTTCAGAATCAATGGATTAATACACAACAGTCTGAATATGACCCCAGAAAAGGAATCCATGAGATTGAGATCTGGAGTACGAAGATACCAGGGCACGGAGGACTGCCTCTTCGATGCAGCGATTGGAGAAGACTCGATTTAAATGCTTCCTGAACTTTATAACATAATGCGCAGGTGCTCCATCGTGCTGGAAATGCAGTTGAACCCGAACATCAAGCGGCACTTCTTCCAAATGAGCTAGTAATGCATCCTCCAGAAATGTTTTATAAGTATCACGCTCAGTTGAGGACGAAGAAGGTATGGCTCAATGACGTGGGCAGAAATAATGCCCTCCCATATATTCACCATAAACTGCCGTTGGCGCATCAGCTGCACACTAGCATGGGGATTTTCATGCCCATACAGAACGTTTTTTCTTGGAGTTTAGACTCGTCCACACCAGGTAAACTTGGCCTCATCAGTGAACAACACTAATGAAAACAATTCCAATGGTTACCTTAAGGCAATGCACAAATTCGCAGGGGTAACTTAAAATCCCTCGGAATTAAAGCTTGCACTTTTTGCAGATGGAAAGGATAAAACTACTCCTCGTGCAAGACTTGCCACACACTTGTGTGATTGGTGCCCATTGCAAGAGCACGAGTGCTGATTGACGGTACCTCTTCTAATGTACGCAGTATGTTTTCTTCAAACTCCGGCGTGCAATGAGTAGGTGTTGCACCGCAGTCTACTTTATTCGACACCACGGAACCACTTTCTCGCAAACGCCGATCTACAGACTTGAAAGTAGTCCGATGGGGATCCGGCTATAGGTGTATGTTTCGCTGTAAATACGGACAGCTGTTGAAGCATACACAAGGTGCACATCAAGGATTTCAGAAAAACCGAAATTTTGTTCCTTGTTATCCAAGTTTAAGATGTTTCAACGTAGTGTGTTATGTTCTAAAGGCAAATAGTAAACGAGAAATCAGCGACGTTACTGCGTTGGAGAATACAGCGGTTACCTGTGACTTGAGCAAGAAACAACCATACCGTATGGTAGTGTTAGTGTCCTGCCAAGGGTATCAAGATCGCCTATTGATGGCAGGACTAAGTATGCGTCATGGTACCACATTCCCAGGGAGTCATAGCACTTTGTGTTATTGCTTGTTTCAAAGATGAGCGAATTTCTTCCCTCTGGTTAACTGTTAGATTCTAATTGTCCTTATGCGCAAACTTCGCCAACCGAAAACTTCAAGTCAGTGTCGGTTTACAATTCTCCATTGTCAGACGAGAGAAGATGCGTGGTACCTCGTGCAGTGCACACGGTAATGGTATTTTGTATGTTTAAGAGATGAGCATGGAAAAGAAAGAAAAGAAGGAAAGAAAACGTTTTGCCGATTGGAGATTGGCAGTTTATATCATATATTTATTTCAAATTCCAGGCCTTACCGTACGGCCACAGTTGAAGCAATATTTTATATCACAACACTGTGAATGCCAGAGTGATTGTAGTGTAAATTCATATTATGGTATGTACAGGAGTTTAGGTGTTTGTTAGCCATAAGTATTGTTAGGAAATAAGTTTATACGGCCTCAATGAACCTGACAATAGAAGTGGGTAACAACAAACCGAGGGGTGAGTTATTTATTACTAAGAAGAGGCAAACAAATGACGTCAGGGTAGCGTGCCTTTTTTAGAAATGGAGGGAATATCTTCCCTAGAGTATATATGTTAGTAGCAGTGATTGGCTGACAAAACAGACACTAAGGTGGGCGCGATTTGGTAACCAATAGTAGCTCTATTTAATATTTAGGCAATTCGGGGTGAAGGAGTATGTATTCTCGAGTCATACGCAAGTATCGCACATTTCGGAAGAATCTCTCATGAGGTGCACGTCACGTAGTCCTGAAGAATCTCTCGCGAGGTACACGTCGCAAAGTTAGTTACAAAATGTGAAGTACGCGAAGTAATTGGTACGCGGCAACATAAACGACTGTGGTTACATTCGGAAATATAACAGTTTCAGTCAGGCGTGTATAGAGATTAAATATGTGAATTATTAACTAAGTGTGACGGCAATAAAAGTGTAGAATCAAATTATTCTATCAGTGTTTTCTTTTAGCAACAACTCCTTTCCGTTTACACGCCCTGCATAGAGATACTTGCTCGACTGAGTTGTAATAGCTAGCCGGAGAACAAAGAACCCAAATTTAAAATAATAAACAAGAGGCGCTCAACAAATAAGATAACACTAGCCATTGAGAACTGCGACACAGTACAGCAATGGAAACTTCCTATGCTTGTTTAGCCGTCACCCTCAATCTGTTACGTCGTTTTCCGTGGTCTATGGGGTACCATGCTAGTTGATAGTTCCCGAAGTCTTGGGTTCAAACCAGGCGGAGGGCGATGGATCTTTTTGGGCATAAAAATCCTTAGCATGGTTTCCTTCAGAAGCGTAATAAAGTCGGTGGTCCCGTGTCGTAGATTTACGGCACGTAATAGAATCTCAAGTCTATTAAATAGGCCTCTGAGTAAAATTTCTGGTCTTTCACGCCCGATATAGAATATGACGCTAAGAGTAGTTAAAATGTGTCCATAAATAAAAACTCAATTTAATTTGCAACCTGTTATCCATTGTAGTGGCGTGTCTCGTATAAGTCCACACTTTCAGCAATTTTGTCAACGTCAGAATTTAGAAATGCTAATTCAGAGAGTTAGAAGACAGGTTTCACCAAGTACCCAGCTAGCTGTACTTAGTTTCTAATAAAGACTATTTTCATATTTGGGTTCTGATCCAGTGACCAGTTCTCCAGTTACTTTTAATAGACGTAACTTGACTTCGTAGGCCATTGGTTTCTTATCTTAAATTGATTTGACTAGTAACCATCTACTGCCAGTAAAATATGTGCAGTATATATATACCAAGTGGTTCACCTGCCTCTTATTATTTATAGAAATATACAATACTACAGTACTTTGAAATCAAGAAGGTCGATATTGCTATGCTTGGCGACTATTTGGTATGCGTGCAAATATAGCCTGCTCTTCAAAGGAGAGCATACCTTAGAAGCAAGAGCTATGTCCATTCCAAAAGCATGTAATTAGTAGCCGCTCTTACAATACATGCGACAGCAATACGATGACTTTCATAATTTCTATAACGTAAATTGTAATGAAAACGAAGGCTAAATGAACGACTTATGCTACAAAAGAGAGTTACACAACGGTTACAAGGATATCAGAAGCACACACAGAGAGAGAGAGAGAGAGAGAGAGAGAGAGAGTGTAATGTGCTCACATTGTAACGGAAAAAACAGACACAATGCTTGTAGCTCAGTTGATTAAGCTGACATTCCCTCGCCCACTGTGAGCGTGTCCGCAGCACATACGTAAAAGGTCTTAGTTTTTTCTTTTCATTCATCAAAGTACAAGTAATGATTTCAGAGTACTCGACTGTTACTCCAAAAAGCGTAGCAGTAAAACAAAGTATAGGCATATGAATGAAGAGCAAACGGCAATTCATTTTAGGAATTCTGCAGTTTTCAATCCCTTCGTTGTAATTACTTTAACAAAACGTATAAATTTAATAAAAATCGTTTAAAAATATCAGAACACCTAACATGTTATTACGATTGGTGCCTTGTAGATATACCTACATTAAAAATGTAATGTGTTGCACTTTCATAACCTTCTCTACCCTTGTACGAGTATAAAATATTTTTACAAACGCTTATTCTCTTATTGCTAATTTCTTTGTAGGTGGAAGCTTTGAGCGATAGTCAAATCTTTTAAGAGCTGATTGCTATGTGAAGCATTTCATTTTATTTGCATGTCCAGGACACAAAAAAACGAATAATGAATTCTCATTTGAGAAAAAGTATAAGTATTGGAAAATTCAAGCAAATAACAAGGAATATCTCGTAAATTATTCATGCGACAAAAAAATGTTCATGGTATAAATTTTGCTTTAACGAGATCTACATTTTTTGTGTAGTAAAATATAGTGTATCTCTTACGGTTTATCAGCTATGTAAAAGTCATTCAGAATGAAGACGTCTTTTAGGGACATTCACAGAAATTCAAGGTATACATTTCATTTGCCATCAACATTTCTAAAACATATGATATTTTAGTAAAAATCGTTAGAGCCATTATTGAGAAAATAAAATTTTTCGAAATATTTTCCATGTAAAGGGTGTATTTCTTGAAAATCTTCGTGTCGCATCCCTGGAAGATACTAAACTCGAATACCAAGTTTGATATTTACCCGACTTTTCGCTTTTGAATTACTCTGTTCAGAGACACACACGGATATGTTTCCAAAAAGGCTTCATTTGGATTCAGGGCATCTCAAAACATGTATTTCTGGTGAAATCTTGGCATCACTTTTTGGGCGGAATGCAATACTTCCTCTACTTACTATACGTAGTAGAGAAAGTAAAAATGAGAATTTTCTATACACCAGTTTGACCATTAGAACCCTCAACGTGGTTAGCGAATACTTCGGAAGTCACTGTAGGTCTACATATGGCCAGTTAGATGCAGTTAAACTTGTAGATATACAGCTAAGCTTCCCTCCTATAAACCTCACAGTAAGTACAATCAGTCAGTCGAAATGGATTCCACTGATGAGTACGCTGACATGCTACTTATTTACGGAGAAACTCAACGGAATGCATTAAAGGCTGAACGCCTATATGAAAATCGATTTCCAGAAAGACGATAACCGACATCCTACACTTTTCGGAATGTGAACGTCGTTACGTATATCAGAAGCACTTGAAAGGACAGGTCCTGTTAGAAAAGCATCAGTTACCTCTCGCCACAATGAAGAGATGATTTTAAACGTCTTAAATAGTCCCCATATTAGCACGTGGCACAGGACACAAACATCAGTAGGTCGTCAGTTATGCGAATACTGCAGAACAATAAATATCCACTTACCGCTTGCAACCACACCAGGAACTTCATGGTCGTAACTTTGAAGCTCGGGTAACTTTTTGCCTGTGGGTATTATACAGTGTGAACGTCTTTATATCCAAAGTTCTGTTTTCAGATGAATCATGGTTTCACAACAATGAAACTGTGAATCGCCACAACATGCACTACTGGTGTGTCGATAGCCCTCACTGGGTAAAACAGACAGCTTTTCAAGACCACTGGGGAATTAATGTATGGTGTGGCACTTTTGGGTGACTACCTAATCCGTCCACATTTCTTCGAAAGTCACCTTAGGGGAGCACGTTATCTTCACTTCTTTTAAAACAATCTCCCTACTTCCTTTACAGTACACAGCCTGGGAGATGGATAGGAAGGGAAGGACCTGTTTCGCGGCCCGCCAGATCTCCCCGTCTTACTCCATTTAACTACTTCCTATGGGGTCAATTGAAAGAAAATGGTGTACAGACAACAGAGAACCTTATTCCTCTTCAGCAACTAATCAGTGAGACCTGCAGATCCCAGATGCCAGGTTGTCATTACAACATCGCGTACAGATCTGTATCAAGGGAGGTCAACATTTCGAACGGCTGCTTCGCTAAACAAAATTTCATCACCATGTTCATGCATAGATATCAGAAACGCTTTATCTAGTAAATATTGTCTTAACTTATAAGTTATGAGGATTGAACCTTGTTTTCTTTCCCCCTGAAAGGATTGTTAAATTGCTCTTTGATATATAGGCTGTGATTGTCAACCTAGTTTTTTTTTGTATTTTTCTTTTAAAAGGAATCCTGAACATTTGGGTCTTGTTCTGTAGTATAATCTGAAATGTGTAAGTTTTAAAATATTGTGCACATACTTAGGTATTTAGTAAACCTGAATCACTGTGCATCAGACGGTTCTCTATTCTGTTGTATTTCCTGTAATTAGATTTAAAGTTAGACAAGGTGTAAAAATTTAACATTATAAATTAAGAGAAGGACAGTAAAAAGAAAATTTTAAATTGTCTATCATACTTTGTATCATGTGACTAAGAAAGAAAACGAAGAAGCAAAACCTGACATTTTGGTAGGATTCAAACCTGAAACAAGCTTTTGAAAGTCACGGTTATTGTACCGCAGTCTAACCAACTGCGCTACTATTTAGATAGACAGCCACGTCGTAATATATGGCATGTATACTAACAATCATATAGCCTTGGCATGTCTTTTTAACATTTAGTGTCGTTTGAAAAGCTTAGGAATCTATATCATAAATTTACATGTCCGCTAAGCAATAGTGGTGTATTCTATCGCGTCTGCCCAGTGTCTTTCTGTTAATTTTGTTTGGGTTCCGGAAACGACTTTTAATGTGCGCGCTGCATAAAACCAAATAGTAAGTGGCAGGTGAACCATTGGTATAAACACACGTTGTTTTATATATACAGTTTCCAACTGACTTTGGTTTCTGCTCTATGCATCAACTAAGTGGAAATAAAATATATTATATACACTAATTTGAAATAATTTCCGGTAAGAGCTTAAAATAATTAAGTTTTGACATATTTAAGGAATGCCTGTGAAACAATAACGGGTAGAGAGGTTTGTGCAAGGGCGCAATATCAGATATTAAATTATTCCTCTTATTTATAACTTTGCTTTACACATCGTTTTAATTAATACTTCTATTTTCCGAACAAATGAATTAAACATATCAGTTTTGGGATAAGAACATCTTGTGTTCACACAGATTTATATAATAAAAACGTGTCATTTGTGTATGCTTAAGATAGAAGCTACGTGGTTATGTGTTCGAGTCTCATCAGTTGACAGAGACAAGCGATCATTGCCTTCTTTGATCAACGTACATATGTGGGTCTCCGGAGTGTTAGGAGTAGGCAGTAACTGGAGTACAACACTGCAAATACGCCATAGTGGGCCTTTTGTGCTTCCAACCTGATCCCTGGGAGGAAGGGATGAAGGGGAGACCAGAAGGACGACGAGATCCGGACGACGATGTGCGCCAGCAAGTATGGACTCCCTAACAATTCCAACTTGGCATCAATCCTGAACGTCGATTATTTTGCCTAAGCCACGCAACCCGGAGTCACGTGGCAGACGAGACAGCTCCCAGAGAGGGGGCTTTAGAAGTCCCGCCAAGCGCCTCTCAGAGTACAACATAACAATACGCCGTCGCTTGGTCCTGCAACCCTGAAACAGATGAAAGAAAATGACGGACAGGGAATTAGTGATAGAAAAGGAAGCATCCCAAAATTTGCTTACCGATCCACTCATGGTCAGAGTGGCCGACCCAATGGGAATTGAACCCGGAACCTCCCGAATGCGAGCCCCACACTTTACCGCAAAGTCGTATCACCCGGTCGTGTTGTTTTTACATAAGTTGGAACGTTTTAAAGTATAATTACAATTAACGTTTGTAAGTATTTTATTGCACAGAAATTAAACACAACGTCACATCGTTTCGGATTTTAACTACTTAGCTTGACTCCTCATTTTTTCAGTTCATTTGTTCCGATGGATGTTGGTCAGTTGGGGGAAAAGAGCAAGCCTCAAACCCATATAACTGCTGCAGTGGATTAGGAGTTTGTAATAAAGAAAGCAAAACTACCCTAATAAGTGGAAGCAATTGCGTTCGAAACTCGCCAGAAGGACTGAGATGAAAAGAATGGTCGAGGCAAGTCTTAAGCAATAATGGCCTCTGATCGGGAAAGTTAAGAGAGTAGTGCATCTTTTCTTTCCTTCTCCTTTTTATGGACCTTCATTTGACGCGTTGCATGAACAGGAGCAAAACACAAGAATAGGAAGCGGCGTAAGAGATATAGCGAAAGAAAGGATGGAAGAGAAAGTTAGGAAATAAAACAAAAGAAGGGGAAAAAAAGATTCGAAGGGGTAAAAGGGCTAAACATGGTAGTGATGCAAGCTTAGGGTGGGAAAAATAGTGTGACTGCTCCCGTGTGTGTGGAGGGGGGAGAAGATCTTGAGAGAGAGGAAGCCCTGAAAAGTCTTGCCGGCACATTCGAGCGGAGAGATCAGGATAGACGTTTCATACGTGCGTACAGCCGCCGCGCTCTACGCTAGAATATCGATCAATTTTACCCGCTTGCTCTTCCCTGGACCACCCGACCCGGGCTTGTAGAGAGAAGCGAGAATACCCGGACTTGGCCGAAAACGCCCGCGCGCGACCTCCCGGGGGTGGTGCGGGAAATTGCTGCAGTCGCCGGTTAGCCCGTGAGGCACCGCTAGCGTCGCGCGTCTTCACCGCATCTGTCCCGAGTGGTGTCAGCCGTGGGTTCAGATTCTTCTTATATTATTGTGAAACATGTGACGTATGCAGCTGTGTCCCCAATTTTTTTATTTGTTTTAGTTTTACTACCATAAAAGTAAAATACAAAACACACAACAACATTGATTTAGTATATTAGTGTTTCGTGTGGTTTTTTCCTCGCCTCTTCTCTAATCGTTGGTGTGAGATGTTTGTTTCAAACATCATTTATGTGTATTCTTAAGAGTTCTAGAATAAGAAAAAATTAAATTAGGCCACTGTGAAGCTTGGATGGTTTTAATTTAACAGTGAAATGAAAGTAAACACCGATCGTGATAGCCAACTTTATTGTACAAGTGTTGTTTTTTCTCTGCAAGTTTAATGTGCGCCACAGTCCGCACGACAAATTCAAAGGCCGCGCCAGAAGAAATCAACTTTTCTGTGGATATTTGACCTATTGACATCTCTTTCTGCTCGTCATCTTCTCGTCGTCGTTGTCGTCGTTGTTACTCTGGCACGTTCCGACTTCCCTGCAATTATCTTCCGCTAGAGTTGCTCCTGTCAGTGGACACGCATAACAGAGGTCAGTGCGCTTCAATGTTTTTCTCCACTTTCGTCACCCAACGGAAATTTTAGTGGCGTAAAATAATTAATTCTTATCGTTTAGCTGTGTTGATCTTACATGTGAAGGAGAAAACCAAACAGTAATTCACGCTTTCTTTTTGTACTGCTTTGATAAAGTGAGGTAATTTTAGTGATTTTATAAGATAAAAAATCATTTACTTCAACAATGCAATAGGAAAGGCGTATGGCTATTAAATTATATATCTTGTATTTTATCATCTTATGTTTTTTTCTTCGATTTATTGAATTGTCATAGTTCAACAACAGAAATGAGTAAACATGGTTATCCATATAAGTTCTCTTTGTGTGGATCATGCATATGAAGAAGAAGCCTAAAATATCTTGTGTTTTAGTTTTACTTTGTAACAGCGAGGTAATTTTAGGGATCATTATAATAATCACAATTTATTAATTAACTAAATGTTAATTAAATATTCAATTACTGTTCTGTATTTTCTAATTTCTTTCCATATTATCATCTACGCCATTGTTTTATAACAGAAATGTGAATTACCTTTACTTTACGATTTACTTCGCTTTGTTACGGTAAGAGAATTTCATGGCTTTTATAGTAAACGGCAATTACGACTTGCGTCTTAAAATTGTTTTCTGATCTTATTTTTTAATATGCTGGAAATAATTTTCTATTATCCAACTTTAGATTCGTAAAATTAAAAATTAGTTTTAATGTTTACTTTATACAATAATTATACAAGTAGGTAACTTCATGCATTATAATTAATTTATATAAAATTACAACAATGAGATACCAGTGCCTTTCTGTCAGAAGGTCTTTTGTAGCAATACTCTAGAACTTCAATCTCTACCGATTTCAATATTTTGCCTACTACTAGCTGCTTGTAAAAGACTTAATGACTTCTTTTCGCATACTAGTTATTGGTGCGATTTATGTTAAAGCGTATAAAACTATAAGGGGTTTGGGTAAGCGGTTTCTGAATGGTTTCTTGACGTCCACAAAATAACGTATACACCTAATTAAAAAGCTTAAAGCGTTTATATAAGGCATAAAGTACATAAACCACTTGGTGTCTTAGATAATCTGTCTCGATTAGTTTTTAGGGATAATAATGAAACAAGGGCATCTAGCCAATTCACATCCTCCACCTTAATGGTGTAATAGGTAACATGCGTGCGTATTAACCCGAAGGGCCTTAGTTCCATTCCACAACAGTTAATCGCTTTTATTTCATGTATCGGCTCTTTAGAATTGAAAATAGGCATGTTCTAGATAACAGATAACTATTTAAAGAAATTGAACTCAGAATTTCTTTGAATTATGAAAGTAGGTTATAATTTTATAAGCATCAAATTTAAAATACTCAAGTGTACGGAACTTCACTATTGAAGTGTCTTCAATAGTAATCAGTACATTTTTGCCCTGATTACTAAGTTCAGTATTTGATATGATTACGGCTTTCATTTATTGCAAAACATCATTGCGTGTTATATTTCAGATTCAATTGAGGGCCCTTAGTAAAAATGAAAAACGTTTTACTTAAAACTCATTGAAATAAATTGAGAAATATTGAACAATTAGTTTTATGACTATGCTTAGGGAGCATATACACTATGCCGTTTATCTATTTTACTTATAAATGCTGCTTTTGACAGCAATACTAGTTGAAACATAAGTCGTCAAGCCCTAACTTACTAATGTTAAATTAGCCATGTTAATGACCCGTTTTCTCAGAACTCACTTGGCATAGAAATGCGATATTTTCACATGACGTTTATTCATTTCTTCTGAGTAGACTGATTCATTTCGATCTTAAAATACTGATTGAAAAAAATTATGACTCTTTTGTAAACGTCTAAAATTTTCAATAAACTTCCGGGCGTTTTATTATTTAAAATCTAAAACATTTTAGCAACTTCAAATAAACCAATTTCACATGACGATGGGATTGTTCGTACTATGTGGTAAAAGTTTTATGCAGATTCATGTAGTTTCAGAGAAAATGGGTCATTTATGTTGAAAAGTTTAGTTTTGAGTAATTTCACATTTAAAGCAAGAAGTCTATAAAACCCATTAATCATAGTATTTTAGAAATCAATTTATAATAATAAATATTCGAATATTTTAATTAAATGCACACGAAATTAAGCACAATTAACCATATTTTCATAAAATGCAAAACAATAAAAAACTAAATTGTTCATTCTTGGTTCACGACTCCCCTTAAGTGGAGTGTCCAAGACTGAAGAAACAGCATTTTCTATATAGCGTTGAAAAATACACGAGAATTCACGTGTGGAGATGGTAGCAGTGAAGATCATATCTCTCCCTCTGTGAGGCCGGATTCTAATCTCAGTTATGTACAGATACTTGACCGTGCATTTATTCGGTTATTTTCTCCTCATTGCTTATGGAGAGCTTCAGGCAACTTTAGTGCTTTAGATCCGAGTTCATTTGCACTTTATGACTCTATATGGTCGGTATAGTTAAAGGACGTTAAAATAACAACCGAAGAAAGAAATAAAGAAGAAACCAGAAAGAAATAGGGAAGACGTTGATGCTTTATTAGGGGCTGTGCAGAAAATTCATTTATATATTGAATTCAATAATATTCAGTTGACTAATCTTATTGCACATTAGTGTAATTATTATTAAATAAGGCACTGAATACATTTTAGCCCACTCTTGCGAGTTTTTGACTGCTATATTAGCCCCGGTAAGAGGAAAAGTCGTTTATAAAGAACTCAGAATCGATATTTAACACTGTCGTAGTGACGTGGGTGATCATAGTTTCCTGAAAGAAGTATTATTGTGTTTGGAATACTGTCCACACCTAACGTAACAAGCTTTATGGATGGATTTATTTGTTTTCAATTAATTGTGATCAATAATTATATATAAGTATTTCGAAATTAATATACGATTTAATATTCTGTATAGTATTTACATGAATGCACATTTACATACAACACAGTATGTAAAGAAATAAGTTGGCTCTTCTTTTCTGTGCACACGGATGAATCCATCTCGTATAACAAACAACAAAATTTAAACAAGAACCTTTTAATTTACTTTATAGCTTTTAGTTTCGGCTTCTAATTGATTAAGTCAATTAAAACAGGAATTTTCTACCTCAAGATATTATAAAATGAATATGCTAGAATAACAGTAAGAAATACGTTTACCTTTCCGTTAACAGCATATGTAAAAACGAATTCAAGCTGTGTGTTAGTATTCTAAGAAATAGAGATAGTCGTTGTGTAATAACTAAACAAAGCTGGAGATTAGGTAAAACTTTTCCTCGCGTTGCGCACCACAGACAACTGTCACGAGAAAATGCATTATCCTTCCTCCCGTATGAAACGAACATTTTGTAGAACCTATGAAAAATGCGCCACCTATTGATGCTGAACAAATGATGTGGCATTTTAAAACTTCATAAAATAGATCAGAAATACAATATCTATTAATTTTCTTCAAATTTTGTAAATATTGTGAAGCTTGAAACCCTTATTACGACTTTAATAGGGGAATTTGTGATATTACAGTTTCGAAGTGAGCTAATCATCTTGTGAATAATTTTAATGAAGTTAATATATTAACGAGAGCAAATAAAACTGATAGATTCATAATTTGAGGTTTTAGAATTCGTTCGTTCTATACTGAATAAAGCAGGATATGAAATAAATTATTACGCGAAGTTTCTGATTATACACATTCATAAACATTTTTATTACTGCTCTTCATTTCAATTATGTTTACTCGAAAAGCTGCATAATAACCATTCCATTTGTACGCATAGTAAGTAGTAGAAAAATTACATTCCATCAAAACATTCGATATCAAGATTTCACCGGAAATATGTTTTGGACTCATTAATAAAAAAAAGAAACACTTTTATAAATAGGTCCGTGTGTGTTTGTATTGCGACTGTGAATAGCATAACTAAAAAACAAAAGGTCGGATAAGTACCAAACTTGGTATATAGGTCCTGTATCACTTGAAGATGAGACACACAGATTTTTAAAAAAAAATCCCCAACCCAGACTACACTTTACACGAATCATTTTTCAATAATTTGGTTTCTCAAAAATGGCTAACAATTTTGATTAAAATATCATATATTTAAGATATTTTAATGACAAAAGGCATATATTGAATTTTCTGGTAATGTCCCCAAAAGTCCTCTTCTTTCTGAATGGCTTTTGTATAACTGGTAAACCGTAGGACATAGACAAACTTTTTCTACACAACAAATGTAGAGCTCGTTAAAACACAATTTATGTCATATATATATATATATATATATATATATATACTGAGACGAATGCTCACTAAATTATATAAAATGATTAATTTTTTAATTAAGCACGCTATTACGGATGCTATAAAATGTGTAGATGAAGTTTAGCATTTTGTAGAGCATTTAATATCTAAGCGAAAGTTAAAAGGTAATAAAATCTCAATTTGAAGTTTTAAAATCTATCCATACCGTAACGAGTACAGCTGAACTACGAATTAATATAATAGAATGTAGAGTTAGAGATTATACGCGTTTATAGAAATTATTATCGTTTCTGTTCAAAAATATCAGTCAAACTATGCTATTCAATGAATTACATCATAACTATTCCATATTTTGCTTGAAGTTTACAATTTTATATAGCTTATATTAACTTCCTTTAAACATGCACTATTTTTTCTTGAAAACATTGTTGTAATTGGCTATTAATTTGATTGGGTTGAATGCTCACTAAATTATACTTCAAAGAATTCAAACGTTTTAATAAAACGCCATGTTACGGACGTTATAGAATTTTCTGGAAGTAGTTGATGGTGTAACTGAGTAACGATAATGATTTTGGACACCCTCTCATGCATGATGTAATAATTATTTATGTTCCAAGGTGTTTTTTTCATTCTCAACTACATACTTATAGCAAGCAGATGAAGTATTGTATTCCACCCAAAAATTCAATGTTGAAATTTCACAGGAAATGCATGTTTTGAGCCCTTTGAACCCAAAAAAGTAGTGTTAGATAAATGTCCGTATATGTGTGTTTATCTGTTTGTCTGTGAACAGCATTACTCACGAAAAGTCCGATAAACGCCAAACTTTGCATTTAAGCATCTCTCAAAGAGACGATACAACGCTTTTCAATAAAATACCCCCAAAGCAAGCCACACTTCACATGAAACATTTTCCAATTTTTTTCAAATGGTTCAACGATTTTCATTAAAATACCATACTTTTAAGACATTTACATGACAAATAAAATGTACATTTTAAATTCTCTGGAAATAGTGTGAAGTTCTTTTTATTTCTGAATAACTTTTGTATAATTTGTATACTGTAAGAGATGCACAAAACCTTATTACACAGAAATTTAGACCTCATTAAAACATACAATTTATGTTAAACAAATCTTTATGTGGGATTAACCATTTACAAGATATTCCTTGTTATTGGTTTTCTTATACTTTTCTCAAGAGGAAAATCGCTATTCGTACTTTTTTCGCGGTCATGCAAAGAGAATAGAACTTGAAAGCCATCATATAGTGACTAGCTCTTAAACACTTTGACTATCGCTTAAGCCTACTATATTCCTCATTCTTCTTGTACCAACAAGTAAATATGCAATAAAGTCGATTCTTAAATGTTTATCTCTAGAGTTTGTAATAATAGTTTCTTGAATGTTTAGTGAACAATCGGATTTTATATTACATGAGAACTAAGAAACATTTAAAAAGCTGAAAAAACGGATATGAGTACATAATAATACATTGTTACATGCTGGGGTAGGGGCCAAAAGGTTTCCAGCAAATTATTAAATTTCGATCACCTCAACATGGGGGAAGCGTAGCTCACTAAAGGCAAGAGGACCGGGACCTTGGTATTTAAATCTAGATGAAGGCGTGAGGTTTTGATATTATACAAAAATATTACATAATACACAATACCTGTAATTTATTAACACATTTTTTGCGACTCTACATTACACTTAGGAAAAACAGGATGAGGAGAGATGCCCCAAAGTCGAGGACTGGCCACACACACGACTTGCTGCCTCAACTGCACATACTGAAGTGACACTAACACTCAAAGTGACGCTAACTATATCCTCTCCTCCAATCCTGTCTAGCCACGCTAGCCAGCCAGGGTCGGTGTCATACCAGACGGAATTCAAACAAAGCCTTCTCTCTGGCGTGTTCCGCACAAAGCAGGGATCGTTAGTCCGAAAAATAATCAAAGAACCCAATAATTCTACCGACAATGCAACATAATAATGCATGGTATGACAATGCCTAGTGAAACGCTACAATATTGTAATTAATAAAAGCTAAAGTAAAAGTATTCATAGTAATTTCTTCAGTCTTACGTTAAGTATTGAAAACATCGCACATCATGAGATACATTAGTATGATAAGCAGGTTTTAAATCAATTTCGTCTGTTGGTAGGATATAAACCTAGCGGTGTAACCTGTTGTAGCATACATTCCAATTCCAATTTTAAGCTATTCAAATCGCCAATATACTCGTGTTAACAACCTAATGAATCGCACCTTAGGGAATTTTTAATATAAAATTTAATATTTTAAACAAAATATCTTAACGTGTCCTTATAAAAGTTAACCAAAGATCTTTTTCTCCGTAAATCAGACAGTAAATTGGTTTACGGTTAGTTTATGGTCGAATGAAGGTTTCAGCGTAAATAAGGATACCAATTCGAGAATTAGAGTTGACGAGACTTTTAAGTGCAGTTGAATGTTCTGAAGGAGAACAGTTTTATATCTGTGAAGAATATTATGTTTCTGTTCAATACACAACTGTATTATTATATTCGAATAAAACTCTCGTAAAGATGAATTTTTTAAAGCTTCTAAAACTCAAAACATCGTAAGCGTTACTTTTACATGACTTTCTCTATCACTAGTGCTTATTAGTGTGTATATAACTTATTCTTACGACAGTTTATTTTCCTACCGAATCCATTTTTATCGAGATAAATCCTTCCGGAAACAGCTGTATTACACATTTTGTTATAGATACAAAGGAGTAGCGACAGCCACATGTTTTATAATTGGATGCTATACGCTGGTCTTAAAATTCCATACTGTTCCCATGACATAGCGAGAAACAACTGAAAATTGACAGGACTTTAAAAGAATGGCTATGTATTGAACAATTCGAGCCAATAATAACGGATATCTCGGAAACGGCTGATGCCGCTAAAAGCTATTTAAACAAATTGTGTGTTTTAAGGAGATCTACATATTTTGTGTAATACAATTTCGTCTATCGCTTAACGTTTACAACTTATACAAGATATTCCTTTCGAATGAAGTGAACTTTACAGGCTATTCCCAAAAATTTAAAGATATACATTTTGTTTGTCATTTTTAGATATCTTTAATGTATGGTATTTTAATCAAAATTATTAGATAAAATAACTGAAAATAATATAATACAATGTAATGAGTAGTTAGGCTGGGTATTTTTTTTAAAATCTTCATGTCGCACTTTTGAAAGGTACTGAATCCAAATACCAAGTTTAATATTTATTCGACTTTTCGTTTTTGAGCTATTCTGCTCACAAACACACATACACGAATAACAAACAAGGACCTCTTTTTAAAGAATGCCTTTTTTAGTAGTTCAAGGGGCCGCAAAACACATATTTGCGATGAAATCTCGGTACCGATTTTGGGTGGAATGCAGTATCTTCTCCACCTACTGTTTACGTAGTAGAGAAATTAGCGTGTTATAAACGCAATATTTGCTGCAAAAGCCAGGTATTTTCAGGAAGTAAGACGAGGATTTTCCTGGAATTCTAACATTGTAACTATCGATTTTGGAGAAACCTTAAGGAGCCCGGGAACTGATATTTGGCCAAAAATGCTAACATTAACGATGTATATTATGTGGCTGCATGGATTTTTATATACTGTCAGTTATAAACACCTATTAACAATTTCGCAATGGTTAGTGAGTGGGCATATGCAGATTTTATAGTGTATTTTTTTTCTACATTAGATGCGTAATATTCTAGTTTCGTAATGGTACCTCATTACACAACTAGTTACGTAATGAAGCTTCTATTACGCAATGATTTTCGTAAGGTAAATCTGCTAGCATTACATTTTTCCTTCATACTGAAGTAGGGATTTATTAAGAATTACACTATCTACAACAGAATTAGCTACGTTTGCAATATGTTCGTCAGGACTCATTTTTCAAAATTTATTTCATTCACCTAGTACTCATGTTCTTCTGTTTTAAACGAAAACCTAACAAACAAATCGTCTTATCAATCAACCATGCATGGCTCACTACACACTTATCAACCATGCATCACTGTAGTGTACTGTTTCAGTTATTCCTAATACTTCATCTGAAATAAAGATTTAATTAGAAAAGTAAATAAAAACACGATATTACGTGACTAAAGTAGATAGAACGTTGTACGATACACATATCGTAACTACATATTACAATACTCAATTGGTTATCAAACTCGGTCTGCGGCCCCGTTTGTCAAACTTCCAATCTCATATTGCAATATGACATCTTATGATATTTGTATCGTAAATAAGTATTGTGTTTTTCTCCAACATGCATTTTTTAGCATATAAATTGTTCTTGCGCATAAATTGTATTCCAATTTTAATGAACAATTTTAAGTTTGATCTTCAATGTATATTCACAGCTCTAGTGTTTTTTTATTTTCTCTACTACGTATAGTAAGTAGGGGAAGTATTGTATTCCAACCAAAAATTCGATATCGAGATTTCACCGGAAATACATATTTTGAAACACCCTGAATCCAAAAAAAGGTTTTTGGAAACATGTCCATGTGTGTCTGTGTGTCTGTCTGTGTGTCTGTGAACAGCATAACTCAGAAACGAAAAGTCGGATAAACACCAAACTTGGTATTTAAGTTCAATATCTTCCAGAGATGCGACACGAAGATTTTCAAGGACATCCCCCCACCCCAGAGTACCCTTTACATGGAAGATTTTTCGAAAATTTTAATTTTCTCAAAAATGGCTCTAACGATTTTGATTACAATATCATATGTTTAAGATATTTTTATGACTGATAAAATGTATATCTTGTATTTCCTGGGAATGTCTCCAAAAGTATTCTTTATTGTGAACGACTTTTGCATAACCGGTAAACCATAAGAGATACACAATTTTACTACACAACAAATGTAGATCGCATTAAAATACACAATTTATGTCACATACATTTTTTTTGTTGAGTGAACCATTTTCGAGATATTACTTGTTATTCTCTTAATTTTTTCAATACTTATTTTCTAAATGGCAATTCGTTATTCATTTTTTTATCTTAGATATGCAAAGAGTATTAATTTATGGCAAAGAGAATGGTGCTGCACATAGCAACCAGCTATGAAGAGATATGTATGTGCTTATATTGCCCTTGCAAATACAAAACAAGGGGAACATATTAGGCCTTAAGCGATGGTTAAATATTTTTAGAACCGGTCGCTATGTGTAAAATGTATATCTCTTTGCATGTCAAAAGATCTTTTCTGCAAATGTTTATCTCGATTAATATGAAATAGATGGAGAATAAGCGTTTGTAAAAATAGTTTGTACAAGAGTAGAGAAAGTCATGTGAGTGTAACACATCAGATTTTTTCAAATGGGAATTCGTTATTAATTTTTACTTTCTCTACTACGTACAGTAAGTAGCGGAAGTATTGTATTCCATCCAAAAATTCGATACCGAGATTTCACCGGAAATACATGTTTTGAGACCCCCTGAATCCAAAAAAAGCATTTTTGGAAACATGTCCGTGTGAGTGTCTGTGTGTGTGTATGTGTGTGTGTGTGTCTGTCTGTCTGTCTGTCTGTGAACAGCATACCTCAGAAACGAACAGTCGGATAAACACCAAACTTGGTATTTAGGTTCAGTATTTTCCAAGGATGCGACACGAAGGTTTTCAAGAAAATCCCCCCACCCCAGAGTATCCTTTACATGGAAGATTTTTCGAAAATTTTAATTTTCTCAAAAATGGCTCTAACGATTTTGATTAAAACATCATATGTTTAAGATATTTTTATGACAAATAAAATGTATATATTGAATTTCCTTGGGAATGTCTCCAGAAGTATTCTTCATTGTGAACGACTTTTGCAAAGCTGATAAACTATAAGAGATAGACTAACTTTTACTACACAAAAAATTTAGATCGCGTTAAAATACATAATTTATGTCATTTACATTTTTTTTTGTTGGGTGAACCATTTTCGAAATATTGCTTGTTATTCCCTTAAATTTTTCAATACTTATTTACTCAAATGGGAATTCGTTATTCATTTTTACTTTCTCTACTACGTATAGTAAGTAGGGGAAGTATTGCATTCCACCCAAAAATTCGATACCGAGATTTCGCCGGAAATACATGTTTTGAGACCTCCTGAATCCAAAAAAAGCATTTTTGGAAACATGTCCGTGTGTGTGTCTGTGTGTGTGTGTGTCTGTGTGTGTGTCTGTGTGTGTGTGTGTCTGTGTGTCTGTGAACAGCATAACTCAAAAACGAACAGTCGGATAAGCACCAAACTTGGTATTTAGGTTCAGTATCTTCCAGAGATGCGACACGAAGGTTTTCAAGAAAATCCCCCCACCCCAGACTACCCTTTACATGGAAGATTTTTCGAAAATTTTAATTTTCTCAAAAATGGCTCTAACGATTTTGATGAAAATATCATATGTTTAAGATAATGTCATGGGAAATGAAATGTATATCTCGAATTTTCTGGGAATGTCTCCAAAAGTATTCTTCATTGTGAACGACTTTTGCATAACTGGTAAACCATAAGAGATAGACAAAATTTTACTACACAAAAAATGTAGATCGCGTTAAAATACACAACTTATGTCATATACATTTCTTTTGTTGAGTGAACCGTTTTCGAGATATTGCTTGTTATTTCCTTAAATTTTCCAATACTTATACTTTTTCTCAAATGCGTTATTCATTTTTTTTATGTCCTGGACATTTAAAGAGAATGGAATGCGCCACATAGCAACCAGCGTTAAAATATTTGACTATCGCTTAAAAGCTACCATATTTCCCTTGCATCTACAAGAAAATTACCAATAAGATTGACATCTCGATATCTCGATTAACATGAAGCATATGGAGAATAGGCGTTTGTAAAATTAGATTGTACAAGAGTAGAGAAAGTCATGTGAGTGTAACACATCAGATTTTTTTGTCTTGGATATGCAAAGTGTATTATTCTGTGGCAAAGGGAATGGTGCTGCACCTAGCAACCAGCTATTAAGAGATATGTATGTGCTTAAAGGCTACTGTATTTCTATATTGCCCTTGTAAATATATATTCCCCTTACATCTACAAGAAAATTAGGAATAAGATAGAGTCTGTAAATGTTTATCTCGATTAATATGAAGTAGATGGAGAATAAATGTTTGTAAAAATAGTTTGTACAAGAGTAGAGAAAGTCATGTGAGTGTAGCACATAAGATTTTTTGTCTTGGATATGTAAAGACTATTAATCTGTGGAAAAGGGAATGGTGCTGCACATAGCAACCAACTATTAAGAGATATGTATGTGTTTAAAGGCTACTGAATTTCTATATTGCCCTTGTAAATATATATTCCCCTTACATCTACAAGAAATTAGGAATAAGATAGAGTCTGCAAATGTTTATCTCGATTATCATGAAGTAGATGGAGAATAAGCGTTTGTAAAAGTAGTTTTTACAAGAGTGGAGAAAGTCATGTGAGTGTAAAACATCAGATTTTTATGTAATGCTGTTATTTTGTGAATAAACAGGTTTTAATCTAAAGCGTTTACAAATTCTTATAGAAAAATGCAAAAGAAATCAGATTTAATATTTCAGTAACTAAATGTATGGTTTTAAAAGGTGATAAATAGTTCTATTCTTTTAAGCTTAAAGTAAGAAAAAGTGACATTATTGTTTTTCTTTAAAGTCTCAAAGCAGTCTTCAAAATTCTATCAATATTTTTAATAAGTTTATAAACTATCTAATATATTGGAAAGTCAAATTATTTTTTTCACATGCCTTACCGTAATCGCAAGAAACACACCAACTTTAAAT
This sequence comes from Deroplatys truncata, assembly GCA_030765065.1. Lineage (NCBI taxonomy): Eukaryota > Metazoa > Arthropoda > Insecta > Mantodea > Mantidae > Deroplatys > Deroplatys truncata. Next base: position 188,533,429 of record CM060986.1, on the reverse strand, counting down.
AAATTAGTAAATTCACTCCCAGGGCCCCTTAATAGGATTTGAGCTAGCCATTGACAATTCGTGTGCTTCAGTAAAGTAGTTGGTTAAAGATTGTGTTCAGGAAACACGGGGAGTCGTGGATGTCCATTGATAGGCGCTTGCCAGTGACGAACAACAGTCAAACTTCGTATTGAAACCCTCTTTCAACATGCATCATAGCAAATCTTGCACTCTCGACGGAACTTTTTTTATAACGTCATAAGTATAACTAATATATATTTTCCTGCTAAAATCGAGTACTATAATTTGCGTACAATGTAAAATGTAGAGCAATAACTATTTAAAATTATTGAAAAAAATAAGTATAATTAGAAAGAGAAATAGAAAAAGAAATGGGGTTACATTTTATGTAATATTCACACAGATTGGGGAGCTTATAGGTACATTTTGAATCTGACCGTATCAGGAGCTCCAGTTTTATAATTATTTTCCAGTTATTTATATGTATATTTTGTTGCATTGAAACCTGTTTTATTATATTCTCTGCCTATATTTTGGTATATTTAATAGGTATACACTGAAATTGCTATTTATTACAAATTTCAGTCAATTTAATGTGAACATTTTCAGATATTTCTTCAACATAATTACTTTCTTTAACATATTGCCCTCCTTTTTGGAGTACTTATGGACAGTAGCCTGTCGAGGAGTAAGCAAACTCTAGAACATAGCATATCCAGGATTAGTGAACAGCCCAAAACCTGGTATGGCGGTGAAGAAGAAGGGAAGGAAATGAAATGTAGTGATGAAAGGGATGATAGGAAAATTCGCAGTTGAAAACCGCGAAAAAACCTTCGGTCAGATTAGTCGGCCCAGGGGGGGGGGTTGAATCCGGGACCTCCCGAATGCGGGTCACAGACGTTAACACCCTACACGTTTCCCTCGGTTTTTTTAGCATAGTTATAAGATAAAAATAATTTTCGTGGCCCTAGTACCTAAATTTCCGAGAAAATACTTGTAAACGTGAAAATACATTGAATGCCTCGCATGTGAAGAATTTGAAAATTTGACTCATAAATGCTTCATATTATTTCTTGAATATAGTTCCCTACAAAAATTGTGCAATATTCTCTTTTTTATGAAACAAATAATAAAAATCGACATTTTACTTTCATAAAAATGTGTAATATACTAAATTATTAAAACTAAACTTGATATGAATAAACTGTTCTTTAGATATCCCCATTCATATTAAATATTTGAATATGTGCTGAATATTTGAAAGCAAGTGACTAAAGTTGCATCTTGGGAAGCATTTTAAAGCCTCAAAAATTAAGAGAACAAGTTAACGAGAAAATTAAACATTAAAATTATACACATATTTTCCAACACCTTCACACGTCCTTTAAGGTTAAAGTTGTTAAAATACGGGAAACCCGATCCCTATTCTTAAGTACTTGACGACTTTCCATGAAAATTTTCAAATGCTAATTTCTTCGAAGTTTCGTCGATAATTCAATATCCATCGCCCTCAAAAACGCATGAAATTAACAAAATTTATTCTTGTATAGTAACACGTATGTTGCCGCATTTTTTCTCTCTAATGAGAGAATATTGCATTCCACCCAAAAATTTGATATCAAGATTTCACCATAAATACATGTTTTGAGGTGTCCTGAATTCAAATAATGGATTTTTTTTAAACATGCTCGTGTGTATACGTCTGTGCATCTGTCTGAACAGCATAACTCAAAGGCGAAAATTCGGATAAATACCAAACTTGTTGTTTGAATTTAATAACTTCCAAGGATGCAACACGAAGATTTCCAAGAAAATTCTCCCACCACAACTATCCTTTACGTGGAACATTTTTCGAAAACTTTGGTTTTCTAAAAATGGCTAAGGATTTTAATTAAAATATGGCATATGAAAGATATTTACATGGGAAATGAAATGCATATTTGGAATTTTCTGGGAATAGCCTCTGAAATTCTGTTTATTCCAAGGAACGTTGTATAATCTTTTATAAATGTAAATGTTAAGGGATAGACAAAAACCTACCACACGAATAATGTAGATATTTTAAAAAATACACTTTACTTAAAATAAGTTTTTTTGTGGAATAAGACTTTCCGAGATATCCGTTATTAAGGGTTCAATTGTTCAATGCTTATTCTTTTAAAGTCCTATCGATTTTAATTTTTTCTTGCATTTGCAACATTTGACTATCATGTTCTCTTTGTATTTATAACGAAATGTGTAATGTAGGTTTATTTGGATTAAATGTAGTCGATAGAAAAATAAGCTTTAGTAAGAACAGTTTATATATCCGCTAATATTGATAGAGGGTTAGAGGGTAGGGAAAGTCATGTGAATGTATCAATCAGAATATTTTTTTACTTTTTCTATACTTCGATATAGTAAGTAGAAGTATTATTTGTATTCTACCTACGTATTCAGTACAGAAATGTTACCGGAATACACTTTTTGAGGCTTCTTGAATTTAAAGAAGCATTTTTAGAATAAAGGTCCACTTGCAAAACAATGGAAAGCGTAACTTAAAAACGAAAAGTCGGTTAATACCAGACTTGGCACTTAACTTCAGTGTCTTCCAAAGACAGGAAACAAAGAGTTTCAGGAAAAGCCCCTAACCCAAGCTACCTTTGAATGAAAACTTTTTGTTATTTCTTATTTTCTCAAAAACAGCTCCTAAATTTTATTAAAATATCCCACGTTAAATATTTTTCAATGACAAATTAAATGTATATTTTTAATATTTGGAGAATAATCTTTGAAAACCCCTTAATTTTGAATGACTTTTCTATTATTGGTAAACCATAACAGGTAGACAAAGCTTAAAACACGCACTTTATGCAAAATAAATGTTTGTGTCATTAACCGTTTCCGAAAAATTGTTATTATTGTTTGAATTTTCAAATGCTTAATGTTTTTATCAAATATGAAGTCGCTATTCGTTTGCTTTTTCTTGTTTTCAGGGAAAGAGCATGGATACGAAAGCTATCACATAGCGTCACACTGTTTCAAATTTCTGACTATCACATTACCTACTGTTTGGTGCAACGAAATGTGAACAAGTGTAATGAAAGTTATGAGGGTTAAATACAAGCAGCTAGAATAATAAGTTTTCTGCAGAACAGTTTGAAGAAAAGTAAGTAGATAAAGTCATGCGAATGCAATACATCAGATTTTTACATTCTCTACCAGGAACGTAAGCAGAGAAGGTATTGCACTCCACCCAAAAATTCGATATCGAGATTTCACCCGGATTACATGTTTTGAGCACCTCGAAACCAACACATCTGGTGTGTTACACTCACATGACTTTTCCTACTCTTGTACAAACTATTTTTTACAAACTCTTATTCTCAATCTATTTCATATTAATCTAGATAAACATTTGCAGAACCGATCTTTTGACATGCAAAGAGAATTACATTTTACACATAGCGACCATTCTAAAAATATTTCATTATCGCTTAAGGTACTATGTTCCCCTTGTTTTGTAATTGCAAGGGCAATATAGAAAAACAGTAGCCTTTAAGCATCGACATATATCTTAATAGCTGGTTGCTAGGTGCAGCACCATTCTCTTTGCCACAGATTAATACTCTTTGCATATCCAAGACAAACAAATGAATAACGAATTCCCATTTGAGAAAATAAGTATTGAAACATTTAAGAGAATAACAAGCAATATCTCGAAAATGGTTCACTTAACAAAAAAATGTATATGACATAAATTGTGTATTTTAAAGCGATCTACAATTTTTTGTGTAGTAAAATTTTGTCTATCTCATATGGTTTACCAGTTATGCAAAAGTCGTTCACAATGAAGAATACTTTTGGAGACATTCCCAAAAAATTCAAAATATACATTTTATTTATCATGAAAATATCTTAAACATATGATATTTTAATCAAAATCTTTAGAGCCATTTTTGAGAAAATTAAAATTTTCGAAAAATGTTCCATGTAAAGGGTAATCTGGGGTGTGGGGATTTTCTTGAAAACCTTCGTGTCGCATCTCTGGAAGATACTGAACCTAAATAGCAAGTTTGATGTTTATCCGACTGTTCGTTTCTGAGTTATGCTGTTCACACACACACACACACACACACACACACACAGAGAGAGACACACAGACACACCCACGTACATGTTTCCAAAATCTGGATTCAGGGGTCTCAAAACATATATTTCCGGTGAAATCTCGGTATCGAATTTTTGGGTGGAATACTGTACGTCCCCTACTTACTTTACGTAGTAAAGAAAGTAAAAATAACTTTGAAAATGTTGTGCGTGTGTGGGTGATTCTGAACATCATTAAGCTAAAACGGAAGTTTAGATGAATACTAAACTTGGTATTTGAATTCAGTATCTTCCAAGGATGCAACACGATGGTATTCAAGAAAATCCCGCTAATCTTTACACGAAACATTTTTGCAGGGTTTGATTCTCTCAAAAATACCTCTACGGATTTCGATTAAATACTATATATTAAGGTATCTACATGACAGATAAAATGATTATCTTGAATTTTCTGCGAATAGCTTATGAAGTCCTCTTCATTCTGAAGGAATTTTGTATAATCTTGATAACCGGTAAAGTTAAGCTATAGATGAAAACGTACTACACAAAACATGTAGATCTCTTTAAAATATAATTTATTTCCAATTATTTCTTGTGGAATAACCATTTCCAAGATATCCGTTACTAATGGTTAAAATTGTTAAATAATTATCCATCCATTCAATTCCTATCGACATGCAGTTGTTTCTAGCGATTGCATGGAAGGAGTATGGCATTTTAAGGCCAGCTCTTAAACATTTTACTATCGCCGTTCTCCTTGCATCTATAACGAAATGTGTATTTCAGCTATTTTCAGAAAGTTTTATCTCGATTAAAATGTAGTAGATAGGAAAATAAACTTTATTAAGTATAATTTATATATCCAATAATAAACGATAGAGGGTAGAGAAAGCCATTTGAATGTAACAATCAGAATGTTTAACATTATTTTAGTCCTACGCCTCAGGTAACAAGTCAAGTTATGCCAGACGACGGGTAATAGGATGCCATTACATCTCAACAGTGGTTGGGGGCTGACCTTTGCTTATAGATGCAATTAAAATAAGATTTTAAAACCTTGCGAATCCACATTAAAAGACCGGTTTGTTAAGCCGCTGGTTGAGCTTTTATTCCTTAGGGTGGTTAAAGCATAACGGTGAAGCATTTTGCCTCCCCGATTATTTATGTCTTTATTTTATTAATCGATTCACTCATAACACATGTCTGATCTAAACATTGTAAACTTAAATCAGAAATAAATAAAACAGAAACAAAACATAAACATTGTGATATGTTACATTTACTTGACATCTTTTATTAGTGGGTATACAAATTATTCTTACAAAAGCTTATTTTTCTATCTAATTCATTATAATCGAGATAAAACTTTGCAGAAATAGCTACATTAAATATTTCGTTACAGATTTAAAGGGAAGAGCGATAGTCAAATGTTAATGAACTGAACGCTATATGCTGGCCTTAAAATTCCATACTCCTAATCACGAGAAACAACTGAAAATCACAGGACTTGAAAATAATGACAACAAAGTATTTAACAAATCGAATCATTAACAACGGATATCTCGCAAATGACTTATGCCACAAAATAGTTATTCGAGATAAATTGTGTGCTTTAAAGAGATCTATATTTTTGTGTAGTACGTTTTCGTCTATCGCTTAATGTTTACCAGTTATACACGATTATACAAAATTCTCTCCAGAATAAAGAGGACTACACGGGATATTCCCAAAAAAATCAGCATATACATTTTATTTGTCATGTAAATATCTATAATATGTGATATTTTAATTAAAATCGTTATAATAATTTTTTAGAAAATAAAATATCTCGAAAGCTGTACCACTTAAAAGGTAGTTGGGAGCGAGGGGATTTTCTTGAAAGTCTTCGTGCTGCATCTTTGGAAGACAGTGAATTTAAATTCCAAATACCAAATATGGTATTTATCCGACTTTTCGTTTTTTAATTATGCTTTTATGCTTCTTTTGGATTCAGGGGGCCTTAAAACACGCATTTACAGTGAAATCTGCATGTCTAATATTGGGTGGAATGTAATACCTTCACTGCTTACTAGGTACGTGTAAAGGAAGTGACATTTTGACGTGTTATATTCACATGCTTGTCTCTAATCATTTCTAATTTCGTACAAGCTATTCTTCCAAAAGTTCATCATTCCATGTACTTTATAATAATCGAGTTAAGTATTTATAGAAATGGCTTTATTGTATATTTCCTTGTAGGATCAAGGGGATTAGGGGAATACAGTAAACTTAAGCGATAAACAAATTGCTTAAGAATAGGTCGCGATGTGATCGCTTTAAAATTCCGCTCTCTTTGTATGACCGCAAGAAAAAATCAAAAAGCGATTTTCCTATTGAGAAAACTATAAGTATCTTAGAATTCAAACCAACAACAAAGAAAACCGCTGGTTAACGCCACAAATATTTTCATTTGGCATAGAAAGTGCGCTTTAACGAATTCTATATTTTTAAGAGGTCTTCAGAACATTTTCCCATAATATTCAAGACATAAATACATTTTATTTGTCATATAAATACCCTACATTAATTAAAACCGTTTGAGCAATTTTTGAGAGAATAAAAACTTTCCTAAAACTTTCTATATAAAGGGCAATTTGTGATAGGAGGATTTTCTTAAAAGTCTTGGTCGCATCTTTGGAAGATGATATTTGATATTTTTCTAACATTTCATTTTCGATTTATGCTGTGTATACACAAACACACACACTCGGATCTTTTTCTGAAAGTGCCTTTTAGAGTCGCAGAGCATGCATTTCAAGTGAAATTTCGATGTAGAACTTTTTGGGTAGAACGCTATACTACTTCTATCTAATAGATAAGTGGTACAGAAGTAAAAATGCTAACTGGTGCATATACAGGGTGGAGAATTTAAATTGAGACTGTACATGTTCAAAACTAAGCGTTGTAGAAAGAAATGTGTTTAATAAAAGTTGCTTGTTATTATGGGGGAAAGTAAATGCCATTAGTCGTGTTTTATTTGGAAGACGTTGTGATGATCATTTTAGGGTCAATTTTCTTTAAATGGAAACCTCCCTTTATATTATTTTCTAACTCCTCATAAAAACTATTCTTACACCAACGTAATAACAACGAAAATTCTGAATGGGTGGGTACGAAGAGCGCAATGAGTGGTTGGACCATCCATGATGGTCATTTGAGGGTCAAGTTACATTTCCCAATTAGAAACCAAATTTTGTATTTTGTTTCCTTGTTCCTCATCACAAAATAAACAGCTTTTATAAACCATTTTCTAATGAGAATACCTACAACATACAAATAGTAGGTTCCCATTTAAAAAAATTAAGTTGACCCTAAAATGACAATCACAACGTCCTCCTAATAAAACACGACTAATGGCACTTACTTTCCCTCATAATATCAAGCTACTTTTATTCAAGACATTTCTTTCTTCAATGCTTAGTTTTGAAGATATTGTACAGTCTCAACTTAAATGGTTCATTCTGTTTGTGCGTTCATCAATATTGTGGCATTATTATTGTTTGTAAACAGTTATGAGGTCAAGTTCCAGATTTTAATAACTCATCATTAAAGTATCGAGACTGAAGTTGGGATTGCGCTTTCTGTGTTACTACTGTTACTGAAGACAATTACCATGTTTAAATATATTTAACGGGTCATCCAGTAGTCCGGTCGTTTTACTAGTTAGGAAAGACAAGAAGGGAAAGCTTAGCACTAGAGACAATGACATTTTGGTATAGATGTTTAACAAAGGAGATATATTAAGATGTTGTGGGTACAAGAGAGCACAAAAATGAGAATATTCGGGGAAAAGGGTTTAAAAATATACGAATAAAACATACATTGTTATAAGCGGAAAGGAACACTCCAGGTGAGAAAGGGTGGACGATATTGAAAGGCAGGAGCTATGAGGAAGTACAGAAAACAAAAAATCTTTGAAATTTTACAGAAAAATAAAAAGGGAATGTGGTAGAAGAAGGTATATAGAGCAGCGTAATAAGAAAGAAAAAGAATGTTTAGCTTAGATGAGAACGGGAATTATATTCTTAAGTGGCTTAAGAGGTAGTGATAAATGAATGTGTGAATTTTGTGATGGTGAGCAAAATGTAGAACAGTATCTAGCTGAATGTGAAGATCTGAAACAATTGAGAGAGAAAATCTGGGACAGTAAGCAGAACAATATGTGGGGAGGGGGGTTATTTAGCTGCATTGAATGTTAACAAGCAAGCAGGAAGTAAGAAATAAGAAAACAGGAGATTTGTTTAATAAAAATGAAACAAAAATGGATTGAGGAAGACAAAGGAAAGGAAGAGAGAGGAAGAGGGAGGAGAGGTAAGATAAAATGAATTGCACTGAGGTTTTGCCAAAGGGAGGTAAATGTTGTACAGCAGTTCTGAAGGACAGGGAGCTATAGTGGCTGTGCAACACAAAGGAAAGTACCGGGCATGTACATATGAGTATTAAAATAAGGATATGATGAATAAATGTATCGGAATATTGTAAATTATAAGTTAGAATGTGTGCAGTAAACTAAAACTAAACTATACGTTTGCCTTATAAGTAATAAAGTCCATTATTTTAGGTATTTGTTATGTACACGACAGCTGTAAAAACGTAAGACCAAAACATGTAGCATAAACATACAAGCTAATCTGAATTAAAATGAAATCACGCATCTACAGATTAATTGCCAGCCATATTAATTGCCTGTAGCAAGCGTTGGAGGCTGTCAGCCGGATATCCTGTGTGAAACACGATGCTGGAGCATCCTAATGCTTGGAGCGCCATCTGCATGTGTTTAAACCGCTACTTCTGATTTGTAAGGTATTTAGCCTTCATGGGCTAATATAGAAGTGTTTTGAACAAAGGTACCTTGGAGAATTAACTGAATGAGATTATCTTAATTTAACACATTCCTAAATTTCGTTAAAAGCTATAATATCGGACTTAATTAGTATTAAAGTACTGTAAAATACCCCTACTGGTAGAAATAAAATTGGTCGATTTAAACGTATATATATAACAATAAGCTTTAGTAAGAATAGTTTCTATAGTCACTAATATGCGATAGAGATGTGAATGTATCACATCAGATTTTTTATACAGCTTCTACAAACTATTACAATGAATGCATACTTTGCTATCTACTTTATGTAAATCCATATATATCTAAATGATCCTTTTTGGATTCAGGGGACCTCAAAACATACACTTCCAGCAAAGTATCGGTATCGAATGTTTGGGTGGAATGTAATACCTTTTCTGCCTATTATTATATGGTAACGAAATTAAAAATTATCCTCTTTGTGAGACTTATCGTTTCACAAAGTTTGCTTCAGAGGTCCTGAAAGAGACCGTATATTTACTTTCGGAATGGTGCTTTAGCCAGAATGTGGGCGGTTCTGCAGAGAATACTAAAACTTGTGATTCCCTTTTTTGAATTAAAACATAAATTATTTAAAATCAGTTGAGCATAAAGGTACACGTGCATATACACAGTGCTTTTCCCTCACAATGCGGCCACGGCACGGTGGTTTGTATGCCGGCAACCGCAGCTCGAACTCTCGCCGAAATAGATATAATATCCCCGCAAACACCTAATGTTCTCAGAGTTACAATTAAAATGATAATAAACAGTGCTTTGTCATATGAGATGTTGAAGATGTCCTTCTCCATTCACATATTTCCAGCATCTTCTCAGGAAAAGTTAATTCACATTGGAGAGTTCAGTATACAAAATTGAGTGAATTATTTGCCTAATGTTTTCTGTTAGTTCTTCCAAAGCCTGGGGTTTGTTGCGTATATTTTATTTTTCAAGTTCCCCCATAAATAAGAATCACATAATCAGGGTATCATGAGCGCCAAAAGTATTTAGTAATTACCCTATCTCAAGATTTTCCTGAATTGAATTTAATGACTCATCAGCTGTATGTTCAGTAGCAAAGTCTTGTTGGCAAAATCCAGACTAACATTCAACGTCGGCCAGTGTTCAAAAATTAGTGTAAGCCATTCTTGTACCAATCTGCGTTTATTTTTGTTCAAAAAATATAGATCCTGTTACTCTGTTTGCATTTACCGCACACAAATTTTTGCGTCATGCAAGAAAATCTCCTGTGTAAAATTTGTTTTCTTTGTACTCCAATATGTGTTATCTTGCGGCGAAATATAGCCATATAAACGGAACCTTGATTTGTCAGAGAAGAATATTCAACGTCAGTCAATTACTCCATCATTTCGCAAAATACAATTATAGAAATTTAACCAACTAATTATTACATAAGAGATAAAACGTATGTAAGACACTCCAGACATTGTAAGAACCAAAAGAAAACATCAGGCAAGAATTCACTCAATTTCCGATATTGGACTCTCGAGTGTGAATTAAAATTTCGTGAGATGTCAGAAATGTGCAGATAGAAAAGGACAGCATTTCCAACATCTCTTATGATAAGGAATGTACTTATAATCATTGTAATTGTGACTGAAAGTATGAGAAGGTAAAGCGGTTGCGGGCATATTATAACTCTTTCGGCGGGAGATCGAGGTGCGGCAGCCAGCGCGCGAGCAGCCGTATGGTGGCCACAGTATGAAGGAAAAGGACTGTATAAGTGTTTTAACATTTTAGACATGCAGTACCAAGATCTATAACATTTGTAAACTAAAACGAAAAACAAGTCCAATTGTTTTTGTATGGGACATTTGCAGACCCTTACCGCCACTTTTAGTCCGACAAAAACCAGAAGTAAAATGAATTTACATTGCATGCTATGATGCTTAATAGGCTTTGAAATTTACATTGGCAGATTTATTGTTTCATGTTTTTAATTTTAATTACAAACTCGGTTTTGAATATATAAACTAGATGTTATAAATGTATCGTTTAAAATAAAATACGTAGAATCGTAACTGACCAGCACTTACGAGAGAATAAAACATAACATACATATGCAACAGATTTCATGAGATAATCCACGCTTTAGTCATTCTGCGGACACTCTGATGTTTTGCGTTTTGTATATTTACGATTGATTTAATACGTTCGGGAAGGAGTACTCCATATATCTCTACCAGTGTAACTTTAATATAAGTGAAAATTTGTGAAAATATGTTTAATATAATCTGGTGTTTTCATTCATAGACTTTCTCTACTCACTTTTCTCCAAAACCATTCGTACAAAAGCTAATTCTTGTCCCTCCATATACATTATCAATTCATATTTACATATTACGTTGTACGATACAGCAAGTAAAGTAATAACTTTTAAACAGTTTAAACAGTAAAATTTTTAAACAGTGTGTGGCTATATGATAACCTTGAAATTCCATGCTCTTTGCGTAACTAGGAGCGAAAAAAACGAATGACTTCCCAGTTAAGAAAATTATAAACATTTAAATATTCAAACCGTTAACAACGAATATCTCAGAAAGGCTTAACTCCATATATATGTTGTTTTCCACGCATACACAGGTGCAAAAGAAGCTACGGTATCACTGCTGATCAAAGAGACAGTGCAGGCACAAGGCGAAAGGTCATTGCGCTAGTGCTGCTGTCTGCAGGTGTTTACGTGGTAGTTTCGTACTGATAGGCGTCGCGTGGTCGCCTGCATGCAGTTTGAGCCAGGTCATTCAGTCAAAAAGGTAACGTTCACCAATAATGATTACACAGATATGTTTACGATCTGTGCGAGGACGCACAAAAATGCAGCTGAGGCTCAAAGGCTGTGTTTGAACATTTTCAGACACGGCATCTGTCTTCTGCGCACTTCTTTTGACGAACAGAAACAATATTAAAAAGAGATGAATCATTCCAAGTAGAACGTGGACCTAAGAAGCCCTTAAATCAATTCGTCCACCAAGGCGGGTATGGTTTTGCACATGCTGATTATGAATAACTACTAATAGAAAATGATTTAATTCTAACGTACCTTTTAAGGATACATAAATGCAATGAAAACAGAATTTTGTTTAATCTTATTAACCTTGTAGCGCTAATTGGTGCCATATAGTTTTACTGATTGTAGATTAATTGTCATGGAACACGTGTGCTTAGGTTTGCGTCAAGCGGCAATCCTGAATTCTTGTTAATAAGCGAATTGCTTGTTAAATAATCAATGACACCCCACACAGACACAGATACTCTCACATTCAAACACCATACTCTGGGCATGCCGTGAAATGTTTTTGTTTAAAGACAACTTTCTGGAGCCCAGCAGGGATTCGAACCCGGAACACTTCATATAGAGGCAATTTCTCTGCCGATTGAGCTCTGGGATCAGTAATAGTAGTTAAAGTGTTCATTTTCAAGCATTGGTCTTTAATTTAGCAGTCTCCTCTCTGCCCCTTCGCAGTTCTGCTTAGGTAAACCTTTTGACATCCGCGCTATAAACCAACTTCACTTCAACTAAGGACGGCTTATGTGGACCACCTGGTACATACAATATAACAATTTGTGTGCTTTAACGGGTCGCGCATTTTGCATGGTAAGATTTTGTGTATCTCTTCGGTTTACAATTATACAAAAGTAATTCAGGATGAAGAGGACTTCACAGGTTATTCCCAAAGGTTCAAGACGTAAATTTATTGTAATGAAAATATCTTAAACATGTGGTACTTCGTCCAAATTATAAAGAGCTCTTTTTCAGAAAATCAATTTCAAAAAATCTTCCATGTGAAGGGTAGTTTGAGATGGGAACATTTTCTTAATTATTTTCGTGTCGTAACGTTGGAAGATAACTTAAATACCATGCTTAACAGATTTTTCATTGTTGAATTAGCTGTTCATAGACAGGTCCACCCTCACACACAGCTTTTTCTAAAAACGTCCATTTAGGATTCAGGGAATCTCGGAGCATGTATTGTGAGATATTGCTGTGGAATTTTTAGGTAGAATGCATTAGGTAGTACGTCTATTTACTATAGTTAAGTAGAGAGAAAGTAAAAAGAAAAAAAAGTGTTGTTTATTCAATAAAATTTTTGTTCTCCGAATTCAGTGCACTCAGAATTCACCAAATGTCATGTTTTTATAAATTATAAATAAAGACGGGAATAAATAATTACAAAGCTACATTTGACTGTGTGTTGTGTTTTGAAGTTAACTACTCAACAACCGCAGCCTTCAACCACAGTAGCACTCTTAGTTCAATGTTATACAGCGTGATAAAAGTTCATCATAATTATTGCATTAATTAATTGCATTTTCCCTCTTCTTTACATTTAGAGTTAATTAATAAATTTGTTTTAAAAAAACTTGGGCAAAATTAGCCTCTTATATCTTAATTTTACTGTCACGAATACTATTACTATTTGCTGATATTACATTTTATACAAACTTGTGCTCTTATTTATTAGAAAGGAGTTGTGATAGAAACGTATAATTATTGTTTATCTTTAATGGAGTTATTTATAGTAATAAATAAATGTGCCAAGCGGTCGTTTTATGGCCCGGCCGCGAACCGCGTATATGCATGCTCCGCGGGTTGTCTACTGCAACGGGGAGTTTTCCATTAAAAAGAACCGTGTTACGTACTCATTAGTGATAATAACATACACTATACGAGTACTAACATTTTTATATAAGTGGTTTGAAATTGGTGTTCATCCGAATTTTGACATTCCTGGCATCTTCTAATGAAGTTTTCATTCATACCCATAAGTTTTTCTTGCGTAATTTTCCTTACTTTCGTTCTGATATTGCGTAAGTTTATCTATGATGTGCGGTTGTTCCTATAAACTGTATCTTTTAGGGTTGCCCACATAGATGCAACACACAGTAAGTGGTTGCGAACGGGGGGGGGGACAGCGTTTAGGGATCCCTTTCCCTAAACTTATGAATCAGCTTCTGAAAATATTTCTATTTCAACTGGAATACCAAAAAATGCCTCCTGAAGCTGCCTACGCACCTGTGTACATGGTTCTTTGCTAAAGTGTGAATTTTTCATTAGACATTTCAGTGTACTAACAAGCAAGACGAGAAGAGCAACAATTACAACAATACTCTAAAGCAATTCACACACGACACAGATGATTGAATAAGATTCACTTTTGAGGTGCGTAATAAAAAAGCCTTTACAACACGAACAGAAAACATCAACTGATAGTTGATATTCACAACCGATCAGTGTAGCGAAACAATAGGAAGGTCACAACAGTGTAAGAGAACCACGCACACACGCGATTCGTGTTATAAAACAGCATTTACTTGCATTATAATCATTCAAAAATCCTTTATTTTAAACAAATGTAGAATAACATATGCCTTTCATGTGCATTTGTTACCGTATTAACGTCTATATTCGTCTGTACGCAGGATTGAATGGATGCAAGTACAGAAGAGTTCAAATGTGGTTTGTTGATATATTTAAAACTGGGTTGAAACTGGTACAAAATTGCTCTCTTTTTCTTATACTTAGCGCTGTTTATACTATTTCTGCTTTTTCGGCTTCAAATTATTGTCTATTTATCCTTTCTTCACTCGACAAACAAAATCTGAAAGGAAAAGAGCCATTTAGGATTAAAATTGTGACCGATGTAACAATAGTCGCAATGATTGGAACATTTATACGTTAACGTTATCTCATTGTTTAATGAAATGATACATACACAAAATTAAATAAGATAAATGAACTAATAATAAACTAATTTCAAAAATTCATTTCAATAAATGTACAAATAAGACTACATAAAATAATTGCAAAACCAACGATAGTGTTTATTTTTTAAATCTGGATATTAAAAAGATAGAATGAGAAACGTCTTGAAGCTGAACCTATGAGATTTTGAGGGAATCACGCTTAGAGAGCACATTCACAACCAGACTATTAGGAAGGATTTGGACGTCTTAGATATAGACGAGAAAGTAAAACGTGTAAGCAAAACTGGAAGGAATGCTTATTTAGAATGGATGACCAAGTCAGCAAATCAGTGTAGGTCAGTGGGAAAAACAAATGCAGGTAGGCCAGAGAAGAGATGGAATTGATGCTCATGTCCTGGTTGTCTAATTTTTGGACGTTTGAAGAAAAGGATTATCTTTCTTGACCGATCGGGATGGCTCAGGGTGTAACATCTGCGATCTGCATTTGGGAGATCGTGAGTTAGATTCATGCGGCAGACCTTCCTGACTTATAGGTTCTTCCGAGGGTTTCCACGGGTCGCTAGGTAAATGCTGAGGAGGATCATTACATCCCTCGAATTTCTTTCTCCCTCATTTCCTCTCATTTCACTTTCTTCTTTCACATTACAGGTTGACTCCAGGGCTGTGTGTCGGTTGACTACAGGCAGATGGCACAGGGGCTTGTGCCCTGAAACTCTTTCTCGGCTCCGTTAGATGACGGCCATTCAAACTTCAGGTGCTAGGTCGAGCTTTCCCCGGTCTCCGCTGAAGGGGAGCCTGGGAGCCACCCTCCGTGGCTTAGGAGGGTCGCCGTTGGGCGCTCTGGGAGGGTGGTAACACTTAGGGAACTCTGCACGTCTCTGTCGTCCGAGTTAACCGGTCCTCCAACCCATATGTCTCATGGGGTTCCTTCATCTCATCCGTTCCTCCCGGGGGTGTATGCAGGTCAAGGTACTAGCTACCCCCTCCGCCACCTAATCCTAATTCTTTCTTTGGTCTTTCTGGCTTCCTTAGTGTCGATAATTCAAGGTTGTGCTGAGTATTCTGATACTTATCATTCTATGTAAGCGTTGCTTACAATTTTTCCCATACTTTGTTCTTGTGTTACCTATATGTTCAATATGTAACAGTTGTCTTATTTCATTAGTTTTTTTGCCTATCATTTTTATATATCCTACTACGGATCTAAGAAATCTC
The DNA here is from genome assembly GCA_030765065.1 of Deroplatys truncata. Lineage (NCBI taxonomy): Eukaryota > Metazoa > Arthropoda > Insecta > Mantodea > Mantidae > Deroplatys > Deroplatys truncata. Next base: position 188,517,516 of record CM060986.1, on the reverse strand, counting down.
ATTTGTGCTGACTCTATTCTGACTTTTTGTTGGATTCCTTCATCATACGTAATGCTACATATTACTATTTCCTTATTGAGTCTTTTCTAGCTTTGTTTTCTGACGCATGTTTATTTGTTCTTGTAATATAACTGACTAGTTTATTTATGACTGATATCCTTTTTGTTGTTGGTTTTCTCACTCCTAAGGAATTTGAATTGCATTACATGTTCTATTGGCTTCTTTTCTTAGATTATACTACAACTACATTTCTGTAGTAAACACAATTTCCGAGATGGATATTCGAAATAAGTAATTCGAATTAGTAATTCGAAAATGTTGATTTTCTCATAAATGACTAACGATTTTGATTAAAATATCGTATGCTTAAGATAGTTTTATGGCAAATGAAATGTATATGATGAATTTTATGAGAATGTCTCCAAAAGTCCTCTTTATTCTGAATGGGTGGAAAACCGTAAGAGATAGACAAAATATTACTACACAAAAATCTAGATCTCATTAAAACACACAATTTATGTTATATACACGTTTTTTGTCCAGTAAACCATTTCCGAGATATTTGTTATTTTTTTGAATTTTCCAATACTGTTACTTTTTTCAAATGGGAATTCGTTATTAGTTTTTATGTCCTGGACATGCAAAGAGAATGGAATGCACCACATAGCAACCATTTCTTAAAATATTTGACTATCGCTTAAAGCCTACCATATTCCCCTTTCACCTACAAGAAAAGTAGCAATAAGATAGTTTCTGCAAATGTTTATCTCGATTAACACGAAGTATATGGAGAATAAGCGTCTGTGAAAATAGTTTGTACAAAAGTGGAGAACATGCGAGTGTAACACATCAGATTTTTTTATGGGAAACTATAAGGAACACATAAAAATAAGGCTCACCTATGCAAAACGAATCTTTAAAAATGTAATACGCAGTTTTGAAGAAGTTATCATTAAAAATGGATGCTTTTACCTAAAATTTCAGATTTTAAAATTTTATCTTGCGGGTTGTTTCCAAAATATTCCAACACATTTATTTTTTTAAATTAAGTTGTTGAAATGGTAAAACGGATTGAATTACAATTAAACACCTATTTTTGTAATGAAATAAATGCATGACGTAATTTAATTAAATTCGTTCAAAATAGCGGAAATTAGCATTTTTGGCGAAAGGTTCCCTTAATAGCTTTAGGGTATGAAACTGTAACTAAACAAATGTTGTGCTATAAGAAAGAATGCCATCAGTAGAAATGGAAAATGGAAATAAACGAAAGAAATGCCTTGGTAGTAAAATAAGCTGAAAGGAATTAATTTATTTTCTTTATGGGACCCAATTTATATGAAATACTTTCGTTGTTTTAATTAGAAAGAGTATGTGAACGTATCCTGTATATTATAAAAGTAACCTCTGATATTTCCTTAAGTACTGGAGCGTATAAAAGCATTGTGACAAATGTGTTTAAAATATAACCTAAAACGACAGATCTTCTGTTCAATAGAGAGAATTCTATAGACGATGAATTAAAATATGAAGACTGATACTGGAAGCCCTATCTGAAGCCGCCTCGCAGAACATGATGAATAAAAGCATCGGAAGCGCAAAGCAATTGAAAAGTTTTTTAAAATACTGGAGTGCTTTCCAGGGTACCTATGGAAATATCGTGAAGTGGCGAAGAGTCGCATGAATGCATCTCTTTCCAACTTTTATTCTACTCTCTGTACTTATTGCCAGGTGCTTACGTATCACAACGAGGTGTCTAATATCGCTTTTCATAAGGTTCTACGGCAGATTTTACGTCGCTTTGAGATATATATATGTATGCCCGAAGCTTCTTATTGCTCTTTTCACAAAGAGTTTTACAGAAGCGTAGCGTAATGGAAACTTTATAAGAAGAAATTTTCTCTTTACATACGTTGACGACCAAACTAAAGAAGGCCCAAATGAGATACTGTATTTTCTTGCAGCATATGTATAGTCGAGTGAACGGAAATGTACTGATGCTTTGGTTCTTTCTATAGTGTTTTGCTTTATTTAGTGCAGACAGACGCTCCTTATCATCTGTGTTCCATGCCAGCCTTGGTTTCATTTCAGGTCCGACAAACACACACACACACACACACACACACACACACACACACACACACACACTTAGGATATGAACGAAGGTCAGGCCTAAGTGAGCAGCTAAAGGGGATGAATACAGAAAAACTTCACCTGAATGGTTGCAAGGTATGCTTTGCAACGACGGTCTTCACTATCCTCTTGATGAGTTCGTCTCGTATTGGTTTGATGTCAAAGGTCTGGCACCCAAACATTAACATAGCTCGGTTTCATCTCAGGAGCGAAGGGAATGGGACGGAGTAAAGCAAACATTAAGTCAAATGCTAGAACTTGTTTAGGGGTGCGGGCTAGGAGTGGCAGAGATGGTTTAGTATTTCCTTACCAACATAAATCACTGCGCATCATATCGGGAAGATTTCATGCATTCGAGCGATTAGCATGTATTTAAAGAAAATACTGCACTTGAGGTAGCATTCGTCGTGTTTTAGGAGTGTTATGTGTTGAAATACTGATTTCACGCTGACCCATTAAGTGGGATTATTCCTAAAACTTATTTTACGTATTTGTATACCCTTCAATAATTTACAGGCCAAAATAAGTGTTTAGGAACCTCGTCACAGACTTCCGCCACCAGTTCATCTAGGAAACGTGTAACTGTTTCCGGAGTTAAAACTTTCTTGTTGAAAATGAGCTTTGATAATCTCTTACGGGATATTCCCGCATATGAACGGAAACTTCTTGAAGAACATAAACAATGGGCCGCCTGTTTTAGCGAACATCAGATTAACAATTGTTTTCAGAGTTGCTTTGAAGATCGCGCAATGCACCACCAGTTTCAATTCCATTGAAACAAAAGATACCGATAAGCGTTTTCTTTACCCATGAGATCTTAAATACAAAAAAATCCTATATGATACATTCACATTACTTTCTCTACGCTGGTTTTTTTCTGTCTATATTTATGGACGCTCTTTAACTCCTGTGGTCCTTAGCGTCCCGTTCTATATTGGGCGAGAAAAACAGGTAATTTTGCTCAGAGGCCGCTTTATTAGGCTTTAGGTTCTTTTACCTGCCGTAAATCTACGACACGGGTCCGCCGGTTTACTTCCGTTCCGAAGGATGCTAAGGATTTTTACGCCCGAGAAAAATCCATCGCCTCAGCCGGGTTTGAACCGCGACCTCGGGAACTAGAAGCTAGAATGGTAACTACTACACCACGGAGGACGACTCTCTACCCTCTATCGCTTATTTAGTGGGTTTGCAGACTATTCTTACGAAAGCTTATTTTTATATCTACTTCATTTTAATCCAAATAAATAGCTAAATTACACATTTTGTTATTGATACAAAAGGAACAGCGATAGTCAAATGTTTAAGAACTGGACGCTACATCATGCTGGTCTTAAAATTCCATACTCTTTCCAAACAACTGAAGCTTGACAGGAAGAATGACCAAGTAATGAGCAATTTGAAGTATTAACAACGGATATCTGAGAAATGAGTTACACCACAAAAAACTTGTTTTAGTTCCATTTATACCTCGTTTTAACCACATTGGTCTTAGCGTCTATAGGCAATGGCGTTAAACTCGTATTCTCTTGTCGTTGGGTTTCTTGCACCTTTTGGGTTTTTAATCATTACATCACACACACACTCTCATTTACACTTCCAGACTCTGAGGAGGATACGGAAAAATGTTGACAATAGAAAAATTCCCTTCCAACCCCTCAGCCGGGAATTGAACCCGGGACTTCTCGCACGACAGGCAGGTGCTCCACTGACTGAGCTACGTAGCCAGCTCTCACAAAAAAGATATTTGAAGTAAATTGTGATTTTTAAGGGATACACAGTTTATGTGTAGTACGTTTTCGTCTATGCCTAACGTTTACCAGTTATACAAGATAATATAAAATTCCTTCCGAATGAAGAGGACTTCATAGGCAATTTGTAGAAAATTAAAGATATACCCTTTGCTTGTCATGTAAATATCTTCAGTATTTCAATCGAAATGTTAAAACCCTTTTTAAAAAATAAAAAAATGTCGAAAAATCTTCTACTTATAAGGTAGCTGGGTATAAATAAACTTTCTTCACAACATTCTTGTCGCATCTTTTGAAGATGCTTAAACTTATTTACCAAGTTTGGTGTTTATGCGGCTTTTCGTTTTTGAATTATGCATTACAGATGCATATGCACGGGCTTTCTTTTTCTAAAATTGTTATTCTTTTTAGATTCGGGGGCCTCAAAACACTATTTCTAATGAAATCCTGGTCGGACCCTATTTTAAAACACATCACTAGTATTCCGGAATTAAGTTTATGTTTAAGTCTGACAATTTAACCACGTGATTACTTTAAGCTCCTAGATTCCGCGATGATGATTAATGCCCTAATATTTTAAATCTTAATCTGCCATTTAGTTGGATGGTATATTTAGTTCTACAAACTGGACATTTTAATGCTTCATAAAGATAATAAATGTTATGGAGTTGCTGGCTTCAATTCAAGCTTAATAGGGTTAATGTATTTTTAACTGTTCGCAGCCGCTCTTTGCTCTAGATAAGGTTAAAATATCACTGCTATGAGCATTACTTTGGTCATTGAGTGGAGGGCTAGATATTAACATCGTTCTTATGAAGTTGCTATCTGCAAAAAGTCTGAAGTACAAACAACCTTGTCCTGTTTTAGAATCGGTAGGAAAGTACATTTTAGGAATAATTTATCGTGATTTCCTTCACTACTGCTGTATGGCGGGAAAAGAAAAGTTTTCATAAGACAGCTGTGTTCTTGTAATGTGTGTGTAATAGAGAATAAATAATTAAAGGAAAAGCTAAAAACACTATCTCGACAATATTAGGATACGATAGGAAGAAGCGGAGGGGGAGTCAGGACCCTAACGGGACCTCCCTGGGTGGCAGGGATGAGGTAAGGCAAGACGGGTAGATGGCAGGGTCCCTACCATTTACATATTTGAACTCCCCGGGTGTTGGCTGATTCAGCCGGTTACCCTCTGCCAATGTGGGTTTTCACATCCCCTGGGGGGCCCGGGATCCGTAGACTGCTCGCAGTCCGGAGGACAAAGGTTTCCTCAGAACATCCTTTTCCCTTGCCATGCGCACGCCGAGACCTCCGCCGACACTTGAAACCCTGAAGGAAACCAAGCAGATGACAGCTGAAGTGAAATGAGAATAGAGATGAAATGGAGGGACAGGAAGTTCGGGAAATGTAAAAATCATTCCCAGCATTCACCAGACCACCCGGGAAAACCCCGAAAAAAACATATGGATCAGGAAGGTCAGCCACGGGAACCGAACCCACGACTTCCCGAACGGGGGCCACGTTACCGCCTGAGCCATCTCGCTCGGCTTGTCAATGTTAAATTTGCTAATTTTATGACCCATTATCACAGTACTATTTAACTTATCTGACTGAAGTCTTAATAGAACGTAGAGACCTGCAATCTTAGTTCACTGATCCATCTTTAAACAATAATGTGGTGTATTAAGGAAGATACGGTATTTACTTTCTCCACCACGTACATACATGTTCTGAATCCAAAAAAAAGAAAAGCCTTTTTGGTAAAAGGTCCATGAGTGTATGGTGTGTGGGTGTGTGAACAGTATAACTTAGAAACGAAAAGTCAAATAAATATCAAAATTGACATTTAGGTTCGGTACTTTCCAAAGATGCGAAACGCATATTTTCAACAAAATCCCCCTTCCCAAACTACCCTTTACATTTAATTCTTTCATTATTTATTATTTTCCCAAAACTGGCATAAAAATTTTTATTACCATACCATATATTAAACATCTGATGTGTTACACTCACATGACTTTCTCTACTCTTGTACAAACTATTTTTATAAACGCTTATTCTCCATCTACTTCATGTTAATTGAGATAAACATTTGCAGACTCTATCTTATTGCTAATTTTCTTGTAGATGTAAGGTGATATATATTTACAAGGGCAATATATAAATACAGTAGCCTTTAAGCATATACATATCTCTTAATAGCTGGTTGCTAGGTGCAGCACCATTCCCTTTGCAACAGATTAATACTCTTTGCATATCAAAGACAAAAAAATGAATAACGAATTCCCATTTAAGAAAATAAGTATTGAAAAATTTAAGAGAATAACAAGCGATATCTCCAAAATGGTTCACTCAACAAAAAAAAATGTTTATGACATAAATTGTGTATTTTAACGCGATGTACATTTTTTGTGTAGTAAAATTTTCTCTGTCTCTTATGGTTTACCGGTTATGCAAAAGTCGTTCACAACGAAGAACACTTTTGGAGACATTCCCAGAAAATTCGAGATATACATTTCATTTGTCATGAAAATATCTTAAACATATGATATTTTAATCAAAATCGTTAGAGCCATTTTTGAGAAAATTAAAATTCTCGAAAAATCTTCCATGTAAAGGGTATCCTGGGTGGGGGGATTTTCTTGAAAACCTTCGTGTCGCATCCCTGGAAGATACTGAACATGAATACCAAGTTTGGTGTTTATCCGACTGTTCGTTTCTGAGTTATGCCGTTCAAAGACACACACAGACACACAGACAGACACACACACGGACATGTTTCTAAAAATGCTTTTTTTGGATTCAGGGGATCTCAAAACATGTATTTCCGGTGAAATCTCGGTATCGAATTTTTGGGTGGAATACAATACTTCCCCTACTTACTATACGTAGTAGAGAAAGTAAAAATGTATATCTTGAATTTGTTTGGAATAGCCTATGAAGACCTCTTCATTCGGAAGAAAGTTTGTAGAATCTTAGATAAGTGGTAAACGTTTAGGGATAGACGAAAACATACCACACAAGGAAACCTAAATCTGTTTAAAAACACAAATTACTTTTTATGTGGTATCAACCATTTCTGGTACATCCGTTATTAATGGTTCGAATTGTTCAGTACTAAGCCATTCTTTAAGGTTCTGTCGATTTTCAGTTGTTTTTCGTTATTGCATGGAAACAGTATGGAATTTTAAGGCCAGCATATAGCGTCCAGTTCTTAAACTTTGACAATCGTTGTTCTCTTTGTATTTATAACGAAATGTGTAATGTAGCTCTTTCAGCAAAAGTTTATCTCCATTATAATTAAGTACAAGTAAAATAAATTCATATGTGTAATTTTTATGTCCGCTAATAAACGATAGAGGGGAAGAGAAAGTTATGTGAATGTAACTCATCACACATCAGAATCATTTTTTTCTGAGAAGCGGTGAACAATTAGTGTATAAACTGGCAGATGCACTACCATTTTTAAAAATATATTTAAAATAAAAGTGTTACATCCACAATTTATATATATATATATATATATATATATATATATATACACATATAAATTTTAAATGTGTAAGATTACACAAGAAACTAAAAATGTAGTTCATTTGGCAACTTTCGCCATTTAATCTACCCTTATAGCGAAATTTGGTTAACATTTTCTAAAGATTAAAGAATTAGTTTTATACTTTCTCTACTACGTATAGTAAGTAGGGGAAGTATTGTACTCCACCCAAAAATTCGATGCCGAGATTTCACCGCAAATACATGTTTTGATGCCCCCTGAATCCAAGAAAGCATCTTTGGAAACATGTCCGTGTGTGTGTCTCTGGTCTGTGTGTGTGTCTGTCTGTCTGTGTGTGTGTGTCTTTCTGTGTGTCTGTGAACAGCATAGCTCAGAAACGAACAGTCGGATAAACACCAAACTTGGTATTTAGGTTCAGTATCTTCCAGAGATGCGACACGAATGTTTTCAAGAAAATCCCCCCACCTCAGATTACCCTTTACATTGAAAATTTGTCGAAAATTTTAATTTTCTCAAAAATGGCTCTAACGATTTTGATTAAAATATCATATGTTTAAGATATTTTCATGACAAATGAAATGTATATCTCAAATTTTTTGGAAATGTCTCCAAAAGTATTCTTCATTGTGCACGACTTTTGTATAATTGGTAAACCATAAGAGATAGACAAAATTTTACTACACAAAAAATGTAGATCGCGTTAAAATACACAATTTATGTCATATACATTGTGAATTTGAGTGAACCATTTTCCAGATATTGCTTGTTATTCCCTTAAATTTTTCAATACTTATATTTTTCTTCAGATTCGTGATTCATTTTCTTTCCTGGTAATACAAAGACAATGGAATACTCCACATAGCAACCAGCTCTTAAAATATTTGACTATAGCTTAAAACCTACCATATTCCCCTTGCATCTACAAGAAAATTAGCAATAAGATCGACATCTCGATATCTCCATTAACATGAAACATATGGAGAATAAGTGTTTGTAAATATAGTTTGTGCAAGAGTAGAGAAAGTCATGTGAGTGTAACACATCGGACTTTTTATGTCAAAAAACCACTTTAAACCTTTAGTTTGAATAACATTTTATAACGTTTCCTCTCAAAGCCCTTTAAAGCTTCAACACATTACTATCCATATTCCAAAGAGCACATGCCCTAATACGCTGTATCTACTCCCAGTGCCTGACTTTCATTTTTCTTTCACATTAAAAATGTTCTACGCATTTATAATCTTTTCACATTTTGAGTATAAACCTAAAATAACTGTCTTATGTCTTTTTCTGCACTTTCAAATTGCTCAATATATCCCATAGTTAATTCGACCACCGAGGATAAATGGTTAAAAAAATACGTATATCTTAAGGTTTCAATTTTTTTCTGAGAAAACCAGGTAGCGAATAAAACTCTACATGCTAGTTTAGTACATTAGTATTTAAATAGTAGATATTACTTTTATGTCTTCAAAATTACGATTTTTTCATCATATGGAACACCTGAATAGTTAGCATAATTAAAGGAAAATGACTTTTTTCTCAAAAAATATTCATGTTATATGCGTGACATTTAAATACCTTTATAACTGAGGTATAACAATATGTGACAAACTTTTGAAAACATTTGGATAAAACCTGTACAATTTAGAAGTTTCATCTATAGAGAAATACCACAGAGATTGGGAACGAAATCCAAGTTTTAATTTTTATGACAATTCGTTACTTTAATGTGGATGCACTTATTATTGCTAAGGTTTCTGTATTCTAGTTGGTTTTGTTAATTTCTCCATTACTTATTTACAGTAAGTAAAGGAAGTAGCCCAAAAATTTGACACTAGGATTTAACCGGAAACACACATTTTGAGACACCTGATTAAAAAAAATCAGAAAAAAGATCCGCGGTACGTAAGTTTAGTATCTTTCAAAGATGTGACATGAAGGTTTTTAAAAATTTCGCCACCTCAAACTACCCTTTACACGGATAATTCTTCGAAAGTTTTGATTTTTTCAAAATGATTAACGATTTAGGTTAAAACACCATATATTTAAGATATTTACATAACAAAATACACAAGGGGCCCACACAATCCGTCCTTTGATGAAGTTAGTTTATACCGGATAGCGCGGATGCCAAAAGGTTTGCCTAAGCAAAACTTCAAAGCGGACTTCATACCGACATAGAGGAGACCGCTAAATGAAAGACAGTACTTGAAAACGAACACTTTAACTGCTATTATGGTCCCAGAACTAGTTCGGAGGAGAAATCACCCGCTATATGTGGTGATCCGAATTCGATACCCTGTTGGACTCCAGAAAGTTGTCTTTAAACAAAGCCATTTCACGGTAGGACCAGAGTCTGGTGTTTGAATGTAAGAGCACCTATGTGTATGGGGTGTATTACCAGTTGTTTAATAAGCAATTCGCTGATTAACAACAATTCAGGATTGCCGCTTGACGCAAACCTGAGCACACGTGTTAAGTCATTTAGTTCCACGACGGTTAATCTACAATCAGCACAACTATATGACACCAATGGATGCCCAAGGTTAAGAATATTAAACAAAATCCTATTTTTATTACATTTATGTACCTTTAAAGATGCATTAGAATTAAATTACTTCTCATTAGTGCATTATTCATAATAATTATGTGCAAAGACATGCCGACCCTTGGTGGACGAACTGATATAAGGGCCTTTCAGGTCAACGTTCTACCAGGAATGGTCAATCATTTTTTAATATTATTTCAATAAGTAAAAAAAAAGTTGCGCAGAAGACAGATGCCGCCAAATGTTGAGAGCAGAGCCTTCGAGCCCCAGCTGCATTTTATTGGTCTGCACACAGATCATAAACATATCAGTGTGTTTGTTATTGTTAAACGTTACCTTTTTTTCTCAATGACCTGGTTCGTACCGCATGCAGGTAACCACGCAATGCTTATCAGTACGAAATTACCACTTAAACACTTGCAGACAGTAATAAATACTTCCTCAGTGACTTTCGCTTTGTACCTACACTGGCTCTTTGAACATCAGTGAACATCAGTGATGCGGTGACTTGTTTTACATCTATGTATACGGGAAACATAAAACTGCAACTGACGGCTTGTTTGGGTCACCTGGTACGTCTTAAATTTTCTGAGAATACCCTATAAAGCCCTCTTCATTCGGAAGGAATTTTGTACAACTTTGTTATCTGATAAACTATAATAGATAGACCAAAGCTTGCTTCAGAAAACGTAGAGTTCTTTAAGATACATGCTTTATTTCCAGCCAAAACTGGCCAGCTTGGGCACATACTTAATTGAAGTACGTGTACTAAGAGATAAGGTATTTATGTAAACTTTCTTTAAATATATGTGGTGCTTGAGCACCTGTGTGCGTGAGTGTATGTGTATGTTTGTTTGTGTGTGATTTAGAGTATTTTTCATTATATATATACATATATATAAAGTGTGGTGATTATAAGCATAGTTGTTTTCTAGTCAATTCTGCAAGTCACTTATACAGACCAGGTATTTTTCTAGAGAACATGTATGGTCTTATGAGCCATGCGACTGTGTTATGCAATTAAAGGTAATACTAAGTACTTAATAAATATCACTACATACATACTTTATTTCAAATATGTATCTTATGGCATCGCTATTTCCGAGATATCCATTATTAATGGTTTCAATTTTCAATCCCTTGTCTTTTTTCAAAGTGGAATCTCTATTGACTTTTTTGTCACAAAGGTCATTCAAAGAGAATGGAATTTCAAAGCCAGCATATAGCGACTCGCGTTTAAACATGTAACCATCGATTCGGTCTCCTCTATCCTCTCTGTAGCTCAAACGAAATGTATAATGAAATATTTTATACAAAGATTTATCAGAATTAACATGAAATAGACAAAAAATAACTTTCGTAAGAAAAGTTTATAGAGGCTAAACAAAAAGAATCGATTGAGGGTATTGAAAGTCATGTGAATGCAACACATTACATTTTTACTTTCTATACCACAGAGAAGATATTGCATTCAACAAAACAATTCGATAACGAGATTTCAAAGGCAACACATGTTTTGAGACCCATTGAATCCAGAAAATGCATATGTAGTAAAAGGTCCATGTGTATATGCATCTTTTTATGCGTATCTGCTTACAGTATAACTCAAAAACGAAAAGTCGGATAAATACCAAACTTTGTATTTAAGTTCAGTATCTTCCATAGATGCGATACGGAGATTTTAAGAAAATTCTGCCACCATCAACTACACTTTACATGGAGCATTTTTCAAAATATTCAAATTTTCAAAAAGGTCTATAACGATATTTATTAAAATCCATATATTAAATATATTTACACGACAAATTAATGTGTGTCTAGAATTTTTTGGGTATTGCCGGAGAAGTCCTTTTTATTGGGATTGAACTTTGTATAATCTTATATAGCAGGTAAACGTTAAGAGATAGACGAAAACGTACTTTACAAAAAATGTACATGTCTTTAAAGCACATAATTTACTTCCAAAAAATTAAATTGAGTTTTATTTATGGACGCTCTTTAACTGCTGTGGTTCTTAGCGTCCCATTCTATATTGGGCGGAAAGACCGTTAATTTTGCTAAGCGGCCTCTTTATCAGGCTTGAGGTTCTTTTACGAGCCGCAAATTTACGACACGTGACTATCAGCTTTACTTCCCTTCCGAAAGAAGCCATGCTAAGGATTTTTACGCCCGAAAAAGATCCATCGTTCTCCGCCGGGAACTGGTAACCATTACACCACGGAGGACAACAATTTACTCTCAATAACCTTTTTGTGAATAAGCCATTTCCGAGATATTCTTATTAGTGGTTAGAATTTTCAGGTACTTCCCGCAATTTCATGTAAATAGTATGGACTTTTAAGGCCGGTGTATAGAGTCCTGTATTTAAAATTTTGGCCTTTGTTGCTCGCTTTATGTCTATAACGAATTGTGTAATTTAGCTATTTCTACAAAGGTTTATTTCGATTATAACGAAGTAGATAGAAAAATAAGCTTTCGTAAGGATAGCTTGCATAACACTAATAAATGATGGAGGGTAGAGAAAGCCATGTGAATGCAACACATTGGATTTTTTTGTCTAGGAGTGTAGATGTATGACGATGAATGTGTAGGTATTCAAGACGAAACGTTAATTGATATTCTTGTTTATGTTTGTTAAATGAAGTTTGCAGAGGCTGTGAGGTAAGACATTCTAAGAATGATTCATCCTGCTAAACTGGTATTTTCCAAAATTGCACATAAACGGATCTCGTTTTCCCACTTGTTTAATCAAGTAGGAAAATGCATATGAATCGCAAGTAATACTGCCTTCAATCTCTAGAATATTTTACTATATAAGCTTTTCCATATCTCTCAGAAAGCCAAGATTCACATCTAAATTGCTAAGCTGTACAATTTAATTGGCAACTAATTTTGAACATATTCATCTCTAAAAAGCTTTCATGTTTGAGATAGATTATCTCAAATTATTAGCACCACGCTTTGGGCGCCAAACTTGCAGTAGTTGCTTCTCCTCGTATGATACAAACTTGAAGTTCTTTATTACTGCTGTTTGCACCACGTATTGTGGGAGATATGTTTCCTGGAGTGTTCGCCCCACGTACGATACAAAATTTCCGGTGACCTTCGCCCCACGTTTTACTTCTTCGTTGGCCTTTGCCCCCACGTTTAAAAAAAAACACTTTGTATTTTAATGTTTATTTAAATACTATATATGTATGCCTCGACTGCGTCAGTAGTAATTTTCAGAAACACGTATCTCTTAGCAGGGATAGTACGGCTAAAGAATGAAGGGATACTCAAATTATATATTTTTTTACTTCACTCCTTTTGTTAATCTTTCACGCAATTAAATAACACTTCACTGATGTATCCTGCTGTAGAGCTCTGAGATTATTGTTAATTGTACTTTTTAAGACGTAAACTTTATATTATTCACGCCGTAATGAATTTCATATGTCTCACACTGAATACGTACCGAGCGAACTGCTCAGGAACACTGCCTTCTAACATCTGCCGCCTAAATATGTTAAATTTGTACATTTTACTATATTTGAAGTCTCTAATTTGCTAATTCTACTCCAATAAAATAGTTTTATTTAACTTAAAGCTTTTCTAGTTTCTGATTGGCTATATATAAACTGTTTTAAATATTAAATTATTGTTTCAGAAATTATTAGTAGCATTATTAAACTTTTTAATTCATTATTACCTCAAGGTTACCTCATTGTTAGCTTCTTTCGGCTTCTACTTTATAATTCTGTTTGCTACTAAAAGCATCTTGTTTCTATTCTCACAGCTCCTACATTGTTAAATTACATCATACATTGACGTAACATTATTGTACATGTACATAATAATGTAAACATAATACAATGACTGTTACATACACTTTACATATTATTACATACACATATTGCTTTTAAAGCGGGCTGTTATTATATTTTATATTATATAATCAGACTGATAGTATTTAAGTGATAAAAATACTGCCTCACGTTCAATGCGTAATACGGTATGGGGTATTCAAAGGGGAGGACTACCGCGCACCATATAAGAGGAAGGGATGAAGTGCAGGAACCATAGGAGGCTACAGGCAGCAGACAAACAGGTCACAGATTCGCGCAGATATCTCCTAGTTCGAAAATCCGACCCATTACTGGAGCTGTCCAGAAAAGGCGATAAATGACCCGTTCAACCAGACAGCCTTCTGGGAATATTATTTCCTTGGAGCAAACATACGCGCTATCTGTCGGCACCGCCTCACACCATAAAACTGCTGAGACCAAAAAGGCAGCGGAATAAAATGTACATAAGGGAAAGTGAATCGTACAAGAGAAACTGCCACAGCATTCGTCTACCAACCAGGTAAACACTGTCTATTAGAGTTTGCGGTCGAAGGGAATAGAACCCGGGATTCCCCGAATACCAGCCTTACCGCGGAGTCACCTTGCTGGGTGTCAGTTGGAGTTTTTGAAAGAAAATCCAATTTATGCACAGTTTACACTAGGGAAAAAAGCGCTGCATCGAAATTAAAATTCATGCATTTGTTTCCACACGGTGATGTTTCAATAGTTTCTCTCACGAAGCGTAAAAAGGTGAATGAGGTCAGCAGTCACTAATGCTCGACTCTTTAGTTCAATTCGTTTTATTTCATCGCATGCATCTGATGGTTTTCAGGTAGGTTTCATTACCCAGTGAGGCATAAAACAGCTCGGATTATACCTTCATCAAAGTTGATTCCAATTGCAAATGTAACACAAGTGGGGGAAAATGTTTAATTAGAGTGAAAAACCGCTAATGAAACGTTATCTTTAGGGTAAACAATTCCAAAAGACACAAAAAGTATGAAGTGCGCCAAAGCTGAATCCGTCAAAGATTATGAACGGAATAATAATTAAAACTGCATAGAAAATGAGAAATTAATATTAAGACCACCTCAGTGCTTTTATATGGGAGAGCAAATCGACAACGTAATGAAACTATAATTCAATTAGTTCATTTTAACACACTCTTTGCAATTAAATAGCCAACAAAATTTTATTATTACTTTTCCTACTACATACGAGTAGGTACAGAAGGTATTTCATTCCACCCAAAAATTAGATATTGAGTGTTCACCGGAATGATTTGTTCTGAGGTCCTCTGAACCCAAAGGACATCGTTTTTAGAAAAAGGTGTATGGGTGTGTGTCTATGAACAACATAACTCAAAAACGAAAATTTTAAATTCAGCAGCTTTGAAATTTACGACACGAAGATTTTCGAGAAAACCCTCTGCCCCAACCATCCTTTTTTTCGAAAGTTTTAAATTTTCTCCAGAATAGCTCTAACGATTTTTATTAAAATACCACATATTAAAAAAGTTACATCACGAATAAAATGTATATCTTTAATTTTCTGCAAATAGCCTGCAAAGCCCTCTTTATTCGGAAGGAATTTATAACTGGTAAACATTAAGCGATAAAGGAAAACGTAGTACACACACAAAATAATGTAGCTCTCTTTAAAACACGTAATTTGTTTCGAATAACTTTTGTTGTGGCATTAGCATTTCCGAGATCTCTATAATGGTTCGAATTGTTCAATACTTTGTCATTAAAGTCCTGTGGACACTCAGCTGTTTCTCCCGAAGAGTATGGAATTTCACGGCCGGCATATAGCGTCCTGTTCTTAAACATCTGACTATCGCTGTTTCCTTTGTAACCATAGCGAAATGCAGCTATTTCTGCAAATGTTTATCTCGATTAAAGAGAAGAATATACACAAAATAAACTTTCTTAGGAGTAATTTTATACCCACTAATAAGCGATAGAGTGTAGAGTAAGTCATGTGAATGTAATACATCAGATTTCTTAAAAATGTAGTTTGTGTGTTGGGGTTGGTAATTCAAAGCTATTTTCTGCTCAATAAGTACAGGAATAATTACATTTCGCCCAAAAATTTAATATCTAGTTTTCACCTGAAGTACACATTTAGAGATAAAAAAAAGAAATTTTCGGAAAATGGGCCACGCTTATGTGAGGGGGAGAATGTGAAAAGCATAACTCATAAACGAGTCGAATAAGCACCATACTTGATATTTTAGTCAGCATATTCCAAGAATACTACACGAAAACTTAGAAATTATCTCCATTCGAAACTGCCCTTTGCATGGAAAATTGTTCGCTATTTTTGGATTTTGATGAGAATATCATATATTTAAAATGGTTAATTTTACTAAGAAAATAAACTTTCGTAAGAATAATTTGTATAGCCACTAATAAGCGCTAGATGGTAGAGAAAGTAATGTGAATGTAGTATATCAGAATCTTTTTTGTAATGATCTCACCATTCGGTTGTTTCTCGCTTTTAAAAATTTGATTATCGAATCGATCTCTCTACAAACGAAAGTGTAACGAAACTATTTCTGCAGCGCTTATCTCTAGTTATACTATTGTAAGAATAGTTTCTAGAAGCAATATGAATCTAGAGAAAGTTACGTGAATGTAACGCATCATATTTTAATTCTTCAGCTGTTTCAACGTACTTCCTTGCCGATACTTCTTGATCGTTTCCATTGTAATGCGGGACTTGGTTACCTGTGGGGCCGAGATCCGGACTTGGTCTCCGGTTCCAGCTTAGGCTATTTTGCATGATAGAAGTCTGAGACTGTCTATTCAGCCTCTAAGTCCTAGCAGATCAGGGGGCACCCGGTCTCGAAAACCGTTGATAAGTGATAAAGGGAAGGGAACTAATATTTCTAGTAATTATTAAGTGTAAATGAAAACAGGATATAAGAGTTCATATTTTGAAGCTGATGTGGTATTTCTATTTTATGCACCGCATAACAAAGGTAGGGAAAATATTGCATTGTGTGCAAAAATTCAAAATGAAATACACGTTTTGAGGTCCCTGCTATTTAAATTAATTTTATAAAAGAAATGCATGAATAGGTCTGTCTAACTTAAAACCGCATAGTTAAAGTCTAAACGTCATGTCTAAGCCAAATACCTTTCTAATATTCAACATGATTTTCACGCCCTTCTCTTACACAAAACAGCGTCATAGATGTGTAATATTAAGTTTATTTTTATTTTTTCCGAATCTACTTTACCTAGTATGATTATGCTAGCGTGTATATAGAATAATTATGTGACAGAAGAAAAACTGAATCTTGCATTTTTGATAAATGTCCTGTGAAGTCCTCCATATTCATATTGAGTTTAATACAAGTGAGAAACTGCATTAGAAAAAGAAAAAAATTATCAGAGGATTAGTACAGAGCTTCGTTAAAGCAAATATAAACTTTTTCGTTGCATTAGCTCTTTTTGGTATTTTTTTGTTGTACGCTGATTTTCCCCAGGTCGACATTTACTTTCGTGCGTAATCTATGTAAACTCTTTGAAAATGTGTGGTTTATTTATTTATTTGCATAAGGTCATAATATTCACTTCTTATACCAATAGTTGTGTTGTTTTGCATGTTACATATAACTTAAATCGATTAACTTCGCACTATTTCCAGACAAAGATTTATGAGCTTAACGTAAAGTGAGTATATTAACTCGAGTTTAGTGAATAGTATCTAATAAATGAGTTATCTGTAAACTAGAACTAATGGTGGAGAATGCCCGATAAGTTATAGGGGTTGTCATTATATACATCTCAAAACGGGAATTTGCGATGAATCTCAATGTAGAATTTTTGAGTTGAATGCGATACTTCCACTGCTTACTATAGGCAACTATGAGTAAAGAAAGTAAAAACGCATTTGTAGATTTAGGAACCCCAAAACGTGTATTTCCGTTGTAGTCTCGATATATAATTAATTTTCTACTAATATAGTAAGAAGGTAAACTATTGTATTCTTCCAAAACTTCCATACCGAGCTTCACTGGAAATACATGTTATGAGATCCCTGATGAAGAAAAAATGTGTTTTGAAATAGGTCGTGTGTGTCTGTGGTGTGTTTCTGTGTGTGCCTGACAACAATGTCTCAAGAACACAAAGTGGGATAAATAGTAAACTTGGTACTTAGGTTCAGTAACTTCCAAAGGTCTGACACAAGGATTTTCAAGACAATGTTCTACACAAATCTGCCCTTTACGTAGAAAATTTTATGAATTTTCTTATTTTCCAAAATGGCTGTAACGATTTTAAATAAAATTCCATATATTAAAGATATTTACATGACAAATAAAATGTGTACTCTGAAATTTCTGGGAATATCTCGTGAAGATCTCTTCATTCGAAAGGAATTTTGTATAATCTTGCATAACTGGTACACGGGAAGCAATAGATGAAAAACACACTGCACAAAAAATGTAAATCTCTTTAAAACTCACAAATAATTTTGAATAACTTTTTGTGGTATAAGTCATTTCTGAGATTTCGGTTACTAATGGTTCTGGCGGATCGGTTTGTACGTTGTAGTCTCTGACGATAAGTATGTGTACGTGGGTTATTAGTTTATAATCTCCGTTGCCCTCGGTATTCACTCTTACCTCAGGTGTGGTCGTGCAGGTGGATGAATGGACACTGATTAGTAACACTTTACTTTATTAAT
The DNA here is from genome assembly GCA_030765065.1 of Deroplatys truncata. Lineage (NCBI taxonomy): Eukaryota > Metazoa > Arthropoda > Insecta > Mantodea > Mantidae > Deroplatys > Deroplatys truncata. The sequence continues at coordinate 188,499,048 of CM060986.1, read as the reverse complement.
TATTGACACTTGGCTTTATTGAATGACACTTGACTTTTTTAATTATTGACGCTTGACTTCACTAATTATTTACGCTTGGCTTTAACTGTTGACACTTTACTAATTAATGACACGGCATCATTGCCAATCGTCAACCCGTTAACATGCCTAATTCTTTTCTATACACATTCTCTTATAAGCAGACGACTTAGCACGAACAAGCAGAATGTTAATGTTAAAAATGTGCCCAGTTCCATTCTGACACACCCCTTTTACAAGGCTAGCTAAAACACTTGCAGACGACATTTTTTCTGGGCGTTTAGATACACTGAATCGCACATTCATATATTTTAAATCTGTTTCATCTACCCTTATTGGGTTACGTCATCAAACATATTTGGAAACTTTCAGAATCTCGTCTGGCAGGTGCCATTTCCCTCACCCCAGTTGCTTCGTTCACCCTTGTGTCGTATTGAAGGAGGCATGTCCAGGAAGTCAGCACCGACCGGGATGGCTCAGGCGGTTACGTCTGTGGCCCGCATTCAGGAGGTTTCATGATCGATCCCCGGCGACCACCCCCTCTGCACCAGGGTTTTTCGTAGTTTCCCCGGGTTGCCAGGCGAATGCTGGAGTGCTTCATCTTCTACCACGACTCTCCTTCCTCTCATTTCCTGTACCCATCATCTTCCTTGTCATCTGTTTCAGGGTTGTGAGACCAGGTGACGGTAAAGATCTGTAAAGGTTTCTTCCCTGGCGTCGCTGAGGTAACGCACAGTTTGGTCTCTCCTCAGCGTGGGGCTTCACTCTGGGGGACCCTGGAGGTTGGTGGCTTGTGGGTAGGCACCGAGCATCGTTGGATGCGTTCTATCTGGATACGTTAGGGACCCCGTCCATGGGGGGACTCCGTCGGCAACCGGATCTGGTCGCTCTTCAGGTCTCTCCCCTCATCCTTCCCTCCCAGGGGTGATATTGGAAGCACAATGGACCGACTGGCCTGAGTGCGGTGCTCTGCCCTGGTTCCGGGTGCCCCTCCGTTATACGTACCTTTACCTTTACCAGGAAGTCAGCCTAGTGTCGGCACTAGATTCAAGTTTTATACTTACATTCAGTTTTTTGTAATTAAAACATCTAAACAATTTTTATAACTAAAACATGATGATGATGATGATGATGATGATGATGAGATGCGGTTTAAGGGCGCTAAACTACTAAGGTCATCAGCGCCCTTACAATGGATAAAAGATAAAGTCAAAAGGATAAAATAACCGCATAATTAAAAAACGGGACAGAAACCCGCGATGTCTAAAAAGGCTAAAATAACAATAATATAACAATAACAATAATAATAACAACAATAACAACAATAATAACAATAACAACAATAAAAACAATAACAACAATATCAATAACAACAAAATAACAATACAAATATCTAAAAAACCAACACACTAAAATCATGGTCACTAAAAGAATAAAACGTGTCAAGAACTGTAGAATGTAAGGAACATGAGCGCCTTATGTCTGGGGAGAAGGGCCCCATTAAACTAACAATATAAAATCAAACAGCTAAAAGGCGCTCAGCGCATCAAATGCGACGGCTAAAACCAATGTCAGTGATAAAACGTAAAAGACATTCTACAGCATGCGCGTCGTCTGCCAACACGTTGGCTAGGCCAACAGGCAGACCCACGCGAACGCGCAGTGGGGCTAAAACTTGACACTCGGTTAAAATGTGACGGACCGTTAAGGGCACGTCACACTGACCACACAGAGGTGCGGGATCACCACTTAACAGGTATCTATGACTAAAAAGGCAATGTCCGATACGAAGGCGTGTTAAAAGTACCTCTTCCCGACGAGAAGCACGGGAAGAGGTAGCCCAGACTAGCGGAAGAGGTTTAACCTTCCCGCAACTTGTTCCCCCGGAGGGCCGTCCACTCATCGCGCCAGCGCGAGAGGATGCGGCGACGTAAAATAACACACGAATCTGACGAGGGAACAACAGAAGTAAAAAATCTGGGTAATAAAATCGCCGATTTCGCAGCGGCGTCGGCCGACTCATTCCCTGAGATACCCACATGACCTGGAATCCACATAAAAGAGACGCTGATGCCAGAGGCACCTAGCGAATGGAGCAGGTCATGAATGCGCTGTACGAGGGGGTGGTAAGAGTACAGCGCGTTAATACTCTGAAGGGCACTCAGAGAGTCCGAACAAACAACACAACGCCGTAAGACATGCCGCTGAATGTATAAAACACATTGATAGATACTAAAAAGTTCGGCGGTATAAATCGAACATTGCCCGGGTAAACGAAAAGTAAAACTATGCGCACCTAAAACAAAGGCACATCCTGCTCCAACATCAGTCTTAGACCCATCAGTATAAATAAAATTACAGTCCCCGAATGTTGCCTGAAGTTCTAAAAATGCGGATCTAAGGACTGAAGCAGGGGTCTCATTCATCGGCATCGACGTCAGCCCAAGGTGGATGTGGGCCTCAGCGCGCGACCATGGAGGAAAGCGCGTTTCCCCTCGGGTAAGGGCCGGCGCTGGCGTAACGTCCAAATGCCGAAGTAGTAGTCGAAATCGAACCCCTGGAGGGAGCAATGCAGAGGAGCTAACGAAATATTGGCGATCAAGCGAATCCTCGTAAAATACATCAAAGGACGGGTGGTTAGGCAAGCTTGAGAGTCGACAAGCATAGCTGCACAAAAGCATCTCACGCCGGAAGGATAGCGGAGGCTCTGCAGCTTCTGCGTACAGACTGGGTACAGGGCTAGTTGGAAAGGCCCCTGTAGCGACTCTGATGCCACGATGGTGAATGGCATTCAATCGACGTAACACAGATGGACGTGCCGACGAATAAACAATACACCCGTAATCAAGCTTGGATCGGACCAAAGAGCGATAAAGGCGAAGAAGGACGGTCCGATCAGCTCCCCAGGATGTGCCACTTAAAACACGTAAAATATTAAGAGAACGGTCACACTTTGCTTTTAAAAAGGAAACGTGCGAGGTCCAACACAACTTCCTGTCAAAAATCAACCCCAAAAATTTCGCCTCGTCTGCAAACGGAAGTATCCCTAGCCCAAGATGGAGAGAGGGCGGAGGGAAATACTTCCGGCGCCAAAAGTTGATGCAGACGGATTTCTCGGCGGAGAAATTAAAGCCGTTGGCGTTACTCCAGGCGTAGAGACGGTCGATACAGCTCTGGAGACGGCGCTCGAGTAGACAGGTCCGCCGTGAACTACAATAAATAGCGAAATCGTCAACAAAAAGGGACGATGAAATGCCAGGTGGAATACAATGAACAATGGGGTTGATAGCAATCGCAAAAAGTGTGACACTGAGTACAGAGCCCTGCGGTAATCCGTTCTCTTGAATAAAACGACGAGATAAAACCGAGCCCACACGTACACGAAAGACGCGGTCCGTCATAAACTCCCGAAGAAATATGGGAAGACGACCGCGGATATTCCAATCGTGAAGTGTACGTAAAATGCCGCCCCTCCAACAAGTGTCATAAGCTTTCTCCAGGTCAAAAAATACAGCCACGGTTTGACACTTTCTCAGAAATCCATTCATAATATGCGTCGACAAGGACACCAGATGGTCGACGGTAGAGCGATAGCGACGAAACCCGCACTGAGCGTTCGCTAGAAGTTTCTGAGACTCAAGCCACCATGTCAACCGCCCGTTGATCATGCGCTCCATCACCTTGCAAATGCAACTGGTGAGGGAGATAGGGCGGTAGCTGGAAGGTAGTTGGCGATCCTTCCCAGGCTTAAGTATAGGGACAATGGTGGCATCGCGCCAAACGGAAGGAAAAATGCCGTCTTGCCAAATACGGTTATAGACCTGCAAGAGAAATAGTTTACTGTCGGCTGAAAGGTTCTTTAATATCAGGACATGAATGCCGTCCGGCCCAGGAGCGGAGTGCCTAGAGCAATGAAGAGCGTGCTCCAGCTCCCTCATTGTGAAAAGTTCATTATAACACTCAATATTAGCAGATCGAAAATTAAAGGTGTCGGAATCCAGCCGGTCTTTGATAGAGCGAAAGCCGGCGGAATAATGGTCCGAATTGGATACCGCCTCAAAGGCAGCACCCAGTGTGTTAGCGATGGCAGCCGGATCCACTATGGTGGCATTAGAAACCTGAAGGCCAGAAACAGTACAATGTGACACTTTACCTGAGAAGCGACGAAGTTTATCCCAAACAACGGATGAAGGCGTAAAACGATTAAAAGACTGGACAAAACGAGCCCAAGATGCCTTCTTGCTATCCTGAATAATGCGACGAGCCCTGGCACGCGATTGTTTAAAAGTCACCAAATTATCAAGCGTAGGGTGTCGCCGAAACACCCTAAGTGCAGTCCTACGGGCACGAACGGCGTCCCGACAATCCTCGTTCCACCACGGAACAGGTGGCCGCCGAGGTTGGGAGGATGAACGGGGTATTGCGCGTTCGGCGGCAGAGAAAATAATAGACGTAAGGTGCTGCACTAGTTGGTTAATGTCGGAGAAGGGCTGGTCGTCAAAATGCACGAGGCTGGAATACAAGCTCCAGTCGGCTTTTGCGAATATCCAGGTAGGTACTCTGGAATGCTGTACGTGGTGCGACAGAAGAGAAACGATGCAGGGGTAATGGTCGCTGGAGTAGGTGTCAGCGACGACGTTCCACTGAAGACGACTTGCAAGCTGGAGTGAGCAGATGGCAAGGTCCAGGTGAGAAAATGTACCAGAAGAATCAGAAATGAAAGTAGGTGCACCTGTATTGAGGATGGAAAGATTGAACTGATAAAAAATGTCGGAAAGAAGAGTTCCCCTCGCACAAGCCCTCGGCGAACCCCACAGTGGGTGATGGGCATTAAAATCTCCCAACAGAAGAAATGGTGTTGGGAGAGCGGACAGGAGAGCTCGAATGTCCGCGGGAGCGAGGGGAGACGATGGAGGTGTATACACAGAACAAACAGAAAAGAAAAAACCGGGTAACTGCAGTCTAATGGCAACAGCTTGCAAGTCGGACGTAAGGGTGATAGTTTGAAAATGAACGTCATTACGCACTAAGAACATGACACCTCCATGAGCAGGAGTACCCTCCTCCGGTTCAAGGTCGTAGCGAACCGGAGTATATCCTCGGAGATCAAAAGGATCGTGAGGGCGAAGCTTAGTCTCCTGCAAACATACGACCATAGGTGAATGGGAACGCAATAAAAGCTGCAGTTCCGCCCTATGCGATCGTACACCACGTACATTCCAGGTCAGGATAGCCATTAAAAATAAGGGGATAAACTGTCTATTTAGAAGGGCGGCTTAAAATTACCTTTTGTTTAACCTTTGGGCTCGGGCTTTTTGTATGGAGTTGGTCAGACTCCATAGCTTCCTCGGAGGGAGGGCCCACGCGCTCAGTGCCAGAAACCATTTCAAGCGCCGTGAATCGGTTCTGGGTGGCGATGGGTGAAGGGTGCCGCTGAGCGCGGCATGTCCCAGGACCTTCCTGGGACAGCGACCTCCGAGGAGGAGAAGGTGAACCTTTGTTACCGCGCGCACGCGGAGGGTCTTTCAAAAAATCTTCCCTACGTAGTTTCTGCTTGGGCTTCTTTTCAACGGCTTGCGACTTCATTGACTTGGGACCAGGTTTATACGGCTTGGTAACTGTAGCCTTAATAGACGGCCGGATGGTAGTGGCGATTAATCCAGTCAAGGTCCAGGTCTGAGTTTCGGCATCTACTCGTGGTACTGGCGAGGCAACAACAGAACTAAATGTGCCAGATCGCAGGAGTGAAGGTTGGCGCGCATGGTAACGCCTCCGGGCTTCAGCGAAGGAGAGTTTTTCCTTTACCCGGATCTCCTGGATCGCCTTCTCGTCCAAGTACCGCGGACAGTCGGCAAACGAAGCAGAATGTGACCCTTTACAATTAACGCAGACGGGGGCTGTTGAACAGGTACCTTCGTGTGAGGGCTGGCTACAGGTTGCACAGATGTTAACGGCACTCTTACATGAGACTTGCGTATGCCCAAAACGTTGGCATTTAAAACAACGCAGAGGTCTAGGAATATAAGGCCTCACAGAAATCCTTTCGTACCCTGCGGAAATGCTCGTGGGCAGATCGACGCCATCAAATGTAATAAACAGGGTACGAGTGGGTACCAACATGCCGTCGCGTTTGGCCTGCACTCGATGAACCGCTGTCACCCTCTGGTCTGCAAGATATTCCACCAGGTCTTCGTCAGAGATACCATCGAGGCTATGCGTGGTGACAACGCCTCTACAAGAATTCAAGGTGCGGTGCTTCTCAACACGGATAGGATAACCGTGGAGAAGCGTGGCGCTCAACATGGACTTACTTTGTGCCTCGGATTTGCTTTGAACTAGCAACGAACCATTACGAAGCCGAGTGCAGGAAAGAACCGGACCAGCAATTGAGTCAATGCCCTTCTGGATAATAAAAGGGTTCACCTTCTCGAATGATTGTCCCTCCTCTGTACGGGTAATCACTAAGTAACAACCAGCTGTTGGCGGTGCTACTTCTGTTACTAAAACTTTGCGGCGCTTGTTGTTAACAATGGAGAAAGGGTGCTCCATAGCGAAAAAAATCCTCCACCATTGCAACCGTCTCCGACCTCGGGCTCTGACTTCCCGGGCGTTACCCCGGCTTGGGTGAGTGGCCTATCTATACCAGACTCACCCCAGGGTCACACCTCCCAGAACATAGACAGAGGGACCCAATCGCCGTCAGAAGTCAGCAGCTCATGCAATGGCCCCCCCGCGGGACTGCAGTTGAACAGCGGATACGAACACAAACCCTACATGACGACCCCGGGTGGTGGGGATGACGCCATTACCCACTCACCCAGCTGCGCACGCGGTGCGCGGGTATCCGTCAGGCTGTGTCTACGGAGGATTTAAATAAAAAGATAAAAGAAACTAAAACTGTGTGGGCGTTTCGCACGCAAGGTAGGCCGGCGGGGAAGAAAAAGAGATATGCGAATGTCGTGGTGCGAAATGGCCGGAAAGTGATAAGGGAAGAAAGAAACGATGGTGAGGTGCGGTATGAATGGAATGTAAAGAACGCACGAGAGCCTACCTTGTGTCCACCGGTCACTTGAAGAACCCACCTCGACCGGATGGGGGTGAGGGGATGAATGTGGCGATGAATGGCTCGGGAACCCCCGGGTGCGCCAAAAACCCGTACTCACATAAGGTGAGCCCCTGAGGGGAACTAAAACATTACACATATAAATCACTATCTATGCAATATGCATATAATATACACTGCCCTTGTGAAAACTGCAACAGCAAGATGGATACACATGAATTCAATGAATTTAATACCACAGGTTAGGTACATGACAAGTAACAAATGATAAACTTTTAAAATCTATACATGACCTGTGAGCCCTAATATACAATATTTGGTGTGGTTTCCATGCGCTGCAATTAGAGCTGCCGTACACCGTGGCATTGAATAAAAAAGGTTCTGAATAAGTTCCTGAGGGATTTTCCTCCACGCAGTTTGTATTCGAGCCCACAAATCCGTGATACTGGTTACTGAAGGACTATGAGGCACAAGGTGCCGACCAACCATATCCCAGACATGTTCGATGGGCGACATGTCAGGCGTACGTGCAAGCCAGGGAAGCAGTGGTACCCGTCGCTCTTCGAAGAAGGCTTGTACATTCCGCGAAATATGTGACCGGGTTTTGTCCTGTTGAAATGTGGCCTGTAGAGATGCCTGAAGTAGGGGGAGTACCTCATGCCTTACAACCACCGTTAGGTACCGGTTGCTGTTCAAAGTGCCCTCAATTCGTAGGAGGCGAGATCGGTTGTTGTAACCAATGTTGTATGCCGCTCAACAATACAGCTTTCTAGGTTGCGCTCACCACGGTACCGCCGGACACGTATGCGACCGTCACTGTTGGACCCGTTGAAGCGGGACTTGTCCGAAAAGACTACATTTTGCCACTCAGCACCCCCAGTGACGGGTTCACGTGCCCATTGCAGTCGGAGGAGCTTGTGGTTTCTGGACAATAGAAGCCGACGTATTGGCATGCATGTAACCAGTCCAACCTGCGGCAGACAGCGACGAACCGTTAATGTAAACAAGTTCAGATCTGTTGCAGTGATCCAGCGTCGAATCAACACTGTGGATGAAGCTGTACGTTCCGATATGGCCATGCGGACAAGATAACGGTCATCCCGTGCTGTGGTCATGTTCCGTGGTCCAGTACCCGCTCTTCGCTGCGTACGGCCTTCATCTATCCACTGCTTCCACACACGCATCACAGTCGTAGCAGCATGCCCTGTACGAGCCGAAATGTCACGGTATGACAAATCCGGTTTCCGGAGACCGATCATTCTGCCCAGTTCGAAATCACTCACATGCCTATATGGCTCCTTTGACGTCGATGAGGCATACTGGCACCCCCTTTATTGTTTCCACCTTGTTTGACAGCTCTGCACTGCCTACGTTGGGCGCAACACTGACCTTGTCGGACCGACACGAGAGGGCTCTGCTCAGCCTACGTGTACCCCATCTCTCTGCAAACCTAATCACTTATTGCTTGTGCACTCTACTACACTTCCACCAAGTTTGGAGTTATTCGGGACATTCTTCCTTGGTGTTGCAATTTTTACAAACTGCAGTGTATATATAATATACCGTCTCGTGGTTCGAATTTTTCAAGACTATTATTGTTTCGCAAGTCTTGACGGTTTTGTTTCTCGCGATTGAATGCAAACAGTATAAAATTTTAAGGCCAGCATGTAACGTCCAGTTCTTAAAAAAGCTATTTCTGCAAATGATGATTTGGAGTAAAATGAATTAGATAGAAAAGTAAGCTTCAGTACGAATAATTTGTATACCCACTAACAAACGATAGAGGGTAGGTCATGTGAATGCATCACATCAAAAGTTTTTGGGGTGGGATGCAACACTTCCTACTATACCTACTAAAGGTAAGGAAGTAAACCTTGTCTTATTTGCATGTACGGAGAACAGTCTTGTGTTTCCTAGAGATCGTGTCTATAAGGACTTCAACACCTAAGTGGGAGAGAGTTTCTTAGGACAATAGCACCCACTAGTAGGTAATTTACTAAACACATTCACACCGTCTTTACTGCAAGCATTTATGCACACAATGCGTTAGTCCCAAAGTTTGCAACTATTAACTGCAATGAGAGTACGGTACAAGAAAGGAGGGTATCCCCATTTATGGCAGGCAGCTTGTGTACAATACTAACATAACAATTCGGATGCTCGTATACCGGGCCATGGGACGCCATGTAGCGCACAAAAGATCATCATTCAACGGTTCTAATTCACCATTACAGGATCGATAAACATAAACATAAAGAAGACTGCAATGTGTATGGCGCATGTAAACCGGAATCAAAACGGTTATGCATCAAAGCGTTTTGTGAAATTTTCCGCTTTCACCAACGAACGTTAGGCTGCAGCACTCGCCTCTTCAAATACGCATGAGGAATGCAGAATATTTGTTTGTTGTTATGCGGATGTGCTATTTGGCACCAACGCCACACTATCCCTTTCTTTTTGTATTTGATTCTAAGATACTTTTAGTCCGTTGTAAACTATTAGAAAAATCTTATCTGTTTTATTCGCATGCCTTCCTTTATCCTTGTTCCATCTACTTTTACAAACACTTATTCTCCATCTACTTCATGTTAATCGAGATAAACATTTGCAGAAACTATTTTATTGCTAATTTTCTTGTAGGTGCAAGGGGAATATGGTAGGCTTTAAGCGATAGTCAAATGTTTTAAGAGCTGGTTGCTAAGTGGAGCATTTCATTCTCTTTGTATGTCCAGGACATAAAAAAACGAATAACGAATTCCCATTTGAGAACAAGTAGATACATTGAAAAAGGTATATGACATAAATGTTGTGTTTTAACGAGCTCTACATTTTTATGCTGTAAAATGTGGTCTATCTCTTATGGCTTACTAGTTATGTGAAAATCATTCTAAATGAAGGGGACTTTTGGGGACATTTCCAGAAAATTTAATTTATACATTTCTTCGCCATGAAAATATCTTAAACATATGAAATTTTAATCAAAATCGTTAGAGCAATTTTGAGAAAATTAAAATGTTGAAAAATGTTCCATGTAAAGGGTAGTATGGGGTAGTGATTTTCTTGAAAATCTTCGTGTCGCATCCTTGTAAGATACTAAATTCAAATATCAATTTTGTATTATTTATCCAATTATTCGTTTTTAGTTATACTTTTCACAGACAGGCAGACACACACAGACAGACAGACACACACACGCACATACACACATACGGCCATGTTTCCAAAAATGCTTTTTTTGGATTCAGGTGCCTCAAAAATGTATTTCCAGTGAAATCTTGGTCTCAAATTTTTGGGTGGAATGCAATACTTCCCCTACTTCCTATACGTAGTAGGGAAAGAAAAAATATAATCGGTATTTAATGAAGAAAACTTTAGTTTATGAACCCGTGATCAGCATTTTGGCTTCTCACCCCAATGATCCTGGGTTCGATTTCGGGTGGTGGAACATTTTTATTTAACCGGAATGCTTGGTTACACTTCCAGAAGCTGGAAGTGTGAATGCCAGTGTGTTTAATAGTTAAAACTATTAAGAAAACAAAGCTAACAAAACCTACAGTTAACTGAGAAATACCACCAACAGTTTATTTTATATATTATATAGTCGCGATATGATCAAGCTGTTAAAGCAACTAAAACAAATAAATAAATTAAAAACAAACATCAGTTGTTTCCCGATATATCAAAGTAGTTAAAGGAGGCGAATAAATGGAAGAAACAATCATATGTGTTACATAAACATGACTCTCTACCCTTTACCACTTAAACAAACGTATACAAACTATTCCTACGAAAGCTTACTTTTCTATCTACTTCATTTTAATCGAGATAAAACCTCTGAAGAAATAGCTACTGTTTAAGAGCTGGACTCTATATACTCCCGTGACATTCCATACAGTTTCAATCCAATCGTGAAACACAACTGAATGTCGACAGGACTTAAATTGAGTGACTAAATATTGAAAAACTGAAACCGTTAATAACAGATATCTCTGAAATGGCTGACACAATAAAGCTATTGAAAATAAATTGTGTGCTTTAAAGAGATCTACATTATTTGTTTAGTACGTTTTTGTCTATCTCTTAACGTTTACCAGTTATACAAGACTATATAAATTCCCTTCCGAGTGAAGAAGGCTTCACAAGCTATTCCCAGACAATTCCAGATACACATTTGTCATCTACATATCTTTAATATGTGGTATTTCAATACAAATCATTCAAGCCATTTTTGCGAAAATAAATAATTTCGAAAATAAAAAAATTCGCGTAAAGAGTACTGGCGAGTGGAAGATTTTCTTGAATATCTTCATGTAGCATCTTTAGAAGATACTAAACTTAAATACCAAATTTTGTATTTATTCGACTTTTCGGTTTTGTGTATTGCTGTTCACAGACACACACATACACACGCGGACCTTCTTCCCTGTATTCATGGAGTATGAAAACAGTATTTTCCGGTAAAATCTCGACATTGAATCGGAATGCAATATTTCTTGTACTTAAAATTTAGCCAAAGATTCGATTTAAAGGATCTTTCAAAGTATTGGTTTACAATTGTATTTATTCCTGAAGTACGCAGTAGAGAAACTAAAATGGTATAATTGAATGTGTTTAAAGCATTTACTGCATATAAACTTCTATTCAACAACTAAAGTGGTACGGTTGTTCACAGCTGCGGTTTATCTAGTGAATTTTGACCTTTCTGTTTTACTTCTCTATGTTACTTACCTATGGTAAGTAGAGAAAGTATGCACAGCGGAGTGCATATAGTTGTGCCAATATAATGAACAGCATTTTAAGTTGGTAAGGAGAAATACAATACCACCATTGCCACGTCTGGTTCGCAACCCTTACCTGGTTCTAATAGTCCACGAAATGTTTTTTTCTTACTCTCCTTTTTTCTCCGCTCCTAAGCCTGAAACCGATCTGTGTTCATAGGTTAATTTTTAAATGCCAGACTTTGACATCAAACCAATACGAGACGGACTCATTCATAGGCTGGCGTTGGATAGTCGTTAGGAAGCATGCATTCCCTGTCACTCAGGTGAAACGTTTCCGTACTCTTCCCCTTTAACCGCTGACCTAAGCCTAATATTTGCTCGTATCGGTCTTAAATTTCAATCTAATAAGAAATTGGCTCACACAGAACTACTGTGAAACACATGTGATAAAGATAAGGAAAAGCACTGTAGGAAACAATAAGTGTCAGCACATTTTCATGCACTCAACTGTACTCCACGCAAAAATTCAATTAGATATTTTGAGATTTTCGCCGGAAATATATATCTTTAGTGCCTCAACCCCCCCACACACACACAAAACATTTTTTTTAGAGAAAGCTCTCCTATCCCCCTCTGCCTGTGTGTGAAGAGACATGAAAATACAGAGAAACACCAAACTTTGTATTTAATTTTAGCCATATTTCAAGGACTCCACACGAAAGTAAAATGCATATCTTGCCGTTTTTGCAAATAGCTAGTGTAGTTCTCTTTATTTTGTACAAATGTTCTATAATTTTGCATACATGGGGGGCTATAAGAGATAGAAAAATATTTACTTCACTAAATGTTGATCTCGTAAAAACAACACATTTTCATATTTTTTGTAGCATTAATCATTTCCAATATAATCGCTAAATTTTGCAATAATTATACATTTAAACTGCTCAAGTATTATTCCTTTGTTTTTCGTGATGGCATGCAAAGCAGGGAATTTCAAATCTAGCATTTAGCGACAGCCTTTTAACAAATTTAATATAGCTTCAGTCTACTGTTTCCCTCTTGTACCTACAACGAAATATTTAATGTAACCCTTTCTACATAACACCAAATCGGTAGCTTAAAAACGGCCGCATGGTCTAGTAAATTCCATACTCTTTCATTGACATGGAAACATCTGAATGGTGACAGCACTTAAAACAAAATGAGGAGATATTGAAATTTCATACGAATAACACCGGATGTATAAAACATTCCTAATGCCACATACAAGTTATTTGAAATAAATTGCATGTTTTAAAGAGATATACATCTTTTTAGTGGAAGTTTATTATCTATCTCTTATGGTTTACCAAATATAAAAAATTGCACAAAATTCCTTCGAATGAAGAGGCCTTCACAGGCTATTCCAGAAAATTCAATATATACATTTTATTTATCATGTAAATATCTTGAACAAGAGTATTTCAATTCAAATCGTTAGCACCATTTTGAGAAGATCCAAAATTTTGAAAAAACTGTTATGTAAAAGCTAGTTTGGGGTGGACCATTTTCCTAAAATATTTATGTTACACCTTTGGAAGATGCAGAACCTAAATACCAAGTTTGGTATTTATCCGACATTTCGTTTTTGCGTTATGCTGTTCACAGATACACACACACACACACACACAAAAATCTGATGTGATAAATTCACATGCCTATCTCTACCTTCTATCATTTATTAGTGGGGCTACGAACTATTTTTACTAAAGTTTATTTTTCTATTTACTACATTTTAATCCAAATAAACCTTTGCATAAATAGCTGTATTACATATTTTCAAAGGGAACAGCTGTAGTCAAATGTTTAAGAACTGGACGCTTTACGCTGACCTTAAAATTCCATACTGTTTCCATACAATCTCGAGAAACAACTGAATGCTGAAAGGACTTCAAAGAATGACCAAGCAATAAACAATTTGAACCTTTAATAACGGAGATCTCATAAATGGCTTATGCCACAAGAAAACGTATTTGAAGTAAATTGTGTGTTTTAAAGAGGTCTAAATTTATTGTGTAGTACGTTTTCGTCTATCGCTTAACGTTTACCATTTATACAAGATTATACAAAATTTCTTCCAACTGAAGTAGACTTTACAGGCTATTCCCAGTTAAAGTTATGGTTTAGAAAATAAAAAATTTCTAAACACATTCCATGTAAAGGGTAGCTTGGGGTGGGACATTTTATTGAAAATCTTCGTGTCGCAGCGTTGGAAAAACTAACTCTCATACACGCACACACACGCATGGACGTTTTACTAAAAAGCTTTTTTAATTCAGGAGGCCTCAAAACATGTATTGTTTTAACACGTGAAATTTCGGTATTGAATTTTTGGGTAGAATACAATACTTCCCCTACATGCTATACGTAACAGAGAAACTAAAAATGGTTTTATTTTGGTTTCAGTGGCCTCAAAATATGTACTTCCGGTGGGTTCTGGACATCGAATTGTTAGTGGAATGTAATAATTCCTCTTACTGTAGGAGGTGCTAGAGAATTTTAAAGTGAATTTTTACACAAACGAATTGTTTACTTTCGCTTACGTTTTCTCTATGTGGATTTCAGTGATGAAAAATTAGCTGCAGCGTTGTAAACATATCTCATTGATTTACTTTCCTTGTGATTCAGGGGCATCAAACGTTAGCAGGAGTATTACTCTTTTTTTAATATAATGCCTAATGAAGTAACCGTATCCGGTCAGTTTTTATCAAAGGTCACTCTGAAACACCAGAGAGCGAAAGGCCATATCAAATCGCAAAACCAGCGGCACCATGAAATTAGATCGCAGTAGGTATATGTGTGTAGCTTTGCGTTTACGACTGATACAAATATGTGAAATGATGATCCAACAAAAAGAACACAATATAGTGCTATTTTTAACTTTATACGCACCTATTTATTGATATTATCTCTTGAGATTTCACCAACATGTTTAGAGGCTTCCTGAACTCAGGAAAGCTGATGTGTTACATTCACATGGATTTCTCTACCTTCTGTCGTTATTAGAGATTAATAAATTAGTCTTAGGGAACTTTATTTGTCTATTACATGATTCCGAAAGTAATGCCTCTTATTTGTTATCATGGAAACTACAACAAATACAGAAAGTACAGCAACACAGTTAAATAGAGCAAGATTTTTAGCTACATACTGTTACTTTTTCACATAATTACAACCATTCTTTATGTACTTTTGCTAACGATGAACAAGAGCATGCATGCCATGCTGTAAAAATCTGAACCAGCTGAGGCTAGCCAGCTGTGGATGGTTGTTTCTCGAACTACTGCGTTTTTGAAGAAGTCGGATGTCACCACTCCATGAACTGTCATCTACCTCCAACCTCGGGTCCAGCAGGTCCCGACAAATTTCCATGTGATAAGCTTTTGGTGTTATAAAGCATCCGCGGGACCCATCTCGCACAAACTTTGCGATAATTAAGCTTACATAACATCTTGTCTAAGCATTATAGCCACATTCAGCTCTACACAATTCCTTGTTCGCACTCCGCTGATCATTACGGATGATTTGATCGAGACGCTGTTCGTTATTTGCTGTGACAGCCGAGCAGGGTCGATCAGGGCGTGGCTTGTCCTGCACATCTTTTTCACCACTTTTGAAACGCTGTACCCACTAACCCGATCTACTGCAACGTCTCCCTACACTTTTAGTAAGCGTCGATGGATTTCAATTGGCACAATTTGTTCAGCGGTAAGGAATTCAATCACACCTCTCTGTTTTGTGCGCACCTCTATGTCAGTAGCCATTTTGGAATGCTCCCCTGCTGCTGCAGGATAACGAAACTAACAGGTCACTAGCGCAAAAGTTCAAGAATTAGTACTACACCAACTAATCTGACTCGGACACTCAAACGGAAGACAAAAAATGAGAGACATTACTTTCGGAATGATCCTCGTGCTTCATTTTAATCGAGATAAACCTTTGCAGAAATAGCTATTAGTTT
The DNA here is from genome assembly GCA_030765065.1 of Deroplatys truncata. Taxonomy (NCBI): domain Eukaryota; kingdom Metazoa; phylum Arthropoda; class Insecta; order Mantodea; family Mantidae; genus Deroplatys; species Deroplatys truncata. The sequence continues at coordinate 188,483,246 of CM060986.1, read as the reverse complement.
ACATAGAGAACATCGTCAGTTAAATGTTTAAATTTAGATAGAAGAATAAGCTTTTTTGGCGGCGCCGTGGCCGAGTGGTTAGACCGCTCGCCTCCCACCGAGGCGGCCCGGGTTCAATCCCAGGGACCTGCATGTGGGATTTGTGGTGGACGAAGCGGTGTCTGGGCGGGTTTTCTCCGGGTTCTCCGGTTTCCCCCGCCATTCATTCCACCAATTGCTCCATCATCACCTTTCCTTTCATCCATTTCACCAACATTTCGTTTCATCTACTTCCTTCATCCCATACCAGGCATCGGGCTGATCACCCATCCTGGATGCTCTGTCCGATCCATGAGTGTCTGCTCCTCGACGGGCCTCTGACCCCAGGCACCCGCTTGTAAGTCCTGGGGGGTATAAGTCCTACATAAGAGGAGGGTAAGCAGATAATAAATGAATGAATAAGCTTTTTTATTGTAACAGTTGTAGAATAATGAATAGAGAAGATAATGTAAATACAACACATCAGGTTTTTTAAAAGTGATGCCGTTATGGCGGTGCCGAGGAAAGAAAATGAAGTTTCATTGCCAGCATATAGAGGGGAGTTAAGAATTTTGGCTACCGCTGTCCCTTTAATCCTAGGTATAATGACATTGTAATGCAACTATTTACGGAAACATTTCTCACAATTAGCTTAAATCCGAGAGAACAATACGTTTTTGGCAGAATAATTCGTAGAGAAAACAAAAAAAAACGTGGTGGGCAGAGAATGCAATGTGAATGTAACATAATATTTCTTCATCTTGTTTAAGCATGAAGCATATCAGTTGTAACTAAATTAATGACTGTGAAAAAATTCGGTTGTGTTACATTCACGCGAATTTCTAAACTCTTGTACAAACAATTCTTACAAAGGCTTATTCTCCATCTACTTCATGTTAATTGAGATAAACATTTCCAGAAACTATTTTATTGCTTATTTTCTTGTGCGTGCAAGGGGAATATGGTAGACTTTAAGCGATATTCAAATATTTTAAGAGCTAGTTGCTATGTGGAGCATTCCATTCTCTTTGTATGTCCAGGAAATAAAAAAGCAAATAACGAATAACAAATTCCAATTTGAGAAAAAGTATAAGTATTGCAAAATTCAAACAAAAAACACGGAATATCTCCGAAATGGTTCACTCGACAAAAAAAAGTTTATGACAAATTGCGTGTTTTAACGAGATCTGTACTTTTTGCGTAGTAAAATTTTGTCTATCTCTTACGGTTTACCAGTAATGCGAAATTCATTCAGAATGAAGAACGGTTTTTGGGATATTACCATAAAAGTCAAGATATACATTTCATTTGCATGAAATTATTTTAAACATATGATATTTTAATCAAAATCGTTAGTAATTTTTGAGAAAATAATTTTTTTGAAAAATGTACCATGTAAAGGGTAGTCTGGATTGGGAGGATTTTCTTGAAAATCTTCGTGTCGCATCCTTGAAAGATACTGAACTAAATACCAACTTTAGTATTTATTGGACTTTTCGTTTTCAGTTCTGCTGTTCACAGACACACATCCACACAGACACACACGGACCTTTTCTAAGAATGCTTTTTTTTTATTCTGGGGGCCTCAAAATATGTATTTACAGTGAAATCTCGATATGGAATTTTTGGATGGAATGCAATACCTCCCCTACTTATTATAAGTAGCATAGAAAGTAATAAGAAAACTACTGGAAAATTATTCTAGCTTATTGCCAAATTTCATGACTTCGCAATACTTAGACAAACGTATCATATTCTGATAATGCTCAACCTGCTGGTAAATACATTGCTTGTTGTTCTCTTCGCAAGGAGATAAGATTGGGTTATATGAATAAAAATGAGTATACAGTATATGCCTCATTTCTTCAAGTAAATGCTCAGTTTGGTAAGAGTAAAACCTTTTGAGTATCCACTTCATTCTGAGAAGATACTCAAGTAATGCAAGCAGAGTAGAGCATACTCAGGCATCCATCTTACAAGAGTATGTACTCTTATTTGCTATGAATAAAAGCTAATATATTCTCAATTTTATGAGTTCATTCTCCTTTCATGCTGAGCACGGCTAGATGCAAACTCACTTTTAAGTATATATTGATTTTTTTACTTAAAGCTGAATATGAAGAGAATGACACAAATTATGAGCTGTATAGTACTCGTGGAAAAGTTACAAACATAGTCATAGGTGTACATACTGAGGCTTTCGCGGCCGGCGTCATAACTAATAAATGAATTACAACTATCCGGGCTTGTAGGCTGTGGTATCCACGGTGCCTCCTAGACCACGACCTACAAGCTCGGATAGTTGTAATTCATTTATTAGCTATAGTCACAGGTATTAAAGATGTTTCAAAATCCTACATTGTTTCAGAAAAACATAACCCAGAAATAATATTGAAAGTTAACCTTATTAATTAACCTTACTATGTAAAGTGTTAACTTCAAAATCCAGATACCTACTCACAACTTTATAAGAAAACTGTTTCATAGTATAGTGTAATTATCCTGAGATTCTAAAAACAGTCGGATGAGTTCATCCAGCACATAATGAGTTATGACTCTCCAATCCACAATTATTCCTTTCTTTTTGCTTACAACAATTTTACTTATTGGTTTTCTAACTTTTCCATAAACATTCAAGGAGTTTCAAAATCCTGCGTTGCTGCATGAAGATATAACCTAGAAATATCACTGAAAGTCAGATTTATTAATAAGCTTCCTATGTAAAATCCCAACCCCAAAATTCAGTTCTTTAAGAAGTTAGGTTACTTATAACAAAACTGTTTCGTAGAAAAATAGTGTAAACATCCCAGGATTCTAGAAACATTCTGATTTGAATCTGCATCTGGCACTTTATAATTATGACTTTAGAATCCATGAATATTTTCTTTTGCCTGATTTATTGATAATAAACTTTTGCCTATTTCATTTTATTTGTTGCTTTGCTAATTTAATTTACAGCTATGCTTTTGTGTGTGTATTGCTTCATTTAATTTTTCATTTCTTGAAGGACCTAATATTTCTCTAACATTTCTGCTGAAACTTGTTACAAAACACCAGATGATTCCTGGGCAGTTTTGATGGGGCATAACCAAATACAACAAAATCTATTCCGCTAATTCAGAATACCAAACGACACAACACCATACACTCAACGAAGCTAGTATATGGTCAAAGAGTGTAGATAATACGAGTATATACTCACATTTAAGTGAACGTGATGGCTGTGGGGATGAGTATCCACTCGTGTGAAGTAATAGGCTTTTATTCTTATGAAAATGAGTATTTTCTTATTGAGCTGAGTATATAATCACAAAAAGTGTTCATACTCATGAGTGCAAACTTTAAGTACTTGCTTTTTATTCGTATGACCTATTTTATCCTTAGTTTGGAATACAAATTTAATCTTTCAAATATTTTATGTGTTACATTAATATGACTTATTCTACCCTGTATTATTTATTCGTGGGTATACAAACTATGTTTATAAAACCTTATTTTTTATTCACTTTATTTTAATAGAAATAAACCTTTGCAGAAATAGCTACATTACATACTTCGTTAACCGTGGCCTTAAAATTGCTTACTCTTTCCTTATAATCGCGACAAAAAAACTGAAAATCGACAGGACTTTAAAGGAGTGACAAATCTATTGAGAAAATCGAAACATTAATAGTGGATATCTCGGAAATGGCTTATGCCGCAATAAAGTTATTTGTAATTAGTTGTGTATTTTAAACAGATCTACAATGTTTGTGTAATGCGTTTTTGTATATCGCTTAATGTTTAGCAGTTATTGAAGATGGTACAGAATTCCTTCCCAATGAAGTTTACTTCACAGGGTGTTCCGCAAAAATTCAAGATATATATTCTATTTACCATGAAAATGTCTTAAATATACGGTATTTTAATCAAAATCAGTATAGTAATTTTAAGCAAACAAAACAGTTTAGTTTTTTAGTTATGCTGTTCACAGAAATACAAAAACACGTGGGTCTTTTTTATGAAAATGAGGTTTATTGAATTAATAGGGCCTTAAAACATGGATTTCCAATAAAATCTTGAATAGAATTTTTGGATGGAATGCAATACCTTCTCTACCTACTATGTACGTGGTAGAGAAAGTAAAAATTTAGAAGAAGAAATTTCTGCTATGTTGCCCAAGTCTACTCTAATATAAATGGGAAGCACCTCATGTGTAGTTTAATGCTCGATTAGTACTATCAATGATCCTTGCAAAGTGTGAAGTTAATTAATAGCATATAATGAGCCCAGAGACCTATGGTACCTAAAATTGCTTGCATTAGGCCTCTAAAGGGAAAGCAGCGAGCGAGCCCCTAACAGGATAATACATATTCAGCCACTTTAACCACAATGGTGGATCTGCGGTTTCTATACAGAAGTCTTTACATGCTCCACTGACAATGGTGGTCTTGTTGTCACTCATCATATATTGATTTGATTCGTCTGTTGAAAGATTACCGCTAATCCATAGCTGTAAGCTTCATTGCCACTGTTGAGGTATCGATTCAGCGGAAGCCCGTTGGTCATTCCACAGGTTTGTAATACAACGCAAACGTGAAGTGACACGTCACCAATTAATTTTCGATTAATATCCACAGAATGAATGAGTTTATTCACATACTTTCCATACAAAAATTTCTTTTTTCATTGGTACTACATTACTATATACTTATTGCCACAAATAAAATTATATTTTTGTAATTCAAAATTCACCGATTAATGGAGTTTCGCTAGTTCCATTCCCCCATTATATTTAACAACCGGTTATCTATATAATGGGATTATATATTGAATCCGTCGTCCTAAAAGTTAAAATTTTCTTGTATACCTCAAACAGAATTATCTCCATTGCCCATTCCGCTAGTGTTACCCACCTTCCATAGCTATTTTTGTCTCACCTTACATTAATGAGATGCGTGGGCAACACTGAAAGTTTTTAGAAAATTAAACAGGTATTATTTTTAAAAAGTTAAATGATTTTACTGTTTTTCAAAATATTCCAATTTAATATCAATACATTCTTCAGTTCCATGAAACCAGTCTTTAAAGCAAGATGCAACTCTTCCTTGAGGCAGCTTCAGAAATCAGGTTTTTTGTAATGTTCTATTGCTTCATTTGATAACCAAGAAGTGTTTCCACGCATTTTATCTTTAATTTTTCGGAACAGAAAGAAACCACAAGGTACTAGGTCAGGGCTGTATGGTGAAGGATCCATGGTGCTGACCTTTAGGGCCTCCAGATACTCAGTTGTTAAGTTTTGGTGTACACGACGATGAGCGGTTATGATTTACTTTTGGGCGTTTCTCACGATTTTTACTTTCTGTACCTACGTATAGTAAGTAGGGGAAGTAATGTATTCCACCCAAAAATTCGATATCGAGATTTCACCGGAAATTTATATTTTGAGACCCCTGAATCCAAAAAAAGATCGTTTTTGGTAACATGTCCGTGTGTGTGTCTGTCTGTGAAGAGCATAATTCATAAACGAACAGTCGCATAAACACCAAACTTGGTATTTATGTTCAGTATCTTCCAGAGATGAGACACGAAGGTTTTCAAGAAAATCCCTCACCCCAGATTACCCTTTACATGTAACATTTTTCGAAAACTTTAATTTTCTCAAAAATGGCTCTAACGATTTTGATTAAAATATCATATATTTAAGATACTTTCATGACAAATGAAATGTATATCTTGAATTTTCTGGGAAAGTTTCCAAAAGTATTCTTTATTGTGAACGACTTTTGCATAACTGGTAAACCATAAGAGATAAACAAAATTTTACTACACAAAAAATGTAGATCGTGTTAAAATACACAATTTATGTCATATTCATTTCTTTTGTTGAGTGAACCATTTTCGAGATATTGCTTGTTATCCCCTTAAATTTTCCAATACTTATACTTTTATTCAAATGGGAATTCGTTATTCATTTTTCTTAAGTCCTGGACATGCAAAGAGACTGTAATGCGCCTCATATCAACCAGTTCTTAAAAAATTTGACTATCGCTTAAATACTAGCATATTCCCCTTGCACCTACAGGAAAATTATCAATAAGATAACATCTCGATCAGCATGAAGTAGATGGAGAATAAGCGTTTGAAAAAATAGTTTGTTCAAGAGTAGAGAAAGTCATGTGAGTTTAACACATCAGATTTTTTAAATCAATTGTGGTGAACAGATATTTGTGTACCAACTATCTTCTAGTGCAATATGGCCTTTTTATAAACAAGCTAACAAACATCTTACCACTACTGCTAATTCATGGCATTTTTGTAGGCTTAGTTTTCTTTTCAGGATCATAACAATAAAGCCAAGGTTCATCACAGTAACGATATTTCAAACCAAATTTGAATTGACGCCTTGGAATTTTTCCAGAGTCTTTCTGAATCAATCAATGCGTTATGTGTAATCCATAGAGAACAAAATTTTCTCACACCTAACAGTTGATGTAAAATGTTCTGGTTTTGACTCATACCAAAGCCCAATGTCGCCCGAATAAATTCAGAAGATGTCAGCATTGCTCAACAGCGGGAAATATTTTCATCAATAACAGTAGATTTTGGGCGTCCTTCAGGAAATTTATCGCTAAGAAAAAAACCGATCTTTTTGAATTCTGTGTATGAATTGTTGCCGTAGATGGGATTTCTTCACCAAATGCATTTATAAGCCGATATTCACATTAATTAGGTGTTAATAACGATTTAAAATCGTAAAATGTCATATCCCGAAAATTTGGGTGAACACAGGATTTTTAAATTATGCTAATTAGCAAACTATTTTAGCAAATCGAACAAACTACACGACAATCAACCGAAAAACATTATAAATTAGTTAATTCTATAGTTAATTGATGAAAATACAATACTAACTTTAAAAAAAAATTGGGCTTCAATGATAATGAAATTATGAATATTCAGATTTAACTGATATTGAATTTGATTCTTATATAATATCTCAAAACAAATTAAATTTATATAACATTCGTTTAAAAATTTAATTTGTTTTTAAAAGCATAGCGTTTTAAAAGTTTTCAGTATCGCCCTCGTACTTTCCCAGTTTTTTATGTTATGCTCTGATCTTAGATTTAAAATTCTGCTGCCTCTTATATCATTTTGTAAGTTTTTCCATTTTTATAAAAGGAATTCATCCCTCCACATTTTAATTTGTTTACATTCCCTATTGCATTACTATATGTTATTGGCTTTTTCACACATTTGACATTTTCCCTTGATACATCCATTCCTTGTTCCACTTAAGTATGTTACTCCAGTTCTGAACCATACCAACCCATTCCTACTGCTTGGATCCAAATTTCAATATATTTTTCCCTTCCCCAATCATTTTTCAATAATTTCAAAGATCTTTTGTTAATAAGGTTAGTCCTAAATTCCTGTTTTTCAATATCCTCTATTCTTGCTCTCACTGTTTCCAAAATTCGTGTTCCAGCCTTTCCTTATCAACCCAAATTACTCCCAAGCTAACTTCCTGTAGGATATTTTCAATTTTATGTGTTCATTTAGTCTCTTTTTGTAGACGAGGCATGGACTTTTCATAAAAATATGATGAGTTACATTCACAAGAGTTTCTCCACTTAATACGTTTATTACTTTCTGTCACACGTAGATATGTATTTCATCGGAAATACGTGTTTTGAGGAGCCCTGAATACAAAAACCATTTTAGGGGAAGGTCTACGCGCGCGAGGTGTGTTAGTGTCTTAACAGTATACATCAAAACAAAAAGTCGGATAAATACCATACTTGTTCAATGTTTTCAAAGATGCAACACAGAGATTTTTAAGAAAATCCCACCACAAATTACCCTTTACATGGCAATTTTTCGAAATTCTTTATTTTCTAAAAAACGACCAAAGTTTTTTGTTAAAATACCACACATTAAAGATATTAATATGACAACTAAAATGTAGGTATATCTAAATTTTCTGGGAATAACCTGTGAAGTCCTCTTCATCCGGAATGAATTTTGTATAATTTTGTATAATTTTGTCTAACTGGTAAAAGTTCAGCAATGGACGAAAACTCATTATACAAAAATGTAGATCACTTTAAAACACAGTTTGCTTCAAATAAGTATTTTGTGGCATAAGCAATTTCTGATATATCCGTTATTAAAGGCTCAAATTCTTATTTTTCTTAAGTCCTGTCAACATTCATGGGCTTTTCGAGATTGCCAAGAAAAGTACAGAATTTTAAGGCCAGCGTAGAGCGTCCAGTTCTTAAACATTTTACTATCCTATTCCCTTCTATCTATAACGAAATGTGCAATGTAGCCAATTCTGGAAAGATTTAACTCGATTAAAATTAAGTAGATAGAAAAATAAACCACAAGAATAATTTGAATACGATAGAGGGTAGAGAAAGTCGTGCAAATGTACCGCATCAGATCTATTAAGAATAATTTGTAGGCGAGTGAGTAGAGAAATTCATATGAGTGTTTAAATACTTAATCAGTTGGACAAAGAAGGACACAGCGTTAAAAAAGAAAGAATTGTTCTGTCAACTCCACGCTGTCTCATTTCCAAACCTTCTAGATATATTTGTACTTCTACTGAATGGTGTCAGTGCAAGGTCTTATTCTTAATTTTTCACTTTACTGCCCTTAAACAAACCGCAGGGTTTTTAGCTTCTCTATCTCCTTCCTTCTCTTAACTATTCCTGTTTCATTCGTTCTGACGTTATCTCCATTTCTCATTCCCAACGAAAACCAGAAAGTCCCGCCTCCAGTTGAAATTCCCCAGGGAAAATTTGTTCGCTCCCAGCTTGGCAGCGGGATGGAGGGGAGGGGGAGCGTCGGTAAAACATTCTGTGTCACTCATTTCCTTTCGTCTGACAACGTTCGCTACTTCATTTAAGTTTTTGCTTTTTCTCAACGCTATGTTCCAGCGACAAGCTTACTAATTTCCATCACCACACGGTTTATGGAAGAAACACAATCCAAAAATTTCTTAACAAAGTTTAAATCCAGTGGTGCAGAAGGAATTTGCTGGAGTTGTGAGTAAAAGCAGCGCAAAACACACTGATTAAGCTTTTGTTAACCATTTCTCTTCGCACGCTTACGTGCAACAAACATGGTTCATGCCACGGGGCGATTTAGGTTGGTAACGACATGAAAAGTGTAACTCTGTTCATTCCAAGTGCCATCCTTTTATCTCTACTCTGCGCATAATTCTACCACATGACTTACAAGTTGCCCACCTCATCCAAAATATGGACTCACTGCCACTGTGTTACCTATGTTCTTGCTATTTGAGTACAGTTAAGTTAGTATAATCATCAGAATATTAGTAAGGATCCTCCAATTCTTTAACGACGCTTTTAGAATGCCAGTGTCGTCAATATATAATAATAATAATAATAATAATAATAATAATAATACATACATACATACATAATATTTTATATATAGTGCTTTTCCTTCACACTGTAGCGATCGCACGGCTGCTCGCGCGCCGGCCGCCGCAGCTTGGAATCTCGCCGAAACAGTTTTACAGGGTGGACCATTTAAGTTGAAGCTGTAAAATATCTCCAAAATTAGGCGTTGTAGAAATAAATGAGTGTAGTAAAAGTTGCATGATACTATGGGGAAAAGTAAATGCCATTAGTCGCGTTTTATTTGCAGGACGTTATGGTGGTCAATTTAATTTGACCCTAATTGCAGGTTCCCATTTAAAAACTGTGGCCTGTCACAGTAATCTACAAACACGACATTTTTGTTGCAATGTTCTTGTGTCTTTTGTCCTACCTTTACAGTTGGATAGTTACAACAGTGGCGTGATAAACAATTTTGTGAGAAAAAATAAAACACTAGCTATTCGAAATTCTGGCATGCAGTGCCTAAACGGCAACCCAAGGCAGCGTAGAAAAGGCATGCCTGCTCAAGGCAGTTAGAGGGGGGATACACGGCCCTCCCAAGGCCTTTTACTGAGTTGCTGAGCTATAAAAGGAAACAACAGCGAAAAATTCACTAAATGTCGGATTTTAAAACCTTGACTGTGAATGCAAACTTCTGAGAAGATGCCAAATGTGTGGATAGAACATCTTATGATAAAGTATGTGCTTATTATTATTGCAATTGTAACTATAACTATGAGAACGTGAATCAGTTGCGATGATGTTATAGTTCTTTTGGCGGTAGACCGAGTCGAGGCGGCAGGTGCACGAGCCGCCGAGCGATTGCCGCAGTGTGAGGGAAAAGCGCTGTACACTATTAATTATTATTTGATCTAAATGATTATGGATCAAAATAGTTATTAAAATACCGAAATTGACAAATATATGGATATAACCACATTATTTGTCTTTTACACCAAGAAAATTAGTTTCATTAAGTAATATCGCATCATTCAGCAACGCCTGTAACGCTTTAAATCTGTACAAAAACTACATACTACTTTGACACTATGGTACAAAGCTATTCGGAGGTCGGCGTCGGAAAGTTGGAGAATTAACAGAGATAAATGATGCCGGAGTGCTCTCGCCCAGCTATTCTGGAAGTTTCCCTTTCTTTCGCATCCAGAGCACTCTAAAATGTTCTGCGGAAACTTCCAACGGCTATATAACGAGCCCTATCGCGAGTGAGTCAGTTACTTGGGAGAGTTAGTGAATGGGTTTCTAATGCAACATCAAGTGCGGTTTATTACGACTGCTGTGACGTGCAGTGAGTGCTGCTACTGTAGGAGAGATTGGAGAGTCTTTTGTTCGACTCCCCAGCGAGCGAATCATTCGAAAGAACACGCTACGTCGTGCATATTTCATTATGCACGTACCGCTACGTCACGAAGAAAGTGAAGTTTTAGTGAAAAGCAAGTGACAGATAGGGAACATTGAACAAGATCACATTAGCGAAGTGCAATTAGAACTTACTGAAGTGAGGGTTAAAAACTGCAAAAGGTCATAGTACCTAATCGTTGGCAGCAATTATATCAGAGTACATTCCTATGTCTACCTAATTGAGAAAAAAAATCGAGTCTGTTAAATTGCCATTATTTTCCCTTTCTTCTATCATTTATTAGTGAATATGCAGGTCATATCTTATTTGTCTATCTACTTTATTGTAATTGAGACAGAATTAGTTACATGAAATATTTCGTTTAGATGCAAAGGGAACAAGAACAGTCAAATGTTTAACAACTGGATGCCACACTATGTAATCAAAAATATCCGGACACCCTCATAAACATACATTTTTCATCTTAGGTGCATTGTGCTGCCACCTACTACCTGGTACTCATTATCCGCGACATCAGTAGTCATTAGACATCGTGAAACAGCAGAATTGGATGCTCCGTGGAACTCACGGACTTCAAATGTAGTCAGGAGATTGGGTGCCACTTGTGTCAGAAGTCTGTACGCGAGATTTCCACACTCCCGAACATCCCTAGGTCCACTGTTTCTGATGTAATAGTGAAGTGGAAACGTGAAGGGACATGCATAGCACAAAAGCATACAGGCCGACCTCGGCTGTTAACTGACAGAGACCGCTGACATTTGAAGAGGGTCGTAAAGAGTAATAGCCATACATCTATCCAGACCATCACACAGGAATTCCAAACTGCATCAGGATCCACTCCAAGTACAATGATAGTTAGGCGTAAGGTGAGAAACCTTGGATTCCATGGTCGAGCGGCTGCTCATAAGCCACACATCACGCAGGAAAATGCCAAGCGACGCCTTGCTTGGTGTAAGGAGCGTCAACATTACACGATTGAACCGTGGCAAAACGTTGTGTTGATGACGAATCACGGTACACAATGTGGTGATCCGATGGCAGGGTGTGGGTACGGCGAATGCCCAGTGAACGTCATGTGCCAGCGTGTGTAGTGCCAACAGTGAAATTCGGAGGTGGTGGTGTTATGGTGTGGTCATGTTTTTCCTGGAGGGGGCTTCACCCCTTGTTGTTTTGCGTGGCACGATCACAACGCAGACCTACATTGATATTTTAAGCACCTTCTTGCTTTCCACTGTTGAAGAGCAATTCAGGGATGGCGATTGCATCTTTCAACACGATCGAGCACCTGTTCATACTGCACGGGCTGTGACAGAGTGGTTACACGAAAATAGCATCCCTATAATAGACTGGCCTGCACAGAGTCCTGACTTGAATCCTATAGAACACCTTTGGGATGTTTTGGAACGCCGACTTCGTGCCAGGCCTCACCGACCTACATCGATACCTTTCCTCAGTTCCGCACTCCGTGAAGAATGGGCTGCCATTCCCTAAGAAACCTTTCAACACCTGGTTGAAGTATGCCTGCGAGAGTGAACGCTGTCATCAAGGCTAGGGGTGGACCAACACCATATTGACTTCCAGCATTACCGATGGAGGGCGCCACGAACTTGTACGTCATTTTCAGCCAGGTGTCTGGATACTTTTGATCAGGTAATGTATATACTGGCTTAGAATTCCATACTCTTACCATGCAATCGCGAGAAAGAAGTAAATGTCGACAGAAAGACAAGAAATCGAAAAATTCGAAGCATTAATAGCGGATACCTAGGGAAACGACTTATGCGATAAAACCGTTGTTTGAAGTAAATTGTGTATTTTAAAGATATCTACATTTTTGTGAAGTACGTTTTCGACTATTGTTCAACATTTACCAGTTATACAAGATTATATAAAATCGCCTCTGAGTGAAAAGCACTTCAGAGGCCATTGCCAAAAGTGCAAGACAGAGTTATTAATTGTCATATAAATATCTTTAATATATGGTATTTTAATCAAAATCCTTAGAGCTATTTTTGACAAAATCAAACATGTCGTAAAAATGTTCAAGGTTGACTTCCTTGAAAATCTTCATGCCGCATCTTTGTAAGATACTGCTCTTAAATATAAAATTCGTTATTTATTCTAGATTTTTTAATTATGCTGTTCTGACACACAGGACATTTTTACAAAAATCTTTTTTTTTTTTTGGATTCGGAATTCTCAAAACATGTATTTCCGATGAAATATCGATATCGAATCTTGTGTGTAATGCAATATATATTCTCTACCTACTATGTAATTGGTGTAGAAAGTGAAAAAATATTTGTGGCTGTTGTGTATTTTAACTCTAGAACTAATTTATTTGTCAGCAAATCTAATGATATTTATTAATGATCACATTACATTGGGGCTAGCTGCCAAAGTTTGAAGCAGTTCTCGGTGTGACAACTTTGTTGCGCCCCCAGCTTCAAATTTTTACAACATTTAATGCTACTGGCTCTGTTGATGAGATTTATGATGTTATCTCGTAGCTCTGTCTACGTTGTCTCGTGCGCCAGCTGTTATGATTTTTTATCTCAGGGTATGCGTGAGTGTACTTTGAAAGTATAACACTTGTTTAGTTAGCTGATAAATTGTAATATTGACTAAAATGTTCAGTTTGATAAGTGTCGCACTGTTGAGTTTAAAAATCAAAAAACTTCTACAACATAATTAAGGGAAGCGTAAGTTATCGTGATTGCAGAAATATTACTCGGAAAGATCCCTCTCAATAACCGCTAAAGCGCGTTCACGTGGGCTACACAACTTAAAGTTACACACGAAGGTCAAGAATCTCAGGCGAGTCACGAATGTGTATCTGATTCGAATGCACACACTTTTCTATACTTAAGCTCCGCCCACATTTCGCCACCACTCCCAACGCTCTTCCTTACGCGGCCCAATCCTGATTTCCTATGTATTGATGCAGTAATTTGTATCACAAATTACTTAAATGTAAAGAAGGATTATAATATGAATATGCATTTTTATGTGACATTGATTTGAGATGTTTGTTGATTGTAATTATTGTTGAGAAGTAAGTTTATACGGCCTTACTGAAACTGACAATAATAGCGTGCAATAATGCAGCGAGCGGGTGAGCTGTTTATCATTATTAGAGACGAGGAAGTTACGTAATATTGGCGCGTTTTTCTTTAGAATTTGCTGGAACATTTTCCCTAGAGCATATGTATTCATAATTTTCATTTGATATTAAAATAGACGCTAATGTTGGCGCGTTTTATTAGCCAATAGCAACTCAGTTATAATCTTTAGGTATATCGGGGTGTAGGAGTATAAAAAGGGCTAGGTTAGAGGTAAAGTCCTTCAGTCCGTCAGTTTATCAAAAATCTTTGTACACTACACGTCGCCATCAGTCCGTCAGTTCGTCGAAAACATTTGTACGTTACACGTCGCCTTCAGTCCAGCAGAAATATTTGTACAGTACACGTCGCCTATCGATTTGCAAGTTACGCGTAGCAGAGTTAGGAAAATTCTCAAGTGTTGTAAAGTTAATTATACAAAAAGTTGAAGTACGGGAATTAAGAATGGTCAGTAATGAAGTTATTATAACAGTTTCAGTTTGGCGAGTGTCAAGATCAAAGTGTAAATGTGATAGTGAATGTGTTCGACAATAAAAAGTGTAAAACAAATTCTTTCATCAGTGTTATCTTTGGATAAAAGACTCCTTTCCGTTTACACAACCTGTATAAAGAGAAGTGCTCGACCAAAAAGATCATAGCTAGCCGGAGGACAGTGAACCAAAAATTAAATAAAATAACAGTAGCATTCTTAAAACAAACACTAATACTGACGCAAATTGCTCACACCAGATGGAGCTAACAAACATAACAAAGAATCACGTCACAAAATGGCTTCACCACGTGGAGTAAACACAAATACACAAACATTATAAATAATACCGTCGCAAATTGGCTTCCAAACGTGGGGCTCAACAAATTAAATAATATTACAAGTATACCACTTCAGTATGCGTCTTTTACCTTGTTGCTAAACCGTACCTTTCATTTTTATAATTTACAGAATTACTGCCTACGTGACTTTGCAAACGCATTAAAATAAATCCTAGCTGCATTCCAAGAATCTTTAATTCAATGTGTTATGTACTTCGCTGTTACTAATGTCTTTCTTAAATGACTTGCCCTTATCTTTCTTTCAGACAAATCTTATAACTCAGGCTTATTATGATATACATTGGTATAATATACGAAATTTATTCATTGCAATTATTTATTTATCTTAATATCATTTCTTAATTTAATGATTTATATCTTATTGTCAATACGTTATCAAGCTATTTAAACCAATTCAAAATCACATCCTACCCGAAACAAATGCCATAAACTGAATCCAAGACAAGACAGAGAACAAACAATAATTGCAGTGCAGTCGTGCCTTCACAAGGGAGGAAAAAGATAAATTTACGGGGTTGTGTCAAAAAATAAGAGAAAAATGTCCATTGCTTGAACAATATGAGTTTTTTTTATTCAAATTCAATGAAAAGCTTTCAAAACACTCTCCTCCTCAGGCTACATACGTTTTCCAACGTTTTATTCACTTTCAAAAGTCCTTCCTTTCAGAAAAGTCCTTGTTTGACATCCTTTTCTGTATATCCTAAATAGGACTATTTAGTTCAGTATCTGTTTAAAAACGGCGCACATGAAGTGTTTTTTCACTCGTGAGAACACACAAAGGTCACATGCTGCAAGTTAAGCGAATATGGTGGGTGGGGCATTACTTCAATGACTAGTTGAGTGATGAGACATCTGTTCCTCATGAAGCACTCGTGGAATTCATTTTATTGCGACTTTTTCTATCCCAAATCATTACGAATTATGTCTTCAACTCAACCATACCAAATCTGCATAATATCTACAACCTTAGGTATTGTTAACCGTCGATCGTCCTGCAACATGGCATCAATGGCGTTGCGGTTCACCTCAATTTTTGATGTGGAGGACTGTGCTGGACATGGAGCTCCTTCAAGACTTTTTTCACCATATTTAAATGTTTAATGGCATTCAAAAACACGTGTTTTTATAAATATTGGTCTCCAAATGCTTTCTATATATTTGCAGTGGTTTAGTTGCTGATTTTTTCAGAAGAACACAAAACCTACATTGTTCTAAGTTGAAAACCATGATGGAGGACTGAAACACGTACTTATACAATGGCTCCCTCTCAGAAACTAAACACCTCACGGGAAATGTCGCACATATCATAGCATCAGTCAAGGTCGGACCTCTCCGTTATCATCATTGGTGAATTTCGGCGCGCGTGTATTCACACAGAAAAAAAATAATTACCTTAATATTTGATATCTGCTCGTAATCACAGGTAATGTCCCAAAGTAAGACATAGCTCCAAAATGTATTTAATTGAACATAAAAGCTGGCGTAATGGTAACCTAACGTCAAGGATTTAGATGAAGCCTTTATCATTTGTATCAGAAAAGGTTTTAAGATGCAATAGGAATAAAATGCACAGAACATTCTAAGGGCTCTAACAGGCAAGATTACGGGTACTATATAGACTGTCAAAATCCCTGAGCTGGGGAGAAGCGTCATTAAACGCTATAATGTCCGCACTGCTAGGTTTAATGGCGCATAAAAGAGCTTCAAAGGGGCTAAGTAGAAGGTAAAGGAACATAAAGCCCCTATTTGTTTTCTCCAAGTAAAATCTGAATGTCAACGTTTCCCCATCTTTCTGGACACGATCTACTAAACTGAAGTATTCTTTATGCAACTGAATCAGCTTTAAAATGTAATTAAGGTTTACGACCAATAGCAACAACATATAATGGCAGCCATAGCGAAGATAATGTTCCAATGTCAGACGTAGGAGAAATCAGGCAAATGCGGGACAAACAGAAGTTAGAGGTCAGGCTATGCTGAAAGGAAATAGCAAGTTTTCTGTCGCTGCTTGAAAAAAATTCTATAGGTAGATCTTGAAACTATTGCTGGTTTACTGCGTTTCTCTTATATTAAAAAATGTGTTGGGTTCACATTACTTTCTCTATCCGTTCTTCTACGAATCATCTTAAGAATGTTATCTTTCTATACTCATTTTGTTAACCGAGATAAACCTTCATTACACATTTACAAATTTCGTTGTTGGTATTAGAAGTACACAGTAGGCTAAAGCGATAGTCAGATTTTAAAAACAATCTGATGTGTTACATTCACATAAATTTCTCTACCCTCTATAGTTTACTTCATTTCAAATCTAGTAAACATTTGCAGAAATAGCTACATTGCACATTTCGTTATGGATACAACAAGAACAACGATAGTCAAATGTTTAAGAACTGGACCCTATATTCTGCCTTAAGTTTCTATATTGTTTCCATTCAATCGCGGGAACACCTGAATTTCGAGAGGACTTAAAGGAAATGACAAATTATTGAACAATTCGAGCCATTAATAAGGGATATCTCGGAAATGGCTGATGTAAAAAAAAAGTTTATTTTAAGTAAATTATGTTTTAAAGAGATCTACAGTTTTGAGTAGTACGTTTTCGTGTATCGATTAACGTTTAACTTATTTCAGTTGAGACTGTACAACATCTCCAAAACTAAGCGTTGTATAAAGATTGTCTTGAATAAAAGTTGCTTCATATTATGGGGAAAAGTTAATGATGCCATTAGTCGTGTTTTGTTTGGAGGTCGTTATGGTGGTCATTGTATGGCCAATTTAATATTTTCACATGGGAACCTGAATTTAGGTTCAATTTAAATTGACCCTAAGATGAACATCACTACGTCCTTCAAATATTTGTAATATATGGTATTTTAATCAAAATCATAAGAGCCATATTTGTGAAGATAAATTTCAAAAAGTATTCCATGTAAACGGTAGTTGAGGGTGGGAGGATTTTGTTGAAAATCTTCTTGTCGTATTTTTAAAAGGTACTGAACTGAAATACCAAGTATGGTATTTATCCGACTTAGCTTTTGAATTATGCTGTTCGCAGACACACACACACACACACACACACACACACACACAGACAAACACACATGAACCATTTTCTAAAACTGGTTCCTTTTATTCAGGAGGCCCCAAAAGAAGTATTTACAGTGAGATCTCGATATATCGAATTTCATGATCAAATGCAATCGCATTCTACCTACTATGTACACGGTAGAGAAAGTAAAATCCAAGTCGTCATGTGATGGCTTTGAAATTCAGTGTTACTTGCGTGACCACGAGATAAAAGGAACAGCTACTTATTACTTAAAACAACAATAACTATTTGAAAATCAATATCAATGGCAAAGAGTATCTGGGATATGATTAACACCCCAAACAATTTTATTTGACAGAAATGGTGTGGTTTAACAGATATACATTTTATTTGTAGTAAGATTTTGTCTATCCTTACAGTGCATCGATTATACAGTCATTCAGAATGAAGAGGATTTTCACACAAATCGCAGTAAATTCAAGGTATTTAATTTATTTGTCATGCAAGCATATTAAACCTGCGATATTTTAATCAAAATGTTTATAGCTTGTTTTTTAGAAAATAGAAAATAACTAGCTTTTTTGTATATATACCGAGCGGAATGACTCAGGCGGTTACGTCTGTGGCCCGCATGCGGGAGGTCCCAGGATTGATCCTGGCGATCGCCCAACCTGGCCTATGGAATTCTAGTGGCTTCCCCGGGAACTAGGCGAATGCTGAGGTGGTTCATATTGTACTACGACTCCCCTTCCCCTCATTTCCTGTACCCCATCATCTTGCTTGTCAACTGTTTCAGGATTTTAGGACCAGGCGAATGTGTTCGGCGGATTGCGGCTGGGCGGTGGCTTGCGCTATGTAAATGTTTCTTCCCTGGTGTCGCTGTGGTGCCGCTCAGTTAGATTTCTCCCAGCGTGGGGCTCCGCTCTGGAGACCCTGGAGGTTGGTGGCTTGTGAGCAGGGGTCGTGTGGCTTCGGATGCGTGCTGGAAATGTTAGGGACCCCATCCATCCAGATCTGGTCGCCCTTCGAGTCTCTCCCCTCATTCCTCCCTCCCAGGGGTTACGTTGGAAGCACAATGGGCCAACTGAACTGCGTGCGCTGCTCTGCCCAGGTTCCGGGACCCCTTCGTAATACGTACCATTAGCTTTACCTTTCACTGGGTGGGGAATTTTCTTAAAATATGAACATCTGTGAACACCTGTGAGTTAAACCTTCTTTTCGTTTTCGAGTTATTATAGTGTTCAATGACATCGCCCCGAGTGTTTTTCTAAAAATCCATTTTTTGGATTTAGGGAGTTTCATACGCGCATTTCCGATTAAATTTCGGTATCGAATTTTTGGATGAATACCATTGGATTTTGGATTGGATTGTGAAGCGGAGGGGTTGCGGTACGGATCCAACAATGAGGATATAGTACCGAGGTCCCACGAGGGGGCGCCCTTAGGGATGAGGTGAAGGCAGACCGGAGATCCCGCCCCATATAGGAGACAACGGCCCTCAGGGAGCGTCCCAAATACTCCGGCAACCAACTAAAGCATGAGAGATGGAGATAGTTCACAGAGGGTGTCCTTTTTCCCTGACGCGCTGTACTGAAACACCATCACCGACACTTCCAACTCTCCTTAAGGGGGGGGGGGGTATCACGAGTACTCAGGGCCCGCAGCTGCCATGGTGCGGGCGCTGCGGACCCTGAGTACTCGTGATACTTCTGACGTTACTAGAAGTACGCTGAGTAGAACATTCGAGCCCCTCCCGATGGGGAGCGGTTCGGATTGGATTGGACTCGGCGGGCAGTGGTTCCGGATACCCATGGGAGATTGGGTACGCCTGGGAGGGTTTCGGGATGACGCGCGTAAGTGGCGTGTCCACTTCCACCCTCGTGTAAGCGTGCGGAACTTTTTAGACTCAAAGGTATTGGCCTCATGGGAAACCCCCACGGTTGGAGAGCCACTCGGCTGGCGCTAGCCCTGGCTTCTGAAGGTGGGTTTGGGCTAAGGCTCTTGCCTGGTAGACTTTCGTTTAACAACTTCCAATCCAGAAATAGATCAATCGGGGTGAAGGATGAATGAAATGATTAAGGGAACGAAATGGAGGGACGGGAAATTTTGGAGATGAAAGAACCATTTCACCACCCGGGAACCCCCCCCCCCCAGAAAACCTATGGAATGCCATACTTCCTCTACTTACTATAAGTACCTAAGTAGTAGAGAAAGTAAAACTACTACACTGAAAAACATAACTACCCCAAAGCCCTCCTTATTCCTGTTAGTCATTCGTTTTCTCCCCAGGTTCAGAATAAACTAAACATGAATGGTATGGAATAAACTAAAACATAATGTATTATCAGATACCGCTGGAATGTCTTAAGAGGTAATCTGTGAGACTAATGCCAGCGTTTTAAAGAATTTTCGTTTCGGAGTAATACTGTTCCATATTTATTTTATCTTCGATGAATAACGCCGAAATATTTTCGCTGTATACAGAGAGGTCTTGGGTAAACAATTTGTATATCTAAACCAGGGTATATGCCGAAGTTAGTGACTGCGGTTTAGTGCCCAGTAATTCGTACTAAAACTAAATAGGGTGTAAATTCATTATTAGAGGTTTCGTACCTCCTAAATAATCAAAACAAATCTGACTGTTAATAGCTGCATTGCTGTGCTAATAGGAATTCTACTGTTTTCCAATTGCCATGGAAGCTGGATAACTTGTATCACGTAAACCTTGTTTCCCATTTGAAATTACGTAACTAAGATTTTATATGTAGCGTACAGTATTTTGGCATCCATATTGATATTATAGAGAGGGAAAATGGTGTGTGTATGTATGTTTGTGTGTGTGAGTAGTAATCTCGAGAACCACTCAAGCGATTTTGATATTTCTTTCACATTTCAAAAGTCATATTTCAACAACATCCAATTTCATTTCATAAATTACTAAATGAATAAAAAGCGTTTTCAAAGCCAGTGTAATTAAATACGAACACATTAGAATTACAGAGGAATATTCTTGGGAAAAAGTCCTCGACTTTTAGTTGAGGATGCCCTGTGTAGAAAATAGTTGTTACTCCAGAGAATATGAATGTAATATAAGACTAAAGCCGCGGAAATTTCATTCCAAGCAATATACCCGGTGGCTCACACAAGCCGTCCTTAGTTGAAGTTAGTTTATACCGAAGAGCGCGGATGCGAAAAGGTTTGCCTAAGCAGAATTGCAAAGGAGATTCCATGCTGACTCCATGTCGCTAAATGAAAGACCAATGCTTGATAACGAATAATTTAAAAGCTATTACTGATCGCAGAGCTCATTCAATACAGAAACTGTATGTAAGAGGTGTTCCGATTTCGATTCCCGTCTGAGCTCCAGAAAGCTATCCATACGCAAAAACATTTCACGGTATGCCTGAGTATGGTGTTTGTATGTAAGAAGATCTATGTGAGTGTGGGGGGTGTTATCGGTTATTTAATAATTAGTTACCTCTTTAACAATAATTTAGGATTGCTGCTTGACACAAACACGTGTAAAGTCATTTAGTTCCATGACAATTAATCTACACTCAGTACAACTACATGGCACCAATGGGTGCCTCAAATTAACAAGATTAAACAAAATTCTACTTTTATTATATTTATATACCCTTAAAGGTCCATTAGAATAAAATTATTTTCTATTAGTGCATTATTCATAACAAGGAAGTTCGCCTTGGTGGACGAATTGATATGAGCCTGGCCCACGTTCTACCTGGAATTATCAATAATTCTTAATATTATATCTGTACGTAAAAAAACAGAGAAAAGAAACAAGCACAGAAGAGCATGCCACGTCTGAAAATGTTCAGAATAGTCTTCGAGCCTCAGCTGCATTTTGATGCGTTTCCACACAGATCGTCGTGTGTACATTATTGGTGAACGTTATTTTTTGTCTGAATGACCTGGCTAGAAATGCATGCAGGCGTCCACGCAACGCTTATCAGTACGAAACTACCAAGTAAACGCATGCAGAAACACAGCATGTTCCTTTCGCGTTGTACCAGTACTGCCCCTTTGAACAGCAATGATGTGGCAACTTCTTTTGCATCTATACATGCAGATAAAACTGCAAATAACAGCTTGTTTGGGCAACCTGCTCCGTATGTAGATGGTCACGATTCAGCTATTAAGATACAACAAAATAAAATAAAACAAAAATCTGTTTATAACGCTTTGATATACATGCGATATCAATAGCAAAATATTTTATTAACTCGTAATATAGGAAAAGTTTGTTTTTATTTCCTTTGTACGACACTTTTCCCCATGGTTGCATACTACGTCTTTTCTAAAGAAGTTAACTTGGTGGCCTGGGAATATGGAATCTACGTAGTCTGGTTTTGTCCACATTTCAACTGTCATTTTGCGATGATCTCGCCGACCTCAGGCACAAAGCCTTAAGAGGCCACCGAAATCGTGCAAAAGAATCCAAGATTTGTCTGAGGTTAGGAACTCCGGCAAAACGAAGAGGGAAGCCCTAACGAGTGCCGTAGGGAAATAAAGACCTTAAGCTGTAAAAGAAACAATGTAGGAAATAAAACATAGAGGAAGGAAATATCTACCCAAAAATAAATTAATTAAGAAACAACACCATAATTGTAACTGGCTTTATTTTATGCCAAAATATGCCCCATTGTAAATGCCCCATTTAAATGAACAACAAACTGCTCAATAAATCGAAACAAAATTTTACACATTTACTAGAGCTTAATTTTGAAATTTACTGTAATATTACAAACCAAACATCAATGCAAAATCATACTCAAAAAACGTTAACTGAAACCTTTAAACAATAAACGATATAATATTCTGGCCAAAGAAAAGAAATAACCAGCCAAGGAAATATTAATTAAACTGTTGCTGAAAGAAAGACAAAATTCAACACATGTAATGAAAGGGCAAATAGCAGGGCAAATTCAAAGCAAAGGTTCTCACGTAATGTAAATCAGTGACCAAACTGCAATAGTTTCAAATATCTTGCTTAAAGGAAACCCCTCTTATGAAATTACAGTTTATAACAATAATGCCTAAATACAAAGGGACCCGTACAAGTAAAATGGAACAGCTGCATAGCACATGGCCCATTCAATTCTTAAGAGAATGAAGTGAACATTTACAAATTAACTGGATACTTTAAAACGGCTAAATGTGTGAGCTAGTCACTTAGCATATTTGCTACTAATGTAATGACAAAGGAACTGCTCAATAACACGTGGGCAATTTAACTGTACACGAATGTCGTGTAAATTTACCAGCACAAAGAGACACTTTAAAGCAACAAAATAAGAGGGCAAGTCACTTAGAATAATTGCTGCAAATATCATGGCTTTAAATATGGCTTCAACATCCCCATTACCTTCAAACTAGAATGCATGAGCTGAAAACAAATCTTACCTGTGTGTAACAAAGTCGAAAACTCCGCCGGGAAACGCACGGAACTGAGACGCAATTAGCCAAAGAATTTAGAATGATTTTAAACCAGCACATTCGCTAACAAACGTTAAACCATGTTACAGACTTTCAAAAGGTACTGACAGACAAACAAAATTTAAATGCGTTTCCACTCCGGCACGTGCTGTCCCAACTGCCACCCGAGAGCAGCCGTAACTCCACTGTCTCTCTTTCACGAAGCCCAACGACTCTCTCCCCAAGACAATCACCGGCCGCCCGGCTGGCAGGCACCAGCCCACACAGGGCAAGGCGACAACCAGATAAAAAAAAATTTCGTGCCGGAGTTACCAACTAAGACTACAAGGCATACTATTCTCAGTGACTGGCCGTACAATAAGAATACATCCAGATAAATCAGCACAACTGCCCCCCCCCAAATCTGCGAGCTTGCGAGAAGACCAAAAAGGGAAAGGGTAAAAGAGGGTTAAAAGGAATAACTAGAAAGAAGGAAAAAGGAAACTAGGGGAAACATGCTACACTGTAGTTCCATTAGGCAGGAAACACCGCCTACACAGTTCAACGTCCAGAACAGGTTACACTTGAGCCCTGACACGACAGTTCTAACTGGAAACTATTCTTTCAGTACTTAATTGACGAGGTAACACCACCGGGCGGCCAACAAAGTGACAAAACACAAACTTTTAATGAGGTGTGAACTCGTTGGAAGTTCGCTGCTTACTGTATAACAATTCTTGCAGCAAACTGGGCACACTCAGAATAATTCGAAGTAGATTAAGATCACCTCACCATACGGCGACAGAGTAGATAAATAGTGCTGAGGCTGGAACTGGCCGGGCAACACATGTACAATCGATGGCAGGTCCCGGAACGAGAGGCACAGGCACAGTCATTTCCAAACAGCCAAGCAGCATCCATCAGCAAAGTCCCACGTGGGGCCACCCAGTAGCACACATCCAAAAGCAGACGAAATCCGACGACGAGCAGCGTGTCAGGAAGCCAGCAGAATCAGAATAGCCACACAGAGTAGCACAGGAAAAGACAGGAAGGAAAATTATCCGGGAACCATAGAAATCTGAAACACAATCCACAGAACAGCAGAGGAGGCCATACACAACGTTCACATTACATTAACCATACATCCTTGGCAACATGCCCACAATTTAATTCACATAGTTATGGAACATTAAAGTTATTAACAAACAATTTTTTTTGTATCTGTAAATTGAATAATATTTTGAAATAACCCCCGAAAAAAACGTGTTTTATGAACAGATAATAACACATTAATTACAATGTAATACAAAATACAATAAAATATATCACCCTAACAAACAAAAACGGGGAAGGCAAGTGAACAAAGGGGGCACGTAACGGAGTGGAAAGCTAATATTTCATGTAACCCAGTAGGAAGCATATAATCAATTGTAACAAGCAAATATCAAGTGACAAAAACATAAGTAAAAATATTTAAAATATTCCCCAAAATCAATAACAACAATTAATAAAACAAACACGAATTAAAGTTAAAACCCAAAATTACACAACAAAATTTAAAACAGCCACTCGATACAAGAAAGTTACATAATAAAGGTAAGATCCGTTAAACAGCTCAAAACGCCAGTAATAGGGATGGAGAAGAAGAAACAACTGGTATGCAATACAACTATACTCTATATTTAAGGTGCAAACTCAGTTAAAAAAAACAGACATTTATAATTTGGAAAGATATCACGGCTCTGGCAAGTGACTGACCCTGAAACACAATAAAGACAGTTAAACTGGCCATAGATACTGCCCCCAAAAATGTTTTTACGGCTGTAGAAAACAGTAGAACAAATAATCTAAGCACCAAACTACGCCGACTGATATAATTTAAGCTGAGATAAATGCGCACGTCGGCGAACGAAAGAAGAAACATCTTGCAAGAGAACTGATACACCTTTGTAGATCTTAAGAATCTTATAAGGGCCCAAATAGCGGGGAGCTAATTTGGCTGCAAACGCATGTGCCTTCGAGGACTGAGGATAGTTACGGCACATAACAACATCTCCCACTTTGAATGGGGAGGGACGACGGGACGCATCGTATTGCTGCTTTCTCATAGAGTGGCCTCTACGCAGATTATTCAAGGCAGCCTTCCAATTAGTACGAATGGTATGCGGAGAATTGTCAGCCGGTAATAAATCATTTAACGCCCACAAATTAGCCAAAGGAGACGAAGGTTGGTAGGCAAATAACAATGAAAATGGCGTCGTCTTATGAACCTCATGTCTTGCAGAATTGAAAGCAAACTGAAGTTGCTTCAAGTATTTATCCCAGCAATTGTGCTGCTGGTGATGATAAGCAATTAAAGCGGACTTAAGGTTACGGTTGACCCGTTCCGCCAATGAGGGGTTAGGGTAATAAGGGGTAGTAGTAAAATGCTTAATACCCCAATCAAAACAAAAGGAACGAAAGAGACGCGACTTAAATTGCGAACCGTTGTCAGACACCAGATATTGAGGAGCACCAAAAGATCCAAATATTGTTCAAGTTCCCGAATAGCGAGGCGAGCAGTAGCCGCACTCAGAGGTGAAATCCATACGAACTTTGAGAAAGCATCAGTAAGCACCAATGCAAAAATATTTCCCTTAATAGAACGAGGGAACGGTCCGATAAAATCTACAAATAGTTTTTCCATGGGCGCGGAGGGAACCTCCGAAGCCAAATATCCCCAATTTGTAGCCTGCGCGGGTTTGGACAATGCGCAAATGCGGCAAGACTTAACATGCTTTCTTACATCGAAATCCATGCCCCGCCACATAAACTGTTCACGAATTCGATTTCTGGTTTTGGCAATGCCTAAATGACCCCCGAAAGGAGAATCGTGAAAATAACTGAGAATCATGGGAATAGCTGCCTTCGGAACTATGACTTTATAACGCCGATCAAAACTAGCTCTTCCCATCAAAACACCCTCATGAATCTTATAATCCTGCACTGAAACTCCTGATTTAATTTGCTCAATAATTGAGGCCAACCCAGAATCGGTAAGTTGAAGTTAAGGTATACTGACAAACATTTCAGGAAATGCCGAAAATGAGAAGCTCTCAATCTGAGTATCCGCAGGAGCATCCAAAGTCTCGAAATAAACACTCTCCTCAGTAGGTTCGGAAAATACCCGGGTAAGAGCATCCGCAATACAATTTTATAAACCTCTGATAAAGGAAGGAGTAAACTTAAAGGCACCTATCCGGACACCCCAACGCGCAAGACGACCTGTCTTCCTTGGGACAGCTAACGCCCACGTTAAAGCCTGGTTATCGCACTCTAAAAAGAAATGCACATGTTCTAAGTACACCCTATACTTCTCCAATCCAAAAAGCACCGCTAAGGTTTCTAATTCATATGTAGAAAATTTCTTCAGGAGATAAAATACGCGAACTATAATAAATGGGACGACGACCCTCAGGAAATTCCTGCAACAAAACAGCCGCTAGTGCGCTAGCACTAGCATCCGTCTGTAAAATAAAGGGCATAGCAAAATCTGGAAAAGCCAAGACAGGAGGGTTTGAAATAGCCTCTTTTAGATCAACAAATGCCGCTTCCTGCTCCTCGGCCCACGCAAAAGTAACCCCTTTCCTACGTAAGCAATTAAGAGGTTCCGCGCGAGTAGAAAAATTTGAAATAAATTTAGAGAAGAATCAGCACAATTTCTCTGAGTTCTGTCACTGTTGAACTGTTTCAACTTTCACGGGACAGTTCACACTGTCATTCACTAATGTGAACTAATTCAATTTACCCATCACTTTACTTACGGTTGGTTCACTAGCTGGGAAGTTGAACACAAGCCCTGTAAAACCCTTCGCTCCGCACTAGCTGTCGTCGCCAACTCGCTTGTAGAACCGCACTTGATGTCGCACCAGAAACACTCCTCTCGCGAGAACGCTCGCTCATATAGCCAGTGGAATCTTCCACAGATATACCTTTGCAGAAACAGTTTCATTATACATTCACTGTAGATACAAGAGGGATACAGGAAACTGAATCGATAGTCAGGTGTTTAAAAGCGAGTCGTGATATGCTGGCTAAGAAATTTCATACACTTTCCACGACATCATGAGAAACAACTGAAAAATGACAAAGTATTGAAAAATGTAAAACAATAACAGCAGATATATGGGAAATGGCTAATGACACAAAAAGGTTATTTTAAAAAGTTGTCTGTACTTTAAATACGTGAAGATGTTTTGTAAAGTACGTTTTTGCCCATCTCTTGTGGTTTACAATTTATATAAAATATACAAAATTCTCGAAAATTCAAGACATGTAAATATTTTAAACGAATTGAGTTTTAATCAAAATAGTTAGCCACTTTTGAGAAAATCGAAATATTCGAAAATCTTTTGTAAAAGCTAGTTTGGGGTAGGAAGATTTTCTTGGAAAATTTTAGTGTCGCATTTTTCTAAGATAATGAAATCAAACACCCAAGTTTCGTATTTGTCAGACTTTTCATTTTTAAGTTGCTGTTCACAGACACACACGCACACACCGAACTTTACCTAAAAGTACTTTTTTGGATTCCGGGGCCTAAAACATGTATTTCCGGTGAAATCTCGGCATCAAATTTTTGGGTGGATTGCAATACCATCTCTACCTAGTATGTACGTGGTAGAGAAAGTAAAAATGTTAATAATGAAGTTCTCCTCAAATTACTTACATGGTATTTAATGCATCAGCAATAATAACTGGCAGTATATACATAAATATATGTCGTTTTATTTTGTACAGAAAGTCCTACTCATACGATATACATTCTTATACTATTTAACTACTATTCTTGCTGCACACGGCACCACAGGCGATAGACATGATACATGAAATGAAATTTATTGGGAAACGAAATTTGCAAAGGAAACGTTCCAGATTAAAATTTAAGGTACTTCTCCGGCATTTGTCAGTTATGAGGATTGAGGAAAACTTTAGAAATCTCGGTCAGGGAGGATGGTTCTGGATGGATTTGAACTGTGGACCTCCAACTCACGAATCCGTACTTTAATGCGTGGCCACCTGCGTCGGTTGTATATGATATACGAGTTACCCATTCTTAGCAAGACATTACGAATGCCTTTTAAATGTCATACCTAATCTGAAAACACAAGAAAGCAGGGAGCCAGCCATAATTTCAATTATATACTGTTTTATATTGTAATGCTTCCGAATTTATTTTTTACTCAGTAGGTTGGTGAGAGATTCCTGTTCACGGTCTTTTCCTAGCAAATTACCTGAAAATTTTCACAGCTATATCTGAAGCCAATAATTTCCATTGGTTAGTTTTATCGTTAAATTTACTTATAAAATTATCACTTCGTTAAGTTTCTGTAGCAAAAAGCGGTAGGAAGAGGTAATGTGTCGAAACTATTCCAGGTTCAATCTAGAACATTCCAATAATACTTTTACTAGGAGAACAAACTCCAAGTACACGTAAAGCTAGAGAAAACCGATAATCTCATTTTACCTAGACAAAATAGGGACACAGCCTTGTTGAATATTATTTTTTTAAATATTCTGAATTGTCTCCGGCACATGTCAGTGCTAAATCCGGTAGAAACAAATTATTGTGTTACAACTGTCGTCTATCGTTTATTAATAGCTAATAAATACTATCCTTACAAAAGATTATTTTATATCTACTTTATTTTAATCGAGAAAAAACCTTTGCAGAAATAGCTTCATTATACATTTCGTTTTAAATACAAAGAGTACAGCGATCGTTAAGTGTTTCAGAAGTGGGCGCTGTATCTGCTAGCCTCGCTCTTTCCGTGCAGTCGCGAGAAACAACTGAATGCCAACAGGAGTTTAAAAGAATGACAAAGCATTTAACAATTCGAAATATTAATAACGGGATCTCGGAAATGGTTTAAGCCACAAAAAAGTATTTAAATTAAGGGTAGTTTATGGGGTAGAGAAAGTAATACTATAAATCTCGTGTTTAATATAATGTAGGAATACTGAACAGATACTACTGTTTCAGTGTTATGTGACTTATTTAACAAGGTTTCCATTCTTGTATACTAATTGCAAGACTTTGGGTTTTAATAGATACTAATGTATAATTTTAAAAACTAATGAGACAAAACACACATTAGTATCAGCTCATGCCATAAGCACTGGTTTTCTATAACAATAGCTCAACCATTAAGAAAACAATACCAACGGTGACGTGGGATTTTCGCATTGGGAGATCTCTTGTTTGATTCTCGTCGACCGCCTACTCTGACCATTGGGTTTTCGTGGTTTTCCCTGGTCGATGTGAATGCTGCGATGTTTCTCTTCTACCATGATTTACTTTCCCTCATTTATTTTTAATTCCGTTTCCTTCCCATGTTTCAGGTGTACTTTCAGATTTCGTGACGTAATGCAGTACCAAACAGATGCGCGGGTGCTTGCTCTAGGGAAAGTATACCCCGTGGACACCAGGGGTCGTTCATCGTCCTCCACGGGCAGTTCTAGTAGTGTGTTGGATCTTCGAGCGAGAACATGTTAAGAGACTTCTGTGCTTCTCTATGCCCTATCTGGTTGCGGCTTGTAGCCTCCTTTAGTTCCTTCACTTCATGCCTTACTCCTGGGAGGGAGTGTAGGTCGCAGTACTCGAGGTGTCCCCTTCTGTTGTTAAACCTAATCCTAAGAGGTGCAATGGTGTGTTCTACTTGGGCGGAGATGTATTTTACATATTGTGCAATTGCGTTTATCTAAGCATTACAGTTTGTGAATTCCCTAGTTTTGGTCTGAAGTCCCTCATGTGCAGGCAAACTATTAGTTTACTTGCAGCAGTGATGTTGTGGTCTGGCTGGGTAAAGCAGAGTTTAAAAACCAAATTTATTATTATTTAAATAATGTATGAATTCCCATATATTAGCGTTTTAAATAATAAAATAATGCGATTATTTGCAGTTGGATTCGAGTTTGTATATAACTACACAAAGTAGTGTTATTGTTATTTTTTAAAAAACGAATGAACCCTCGTAGGACTACGCAGAGTACTTAAGATACTTTCCTGTTTTTCCTTTGAATCGACAATTCTCTCATTCTTTGGCTGAGGGATTATTTCTCTCGTCTATCCAGGATGTTCTAGTTTTTTTGTTCGGTTTTCCTCTTGGTCGATTTGTCATTTATGCACTTTGTTTCTAAAGATGTCTCTGTTTAGGATAACTTCTTGCGTAATTCCTGCAAATTTCAACTCATTTTGTACTTCACCAGTCCACTTCATAGTTTATACTTGTACTTTACTTTTATTTAATTGAATTCCATTATTTTTTGTGAGCCTGTTTGAGTTCATTGTTTAATGCGTCCATAAAGTCTTAACCTTCTTTTTTGTCACCGTGAATGTCCGTATATAACTTTTTATTTAATTTTTGCCTCTGAGTCTGTATTATTCACCTATGACTTGCGGAAATAAAATGTTTCTTGTAATTTTACATTCTGTTTTCACAATATTTTCGATATCTGCGTTTCTATTCAAAATTAAAGCTTATGTTACGTAGAGGCCCTCTGGTTTAATTACAACGTTGTAATGGCTTATCTTGTATGTTTAAACATGCACGTTTACAAAGTGGTTCAAATATGAACGAGATTGATATTTTTTTAAAAAAAATATGTAATGAAAACTGACCAGTTTTACATTTTCTTCTTCAAAGTAATCTATATCTGGACTGTAAGGTGGGTGGGTAAGGAAGTCCCACTTTAGATTTCTGATGGTTTCCATGATTTTTCTAGCAGTGTGAGGCCTCGCATTGTCTTGCAGGAAGGTAATCCGATTTCCACCTGTTTTCCTCTTGGACCGGAGCTTATTCTTTACTTTCCAACAAAATATTGAAATAATATTCCTATTAAATTGTACCACGTTAGCATGATGACAATTGGATGGGGTGATTACGTCCGCGGTCGACGATTATGCGGTGTGTTCTCTTTCCTCTCTGAAGGCTTTACAGGATTCGAACACTTGAGTTCTCCAGAGATATGCTTCTCCAAAGTGTTTTTCGAGCCTCTGAAGAATTTACGATGATTGGACCCCTTCTGCAGTAAGCAATTTCATAATAATGCGTTGTTCCACGGTAATCGACACTTTGTTCATTCATCCCACTTGTAGAGCTTAGACAAGACTGAACACGCTCACAACTGCCTGAGCGGAAGGGGAGGGGAGCGAAGCAACTTCCCTCTTCCAGGGTCAGTAAGGTGCTGGCTGGCCTTTGAGACAGTATTTCTTAACACTAAAATGATTTCAGCCTAATTACATAATATAAAAGAATAACAGCCCACCTGAAAGCAATATGTGTATAATATATATATATATATATATATATATATATGCTATAAAGTTTACGTGTTAAAAAGTGCAAGCGATTAATAAAATAATCTCACAGCTGTCTATATCAGTGAAGTGTTATTTAATCCTGTGAAGGATTTATAATAAAAGTGAAGTAAAAATTATAACTTGTGTAAGCCTACATTCTTTAGCCGCATCACCCCCTGCTAACACATACATGTTTCTACAAATTAATACTGACGCAGCCGTGGCAAACATAAATACATATAATATTTAAAGAAACATTAAACCTACAAAGTTGATTCCTAAACGTTGGGGCGAAGGCCACCGGAAACTTTGTATCGTACGTGGGTTTGCAAGTTTTCAAGTTTTGGCTCCCCAACAAACGTGGGGCAAATAACGTAAACAATTTATTTTACTTCAGTTTTTACGCTCGTTAAAAAATCAGTGCCGTTCATATTTGAACCACTTTGAAATAAAAATGTTTTGAATAAGCCGAACTGCTGTTTCCATTCTTTGGTATCGACTTTTATTAGCTTTAGTAGAATTCAATTTTTATTGTTATTATTATTGTTATTAGCAACAGTAGTAGTAGTAGTAGTAGTAGTAGTAGTAGTAGTAGTAGTAGTAGTAGTAGTAGTAATAGTAATAGTAATAGTATCACCATCAATATTAATTAATGTAACTGACTGGATTTAGATTTTAAACTAAACTACGCAGATTTAAAAATGAAATGCGGTGTACATTTTGAGAATTTAGTAAACGTTAAATTTGTTGAATAGTGAATGAACGCTGTATCCAAATTGGAAATCGTCCGTGCACAGCATATGAGGAGACTACGAGACACAGTTTAGGTAAATAACTTGCTAAGAAAATAAGAGGATGCATAAATAAAGGCAGCGTCAACCAAGTCATTGTAACTATTAACTCTACTATCAACAGTAGTAGCATAAGTACTGATAGTTTTCCGACAATTTGAATTAGGTTGCTTCTGTTCATGAAAACTATTTTGAGACCGGAGGTCGAGAAATAATTATCTTATGAAAAATTGCACGAGTTTGAAACCAAGATTATATTGTGGTGGAAAAGTAGCAGCACAAATGCTACTCGGCTTGATAATAACTGGAAGAGTTTATTTATTATAAATTTACGTACCTTCTCGTATTTTAGCGGCAGCCATATAGATGATGCATGCTTGTGAAAAAAAAAAACAAATGCGTATCCTTTTGTCACTAACCGAGTCGTCAGTTTTATAATTTCTCTTCACATAATTCCGAAAAAACATCCATACTCTTCTTCTTCTTTGTATTTTCAGGGGTTAACTTGTAAAACTTGCTCTAAATCCTTTTTTATACAATCACGTTTTTGTAAAATTCAATACTTTACAAGACTTTTCAGGAGTTGTCACAAATTCACAACTTTTCTTGCGAAACTGCTTCCAATACTTTTAAAGTCTTTAAAGTCTTGAACACAAATAAGGACATGCTCTAAGTGGCAAAGATTTGACAATGATTTGATGGCACTGGCCAATGAAATGCGAGTATTTACAGTGCGTCACGAAATCTGCAACATGGCTGAAAGCGAAAAGTAAACAAACATGGCTATCCGGCCAAGGTATGTCGTATGCGAACTGATTAGGTTATACATAAGCTGGCCAAGTCTGTACATCGAGAGCTCCGTGGATTAACGCAACAAGATGAAGCAGATGAAGGCATATGAAGATATAATAGCCAGGCAGATTTCCTAGCTAAGTATACTTTAATACAATGCTATATGGTGTCGTTAACCTATCGGTTGGTGTTATTTCCATTGTATTTCATAATCGTAATGTGTTTCACTGGATATAATACGTAAAAGTGCTACATAATATTACTAAAGAACAATATTTTATTGCAAATTGTTATACCGTGACGCAAATAGTAAATTGTTTTCCGCGTGATTAATTATCAGTGTGCTCTGAAGGGTTTCAGTTTGGCAAAGAACAACTTGTAAACACACATTTATGACACTGTCAAGTCTTGTCCAATCTTGTCACATATTTAAAACTCTAACATTTTTTTTTTGAACTCTTGAAATGAAAAAAAAGTTTGATCATGTACAAGGGACTTTATATTAGGAATATGTTGACTGCTAAAGTCCGTCATCTTTTAACTGTAATTATTATAGTCACGGCCTATGTGATTTCACAAATGAATTCCTATAAATTAAAAAAAAGGTCTAGCACTCGCATGACTCTACTCTTGTAAAAATATTTTTAAAATGCTTATTCTCCATCTACTTTATGTTAATTGAGATATCGAGACGTTAATCTTATTGCTAATTTTCTTGTAGGTGCAAGGGGAACATGGTAGACTTTAAGCGATAGTCAAATGATTTAAGAGCTGGTTGTTATGCGGAGCATTCCATTCTCTTTGCATGTCCAGCACATAAACAAATAATAACGAATTTCTATTTGAGAACATAAGTACTGGAAAATTCAAGCAAATAACAAGGAATATCTCGGAAATGGTTCACTTCACAAGAAACAAAAATGTATATGACATAAGTTGTGTTTTAACGAGATCTACATGTTCTGTGTAAAAACATTTCGTTCATATCTTTAGCAGTTATGCAAAAGCCATTCACAATGAAGATGAAGGGACATTCGCAGAAAATTCAAGATATATATTTCATTTTTCATGAAAATATCTTAAACATATGATATAATCAAAATGGTTAGAGCCATTTTTTAAAAAATCTAAATTTCTTAAAATGTTCCATGTAAATGGTGGTCTGGAGTAGGGGGATGTTCGTGTCGCATCTTTGAAAAATACTGAACCTTAATACAAGTTTGGTACTTATCCGACTTTTCGTTTTTGAGTTATGCTGCTCGCAGACACACATACGGACACACACAGACATAGATCCTTTTCTAAAAGTGCTTTTTTGGGGATTCTGGAGCCTCAAAACATGTATTTCCCGTGAAATCTCGGTATCAAATTTTTGGGTGGAATACAATACTTCCCCTACTTACTATACGTGGTAGAGAAAGTAACAAGTATATTAGGATGAAATACTGTCAGTGTAATAATCGAGGGTGCGTTACTATGAGTGTAGTACGACTTTGATTGGCCACCTGTTTAGCATGTCTACCTGTCATTGGCTAATGAAATAGTGAATGCTGTTATCAAATATTCTTCGCTTCGCTGCTGCATACCGTAACCTCTACTGCTATTATGCCTAGACCAGTGGCGCCGTGTACTTAGGCAGCCTCTAAGTCTCATGGTGCGGCAGTGAAGTCGAGTAGAGGTTGGAATGATCGAGCAGGTTGAAACTCTCATTAAGTGCAAGTTAAAGACTTTTCCTACTAAATGTCGCCTACTCGCTGAGGGAAGACGGGCTAATTCGTTGCGCATGAGCGCCATACAGTCAACACCACAGAGAGACTTGAGAGATTTTATGAGGTTCTAGTCTCTACAGACAGGTACCTGTTTGCTTGAGGGACCGGAAGCAGACAGGCAACAAACATCACATTCGTAACATTGCTGATCGAGCATTGAGTGCAGTGTAGTACTTTACTTTAAACTGTGTGATGCTGTTTCACTGTTGCGTGTTTTAATCACTTTAGAGGTATGGATAATTTTTACCTTCTCTACTACGTATAGTAAGTAGAAGAACTATTGCATTCCACTCAAAAAGTGGATACATGATTTGCGGCCTCCTGAATCCAAAAAAAAAAAAAAATATTTTTGGAAACATGTACGTGTGCGTGTCTGTCTGTGAATAGCATAACTCAGAAACGATCAGTAGGATAAACACCAAACTTGGTACTTAGGTTCAGTATCTTCCAGAGATGCGACACGAAGGTTTTCAAGAAAATCCCCCCACCCCAGATTACCCTTTACATGCAACATTTTTCGAAAATTTTAATTTTCTCAAAAATGGTTGTAACGGTTTTGATTAAAATATCATATTTAAGATATTTTCATGGCAAATAAAATGTATATCTCGAATTTTCTGGGAATGTCTCCAAAGGTATTCTTCATTGTGAACAACTTTTGCATAACTGGTAAACCATAAGAGATAGTCAAAATTTTACTACACAAAAAATGTCGATCGCGTTAAAATATACAATTTATGTCATACATTTTTTTGTTGAATGAACCATTTTCGAGATATTGCTTGTTATTCCCTTAAATTTTCCAATACTTATACTTTTTCTTAAATGAGATTTCGTTATTCATTTTTTTGTCCCGGTAATGCAAACAGAATGGAATACTCCACAAAGCAACCAGCTCTTAAAATATTTGACTATCGCTTAAAGCCTACTAATTCCCCTTGCATCTACAAGAAAATTAGCAATAAGATTAACATCTCGATATCTCGATTAACCTGAAGCATATGGAGAATAAGCGTTGGTAAAAATAGTTTGTACAAGAGTAGAGAAAGTTATGTGAGTGTAACACATCGGATTTTTAGAAAAATGCTATGAACAGCATAACTCAAAAACGAGAAGTCGAATAAATACCAAACTTGAAATTCAGGTTCAGCATGTTTCTAAGATGCAACGCGAATATTTTCAGGAAAATCCCCCCAT
Organism: Deroplatys truncata; assembly: GCA_030765065.1. Classification (NCBI taxonomy): domain Eukaryota; kingdom Metazoa; phylum Arthropoda; class Insecta; order Mantodea; family Mantidae; genus Deroplatys; species Deroplatys truncata. The sequence continues at coordinate 188,447,127 of CM060986.1, read as the reverse complement.
CCCAGACTACCCATTGCATGGAACATTTTTCGAAAAATTTGATTTTCTTAAAAATAGCTCTAATGACTTTGATTAAAGTATCATATGTTTAAAATGTTTTAATGGTAAACGAAATGTATATCGTGAATTTTCTGGGAATGTCCCCAAAAGTCCTCTTTATTCTGAATGACTGTTGCATAAGGAAAACCATAAGGGATAGAAAAGGTTTTACTACGCAAGAAATATAGATCTCGTTAAGACACAATTTATGTAATATACATTTTGTTTGCCGAGTGAACCATTTCCGAGATATTCCTTGTTAATTGTTTCGATTTTCCAATACTTATACTTTTCCTCAAATGGAAATTCGT